>CM031241.1:297484862-298179291 GCA_018340775.1 Taxus wallichiana var. yunnanensis
AGATAGTATCTCCACTATCTAGAGTGACAACTCGTGAGAGTTATATTTTGTTGCATTGATCATATTTTCTTCAAGGTCTCCTTAACAACTTCATTAGGAAGGACATATCCATATTCTCCATAAACAACAGGATAAAAAATTGTTCTCTTACCTTGGTTGAAAGGCACAACCTAAAATAGTGAGGATAAATCAAATCCTCTTGAGGGTGCTATCCATTTCTCCACATCTGAGTGATAGAGGGCCGCTAAATTCCATCCCCAGCTACAAAATGACTCACCATGATCTATCTATCTCTAAGATTCCTGCCAAACTTGTGATGCTGCTCAAACTTTGAGGGAGAATCAATTTGGGTACCAACACCTTACTGACACCATTGCCATGGACTTATTTGAGTTGTTGAGACTATTTGCTAATTCACTATCACTTCGTGCATCTATAAATCCCATCAACAACACCTTACTGGTGCTATTTTTGGGGACATAGTGGTTGCAGTTCATGTTCAAACCCTGGTAAAACACTTCTTATATACTCCAAGTGTTATGTGTAATTATTTCAGTTCCTACACCAAGTGCACTAGCTTTCATTGACAAATTTGGGTAAAGAAAAGTCAGAGTCTTTCCATTTCTAGTTTCTAGTGTTGACAACATTTGACAGATCATGTTTAGTGCATCTACACAACTAAGGTGGAAATCCTTAGTGGCGACTCCCTGTTGATCTGATTCTTAATGAATACCAGTGTCTTAACCTTTGTCAAGTGAGATTTGTTACTAACCTTTGCAAATCTGGAAGGAAGAAGATCTTTCTTTACTAGGGACCCTACTAGGACATTATTTCTAGAGCTAGGAAAAGAAAAATTTGTACGATGAAAATACTAGAGATTTGTGGGGGATCAACATACATGAAGAGGGATATCCATTGATGAAATTGGTTGGCCTATCATTGAAGACTTATATTCAAGTGCTTTTGAATCAGGTAGCCTCTTTATGGAATTGAATTCTCTAATTGGAGAGGGGCATTCATTTGGTTTTGAGAAGTTTTCTTCTCATTATTCACTTGTATTTTTATAATTTGATATGGATTTCCAAGAAACAAGGCCTTTAGGGGATATCCACTTTGAAAATTATACCCCTATGTTTCAGAGACCCTATAACCCTTATTGATCTATCACCCCTCCAAGGAAACCTCCTCAAAACAACATGGCCTGCCCCCCCACTCGCACCTCCATTTGTTTTAAATACCTTTGGAGCTATAAATTTTGTAGGGATGGCTGGTTATCCAAATGCAATTCCTCAAGATGTAAGAAACAAACTACCAAAGTTCCAAGGAAACAACGCTATAATTGGTGATCAACATTTGAAGATTTTTATCAATATGATGGAAGACTTTGAGATTGAAGATGAAGATGTATATATCAAGTTATTTATCTATACTCTTTAATAGGATGTAAGGTATTGGTATAAATATTTTTCAAATAACTCTATTGATTCTTGGACTGAGATGAGTAATGCATTTAAATTGCAGTATGGTGATAGAATTGAGTTTAGGTTTCTTTTGATAGAATTTGAAAACATAAAAATAATCCTAATGATTCAATACATGATTTCAACACAAGGTTTAGTAAGACCTTGAGGATATTTCTTGGTAGAATAAGGCCATGTGATTAATCATGTTTCATCAAATATTAAGATTCATTTGATAAAAAGGTTTCACTACTTGAGGGACAAAAAACCTACTAATTTGAGGCGGACCTTCACCATGGCTTTGAAAATAGAGAAAAACATCAAGGCAATTAGAAATCCTTTAAAAATGGAGGGTGTAAAACTAATTAACCTAGAAAAACCTCAGACAAGCAAGGCTACAAATTTGGAGGAAGTTGTGAAAACTTTTGTAGGGGCTGTCAAGGAAATATCATACAAACTAGCCCAGGAAGAGAAGAGGATTGGACACAGGTCACAATGTCAACACAAGCAAAGCAAGGCTAAGAAATGTTCACAAATCACCAAGGATCTGATGACAGAGGTAAGGGACCCGTTGGATTTGGAAATAGGCATCCCCAAGGAATGTTAAATAGAATGGTGCCGATCCTTTGGCTTCTAGAGTTGATTTTGTGGAGGAGACATATGCCATTGATTGGTTTAACAGATGTTTCATGGCCCATACTCATCTAAGGAAGATTAGTAAGAATAAGAATAAGCTTATGATGAAAATGATCATGATGTCTACATTATGGGTTGCTCCACAAGATCACAACAAGGGGCAACTTCAAATGAAGTGATAAGTTCTCAGACTACTGCCACTTTTTGAGACTGCATTTATAGGGTACCTATTCTTCCTCCCTCTCATACTTTAGAAGTAGATACGATACAAGATTTTGAATTACCCAATAATGAATTTGAATATTTAATGGATTTAATGGTAAAAAGTATGACGGAGGAATCCCATATAAGGAAGATAAACAAGCGATTCTTGATGAATGTTGTTATTGTTCAAGAGACGGAATATAACACAGAAGTAAGGATGTCAAAGGTAAAGGGCCTCATGCCAATCCAAAATATCTGTTACTTTAAAATATTCCTAAATATGCCCGTAAGAAGGATGCATCTGCTAAAAGCCCTGTAGTTCCAAACAAAATTTTTATCCCTACTCATGCCCAAGCTGTCAAAAATCCTGTACCACCTAGTGAGTGTGTCAAATTTCCTTGCAATACTACCTTGCCAAAGAATGTCCCATATGACATTGCCCAATTTTTAAGTCAAATCAAAGTTTTTGTTCCAATTTTTGAGTTTCTTAGGATTCCTGAGCACAAGAAAAGAGAATTTGAATACTTGGGATTGAAAGAAGGGAAGATTGCCCCAGGCAAAAACATAAACATTGTCGAGACTCCACCAGTCATAGAGGAATTAAACGCACCACTAGCATCAGAAGAGCTATATGAACCACCTAAGGTTTATTTGGGAACACATTTGGTAGATTCTTAGTTGAATGTGGACCCAGTATTCACTACCCTCATCATTAAGGATAGATTGTTGCATAGCTGTATGTTTGATTGAGGGGCATCATGTAATGTTATGCCTATGGAAGTTATGAACAAATTAAATATCAAAGCAACAACTACATATGGGAAGTTCACTTATATGGATTCAAGAGAGGTTCCAGTGGTGGGGTGTGTGAAGGGTCCAGCGATGTAACTTGCAGCCTATCCATGCAGGGAATTTGAAACTTGATGTAGTTATTGTTGAATGCCTAGCGAAGTGGGGTATGTTTGTTATCTACAATGTGGGCTACAAGTATTAGTGGGAGTGTTTAAATCGATATGTCCTATGCCACCATCCTAGTTGAGGGTCGCCTTGTCAAGTTGTATGAGGAAAAGAAGATGTTTCATCTTATTGAAGATCCCAACAATGCATCCTATGAAATATTGTACACAAATGTTGATGTTGATAAATTTGTAGGATTTGCTAATGGAAAGGAGCACAATATTGAGGAATGCAAGTGTCTTGAACAAGCGGGATCTCCTTGGACTCTATTGTTTGATGGATCTTGCTCCAAGTTTGGGGATTGTGCTGGTGTTGTTTTGCTTTCCCCATGTTAGGAAAAAATTGTTTTTTCCTTCAAAATCAACTTTGAGTGAACTAACAACATTCTTTGAGTATTAGGCATTTTTTGGGTTTAATAATTTCTTGGAAATATGTTTCCAAGGACATAATTGTCAAAGGGGACTCATAACTAATTGTAAAACAAATCAGAAAATTGTATGCCACAAAAAATCAGTGAATGAAACAATACAAGCATGCAGTTTGGGATCTCATTGAGATGTTTGATTCATTCAACATTGTGCATCATGATAGGAGGTTCAATGACTTGGCAGAAAATCTTGCAGTGTTGGGGTCTCATTTTGACAATTGTGCAATATCCCCATATTGTGAATATGATGTTGAGGTGTTAACAAGGCCATCTGTACCTGATAATGTTAAGCATTGGCAGGTTTTTGATAATGATGCTTAGATTAGAAGATTTTTGTAGAACAAGGGAGAGTTTGTTGATCAAATTATTGATTGGGAGCCAATGGTGTGTGTAGCAGAAGGGAAAGAAACCTTGTTTGGCAAGGGCATCATCCAACTAAAGACTAATACCATTCCTAGAGGGCTGGTTGCTCTTGAGTCCAATTTTGATAATGTTGATCACATTGTTAACAGATGCATGGAAGCCTCTAGGGATATTGAGGAGCATGACCTTGGCACAAAGGAGAAGCCAAGAAAAATTTGGTTAGGCAGCAATCTCAACAAAGAGGAGAAGCAATCATACATCCAATTGTTGAAGAAATACCAAGATTACATGGTTTAGAACTATTCTAAACTAAAAGAAGATAGATAGGATTTGTTTCAACATGAGATTCCCTTGGAGTCCAATGCAAAACCATTCAAGTAGAAATAGAGGCCAATCAATCCACTCTTATCTCTTAAAATGCAAGAAGAACTGAAGAAGCTAAGAGATGGAGGGATTATTCAGCCCACAAGGTATTCTTCTTGGGTTACAAACCTAGTACCAGTAAGAAAGAAGAATGGTGATATCAAGCTATGTGTAGATTTTAGGAATCTAAACAGAGCATCAATGAAGGATAATTATCCTTTACCAAATATAGAAAACATGTTGCAATTAGTGATTGGTCCTGAATTCTGTCCACCCTAGATGGTTTCTCTTGTTATAACCAGGTTTTGGTGCAAGAATTAGAAAGCATCAAGAAAACCTTTACTAATCCTTGGGGGACATATGTGTATGTTAGGATGCCCTTCAGTTTGATAAATGTTAGAGCCACCTTTCAAAGAGCAATGGATGTTTCTTTTTCTGGTTACATCAATGAGTTTATTATAGTTTATCAAGATGATGTAACTATATTTTCCAAGAAGAGAATTGATCACTTGCTACACTTAGAGAAGACATTGATAAGATGTAGAGAATATGGCATCTCACTCAATCCAAATAAGTGCCATTTTAGAGTGTAGAGGGAAAAATTGCTTGGCCAAATTATGTCACAAGAAGGGGTGATGATTGATCCAGAGAAGGTAGAGGCTGGTAGCATGGTCCCTATTCCAAGGACCAAGAAAGGAATTCAGTATTTCTTTGGGCAAATAAACTTCATCAGGAGATTCATATCAAACTTTGCTGAGTTGACCATTCCAATCACTTCCATGCTAAAGAAGGACCAGGTCATCAAGTGGGAAGAGACTGCCATCTAAGCTTTCAATGGGATCAAGGAGGCATTAAAGCATGCCCCTGTTTTAGCAGCTCTAGATTATAATAAGCCTTTCCAACTATTTTCCTTTTCTTCAGAGAACACTATTTCTTTTTTCCTACTACAGAAGGATGATGAAAGGGTTGAGAGGCCAATTGCCTTCTTCAGTAAGGCCTTGCAGGGGGCTGAGCTGAAGTACACTATCATGGAAACAAAAAATGTTTCCTTGGTAAAAGAAACAAAGGTTTTTAGAACTTACATTCTAAGTTCTAAAGTGGTTGTTTATGTTCCCCATACCATGGTAAAAAGACATTTTATCATAGATGGAAGTCTCGTGAAAAAGGTGCAGGTGGGTGAACAAGTTGTAAGAATATGATATCGATATCCGTAACATGAAGCTAGTGAGAGGTTTGGGCTTGGCTAGGCTTATGGCTGAGAGAAACTTTCAAAATATTGAGGTAAATGAGGTAGATGAAGGTAGGGTAAGTGTATTTGATAAAATAATGATTTTTGAGTGGTACAAGGACGTGATTTTCTATCTCGGACATATGAATTTCCTTGAGTATTTGAGTAAGAACCAAAAATCACCCTTAAGTTGGCTTCCGAGAAATATGTCGTTACATTATTATGTGTTAGCTTGGAATAACCCTAATGGACTCCTCTTAAGGTGAATTACTTAAGATGAAACCCCGAGAATAATTTTTGATATCCATGGAGAATTTTGTGGGGGAATTTTTCTCGCAAGAGTTACAACACATAAGATCCTCGGGGCTTGCTTTTGGTGGCCAACTCTTTTCAAGGATAAAACCTTGTTGGTTAGAAGATGTGATATTTTCTAGTGCTTCTCTGGAAGACTGAAAGCTTCATGTTCCCTTCCTTTATAGCCTGTATCAATTGAAGCTCCATTCAAGAAATGGGGAATGGATTTCATTGGTGATATTTTAGAGCCTTCAAGTACTGTTCATAAGTGGATTCTTGTAGCCACTGATTACTTTACCAAGTGGGTGAATGTAATCCCCACCAAAAGAGAAGCACACCAAATTTTCATGGATTTTCTGAACCACATCATCTTACAGTTTTGGGTTGTCAAGAAAGATTGTAGCTGATAATGCCATGAGTTTCAAAGCTAAACCTATGGTGGAAATGTGCCAAGATTATGGGATCAACATGACATATGCATCTAATTACAATCCATAAGGAAATGGTCATGTTGATTCTAGTAATAAAAACCTACTGAAGATTATCAGGAGAACATTGGAGATGAATAAGATAAAATGGGGAAAACAGCTGATGTTTGTTGTTTGGGCTGATAGAATCAATGTTAAAAGAGCCACTGGAAAGAGTTAATTTGAGTTGGTGTATGAAACTTAGGCCTTTCTTCGCTTACATATGCAATTATCCTCATATCAGTTCATTCAACAACTAGAGGATCAAGAGGTAAGTCGTTATGATGCTCGCATTAACCAGATTGTTGAACTTGATGAAGAAAGGAGGGAATCCCACCAGAGGCATGTAAATTTTAGAGAAAAGCTGAAGAAGTTATTTGACAAGAAGGTCACTCCTAAAGCTTTCAATGTTGGAGATCTTGTGCTACTATGGGATAGTAGGCATGAAGATAAGGGCAAACATGGAAAATTTGACTCACTATGGATGGGCCCTTACTCCATTGATATCAGGATTGGTGAACATACCTTCTTCTTGAAGGATTTGGATGGTGATTTTCTTTAATTACCTATTAATGGCAAGCATTTGAAGCATTTCTTTGATTGATTCCCAATCAAGGTAAACATATTTTGTACAGTGTATAGCTGCTTGTTTGTTTCCTATTTTTTGTGTTTCTGCTCATTCTAGTCCTTGGTGACCTGTTTTTATTGGTTTCTCTATTTTGTTTTTGTGAGATGGCTCTATTTCTTTGCTCTGCAAGCTGAATTTATTGCCCAATGGATATTTTTAGCACTTGGTCTACCGTTGTTCTTGTGGCACTCACAGGGAGTGCCCATCCTCGAGTTGGAGCTGATGTTGGTGCTCAAAATAGTCTCACCCCATTTTTCCTTTGAAATATATCCTTTTATGACCTCTGTCACATTTTATCCCCCTGATTTATGCCCGAAAGGTCTCTATTTTCCTTTTTCTACCATAATTAATCTTTCCTTGGGCTAATGATCATGTAAAGGTATGTAATTTGGGTCTCCCATTCTTTGTTCATCTAAAAACTTAGGCTCTCCCATTCTTTCCATTTTTTACAGTCAGGATTTGCTACCCTTTTCATTTTTTCCCTAAATACTTAAAGAAAATGAATGCATGTAGCCATGAAGAACATATTTGAGCTTTGTAACATCTCTTGATTCTCTATGCTTAAGTAAAATTTCATCTTCGGGCTAAAATTATTGTTTTTCTACATTTTACGGTTTGATGGGCATTTCTCCCACTCAAATTTTCATCCTTGCGCATCATCGGAAAAGTGGCCTCATTTGGTTAGACATGGCATTTGGGTACTTCAAAAATCTTATGAATTTTCTCAACTTGTAAATTTTTCCACGTGGACGAACGATACTCATTTGAAGATTTACTTTTTGGTTTGGCCTTAGAGTAGCGCTGGGAGGACATGAGGAAGTTTCTGCTACTTTTCTCAGACTTACAAATTTTTTTATACATCTAATACAGCTTTACCGAGAAAGGGTCACGTGGTGATCCTTGCTCCTTGAAACTCTCAAATTTTTAGAACCATCTCAAGATGCACCATTGTGATGCATGGTAGTTTGAAAAGTCAGAAGGGGTGAGGAAGTAGACCATCGAGGGAAACCTAGAATTTTTTTCCTTTTATGCTCAAAAGGGTTAAAATACCAAAAATGGCCCACAAGCTCAATAGAGGAAAGGTCAACACTTTCTCCAGTCAATGGTAGAGGTGCGGAATCTCGAGGGAAATTTGGAAAAATTTCCTTTTGGGAGAAAAGAGTTAAAAGTGAAAAAGGAAGCATGGTTCCACTAGGACCCACATTGGGACATGTGTCAGGCCCATTTTTCAAGGGCGGAGCTGCGGGGAAAACTTGGAAAATTTTCTCTTTTCCAAAAATGAGGTGAAATAGCATAATTTGTTCATGGTTCCATTGGGACCCACCTTAGAACATGTGTTAAGCTCATTTCTCAAGGGTGGAGGTGTAGAACAAAATGTGGAATTTTTTCATTTCTTCAAAAGTTTGTAAAAGGTCAAAGGAAACGCTTGGGCCGTTTTAAATTAAATATTCCATGTGGATGACCAAAATTCAAAGTAAAGATCAATGGAAGCTCAGAGTCAATCGATATTCCCCTTATTTTAAAAAAACATGCTTGGAAGTGTGATTCTTCATGATTTCTTGGTATTTCCTACATGCCAAATAGATGCGAGAGTTATTGTTGATATATAAGTTTGGTGGGGAAAATATGGAGACGTATTTCAACATTAAAATGGTCTGAATCTCTGGCTCGATATGATTTTCTATTTTTCTTTTTTTGAGCATGCAAGGAACCATATTTGATAGATTAGGGGTGGAAGTGGTTGGCGAGTTGAAGAAAGAGTGATCTACTAGAAGGAGGAGTTGAATGCGGGAGATATTCAAAGAGATTTTCCCCCTGAACACCTGGTGAATTTTTACATATTTGATTCTTGAAATCACGATCATGATCATAGCATGCACTGGTAGCACTCAATATTGAGATTTTTTTGGGGAAAAGGGGCTCTTTTGTAAATGTTATAAATGTCACATTTTTTTCATGCAAATGGTTGGAGTGTTAGAGGTCGAAGAAAAATCCCAAGAGGAAAATTTGACAAAGCCTGTCTTTTGAGAAGTCATCTGAGAAGCTTGTATATCTCTTTTGTATTAATTTTGATCATGTCAAGGTTGTTGTAAGTGTACAACCATTAACAAGCTCTAAGATTGTTATATAAACTTTCCCGCTAATAAATTTAATCAAACTCAAGTTAGTCTGTGTTAATTTTCATAAAAATGTGTTTGTTTCATTTCTAAATGTCTGCAAATAGTTTTTCTTGTTCTTATTACAATCTTGTATCAAAATTTGTCTTATCACACATGTATCAATCCTTCTAACAGTTTAGTCACATCTATAATCTTATTTCTCAAAAGAGCTTTCATCTAGGAGTGAAATAAATGATTTAAAATCACTTTTCTTTCATTTGTTGTCAGAGATTGTTTGTAATCCTTTGGGTGTACCTTAGGCATGATTGATCTTAGATTTTTATGCTTTATTAGGTCTTCTAACTCAAGCCTTTGTGTTAAAATCTCATAGATTGTGTAAAAAAGTGCTAATTTGGGCCTCCATTGAGGTACATATTATTGTTAAAGGAATATTTTAGCTATTCTGAAGCATTTTTTTATCTAGAATTTCCATTTTGTAAGAGTTCTTAGAGATTTGGTAGATCAATTTTATTTTGCCTCACCTTCCACAAAAAATTATTTAAATACAACTAATCCTACCCATACTACCCCTGTTTGTCCTGTGTGTATACAAATGCATAAATTTTATTACCAAAACATACAGAAACAATTAGGATTCCAAATGTCTTTAGTAGCCTAAACCTTTCCTAGAGAATATCTCCACTATCTAGAGTGAAAACTCATGAGAGTTATATTTTGTTGCATTGATCATATTTTCTTCAAGGTATCCTTAACAACTTCATTAGGAAGGACATCTCCATCTCCTCCATAAACAATAGGCTATAAAAGGGTTTTCTTACCTTAGTTGAAAGGAACAACCTAAAATAGTGAGGATAGATCAAATCCTCTTGAGGGTGCTATCCATATCTCCACATCTGAGTGATAGAGGGATAGCTAGATGCCATCCATGGCTACAAAATGACTCACCATGATCTATTGTCTCTAAGCTTCCTACCAAAACTTGTAAAGTAATATGTAGTAGTCGAATCAATTTGTGTACCAACAATTCTAGCGTGTAAAGTAATCAGAAGTAGCAAATCAAAATCCACTTGTGTCCTTGTGATGAAGGTAGGTTTATCATTCCAATAAAATCAAGGCCCCATTGCATAAAAGTTTTATCAACTTAAATAGGTTGTAAAGTTAGAGAAACCAAACGTTCTTTTCCAACAAAGAAATCACATTTCCTACATTTCCTAATCCATTCAAAATTATCTTTAAATATACTGGACCAATAGTAACCAGCTTTCATAAATTTTAAGGTTGTGGTTCATGCTGAGAAATGATCTTATGCATGTTCTTCGTGGAATTCTGATAATAATTTCTGAATTTTTTTATAGTTAACACATCGCAACAAGATTCCATTTATATCCTTTTTGAATAATACACCATCAATGAAAACATAGGCTACAACTTGTAATCTGAAATACCTTTGTTTATTTTTTCCCATACCTTTTGGATAGATGCCATGTTTTAGATAGTTAACTAAATCAGTCATCCATCTTAGTTTCGTACTTCTTGAGAAAGTTTAGGTTGCTGATTTTCTAGGCTGAACCATAATGTTTGATTGTTGAAATGTAATTTTAGCATGTTTTTTTGAATCTTTAGGTTTTGCAGTTTGTTGTTTTTCCATATCAACAATTAGATGTTCACACAATCCTTTTCCTCAAATTGTCTTCACAACACTAATATCGACATCAAATTCCATGGCCTTCGTTATCCAGCCTACTTTTTTCTCATTCAATTATTTATTTAAGAAGAAAGCTTTTACACTTGGATGAGAAACAAGAACATGAATTTTGTTGTTTGAAAGCATCCGATTAAAATTTTGTATCCCTCGACTACTAAAAGTAATTGATTTTCAAGAAATGTGTACCTTGTTTCGTAATCGTGCAAGCTCTATCCAAAGAAAGTAATTGGCTACTCAACATTTTCATCATTAACCTGAGTTAATATGGTTGAGATTGTTTCAGCTCCTGGAAGTGCATACATTCTAAAATCTTTATCAAAATTTGGATTTACAAGCGTAGGAGCTTGAGAGATGGCTTCTTTGATTGCTTTAAATCCTTCTCTCCCTTCCCTAGTTTAAGACAAAGTATTTTCTTTCTTTAACATAGTTTTCAATGGTTTCACAAATTTTGTAAAATCTCGAACAAATATTCTAACAAAGTTGATTTTTCCAAGAAAAATCTGTAATGTCTTCTTATGATGAGGTAATGATAGCTGTGATATGGCTTTGATTCTCGAAAGGATCAATTGCTAAACCTTTCTTATAAACAATACGACAAATTAATTTTCCTTGATGTACTGAAAAGATAGACTTTAGTGGATTCAAATATATCCCAAATTGTCTATATAAATGAAAAGTTTACCTTAGGTGTATTAGATGTTTCATTTTTTTAGAGTACAAGAACATCATCTAAATAAAAGGATGCATTTATTTAAAAAGCTACAAAAATCCATTTTCATTGCATATTGAAATGTTGCACTAGCATTTAAAAGCCTAAAAGACATTCTTTCATAACCATAAGTACCTAACTTGGTGGTGAAAGTTGTTTTGTACCTATCCTCTTCTCGGACTAAAATCTAATTGTATCCACTATAGCCATTTAGAAGAGATAGTCTATCTAAACTTGAAATATTTCTCAAAATATGATCCATATTTGGAAGTGGGTAGTGATATTTTAATGAAGCTTTATTAAGATCTCTAAAATCCACACATAATCTAATTTCTCCATTTTTCTTCCTAACAGGAACAAGATTGGCTACCCAACTTGAATGCTTAATTGGAAAGATAATACCTAATTCAATAAACTTAGATAACTCTTTCCTCATTAGAGGCTCTATTTTGGGATTTACATGCCTCTGTTTTTGCCTAACTGGCTTGGAATTTGGTTGCAATTCAATAGTATGTTGTACTAAAATGGGATCAAACCCTTTCAGGTATTGGTATTTCCAAGTGAAAACATATTTAAATTCCTTGCAAAGATTAATAAAAGAATGTTTTTCAGCTAAAGAACATACCTTTCTGAGAAACAAATTTTTCCCTTCATCAACTAAAATCTCATCATAGTTACGAAGATGTGTTGACATCTTAGTCTTGACCTTCCTTAATCGATCATCGGTCTTGAAGATATCTTCTAACATGACAAGACCTTGGGGTAGTTTATTTGTCTTTAACTAAACAATTTGGTCACCATATAAGTGTTGTAATTTATCTTGATTTACTACAAAAATTTAGCTTCTTACTGCAAAAACTTGTAGATTTTATCATCACTTTAAAAACTTGCCAATTCAAGTCATTATCATGTATTGAAGGACTGACAATTAGCTTTATATGAGGCTGAATTTTTTTGTTTTCAATCTCTTACAACACTTAAAAACTAGCACAGATTATCGGCAAGTATATCTCAGATGCTTATTTTCCATTCTAGGAATGGATTGGATGTTAATAGCCTCAAAATATTCCATTAATTCTGAAAGTCTATGTCTATAAGACTTCATTAATGGATTCTTACAAACATTAAAATTTATTACTTGATTCATAACCAACTCGGAATCACCAAAAATATGTAGCATGTTAATTCCTCTCTTTCTGGCCCAAAGTAAGCCATGAATTAATGCTTCATATTCAACTATGTTGCAAGTGCATGAAAATTGGAGACTCAAAGCTGAGAAATACCTTTCATTTTTGGGGAAGTGAGCATAAAACCTACTCCTTGTCCTTTCTTGTTTTTAGCTCCATCTAAAGGAAGCTTCCTAATTCCTTTTTGTTGCATTTTCTATTTTTGAAAGTAATGGAATTCGTGTATTTTATTCATGCAAGCAATACACGCTAAAATGTATGCTCTTCAACTTCATTGAAAGGATCATGAGCATGTTCTTCATGTGTTTTTTCATCCATAAATAGGTTAGAAATACCATCTAATGCTGAAACATGAACTATATTATCAAAATCAGACTGGTCTATGGCTGCATAATTATCTATTGCATAAAAACGTGAGGCTCAAAGTGAAATCTAGCCGACAGTTCTTAATTAATAGTAAACTTGGTTGCAAAACGAGTAGTGAAAAATTAGAAATACCAAATTGTGAATAGATAGCCTCCTATCTTTGATATGAAATATCTTGATAAACATATAACAAAGCAAGGAGGTAAGTCTACGATAGTAATATCTAGTAGAATGGAAACATTTGGGCAAACATGAAATGTTACCTCTAGATTTATGATAAGACAAATTGTATTAGTTGCATTTCCATCTAACCGTAATATTGGTATCCAAAATTATTCTCCCTTTCAAGTTGAGAAGCATCACATATTCGACATAGAGCTTAGAGACAGATAGATCATAATTTCTATCATTTTGTAGTTGGGGATGATATCTAATCGGCACTTTGTCACTCAAATTCATGGAGAGATGGATAACACCTTCAAGAGGATTTGATCTATCTCACTACTTTAGGCAAGGTGCCTTTTGACCAGGGTGAGAGGACCCATAGTGTAACTTCTATTTGATGAAGTAGATGGAGATATCCTTCTTTTGTACAAATTTTATGAAGAAAACCTTGGGAAAGTATGATCAATACTCCATAATTTAAATCTAAAGAGTTTATTACTTCTAAAAGATGGAGATACTTTCAAAACAAGACTAAGGTTATTCTTGAAGAAATTATGAAATCCTGATTGTTCTAGCATATTTTAGTAAATAGATTTTTTTCCTTTGTGGATATACAAGGAAAAATAGGGGTAGTTGAGGATGGATTCATTGTTTTTGAATAATTTTTGTGTGAGATTAAATAGGATAAAATTGATTATACTAGATCTTTGAGATACTTCACAACAATTAGAAAGATAAATGACAAAAAGCTTCGAATAGCTAAAATATTCCTTTGACAAAAATGTGTGCATCAATGGAGGCCCATATTTTCATGGTTTTGCACAATCTCCAAGAATTTAACACAAAGGCTCAATATAAAGACTCAATAAAACATCAAATACCCCTAGTTCCTCATGCCTAAGATACATTGAAGGCGTACGGATGATCTTTACCAACGAATGATGATGAAGTGATTTTAAATTGTTTATCTCATTGCACAAGATGAAGGATCTTCTTGAAATGAAATTGCAAATGCCACTAAATTGTCATAGGGATGAGATCTTGTGTGATTCAGAGGGACTTTAACACAAGATTTCAATAGGAATAAGAAAAACTACTTACAGACATTTTGAAATAAAGAAAACACAAATTTCTCAAAGATTGACACAGATTAACTTGAAATTGATTAGATTCATCAGTAGGGGAAATTTTCTTTCAATAGTCCTCGAGCTTGTCAATGGTTTTACACTCACAACCAACTTGATGAGATTGAAATCTAAAACACGTAAAATTAATAGGTTTCTTAGAATGGTCTCTCGGGAAAGATGGGCTCTCTCAAATTTTTCTTTTGAATTCAACGCCCAACCATTTACAAGAGTATTCTCATTGCATTTATAAATTTCACTCACTCACTCATCCAAAATTTCCTCCTAAAGAATGAATAATATTTGAGGGATCTTTTCTTGTTACCAATTTTCCTCGAGAAAGTGACGTTTAACAAATTCACATCCGAAAGATACTGTGGACCAATTATGAATTGATCACATTTCTCAGACCCTTGACTAATGACTAGGATGCCATGCCACAACCTTTTTGGAAATCTTTTAATCATTCTGATTTTGTCATGCGATAAATCCCCATTTTAATCATTTTCCGGAGGCTCTACATAGCTAGATCTGATAGGAAATCCTTTTCACTCTCGAGGAAACACCTTTTCCATCCTTTGCACCTGCAACCTTCATCATTTCATCCTTTTCCCTCTTTTCCTCTCGCAATTCTACTCTGCATTCATCTTCTCTAGCAATTCATGTTTTTTTCAAGTGCCCGAGTAATTCCAACTTAAAAATATTGATCCTAACAATCCTTGGACTCAAAATTAAGTTCTAAATCCACTCAATGGCAGTTTACAAATAAAAATGACAAGGAATTTTATCAAAAATGATGAAAAATAGTGTGTATTTGCATTTTCAAGAGTCTTGGAGAAAAATGGCAGAAAAATAGATGTAATGTATAAAAACCATTGATTATGCCCCTTCAGTACTTTCTATTATAGCCGTCCACATGTTTCCTGGCATAATTGCAAAGGAGAAGTATAGGGTCAAGTTTACAAACAAGCATGGGCCTTCCACATGCTTTGGGCCCAAGAAAAACACCTTTTGGACTTTGAAAAATTGTTAGTTAAAAAGCATCCATTAAAAACCTCCATATGTCTCAATTGCGCACTTTGAGATGGTCCCTAAAAGTGGAGACCCCAAACAAGTACAGGATCACCACGTGTCTAAGTCTGGAAGAGTTGTTAAGAAATCTGAAGGACCAACAGAAGGTGCCATGTGTTTAGGATCCGAGACAAAAAATTTTGGCCGTTGATAAGTCTAAGCAAAGGTTGAGTGAGCGGAAGCCTCCAAGTGTCCTCCTGATGCTTCGTCAAAATAAAATTTAGGGGCTAGTCCCTAGACAGGCACAGTCCCTCCACATGTCCTAGGCCTTAGAAAATTGATTTGAAAATTGTAAGTATAGAGCAAGGCCAGAGGAAGCCTCCACGTGTCTCCCCGATGTAACTATTAAGGTTTGACCCTGAGGTTGATCCTCAAATGAGTGTCAGCCATCCACGTGTCCATAGATCGCCAAAGTTGTACCGGTCAAATGTAAAATTTGTCTAAGTCTTGAAAATGCAACGCAGAAACCTCCACATGTCTCCCCAAAGACAACTTCAAGGTAAACTTGTCATCCCAAATTCCCCACCTCCAGGGAAAATTTGGTCAAGATAACCCCGCACATGGAGAAAATATGAAAGGAAAAATTTTAGACCTACGAGCTTGCAATCAAGAAATAGAAAAGTAGAAAATTTCAACATTTGAGCCCGAGTCAAAGCCAAGGAAGAGGCATAGAGACAAAAGTTCAAGCACATTCCGTAGCCAACAAAATGGTGCCACGTCTCCAATCAGAGCTTTGGGGCTGCGGGAGTATTTTGAGTTTTGCTTTTTCTACACAAAAGGGGAAAAGATAAATTACGGACCCACAGCCTAATTTTTCTCTAGTCTTGTTGTCATGTGTCCCATATCAAAAATGGGACCCATTTTCAATCTATTTTCCAATCCCATTTGTATGCACTGACACAATCATGAAACTTCAAAGGGGCATATATTTCTTCGGGGCTTGAAATATTTAAAATCTGACACCATTGAAAATATCTCGGCCTCACCCATGCCATGGAGGTCTGAAACTTTAATTTTGGGGAGGTTAAGTAAAGTAAAATGTAGTAAATTTATTCAAGCCTTCAATGTAGGATTCATCTGTCTCAACAAACAGATCGATTCAATCTATTTCTACCATTTCCTCTTCCTTCAAGGTGTCGAACCAAGGATCGTTGCGGTAAAGACACATTTGGGGCAGATTTTATCGAAGAATTAACATCATTGGTTGAGCTTCAACCTACTTTTCTTGCTTCTCTCTATCTTCTTCTCTCCGATCAAATCTATAAATATGGGGGTAGTATTCATTGTAAACATTGTTGTCCATTTCTTCCTCTTTACCTCCCCTCTTCTTTTCTTTCCTGGGGTAGTATTCATTATAAAAATCCTCCTCCCTTGGCTTTGTAATGGCATTTTCTTGCCTCTTGCATGCTAATGATGTACTATGTGAACTTTTGGAGCAATAAATTTTGTTTTGTGATGCATCTATCCATCCTTGCTTATTTTATCGTCTCTCCTCACCTCTTGTCATTGTAGGGTATACTGTGCATATTTTGATGTTTGTTGCAGGACCTGGGATCCACGTTTAATGGATTTTGAAGTGGTGTTCTGTGTTAAATCTATCTCTGGTTTTTAGTGCATCTTTTCCACCCTCTCCTCTACTAACCTCTCTCTATTTTAGGAAGCTAAGATTATGACTAGCACTTCCCTTTTCTTGGTGCTATCACATCATTAGTGTAGGATTTCCCTTTTTATGCACTTTCTCTCTCCCCGTCTCCTTCAAATTGTTAGGATAGGTGTAGTTAGATGTCATTTCTGCATTAAGAGTAGTTTAGCATTAGGATTAGGAAGGAGAATCCAGATTTCTCTAGAGGGCCATCTCAAGTTCACAAGTCCCACAACTTGAGAGATGGTCCCATGTTATGCAATCACACTAAATTATTCTACCTTAGAAAAGTAGATCCATAACTCATTTCGGTGTGCTATGATTTTGCATTAACACAAACCAAAAGGAAAATTTTCAGATGAGCATCGACCCTCCATGTCGACAAGTTTTGAATTGAAGTGAGACTTAGAGTTTTCAAAGTGCCCTGCTGAGCCACATCCAACTAGAAAGGGCCATGTTTTCACATATGCTAAGATGTAAATTTGATGAGAAAAAACACACCCGTCAAATCGTAAAATGTAGGAAAATCACCATTTCATCCCAGAAATGAATCCTTCTTTCAAGACAGAGAATTTGAAAATGATATAAGGCCCAAATATGATCTTCTGAGCCACATATAATCATGTTTCCATAGATATTGGGACAAAAAATGACAGGGAAAACAAGATGTGATCATGAAAAATGGAAGGAAGGGAAAAAAACCTTATTTTACACCCAAGTTACAAATGTTTCTCATGGACAAAAGAACATAAAAAAATGGATTTAAAGTGATCCTCAACCTAAGGAAGGGACTGATCATGGATATCAAATGGAGGATAGAGTTTTCATGCATCAATACATGGAGATAGAAAATAGTATAGAGCCCACAAACTCAAGAATTTAAAGGAAAACAGGCGAGGTCAAATTGACCACGAACATCAGCTCTCTCACTTGGGGATGGGAAATCCCTGTGAGTGCCACAAGAAGAAATAGCATACCAAGTGCCAAAAATAAACCATTAGGCAATGAATTCAAAGAATAATCTTGTAGAGAAGAACAATAATAATCAACTCCCCCAAGGATGAACCGAGAAACCAACAAAATGGCTGCCAAGGACCAGGAAAAACAAAAATATAAAAATACAAAAGTAGAAAGGAACCAAAAGACTATACACTATACAAATGGAGTATACCTTGATTATGAGAAATCCATGATCAGGGAAATGTTTAAAATGCCTACCATTAATAGGAAATTCAAACAGTTCCTGTCTAAGTCTTTTAGGAAGAAGGTATTTTCACCAATTTGAATGTTAATTGAATAAGGGCCCATCCATAATGCATCAAATTTATCATGCTTTCCCTTATCTTCATGACTTCTATCCCATAATAGCACAATATCCCCAATGTAAAATCTCTTGAGTCACCTTCTTGTCAAATAACTTCTTCAAATTTTCTCTAAACTTCACAAACCACTAATGGGATTCCCTTCTTTCTTCATCTAACTCAATAATATGATTGATTCGAGCATCATATGGACTAACTTATTGATCTTCAATTTATTAAACAAACTGAAATGAAGAAAATTGCAAATGAAGATGTAGAAAATATTGAGTTCCATATACCAACTCAAATGGGATTTTACTAGTAGCTCTTTTGACAAGTGATTCTATTATCCCAAACATCAAACTTCAGTTTCTCACCCCACTTTTTTTTTAGCTCCAAGGTTCTTTTAATGATCTTCAACAAGTTTTTATTGTTGGACTCATCTTGTCCATTTTCTGGGGTATTATAGCTAGAATCATATGTCAAATTAATTCCATACTCTTTACACATTGCCACCAAAGATTTCACTCAAAACTCATGGTATTATCAACAACAATCTTCACTTGCACTCTAAATCTTCATATTATTTGATTCAACATGAAGTCCATGATAAATTGGTGTGTTGCTTTCTTGGTGGGGATCGGTTTCACCCACTTATTGAGATAGTCGGTGGCTACAAGAATCCATTTATGACCAGCACTATAAGGATCTAAAATTTCGCCAATGAAATCCATTCTACATTGTTTGAATGGGGCTTTAATTGACACAGGTTGCAAAGGAAGGAAACCTGAAGATTTCATTATTCCAGAAAAATGCTAACAACTTTCACATTTTCTAACCAATAGAGTTGTATATTTGAAGAGATTTGGTCACCACTAACCAACCCTCAAGATTTTATGTCTTATAACTTATCCAAAGCAAAAAGTCCCCACAAAATCCTCCATGGAGATCATCAATTACCTTTGTGGCTTCATCCTTAGCAATTCATCTTAAGAGCACTCCTCCTGGTTATTCCAAGCTAACAAAAATTAAGTAATCACATATTTTTGAGAGGCTAACTTAAGATCTATTTTCTTATTTTTACTTGAATGTTCAGGGCAACACAGATTTCTGAGATAATAGATTATATGTTTTTACCATTTATAGCTTACCAATTTTTCAAGGACATCCACCCTTTCTCCTTCTTCTTCATTCACCTCAATAGTTTTCAAGTTTCTCTCAAACATAAGATCAGCTAGGCCCAAACCTCTTATCAATTTCTTGGTTTGGATATCCATGTCATATTCCTATAACTTGTTTACCCATCTGCATCTTTTTCTTGATACCTCCATCTCTGATCATATATCTTTCACCATGGTGTGGGGAACATAAGAAACAACTTTAGAGCTCAATATGTAATTTATGAAAACCTTTTTTCTTTCACCAAGGAAAATACTTTCTTCTCCATGATGGTGTACTTTAACTCATCTCCTTACAATGCCTTCTTGAAAAGGAAATTGGTCTCTTAGCCCCTTCATCATCCTTCTGCAAAAGACAAATGCAATGGTGTTTTCTAAAGAAAAGAAAATATTTGAAAATGCTTCTTGTAATATGGAGGTACCAAAACAAGAACATGCTTTAATTCTTCTTTGATCCCATTTAAAGCTTGAATGAAAGCTTCTTCCCATTTGATAACTTGGTCCTTCTTCAACATGATAGTAATGGGGATGGTCATATCAGAAAAGTTAGACACAAATCTTCTAAAAGTTTATTTTTCCAAAGAAGGATTGATCTCCCTTCTTAGTTCTCGAGTGGAACCTTGGTGATGGCTTTCACTCTCTCAAGATCAGTCATGACCCCTTCCTTTGATACAATGTGACCAATCAGCTTTTCCTTTTGCACTCCAAAATGAAACTTCTTGGTATTTAATGATATTCCATACTCTCTACACCTTAACAACTTTCTCCAAGATTTGAAAGTGATCATTTCTTTTTCTGGAAAACACAGCTTACATCATCTTGATAAACAACAATGAAATCATTAATATAACCAGAAAATGCTACATCCATTGCTCTTTGGAAAGTTTCTCTAGCATGCATTAAGCCAAAAGGCATCCTGATATGGACATAAGTTCCCAAAGGAGTGGTAAAGGAATTTTTATTCTTTTTGAATCCTTCACAAAAACTTTATTATAGCCAGAGAAACCATCCAAAGTGGATAACAATTCGAAGTAGTTACCAATTGCAGAATATTCTCCATGTTTGGCGAGGGTAATTATCTTTCAAATGATGCTTGATTCAAGTTCCTAAAATCTATGCACAAACTTATATCACCATTATTTTTTTGTGAAACTAAATTTCCAACCCAAGATGAGTACCTTGTGAGCTAATTGACCAGTGCTTTAACTTCTTCAATTCTTCTTGCATCTTTAAAGAAAGGAGCGGAGTGATTGATCAGCCTTTATTTTTTCCTAAAAGGATTTGCATTAGATTAAAGAGGAATTTAATGTTGGAACAAATCCTCCCTATATGCCTCTAACTCGAGTAACACCAAGCTAGATAGTCTTGATATTTTTTCGAAATTGAACATAGGACCGCTTCTCTTCCTTGCTAATATTGCTTCCTAACAAGATTTTACATGGTTTTTCCTTTATGCCTGGGTTGTGCTCTTA
Source organism: Taxus wallichiana var. yunnanensis (assembly GCA_018340775.1). Taxonomy (NCBI): domain Eukaryota; kingdom Viridiplantae; phylum Streptophyta; class Pinopsida; order Cupressales; family Taxaceae; genus Taxus; species Taxus wallichiana. Next base: position 297,505,930 of record CM031241.1, read on the forward strand.
CACATCTCTTGAAACCAACATACTTCTGTTAATAATGCAATCAACATTATCAAAGTTTGATTCAAGAGCCACCAAATCTTTGGGAATCGTGTTTGTCTTCAATGGATGATGTCTTTTCCAAATAAAGTTTCCTTTCCTTCAACAACACACACCATTGGTTCCCAATCTATATTTTGGTCAAAAAACTATCCTTGGTTCTTTAGAAATCATTTCACCTGGGCATCATCATCGAACACTTTCCAATTTTTGACATTGTCGGGATAGATGTCCTTGTTAGTATTTCAACATCATACTCACAAAATGGAGATACTCTACAAATTCCAAATCGGATCCTAGCACTTCTAACTTGTCTCAATAACAACATTAAACTTTCTATCATGGTGTATAATATTAAATGAGTAAAACATTTCAATAAAATCCCAAACTACATTCTTCTATTGTTTCATTCTCTAATTTTTAGTAGCAAACAATTTTCTAATTTTCTGAAATCTATTCTCAATATCCTTTGACAATGATATCCTTTACACCATATTTCCACGCAATTCTCAAACCCAATAACAACACTTCATATTCAGCAATGTCATTAGTGCATTCAAAGTTGAGTTAGAAAGAAAAATCAAACTCTTTTCTGGCCTAGAGAAATTAGAAAAATACTAGTACCATTTCCAAACTTGGAATAAGCTCCATCGAATAACAAGGTCCAAGGAAAACATACTTGTTCAAGACATTTACATTGATCAATCTTGTGCTCTTTACCATCGAAAATCCAACAAAGTTATCAGCATCTACATCAAAGTATACAAAACTTCATAAGAAGCATTATTGGGATCTTCAATGAGGTGCAACATCTTCTTCTCTCCATACAGCTTTACAAGGCTTCCTTCAATTGGAAAGGTACAAAAATACATATCCATCTGAACACTTCTAGTAACACTTGCAGCCCACTTTCTTGATAACAACATGCCCCATTTGCAATGCAATCAACAATAACAACATCAACTTTCAAGTTCTTACTCGGATAAGCTATAAGTTGTACCACCAAACCTTTTTCACACCCTACAATTGACACCTCTCTAGAATCCATTGCAGTACACTTGCCATAAGTTGTTTTCACTTTAATGTTCAATTTATTCATGACTTCTAGAGGAATAACATTCCATGATGCTCTGGAATCAAACATACAATTGTGTAACATTCTATCCTTAATAATCAATGTTGTAAAAAATGGATCAACATTTAATTGAGACTTAACCAAAGATGTTCCCAAGTAAACTTCAGGTGGTTCACGTATCTCCTCCAATGCTAGTGATTTTTCTAGGTCTCAGCATGGTTGGAGGAGGAGTGTTTACATTATTTATATTTCTACCTTGGGTACTCTTATCTTCTTCCAATCCCAAATACTCAAAGGACCTCTTCCTATGCTCATGAATCCTAAGCAATTCGACAATTAGAACAGAAATATTGATCGACTCAAGACTTAGGCAATGTCATAAGGAATGTATTTAGGAAAAGTAGCATTTGGAGAAAGATTAACAAACTCATCGGATGGCACAATATTTTTCACATTTTGGGCATGGGTTGGAACACCGCCTACTTGAGACAACAAGGCCTTTTCCGATGCATCTTTCTTTCGAGTTTATTTTCATACATTGGTGAGAACTGGGGTTTTTGGTTTGGCTTGAGGCCCTGCCCCTTTCACAGCTTTACTTCTTATGTTATACTCTTTTTCTTGGGCAACAACAACATTCATTAACAACTATCTATCCTCTTCTAATGGGATTCCTCCATCATACTTCTTAATCATTAGAGCTCTTAGGTACTCAAAATCATTATTAGGAAGTTCAAAATATTGTAACATATATATTTCTAAAGTATGAGATGGAGGAAGAAGAGGTACCTTGTTAATGCAATCCCAAATAATTACAGCAGTTCTTGCACTTATTAATTCATTGAATTTTCTCCTAACTATGATCTTGTCGACAAATCCACCATGTATGCATCATCATTAGTTTTATCATCATCATCATCTTCTTCAACTTTTTGATCTACATCACATGGCGGGTGGGGTAAGAAACATTTGTCACACCATTCAATTTCATTTTTCTCTTTAATAACAATAACTTTGGCATTTAGAGGATCGGACACTACTCTATTTTACCTTAGCTTGGGGTTTTCTAGCTCCCATGAGTCCTTTACCTTTGTCATCAGATCTCTGATCATTTTTAGGATGATTTGCAAATATTTCTTGTCCTTGTCGCCTTTGCTTTGACCTTGAGAACCTTGTCCAATTCTTTTCTCTTCCCTCACTATCTTATAAAATATTTCTTTGACAACTCCGGCCAAAGTCTTTGCAACTTCCTCAAGATCCACAACCTTACATGATTGAGCCTTCTCTTGGTTTATAAGTTTAACACCCTCCCTCCTAGGAGGTTTTCCAACTTCTTTAATTTTGTTCTCAATTTTTAGAGCCATAATAAAGGCCTACCTCAAAGTTTTAGGGTTCTTATCCCTCAAATAGTAAGCAAATTTCTTATCAAATGCATCTGAATACTTTATCAGACATGATTCATCACATGGCCTCAAATTAACAAACAATATTCTTAACATTTTGTTAAATATTTTATTGAAATCATGCACTCGATTCATTAGGATTTTTTTATTTTAAAATTCTCGATAAAAGAAACCTAGGGTCGGTTTTATCTCCATACTATAGTCTAAAAGGATAATTCATTTCTATCCACGAATCAATGGAATTATGTGGCAAAAATTTATGCCAGATCCCTTGCATATTCTTCTAGAGCATGGATGAACAATTTAATGTACACATCCTCAACTTCTATTTCAAATTCCTCCATTATATTGACAGAGAGCTTCAATTACTGATCACCAATTATTGCATTATTTCCTTGAAACTTAGGCAATCTATTTCCTACATCTTCTGGCACAACATTTGGATAGCCAGCCATACCTCTAAAATTTATGGGACCAAAATTATTAACAACAAATGGAGTTCTGGGTGGAGGCTAAACCATAGTATTTTGAGGAGGTTACATTGGAGAAGATGCAAACTGATGAGGAGTGAAAGTATGTCTAGTACAGGGATGTCATTCTCAGAATGAACACCCTCTAAAGGATTTGTTTCTTGTAAAAATCTGATTCAAGCACTTGAGGAAGTATTGAAATCTTCAATCATAGGTGATCAGTTTAACCAATCGAGATCTCTTTTCTTGATGCTTTATCTCCAACAACCTTCCAAATTCTTCTTCCTTCTAAATTAGACTTTCCTAACTCTTGAAATAACATTCTACTAGGGTCCCCTGGGTAAGACAAGTCTTCTTCCTTCCAAATTTTCAAAGATTAATGACAAATCTTACATGATATATGTTAAGACACTAGTATTTATTAAGAATTTAAACAAGATGCAGTCGTCACTAAGTATTTTCACCTTAGTTTATGCAAATGCATTATGAAATACCTATCAAATTACTATCAATACTAGATTCATGTAAATCATACAAGATCTACTCTTCTTCTACCCAAATTTGTGAATGATGATACAAAGATAGTGCAATAACTATATAAGGTAGAAATATTACACTCAGAACTTACAAATTTGAACAATTCTTACAGATCTGAATAGAGAATGATGTTTGAGTAATGTATTAGCACACAACACATGTAAGAAGTATTATTAGGGTCTTTATGTACTGTATTTGTAAAATACTTCAAAGAGTCCCCGAAAACGGCACCACGAGTGTTGTTGATGGGCCAAATGGGTATGAATTGGAAACAAATAAAAACTCATCCTGCAATGGCACCACTAGTGTTGTTTCCGCATAAAAAAATATTGGAGCTCAAATAATCCTCGATAACGCAAATCAAAGTGCAAGCAATAGTTCCACGAGTGTTTTTGCTGCAAAAATAGATCCCGAGAGATCAAATAATCCCTAGAAATGCAAATGAGGTCCTTGGAAATAGTGCCATGAGTGTTTTTGTCGTAAAAATAAATCTCGGAGCTCAAATAATCCCCGACAATGCTGCCATGAGTTCTTGTATCAAAATTTGTTCTCCCTTTCAAGGTGAGTAGTAGTATCACAAATTCAATATAGAGCTTAGAGATAGATAGATCATAATGTGTATCATTTTGTAGCTGGGGATGAGATCTAACTAGCCCTTTTTCACTCAAATTCGTAGAGAGATGGATAACAAATTTAAGAGGATTTGATCTATCTCACTAGTTTAGGACGTGCCGTTTAACTGTGGTTAGAGGACCCATAGTGTAACCTCTATTTGATGAAGGAGATGGAGATATCCTTATTTTGTACAAATTTTATGAATAAAACCTTGGGAAAGTATGATCAATACTCCATAATTTAAATCTTCAAGAGTTCTCACTTCTAAAAGACAGAGATACTTTCAAAACAAGGGTAAGGTTACTAAGGACATTATGAAATCCTGATTGTTCTCCATATTTTAATAAGTAGATTTTGTTCCTTTATAGATATACAGAGAAAAAGGGGTAGTTCAGGATGGATTCATTGTTTTGGAATAGTTTTGGTGGAAGATTAAGGAGGATAAAATTGATTATACCGATCTTTGAGATACTTCACAATGATTGGAAAGATAAATGATAGAAAGCTTCGAGAATAGCTAAAATATTCCTTCAACCAAAAGGTATGCATCAACAGAGGCCCAGTTTTACACATGCCACAAAATCTCAAAGAATTTAATATGAAGGCTCGAGATAAAGACTCCATAAAACATCAAATATCCTTGATTCCACATGCCTAAGATACACTCGAAGGATTACGAGATGATATATATCAAGAAATGACAAAGAAGTGATCTTAAATTGTTTATCTCATTACAAGATTAAGGCTCTTATTGAAATGAAATTGCAAATTCCACTAAATTGTCATAAGGATTATATCCTATGTGATTCGAGGGGCTTTAATGTAAGATTGCAATAGGAATAAGAAAAACTACTTACAGACATTCTGAAATAAAGAAAACACAAATTTCTCCAAGATTGACATAGATTAACTTGAAATTGATTAAATTCACCAAAAGGGGAAAGTTTCTTTCAATAGTCTCATATATTTTCAATGGTTGTACACTCACAACCAACTTGACATGATCGAAATCTAAAACATGGGAAATTAATAGGTTTCTTGGAATGGTATCTTAGGAAGATGGCCTCTCTCAAATTTTTCTCTTAAGAATTCCACCCCGACCATTTACAAGAGTATTCTCATTAAATTTATACATTTCACTCGCTCACTCATCCCAAATTTTTCCCCAAGAAAGAATAATATTTGAGAGACTTTTACATGTTACCAATTGCCTTAGAAAGTGATGTTTAATAAATTCACACCGAAAGCTTCCAGGTGGACCAATTATAAACTGATCATGTTTCTCAGACCATCAACTAATGACTAGGATGCCATACCACAACCTTTTTGACAATCCTTTTAATCATTCTAATTTTTTCATGTGAGAAATCCCCATTTTAATCATTTTCTGAGGCTCTACACAACTAGATCTGACAAGAAATCCTTTTCACTCTCGAGACAACACCTTTTCCATCCTTTTATGCCTGCTACCTTCATCATTTCATCCTTTTCCCTCTTTTTCCCTTGCAACTCTTCCTTGCATCCATATTCTCTAGTAATTCATGTTTTTGCAAGTGCTCGAGCAATTCCAACTTCAAAATATCAATCTTAACAATCCTTAGACTCACAAATTAAGTTCTAAATCCACTCAATGGCACTTTGCAGACAAAAATGATAAGGAATTTCATCAAAAATGATGAAAAATAGTGTGTATTCACATCTTGAAGAGTCTTGGAGAAAAAATGGAGGAAAAATAGATGTAATGCATAGGAACAATTTCTTCTCCTTCTCTACTTTATATTATAGTCATCCACATTTTTCCTTGGTGTAACTACAAAGGAGAAGTACAGGGAAAGTTTCCAAACAAGTGTGGGCCTTCCACATGCCCTGGGCCCAAGAAAAGCACCTTTTGGCCTTTGAAAAGTGTCCGTAAAAAGGAGCTAGTGAAAACTTCCATGTGTCTCAATGGCACACTTTGAGATGGTCGAAAAAAAGACACCCCAAACAAGGATCACCATGTGTCTTAGTCTAACAGAGTTGTTAAGAAAGTTGAAGGACCAATGGAAGGCGTCATGTGCCTAGGGTCCGAGAAAGTTTTATTTGGCAATTGAAAAGCCCACGCAAAGGCAGAGTGAGTGGAAGCCTCTAAGTTTCCTCCTGGTGCTTATTCAAAATAAAATTTAGGGGCTGGTCCCCAAATAGGAACGGTCCCTCCACATGTCCTAGACCATAGAAAATTGCTTTGAAAAGTTTAAGTATAGAGTGGGGCCAACGAAAACCTCCACGTGTCTCCCTAATGCAACTATTAAGGTGGGACCCTGAGGCTGATCCTCAAATGAGTGTTGGTCCTCCACACCTCCATGATCTACCAAATTTGTACCGTCCACATGAAAATTTTTTCTAAGTTTGGGCAAGGTATCAGAAACCTCCATGTGTCTCCCTGGTGCAACTCCAAGGTTAAACCAAAAGGATAAGTTTTAGATGAGCATCGGCCGTCCACATGGAAAAGTTTTGAGTTAAAGTGAGCCTTAGAGTTTTCAAAGTGCCCCACCGAGCCGCATGAAAAAAGAAACGTCCACATTTCAATAGATTTTGAGATGTAAATTTGATGGGAAAAAACACACCCATCAAAGTGTAAAATGTAGGAAAATCACCACTTGAGCCAGGAAATGAATCTTTTTTCAAGATATAGAATTTAGAAATGATATAAGGCCTAGATATGATCTTTTGAGTTGCATCCAATCACGTTTCTATAGATATTGGGACAAAAATTGACAAGAAAAATAAAAATTTACCATAGAAAAATGTAAGGAAGGGAAACAACTTGATTTCATGCCCAAGTTACAGATCTTTGTCATGGATAGAGGAACAGAAAACAAAACTCTAGATTTACAGTGATCCTCAACCAAAGGAAGGGACTAATCATGGAAACCAAATGGAGGACAAAGTTTTCATGCATCAATACAAGGAGATAGAAAACATGACAGAGCCTACAAACTGGAGAATTTCAAGGACAAACGCAGTGAGATAAAATTGAGCACTAACATGTAGGACACTGCTTGCAGTAGGTTCATACTGCAAAACCAATTTTTCTACAATTGCTTATGGATTAACTTTCTGACTTGCCCCATTGTCCACCATACATTTATGAACACAATGTTCTCCAATAATCAATGATAGATAAAATGGTGGTGGCTTCTTGATTTCATGAGCATTTACAAATTTTTGAACCATCCATATAACTTCTTTGATGTAGTTTTGTTCCATTGCCCCAAGGACCATGTCTTCTTTCTAGATTTCCTTTTCTATTGTTTAAGAAGTAATATGCAACTTAGCTAGTTCATGAGAAAGTAAATCTTGTTGTCTTAGAATACATAGAGCATCCCACATTAATATGTTAACATTATGCTTTTTCATTACATCAACAATGTTAAAAGAAGCAATAGTTTTAGAGACAGATTCTACTTTTAGCATAGGATTTGGTGAAAATTGATTCTACTTCAGCTACTTTTGATATCTGAGGTATAAATAACCTTCTTGGATCAGGTTGTAACTATTTTTGTTATTCTTTACCAACTGATAACACCTATTGTTTTTTAGAAACAAATGCACTGTTAGCTGGTTTTTAGCTTATAGTTAATATTTTATCAGTGATAGTAGGTAGAACAGACTATTCTACTATTTTTTACTCTTTGCAACCTTTTCCTAAGCCCTATTAGTAACTACAATGAAATCATCCTCACTGAAACTGACTAAGTTCTATCATGGTTCCTTCGAACTTGAGTATCTTGCTTCCCAACCTTCATTTGAGGCATGAACAATGTCTTGGATTGAGGTTGTGTAACAAGACTTATGTTCAGAAAAGCATTTGGGAAAATTACGGTTGAATGAGGTTGATTAGAAGGTTGATACGACTCTTATGTAGCCATATTAACCGATACCAAAGTGTTATATGAACTAGGAGCCTTTGGGTCAAATTTCCTTTGTTGATAAGGTTGCCTATAATTTTGATTTTGTTGGTAAGGTTGCCTATTTTGTTGGTTTAGCTGATTTTGCTAATAAGGAGCCTGATAAGGTCTACTAGGTAATGCAAGCCTATTCTCAATTGAAGTCAGCTTCTTCCCCATAGTCTGTAAATCTTTAAATACATCATTTGATGGGGCTACAACAATAGGTTCTATAATTGTGATAGGATGAGGAATAGGTGCTAAATCTACCAAAAAGGCATTGAAGGCCTTGGTGCTAATTTTCTAACTTGAATAAGACTATTTTCAGCTTAGATAGTGATGTCATAGGTTGATGGGAGAGTTTCACCTCCCATAGACTGGATCATAGTTGAAATATAATTGTTTAAGGCCTTAAGATAATAAAGAAAAGAATGATCATCTTGAGGCTTGACACTTGCTGGAATTCTTTCCCAAGTTCAGGAAAAACGAATGTTGAAACTAGACATAAATTCATTAGGAGCTCTTTTAATGGTAGAAATTTTTTCTATGAGAGATAAATGATCTGAATTAACTTGATATTTTTTCAACAATTTATCACCTAAGTCATCCCAAGTTCTTATGCATCTAATCTCTAGATTTATATACCATTGCAAGGCTTGTCCTTTAAGAGATGCGATTAAAAGTCTTGAAGCTATATCCTCATGAGTGATATTATGAACTCGCACATAAGGCTATAACATGTTTAATGTACTCTATAGGTGTAACCTAATTTTCACCAAATAATGATGGAAAATTTTTCATGGATGCATTAGGGATGTAATAGTAAATCTGGGATTACTAATGGGCTGCCATTAGTAAAGGTCATAAAATTCCAAGGTGGTTGGATAGCCATTTGAAAAATTGGGATTTGAATAGATAAATTGATACATGGTGAACATATATTAGGAGGAGGGTTATGAAAACCAGGCCTATTCTAAGGTAAAGTATTATCAACTCTTCTCCTTCTTACATAATTCAAAGGTAAAGAAACAAACTCAGGAGGAATTCCTCTTATCGATGATCTTGTAGTAACTTTAGGCATGGAACATGCTATAATATTGGTCTGAAATCAGTCCTACGGAGTCGTCAAATAGATCTTTAAATCTTTAGAATAGATTTTTGCAGCTTGCTATCCCAAAAGAAACTTTTAAATGCTATAAAATATGTTGTACTTCTTTTGTAAATATCTCAGAACTTCCAATGCAAATCTAATTCAAGGCCCCATTGAGCATACCAAAAATGTTATCTCTCGAAAGTGCACCCTATAGAGAGATGGCTGTAAGTTTTCTAAGCTTGCAAATTTTATCTCTCTCTTTCTTAGATATAATGGAAACACCTCAGGTCTGTGGGTATACCCGTTTTTGAGGTGAGTCTCCAGTATCAAGGTTGGTTCCTTATTGATGTATCCTAAACTACTTTTTTGAGGTTTTAAGGGTAAAAGATGAATGAAAAAATTAAATTAAAACCAAGGTGATACACAAAAATTGTATGAGGTCTTTGACTGAGTACATGCACAATTGATATGGAATTATTTTCTGATACACAGACCAATAGTTTTTTGAAGATAATTAAGGGTAAATAATTTGATGTATTGAGGGATAGAATCACAACAATATTTCCAAGTTACACATACACATTAATATCATGCAAAAATATTGAACTTGCAACAAGGTGAGATGATTAATCAGGGAATTCAACATTCACAAGATTAATGGAAACATACAAAAGACTGCAAATAATTGGAATCTCATAAAATACTTCACATTTAATGGGAAAAATGGCAAAAATTGCTTCAACACTCCTATATCTAAAATGTCTTCCTCTCGTATTGCCAAAGCACACAATATATAGCAAAACTAATTTACCCACCCTTCCTAAAAATAGACTAAGGATGTACTCGCCACGCATCCTATTTTTATCGTTTATTCATTGTTAAATAAAGGAATAAAATAAAGAAAACTAATAGAAAGAGGCATTAATAGCCTTTGGTTACATCTCAATCAAACTGAAGTTAATTGTTCTATTTTTAAGAAAAGCATGGGTGAATAATTTACAAATAATAATTCTTGCTTAATAAGCAAGTCTCATTCCTCAGGCATTTGAATTTATCTTCTTATCTATTATATCCTTTTGTGAAGGCATGCAAAAATACCCCTTTCGCACAAAATAAATATGCTTCACCTCCAATGTTTAAAAAAATTGATTCATTCCAAGTGGGGACCACTTTTCCAGTGCACATGCTCAACTCTTATCTTCTCATAAACATGCATCTGTGGGGCCACTTCATGTGTGCACTTGTCTTTATTTAATTTGGCCACTCTTGTGGACTTAGCATATTACCATGGTTTTTAGATATAAATGGGTTTACTTATGTGAAAAGCCATTGCAATATACTTGGCTGCCTTTTTATACACACATAGCATACTATATAATATTCCACCTTTGATTATTCAACATGCCTTGTAATTTTCTTGTTGAGATTTTGCATTTTCAAAAAGACTAAGGTTTAAATTTTAGCTTTTGAGTGATGAATGTTGGAATCTATGGTTTATACCTTATCATTCAATGCAATGATAAATTTTGAACATATGGTCTAGCCCCTTCCTATGTTGAGTCGACCCTTGGTATGTCAGTGGAAAATCTTAACCTTGATGGATTAGGGTTTCATTGAGTGCTCTCCATGTGCATTACTTGATAACCATGGTTGATTAAATTAATCCTCATGAGTTAAGGAGAAAATTCCAAAACCCTAACCATTTCATTCATTTCACTTTGAGCTCCACTCGACCTAAGGAAACTCTATGGAACTTTTATGGACGCCATTCATGAAGCTTTCAAACTTGATTTTTTGGGTGAATATGAGCTTTGGAGTCATGAAAGGTTAATATGGAGGCTTTGTTTCTTTGTACTATAACTTTGGATACCTTCATTGTATGGATTTTACTCTGTTGATTCTACTACCATACCAACATTAATGAATTCTGAAGTTTGGTGGTTACTTTCTCCCTGTTGGATCTCTAGTTCAAGTTTTGAAAAGCCATTTGTTAGCTTGGTGAGGGAATCTTTGTGATTCCATGGCACTGTGGATCTGTCTAAGTAGAAGATTTTTGGGTCTTTTGATTTTGTAACCTTACCCGAGGATTTACTAAAATTTTACTTAGAACTGGTAAGTTTCAACTAGGTACTCATATTTTCCTCTTAAAACACATGGATTTGGCACTTTTTTTGTTGTAATATTTGTGGTTTTGAATTCATACTCCTCAAATTCCTATTCTTCCTTTTCTGAATGCTATTTTGAGTTGTATATGATATCTTAAAACTATAGATCTGCATATTTTAAGATATGGGTATTCAGATTTCTACTTTGACTGTTATGAAATCTTTAGCTCGTAATAAGAGAAAGGCCGCCATGGTAGTTGATTCCAAAGCTCTAGTTTCTTTTCACTGATAGGGGCATATTCTATGATATTTTGTACTTAAGATGTCTTTCTTCTAGGATGCTTTCGAGCTCACACTATTGGTTATGGGTGTTTAAAAATCTTGTTGTTTATTTTGATGCATTTCTTCTTCTTCCCGAGCTACATTGATGATTCTCGAGAAATGTGTAGCTTGTTTTTCTTCTACAAACTCATTTTTGTTTCATTCATTTCTATAAATTTTTTGATGTGGGTAATCATTTTTATTTGGAAACTTCTGATTCGTTATACCTGTAGTGACTAACCGAAATGTGGATTTTCCATATTTTGTGCTTGAGGTGTGCCCTACTTTTTGAGTGTGGGTTTATCATTACTTGCTCCAATTTCAATACCCATTTGCATGTTTTATCTTGCATTGTGGGTTTCCTTGAAAATATGTTTTCCTTCATGCTAAGCTTTACCCAAGCTGATCTTTGTTATGGTGACCATTGTATAAAATTGAAAATCTTTGTTTCTTATTCTTGGGGTTAATTTGACACCTGTGCTTTCTAGGTTTATTTTGTCTACCGCCATTGGTCATGGATCTAGGTTAAGTTACTTTCTTTCGTTGGTGGTACAAGGGTTTGTAGAACACTATTGATCTGCACGAGTTTGATTGTTATGTGTTTCTCCTTTACTATTGCTACATCTCCAATTTGGGGACTGCTACTAAGTTACATTTGAGTTTTGTATCTTTTCAACAACTATAACATCATAACTTGTAAAGGTTTATTGCCTAGTTTGTAGCTAGAGCTAAATATGATTATCCGGATTGAAACTTTCTTGTATTACAATCTAATCTTGAAATAACTAAAATTTCTCCATTGTCAAGGCATAAAGCTTCATTCCCAATGCATTTTGCTACATGTAGCTGAGAATATGTAAAATGTGTATTATGATGGTATCTTGATCTGCATATTTTACACTTTTAAAAATAAGAGTCTATATATTGTACTTCTGATAACAACTCACTTATACCCATTATTGGGTTTGCATTATTTGGCTGATTATGTGAGTATTACCATGTATGGGCCTTGTAATCAATGAGCTCTACACATTGTACATAGAATCAATTTTGGTATCTCTGTACTAGATGATGACCTAATTTTACAACTTATTTTCTTCTACTCTGAATGAGGTCTTTCGCTGTAGTAGTTTGTATGATATGTTCTTTATTTGCTCTGATGCAAATATGAGAGTGTGTAATTGTAATTTTATCTAGCACTGTTATGGCCTTTCTGCAACTTTGTATTGGACATCATTCTTCATTTTTAGTTGTGAATAACTTTGAATATTTGATTCTGAAAACTGAAAACTGTAGAAGTTAATCATTTACTTCTTATTTGAGAACTTGACAGGACATGTTATTTATGGAGTTTTCTATTCATAATTCCTGCATGATGAACATTGAAGTTTTTTTGAGATGTTCTAGTCTCATTTCTTTTCTCTTTAATTAATGCATTTCATCATTATTACAACTTTAGTATGCATGCTGAAAATATTAAATGTCAATTTTACATGGCAGAGCCCTGTCAAAATTTTCTCAGATTTCTTTCTCATTCTGTTTCAGCTTGTAATCTTATCTTTCTAGTTAACTTCAACTTTTAAATTTTTATTCTTCTTCTTCAGTTGCAATCTAAAACATGCACTTTTGTCTGCAATTCTCTCCTCTATTCTGTATTACAACTTCTTTTATCCCTAGAATAGTTTTGAACTTTGAGTTGCATTCTTCCTTCATTCTAGTATGTACTTGTCACTCATCTGCTTCATGTACCATAGGATATAAATTATTGAACTCTGTAATCTTTATCCATAGTGAGGACTGTAAGACATGATTTATTTATTCTTGGCTACAACTTGTACCTACACACTTGAGAAAATAGTTAGAAAATATTTAGGATTTTTGGCCTCTCTTATGTCCATGTTTTTTCTTTTCTTCTCTTTATTTCTTTCTAGAGTGAGTAAATCATGTATACTATTTGATCTTCAAGTAATCTATATCTCCTATTATTAATAGATCCATGTGCATGAATTAGGACAATATAGGAATATGGATTAACCTTAAGCTCATAACTGATGAGTTTCTCTTTTCTATTTTCAGGTATGGTGATTTCAATAATGAATATGAAGATGGAACAAAGCTGATGATGAGGATGCATCAACTGAAGGACAAACCTCAAGTCAATTATGGGTTCACTCATACTCCTTTAATTTCTATTTAATGCATGTGTACCTCTTAGTTCAATAGTTGTACTTTACTTTCCAATTTCATCCGACGACTTGTGTGGGAACATTTTAAATTCCTTACAAATAAAACATTAAATTGTAAAATTGAGTTGTGTATTTCTTTCTACATTTTTGCTTTCTGATATGGATTGCATGATGAATTAAATACCCAAAGAATCTAATTGAATTTCTTAATCATGAAGGAAATAACATTAAATAATACCTATAACATCTAGTAATGAACTCTTATTTCTGTTATCTACATTTTTTATTGCTTCTTCAAAACCTAACACTTCATGTATTCTACAATTTTGTGTCTTCATCAAGGAAACACAACAGTCCTTAGGGGATTTGTGTTCTTTTGCAGAAAATACCATGAAATTGTTTACTATGTGATCTGTTATGTTTTATAATAGCACACATAGATGTAGATTTCATGTAATCATTAATTAATTCAATAAGAACAATGTTTTCTGAAAGAAACTCCCCTAGCTTAGGTATACTTCACCAATTTTATCCATCGTATTGAAGTTTTGATTTTCCCATTTTTGCACAACTGAAAAGATTGTAACAAGACCATCTCTCAAGCTCTAGGACTTGTGGACTTTAGATGGACCTCTAAATAAGGTTGGTTCCTGCTTCCTAAACTACCTTCCACAAGTTACTCTAGTGTAGGAAAAACCTTACTATCCTAATCTAAACATTCTTAAGAGATAGGAGAGAGAGAGAGAGAGAGAGAGAGAGAGAGAGCCTACACTAAGAGGTCATACACTAGAAAAGGATTTGGATGATCATGAATCTAAAATTCTTGAAGTAGAGAGAGGTGAGCGAGAGGAGGGGATGGAAAGATGTACCATAAACCAAAGATGAATGTCACAAATAAAACCACTTTAAAACACATTAAACATAGCTCCCAGAACTTGCAATAAATATCGAGTATGCACAATATACCCTACAATGATGAGAGGTGAGAAGAGATGACAAAATAAGCAAAGGATGGACAGATTCATCATGAAACAAAATTTATTTCTCCATAATTCACGCGTGTTACATCATCAAAGGGTAAGAGGAAAGAAAATTCCATTATAGAGCCATAAGAAGAGGCTTAGACTCCACATTCTATCCTAAAGTGGAAAGAGAGAGGGGGCATGAGAGGAAAAAATACCAACCCTTAAAAAATTCCCCTTCTTTCCAATATATAGGAAGATTAAGAGAGAAAGGAGAGAAGAATTCGTATCCTTCTCCAACCACCCCTGAAGAGCACTAAATTATTCTCTAAAAATCTACGACCAACCATCAATTTCACTTGCAATTCCACCTACAATCTATCAATCCTAGTTCCCCATATCTATTTGGCGTGTTGGAGAAGGAAGAACAATGGATTAAATCAAATCTGATTTGATTGTTGAAGCAATCAGATCATACATTAATGGCATGAAATATGTTTTATTGTTTTTTACCCACCTAACCTTGTCAAAAATAAATTTCTAGGCTTCCAAGGTGTAAACGAGGTCGATATATTTTTAATGGTACAAAATTTTTGAAGTTTGAGCACCGGATTGAAAGATATGCCTATTTGAATATTTGAATTAAAACTATACAAAAATGGAAAAAAACAAGTTTTGCAAAACGGGTCCACGGGCTCGAAACTCACTTTGCACCTTTTGCACAAAAAGTCCCCACACCAGCCAACCATAAATTCCTTTTTTGGTAAAATTTCCTCCATGGCCCTGCATATTCACATTTTCCTAGATGTCATCTTTGGGCCCGCCGGCTATATTTTCCACTTTGGCGAAAAGTCTTCCCCACGTTCCCCGACCCGCATTTGGAAAAAATACTTCTAAGGCCTACCTTCTGTGTGTAATTTAGGCCTAACACATGGATTCTCCAGTGTCGATGGAGGTGTGCTTTAATTTTATACTTTATGCCTTTTCAAACAAAATCCAAAAAAATAAAATTTCCTCCGGTGACCTGCCTTCCCATTTTGACTTGAAACATGGCCATGTGTAGAGATGGCACACGTTTGGGGACTGATTTTGGATTTTTCTTTTGAAGTTGCACCAAAGAGACATGTAGCTCCTTCTATGGCTTTTTTCTATTTCTTTGTATTTTGGCTAAGTCCTTTTTATTTATTTAGGAGTGACTATGTTGGGTTTTGGACACGTTGAAGCTACACACTTTTTTGGAGACATTATTTCTCTTGCACCTTTTTGAATTGCACCGAGCTGATGCATGGTGCCTTCTACAAGTTATTTTATACTTGGATGGTTCATGCCTCAAGTTGAATCATATGGAGATAAGTCTGAAAGCTTTGATCCTTTCCCCGATTCTCTCCCCTCGCTCTATTTTCTTTAACACTATTGGCCCCTTCTTTGATCCTTCTCTTCCCTTATTCAAGCTTGCCTAACCCTTGATTGTTGGATTTGAGTGAGATCTCACTCGATAGATATGACCCTTAGGTTTTCTTCTATGTGGGGTCATGTTTGATCAATTTTTCCGAGGGGGTGGGGGAATTTAGATAACTACTACTTTGCTCTTGAAAAAATTGCAGAACCTATTGAAGGCTCTAGTCGTGCTCCTCACACATGTGTGAGTTAAAGAGAATCAATTTGATAAATTAATAAACAATAAGCTATACTTTGAATGAATATTCAATATAAACAAAGAAAATAAATGACAAAAACACAAGATTTAACCTAGAAACCCTTTCGGAAAAAAACCCACCACATAAAATTATTTCTTTATTGCATTAAATTAAGCATTTACAATAAAATAAACTGTACTTCAAAGTTCTACTTTACCCTATTGCATCTCCATCTATTGGTAAGAAAAACATTAAGAAACCATCAAAGCGGTTTTACAATACAATGGGTACCAAAACCATGGGCTAATAAACACCCATAATGGTTCCCCATAATTCATGGATTATGACACCACCCATACATTATGTATAGATAAAATAGTATATTTACACTTCTAGAAGAGGTGTACATTACTCATGGGTATACAATATGTAAAATATACAAAAATTCTAACATGAGTAGATAAATGTGTCATCCGAGAATATGAGGATGAAGTGTTCTAAAAATATCCTTAATACCACATTCATCAAACTCGTGAACTCTATTCAAGCATTCATCAGACTGAATGGGACAACTGTGAACTCGTAGTGGCCATATCTTGTGTGGAAGGATATCTTGTGAATATTGGCCTGAAAAAACCTCAAATAATGATAACCTTACTTAAGGTATATCTTGGAAAACATAGTATCTCCCTTCATCCGATGAAATAAATCATCTATGGCATGGAAGGGGGTAATTATTGTTGATCATTACTTTTTCAGCTATCTATAATCAATACACAATCACAGGGGATCCATCCTTCTACTTCACAAATATCACCAATGAAAACCAAGGAGAAACACTAAGATAGATTAGGCATTTGTCATGAATTACCTCCCACCGTAACTTGAGCTCACAAAGATCGGGGTAGTCATCGTATATGACGCACGTGAGATAAAATATTCTCCATTAACTAAACCTTTATGAAAATATATCTCATGTGGGGAGGTAGGCTAGGTAAATTTCCTATAAAAAGACATGAAAAATCCCTTAGAATGTGGTGATCATAAAGTAAAGGCCCGCTACCCTCATCCTCGACATGTCACTAATTGTGAGAGCATATAACTGAAATGTCTTACAAGCACACCTCTTTAGTTGAATATCTGATATAGTGTAGACTGAAATAGGCTTACTAATCCCAACTATAATATACTCTAACCCTAAATCATCATCACAAGTGATTACTTTGCTGTAGGAGGCCACTCTAGCTTAGTGTGTAGATTACCAATCCATACCAAAAATGACTCGATAAGAACCCAAAATAAGGATGCAAAGATACAAGCTCATGGTGAAGGGTTCTAGGTCAACTACACACTCCTTAAATAAAGATTCCACTATCAGCTTGGCTCCAGAATCCATCGCAACATCCTAAATACAACTTTGTTGTTATCTCTCGAAAGTGAACACTATAGAGAGATGGTTGCAGGTGTTCTAGGCTTTCAAAATTTATCTCTCTTTTGTAGATACAATAGAAACACCTCAATTCTGTGGGTATACCTATTTTGAGGTGAGTCTCTGTTATCAAGGATGGGTTCCTTATTGATATATCCTGTACTAATTGTCTAGGGTTTAAGGGTAAAAGATGACTGTAAAATGATTTAAAACAGATGTGATACACCAAATTTGTATGAGGTCTTTAATCGGGTATATGCATAAATGATATGGAATGAATTTATGATGCACAGACAACTATTTTTTTGAAGATAATTAAGGGTAAACACTTTGATGTATTAAGGGATAAAATCATAACAATACTTTTGCTAAGTAAAACATACACATTAATATAATGTAGAAATTAATGAGTTTGCAATAGGGTAAGATAATTAATCAAGGAATTAACATTCACAAGATCAATGGAACATACATAAGACTGAAAATAATTGCGTAAAGGTAGAAAGTACTTCACATTCAAAGGAAAAACTAGAAAAAACTACTTCAACACTCTTGTATCTAAAATTTCTCCTTTTTGTACTTTGCCAAGGCCCACAACATATAATTAAATTGATCCACTCACCCTTCCTAAAAATAGACTAAGGTTGTACTCACACATGCATCTTATTTGGAATAAAATAAATAAAAATAATACAAAGAGGCATTAATAGCCTTTGATTACATCACAGTCAAACTGCAGTTGACTGATCCTATTTTTAAGAAAAGAATGGGTGAATAATTTGCTAATAATAAATCTTGCTTGATGAGCAAGTTTCCTTCCTTGTGCATGAAAATTTGTCTTCTTGTCTATTCTATCCTTTTGTGAAGGCATGCAAGAAATCATCTCCCTATGAGTGAGAAAAATTAATTACATTATTTGCAATACCTTGCAAAAATAATACATCCAAATATCCACTTGATGGGGACCACCTCTAAGCCCAAGTTCTAATGTTGACATTCCTTTGTCTTCTAATGGTCACATGGATGACACACTGTAAATCATCTCCAACCCCTCCAATAGTGGGGACCACCTTTGCACTTCACCATTAGTCTTTATTGGTTTGGCCACTCTTGTGGAATTAGAAAATTACCATGGTTTTGAAATAAGACAAGGGGCACTTTGTAAAAGGGTCACCATATAATACTCTACCACTTTTGGGTTATCATTACATTGTATAGTTAGTCAGCCACTTGATTACATGGGACATATACTATGTTTTAGAATTTTGAAATTCAATATACAATAATTTTTTGTTTTTATCATGGGGTTGGCCCTCTTATGACGATGACTCACCCCTCCACATGCTTTTTTGGTGGTATCTAACTCGGATCAAGTTAATTGAAACCATGGTGGTTTGCTTTTAAATTTGGTGCCTTGCTTCAGGCCACTAATCTTTGTACTTTTTAAACTGTAGATATTAATTTTTATGAACCTCAGCTAGGGTTTCTGATCTTGCATTTAATGAGATAGTTAGCAGTGGTTTACAATATTGGCCATTGATCTTTATACTTGGCAATCTCCATCACTAATGTTGTAAATTTGGTTGAGTTTCAATTATTTCCCTCTCGATCTCATGTAGTTAAGATCATTCGAACTCTAATGATCCCTTCATTTGGATTTTCGGCCTGTCATGCGCTGAAGCCCTGGAGGAAAAAAATTCCCAATGCCATTATTGAAATCTTTGAGCTCAGCTCCACCACCTAAACGGTTCATTTTCGTTGTTGTTTCTCTAGAGCTTTCATGGGTTTTAATGGCCAAATTTTTTGGTTATTCAAGCATTATCTGTTCATTTGTGAGCTTTACCCTTTAAGTGGCTTCCATTTCTGAGATCATAAGCTCGAATTATTTTAGTCTCTTTGTAAATTTTTTGGTTATCATTTCTTGGTTGAAGCCCTCTACCACTTTGATGGTAGCCGTGAATTATTTTTCATTTTCACTATTCCTATGACCATGCATATATTGATTCATTTGTTTTCTTCATCGTTTGTGTTTCTTGCTAACCGTGAGTTTAAAAATCACTTTATGACCCGTTGTCTAATCTGTGACTTTCAAGGTTTGAAAAGATTCAATTCAATAGGTGAGTTCTTGCTTATTTCTTTATTTTCTTAATACCCATTGATGGGTTTTTTGATTAATGGCCAGGATCTATACATATTTTTTTATTTTGAATCATTTGTACTTGGATTCATTCTACTCTTGGTGGATGTAAAAAAATTGGAACAAAACTTGACCGTGAGTTTGAAAATCACTTTTCTTCTATTTCTAATTCTGGGTTGCTCGTGCTTTTGGGTTTTCTTTGAAATTTTTTCCTTTATTAGGAATACCACTCTATTCTTAATTAAAAGTTACTTCTTGTAATTGTTGAGTTTGTTCACTTCAAAGCATATGAGATTGTATCTTTGAAAACTCATAAGTCTTCCTTACTATGTGAAGTAACCTTTTGATCTTCTTTGGTTTAGACCTTGATTAAGAAAACTTGTAGACTCGGCTTTGTTATTTTGAGTTGTGTTTTTATTTCCTTGCTTCAAGTGATATGTTTGGTCATTTTTAGGAGTTGAGTATAACTATCTTCTGGTCTTAGAAACTCCAAAACTTCAACATTTTATTACGTTCTTTAATTCTAAAGATGATGCCTATAACATACTCATAATGATTACTTGAATCCTTGATACTTATAACTTCTGAATGTTAAATATAACTCTCATTTCTATGGGGACATTGTGGTCATGTATTTGTTATTACATCTGCCTTGTAGAAGGAAACTTAATTTATTTGAATATTCATGTGAATGTGAAGAGCTTAATAATTTGTCTTTGGCCTCCGAAGCTTTAATATTCTCACTATGGTATTTCATATATGTTCTTGTAGCTATTGGTTCTCTTTTGGAACTTTTGTCTTTGTATTCTCTTGCACTTACTAACCTTCTTATATCTTTCAACACCAAACATGTACTTGCTTTCCTCAATCATACTCGATGAGTGTAAATGTTGGATCTTTGCAATACACTATTTTCCATGTCAAGAATGAGTTATATGACTTCATAACTAACACCCATGTTCATCTATTTTGAAAATTCATAATTTTTGGATATATGTGTGATGTTCATTGAGTTATATCTAAAAGATACTTTGAAATTGAAAGATTTAAATCATATTTCTATTATGTAACTATTTATTTTAGTTAGTGAACCTCCAAGATGTGAATGAAGAGTATTAATTTCTGTGCTCAAGTGTAAATTATTTTTTTTCATTCTATAATCAATGTCTTTTTTATGAAATGGAAGTATATTCCTTTATCAACCTATTTAGAAAATATGAAAGCCATAGGATTTTCTTTTATCATCTATGATTGATCTCTTTCTGTCATCCTTTTGAAGTTCATATTCTAGATTTTCTTCATGTAATTCTGGTACTCTATTTATTTTTACTCCATTCACTTGTATGTTGAAACTAGAAGCACTTGCTTGAGTTGAACTCATAAAGACCTGAAGTCTGAAATGATAGTTTAAATAGCTGCATTTTGATTGAAGTGAGTAATTGTAAATAATGAAATTTTATGACATGTCTTCCGTAAATTGTTGCTTGGGTTCTTTACTTGTTCCACAACCATGTACACTTTGTATCATCCTTGTATCTTCAATATTTATTTGATTTCATGGCTATAATGACTTTATATATCAGAAATTGAATCTACTTTTCTTATCATAGCTATAATTCATTGGTATTGTAGAATTTATGTAGTATTTTTGTATAGGAAATCTGAAAGTTTACACTTGCAACTTAATCTGACACTATAATAGTTCATTTAGATGCTTTATGCCTTATTGTTGGGGCTGAAATCTGATAATTGTTATCTTTGATCATGTCATGCATTATCTATTTTGTGCATTACTATTTGATTTATATACAACTTTGAGAGCATGTATTAGTTTGAAATAGCATGATGAAAGGATGTAAAATGTTCTTTTCTCATATTTCCTTTTAATTTTGTTTTATCTATAATATTATCTTCCAGCTTAACTTCAGCGTTTAGTTTGAACTAAAATTAATGAAGTTTTATGTTTTAAGTTACCCAATGTATCACTTATTTCTTCTTACATGTATCTCGCACATTTAGACAAATTGGTTAGAAAATATTAGGCTTTTGGCCTTCATTTTGTTTTAGCTATAATCTTATCTTTTGGTTAACTTCAGCCTTTATTTTGAAATGAAATGAATGAAATTTTTTGTTTTAAGTTACAAAATGTATCACTTATTTCTTCTTACATGTACCTGCACATTTAGACAAATTGGTTAGAAAATATTAGGCTTTTCAGCCTCTCTTTCATTCCATAGTTTTTCTCTTTCTTCTCTCTTCTATTTTCTGGAGTGCATAAATCATGTATGTTGTTATAGAAAAGTACTTTTATCAGTTATGCCTTTGATCTTCATGTAATTTATATCTCCTGTTGTTAAGAGATCCATCTGCATAAATTTGGATAGTATAGGAATATGGATTAACCCTGAGCTCATAAACTGATAGTTTTCTCTTTTCTATTTTCAGGTACAAAGGCCTTATGCAATGATATGAAGAGGGATCAAAACTGGAGATGGAGATGCATCAACCGAAGAAGAAACCCCTAAGGCAATGATGGGTTCATTCATACTCCTCTATTTTCTCTTTCATGCATATGTACCTCTTATTTCAGTAGTTTTACTTTACTTTCAATTACATCCCATGGCTTGTGTGGGAACATTTGAAATTCCTTATGAATAAAACATTGAACTCTGAAATTGAATTGCATATTTCTTTCAACATTTTTACTTTCTATATGGATTGTATGATGAAGTAAAGAATTCAATAATATAAATGAATGTCTTAATGGTGAAGGAAAAATATTAAAGAATACTTGTAAAATCTAGGAATGAACTCTAATTGCTGCAATATGCAATTATGATTGTTGTTCCAAAACTTAACACTTCATCTATTCTACAATTTGATGTATTCATCACGATGACACAGTTGTCCTTCGGGTTTGTGTTCTTTTGCTGAAGATAGTCCTGAAATTGTAGACTATGTGATTTGTTAAATTTTGTAATAGCATACATAACTGCAGATTGTATGTAATCGTTAATTAATTCAATAGTAACAATATTGAACTAAAAGAAACTCCCCTATCTTAGGTATACTACATTAATTCTATCTATTGTAACAAATTTTTGAGTTACCCATTTCTGCACAAGTGAAAAAATTGTCAACATTTCTAGCGATCATGTGGGGAAAGCTGCATACTAGTTTGTAAACCAGTGCTTTGCTCTTGTCCATTGGGCATGGAGTTTAAAGTGTGTAACTAAAATCTAGCTTATTGAAGGTCTAACCCTTCCAAAATGAACTAAGACTGGAAAGGATCTGATAAACTAGATCATGTGCATGAATGCACTTTATTGAATTGAAAAACATTGCAATGTGTAATAACTGCACTTATTGAAGGGAAATCATCCTCTAAACAGACACTGTAGGATTTTCAATAAAAATGTTCAAGAAACATAGCATTCACAGGAATGGAAGGTGCATCTTCATTTAGCCTTGAGAGCTGAAAAGCATTATGCTCTTTACAAGGTGAAATCATGTAAGGACCACTCTAGATTTTATTGAACTTTGTGTGCCTTCTTGGCTTTGCACAATCAACATCCCACTTTAAAACAATATATCCTACATTGAAGATTCTAAATTTTGATTTCTTATCAAAATTATTCTTCATTTGTTTATGATTATTTTCCATGTTTGCATGAGCTTGATCTCTTAGCTCTTGTAATTCCATTAATTTTGTATAATGAACCTGCAATGGTTCATTCTCAAGTAGCTCCATTTGATATAAAAAAATCCAATGCCGGTAACTCAACTGAAATAGGCATTCTTTCTTCTCTTCCGTAAACAAGCTTATATGGTGAATTGCCAACTGATATTTTAGGAGTCACTCTATCAGCCCAAAGTACTCAATTCAACATCGATGCAAAGCTCTCTGGTTATATTTGAGTGTTCTTCTCGATGATTCTTTAAAGATTCTTGTTATTACTTTTAGGTAATCCATTACGTTGTGGGTATTAATTAGATGAAGAAATTGCATAAATTCCATGGTTGAAAACCCGGTCTGTTACCTTTGCACTAAGAAATTCTAAAGCATTATCTAAGATGATGATTTCTAGAACACATAATCTACAAACTATACTTTCATAAATCGATAGTATCAAAGTTTCATTAGCATCTTTCAAGGCTATTTCTTTAGTCTAGCATGTAAATTAATATGTAACAATCAACATCCACTTTTTCCTTGTGACAAAGGTTGGTTAATCATGCCAATAAAGACAAGATCCCACTGCATAAAAGGTTGATCAACTGAAACAGGATGTAAGGGTAGTGAAGCTAAATGTTCTTTTCCAACAAAGAAAGCACATTTCTTACACTTTCTAATCCATTCGAAATAGTCCTTGAATATGTTGGGTGAATAGTAACCATATTTCATAATTTTTAAGGTTGTGGTACATGCTAAAAAATTACCTCCTACAGGTCCTTCATGGAATTCCTATAATAATTGCTGAATTTTATCATAGTCAACACATCATAGCAAGATTCCATTTATATCTTTTTTGAATAACCATCAATAAAAACATAGGGTACAACTTGTAATCTGAAATAATTTTATTTATTGTTTTCCATACCTTCCAAAGTAGATGCCATGTAGGTGATAGTTAACTAAATCAGTCGTCCATCTTGGTTCGTGAACTTCTTGAGCAAGTTCAAGTTGCTGATTTTATGGCTGCACCAAGACATCTGATCATTGATATGTAATTTTTGCATGTTGTTTTGAATCTTCTTGTTATGCATATTTTTGTTTTTCCATATCAACAATTATATGTTCACATAAACCTTTACCTTGAATTGTCTTCGCAACACGAATATCAACATCATACTCCATGACCTTCATTATCCATACTACTCTTTTCTCATTCATTTCTTTATTTAACAAGAAAGATTTCACACTTGGATGAGAAACAAGAACATGAATTTTTTTGTTTGAAAGTATGTACTTAAAATTATTTAGTCCTCTAGACTACTGAAAGTACTTACTTTTCAAGAAAAGTGTACCTTGTTTCATAGTCATGCAAGCTTTGTCCAAAGAAATCAATTGGTTGCTCAATGTTTTCATCATTAACTTGAGTTAATATGGCTGAGATTGTTTCATCTCCTACAAGTGCATACATTGTAAAATATTTATCAAAATTTGGATTTGCAAGAGTAGAAGTTTGAGATATGGATGCTTTAATTACTTCAAACCCTTCTCTCCCTTGGCTGGTCCAAGAAAAGGTCTTCTCTTTCTTTAATATAGCTTTCAATGGTTTAAACAATCTTGTAAAATCTAGAAAAATAATTATAATGAAGTTGATTTAAATCCCAAAAAACTTTGTAATGACTTCTTACGATGAGGTAATGATAGATGTGATAGGGCTTCAATTCTCGATAGGATCAATTCCTAAACCTTTCTTAGAAACAATATGACCAAGTAATTTACATTGATGTACCGAAAATATAGACTTGTTGGGATTCAATGATATTCCAAATTGTTTGCATAACTGAAAAGTATGCCTCGGTGTATTATATGCTTATCCAATTTTTTTTTTAAAATACAGTAACATCATCTAAATAAAAAGGATGAATTTAGTTAACAAACTACAAAAACCATGTCCATTGCACGTTGAAACATTGCACCAAGATTTGAAAGGCAAAAAGCATTATTTTGTAAGCATAAGTACCCTCTTGAGGAAAAAGTTTTTTTGTACCTATATTCTTCTTAGAAAAGAATCTGATTTTATCCACTATAACCACCTAGAAGAGATAGTCTATTTGAACTAGAAACTGTTCTTGAAATATGATCCATATTTGGAAGTGGGTAATGATCTTTTAATGAATATTTATTAAGATCTCTGAAATCCACACATAATCTACTTTCTTCGCATTCTTTTTACTAACAGAACAAGATTGACTACCCAACTTGAATGCTTAACTCGGAAAGATAATACTTGATTTTATAAATCTTGATAACTCTTTCTTCATTAGAGGTTCTATTTTTGGGATTTACAAGCCTATTTTTTTACCTAACCGACTTGGATTTTGGATGTAATTCAATAGTGTTTTGCCAAACTAGGATCAAACCGTTTTAGGTCTTGGTATCTCCAAGCGAAAACATCTCTAAATTCCTTACAAAGATTAATAAAGGACTCTTTTTCAGCTAGAGAGGATACCTTTCCAAGAAATTTTTTTACCTTCATCAACTTTGATCTCTTCATAGTTATCGGCATGTGTTGAAATTTTTTTTTTTCTATCCTTAACTAGTAATTAGTGTTGATGATGTCTTCTAATGTGACCAAGCCTTGAGGTAGTTTATTCATCTTTAACTAAAAAAATGGTCACCATAAAAGTGTTGTAATTTATTTTTATTTACTCAAGAAAATTTAGCTTCTTCTTTGAAAACCTGTAGATTTGTTCATCAATTTTAAAAACCTACCAATTCAAACACTTACCAATTCAAATCATTATCTCGGTATAGAAGGATTGACAATCAGCTTTATATGAGGCTGAATATCACTATTTTCAAATTTTTCCATCACTTCAAAACTATCACCAATTGTCGGAAGTCTATCTGCATCCTTATTTTATGTTCTAGGAATGGACTGGATATTAATAACTTTGAAATCTTCCATTAAGTCTGAAACTCTATGTCTATAAGACTTCATTAATGGATTCATACAAATAGTGAAATTTCTTACTTGATTGATAACCAACTTAGAATAACCAAAAATCAGTAGTATTTAGATACCTCTCCTTCGCCTAGAGTAAGCCATGAATTAATGCTTCGTATTAAACTACGTTACAAGTTCATGAAAATTGGAGACTCAAAGCTAAAAATACCTTTCATTTTTTTGAGGAAGTGAGCATCAAACCTAGTCTTTATCCTTTCTTATTCTTAGATCCATCAAAATGAAGCTTCCAAATCCCGTATGTTGTATTTTCTATTTTGGACAACAAGGGAATTTGTGTATTTTCTTCATGCGGGAATACACACGAAAGAAATGTTCTTAAAATTCTTTGAAAGGATCATGAGCATGTAATTCATGTGTCTTTTCATCCATAAACAAGTTAGAAACACCATCTAATGTTGAAACATGAGTTGTATTATCAAAATCAAACTGGTCTAAGGCTACATAATTAGCTAATGCATTAGAAGCATGAGGATCAATGTGAAAGTTGGAAAATGGTTATGAATTGATAGTAACTTTGGTTCTATAATGTGTAGTAAAAACAAGAAGGACCAATCTGAAGAGAGATAACCTCATATTTTTGCTGTGAAATCTCTTGATAAACATATAGCAAAGTAAGGAGGTAAATCCACAACAGTAATATCTTGTAGAATGGAAACATTTGGGAAAGCATGCAATGTTACCTCTATATTTTTATGATACCTACTATATTAGTTGGAGTCCCATCAAGTTGTACCACACTCTTTTACAGTAGGTTCATACTTTGCGCAGAACAATTTTTCTACCGCAATTGCTTTTGGCATAAATATGCTACTTGCACCATTGTCCACCATATAGTTATGAACAAGATGTTATCCAATAATCAGTGATAAATAAAATGGTGGTGGCTTCTTGATGTCATGATAATTTAAGAATTTCTGAACCATCCATTTAACCTCTTTGATGCGGTCTTGTTCCATTGTTCCAAGGACCATGTCTACTTTTTGGACTTCCTTTTCTACTATTTTAGAAGAAATCTGCAGCTTAGCAAGTTCATGAGAAAGTAAATATTGTTGTCCTGGAATACTTAAAGCATCCCACATTGAGATGTTAACATTATGATTTTTCATTACATCAACAATGTTAAAAGAAGCAACATTTTTAGAGATAGATTCTACTATTTTAGCATAGGCTTTGGTAAAAATTGATTCTGCTTCAACTACTTTTGATATTTGAGGTATAAATAACCTTCTTGGATCAAGTTGTAGTTTTTTTACCAGGAAAGACTTATTATCTTCTCATAATAGAAGCACTATTAGCTAGTTTTGAGCTTGTAGTTGTTGTTTTTTCAGTGATAATTGGAAGAACAGGCCTATTTTGTTGTTTTTTACTTTCTATAGCCTTTTCTTGAGCTCTAGTAGTAATTGCAATGAAATCATCCTTAATAAAAGCGAGTAAGTTTTGTTCGGTGCCTTCTGAACCTGCGTGTATCTTGCTTTGTTCACCCTACATTTGGGGCATGAACAATGTCTTAGATTGAGGTTGTGCAACAAGAATTTTATTCATAAAAGTATTTGGGAAACTTGCGAACTAAATGAGGTTGATTACAAGGTTGGAACAACTCTTCTCGTAGCCATATTAATGTGACTAAAGCATTAGATGAACAAGAAACCTTTAGGTCAAACTCGCCTTTCTTTGATAAGGCCACCTATAATTTTTATTATTTTGGTAAGGCTATCTATTTTTCTAGTTTTTTTGATAAGGATCCCGATAACGCTCTACTAGGTAATCCAAGCGTATTCTCAATCAAAGTTAGCTTATTCCCCATAGTCTGCAAAGCTTTAAAAATGTCATCTAAAGGGGATACAACAACGGGTTCTATAATTGTGATAGGATGTGGGATAGGAGCTAAATCTTCCAAAAAGGCATTGAAGGCCTTGGAGCTAACTTTTCGGCTTGAATAAAACTATTTTCAGCTTGGATGGTGATATCATAGGCTACTGGGAGAGTCTCTCCTCCCATAGACTAAATCATAGTTGAAATATCATTGTTTAATGTTGTAAGATAATAAAGAAAAGAATGATCAACTTGAGGCTTGACACTTACTTGAATTCTTTCCTAAGTTCTGGAAAAATGAATCTTGAAACTAGACATAAATTAATGGGAAGCTCTTTTAATGGTAGCCAACTATTCTTTGATAGATAAATGATCTGAATTATCTTTAAATTGTTTCAGCAATTTGCCACGTAAATCATCCCAAGTTATTATGCATCCAATCTCTAGATTTATATATCATTCTAAGGCTTGTCCTTTGAGGGATTCAACTAAAAGTCTTAAGGTCATGTCTTCATGGGTTATGTTATAAACTGCACATAGGGTTGTAACATCTTTAATGTGTGTTGTAGGTGTAACTTTGATTATAACTCGTGAATATGAAAAAAATTTCATGGCAACATTAGGGATATCATGGTAAACTAGGATTACTAATGGGATGCCATTAGTAAAGGTCACAAAACTCGTAAGTGGTTGAATAGCCATTGGAAAATTGGGATTTGAATAGGGAAATTGAGACATGGTGCAGGGAATATTAGGAGGAGGGTTACCAAGACTAGGTCTATTATAAGGTATAGTATTACCAACTCATCTCCTTCTTATAGAATTAAAAGGTAAATAAATAAAATTAAAAGGAATTCCTCTTACCGATGATATTGTAGTCACTTTAGTCATGGTACATGTTGAAATACTAGTGTAAATTTAGCTTTACTGAGTCGCCAAATAGATCTTTAAATCTTTAGAATAAATTGTTTCAGCTTGTTGTATCGAAATTAACTTTTGCTTGCTCCAAATCTGTTGTAAATATTTGTAAATTGCATGCGAGATCTGATTTTGGTCCCACCAGACTTGCCAAAAACTATTATCTCTTGAAAGTACACCATGTAGAGAGATGGCTATAGGTGTTCTAGGCTTGCAAAATTTATCTCTCTCTTTCGTAGATACAATGGAAACACCTCAGGTCTGTGGGTATACCTATTTTGAGGTGAGTCTCTAGTATCAAGGCTAGTTCCTTATTGATGTATCCTAACTGATTTTCTAGGGTTTAAGGGTAAAAGATGACTGTAAAATGATTTAAAACTAAGGTGATACACCAAATTTTTATGAGGTCTTTGACTAAGTATATGCACAATCGATATGGAATGAATTTCTAATGCATAGGCTAACAGCTTTTCTCAAGATAATTAAGGGTAAACACTTTGATGTATTGAGGCTGAAATCACAACAATACTACTAAGTTACACATACACATTAATATCATGCAGAAATTACTGAAATTGCAACAAGGTAAGATGATTAATCATGGAATTCACATTCACAAGAATAATGGAATATACACAAGACTGCAAATAATTGGAAATCCAAAAATACTTCACATTCAAAGGGAAAATCTAACAAAAATTTCTTCATCACTCTTGTATCTAAAAGTCCTTATTTTTGTGTTTTGCCAAGGCACACAATATATAGCAAAATTGATCCACTCACCCTTCCTAAAAATAGATGAATGTTTTACTCGCCCATGCATCCTATTTTTATCCTTCAATAAAATAAAGAAAACTAATACAAAGAGGAATTAATAGCCATTAATTACATCACAATCAAACTAAAATTTATTGTCTTATTTTTAAGAAAATAATGGGTGAGTAATTTGCTAATAATAAATATTGCTTGATTAGCAAGTTTCCTTCCTTGTGCATGTAATTTTTCTTCTTGTTTGTGTTGTCCTTTTGTGAAGTCATGCAAGAAATCATCTCTCTGTGAGTGAACAAAATTAATTACATTATTTGCAATACCTTGCAAAAATAATACATCCAAATATCCACTTGATGGGGACCACCTCTAAGCCCAGGTTTTGATGTTGACATTCCTTTGTCTTCTAATGGTCACATGGATGACACACTGTAAATCATCTCCAACCCCTCCAATAGTGGGGACCACCTTTGCACTTCACCATTAGTCTTTATTGGTTTGGACACTCTTATGGACTTAGCAAATTACCATGGTTTTGAAATAAGACAGTGGGGGAACTTTCTAAAAGGGTCACCATATAATACTCGGCCACTTTTGGGTGATCATTGCATTGTATAGTTGGTCAGCCACTTGATTACTTGGGACATATACTATGGTTTAGACTTTTGAAAGTCAATATGAAATAATTATTTGTTTTAAGTATGGGGTTGACCCACTCGTGACAATGACTCACCCCTCCACATGCTTTGTCGGTGGCATCTAACTCAAGTTGAGTTAACTATAACCCTAGAGGTTTTCTTTCAAAGTTGGTGTCTTACTTCACACCATTCATCTTTGTACTTTTAAACCGTGTCGTTGATTTTTTTGATACTCGATTACGATTTTGATATGGCATTTAATGAGGTAGTTGTCTCAAACCATGGTTTAAGAGGTAGTTGGTAGTGGTTTGCAGTATTATCCATTGATATTTGTACTTGTTAATATCTATCATTTATGTTATAACTCTTGTTGAGTTTTATTGACTTCCCTCGCAAGCTCGTGTAGTTAAGAACACTTGAACCCTAATGATCACTTCATTTGGATTTTTTGTCTATGAGTAAAGCCCTAGCAAAATTTGTTTTCCCGATGCCATTATTGAAATATTTGAGCTCATCTACTGTGACTAAATGGTTCTCTATCGCTCTTGTTTCTTTTGAGCTTTCTGTAGGTATTAGTGTCTAACATTTTCATGTTATTCGAGCCTTAGCTGTTCATTTCTGAGCTTTTCCCTCAAAGTGGCTAACATTTCTAAGATCATGAGCTTCAATTACTTGAGTCTCTTTGTAAATTATATGGCTGCCATTTCTTTGTTAAAGCCCTCTGCCACTTTGATGGTTTTCGGGAATTATTGAAAGGGTGAGCTTCTTTATCTTTGAACATGAAAATTCTTTCATTTTAGATGTTCTTGTGACCATGCATATATTGATTCATTTTTTTCTTCATCATTTTGTGTTTCCTGGTGACTGTGAGTTTGAAAATCACTTTATGACTTATCTGATTTGAAACTTTGAGGGTTTGAAAAGCTTCAATTCAATCGGTGAGTTCTTCCTTATTTCTCTTATTTATTGATACCCATTAATGGGTTTTTCGATTAATGTCCGGATATGTACCTTTTTTAAATTTTGTATCATTTTGTACTTGGATTCATTATGCTCTTGGTGGATGTCAAAAATTGGAACAAAACTTGACCGTGAGTTTGAAAATCAATTGTTCTTCTATTTCTATATTTTGGTTTCTCATGCTTTTGGGTTTTCTTTGAAATTATGTCGTTTATTAGGAATACCACTCTATTCTTGATAGAGATTTGCTTCTTGTAAATGCTGATTTTGTTCACTTCAATGCAGATGGGATTATATCTTTGAAAACTCACAAGTCTTCCTTACTATCTGAAGCAACCTTTTGATCTTCTCTATTTTAGACCTTGATTCTAAGAAAACTTGTATGCTCGGCTTTGTCATTTTGAGATGTGGTTTTTATTTCCTTCTTCGAGCCATATGTTTGTGAATTTTTCAGACTTGAGTATAACCGTCTTCCTCAACTTGGAAACTCTAATACTTAAATATTTTATTACATTAATTAATTATGAAGATGATAGTTGTAACATACTCATAATTTTTACTTGAATCCTTGATACTTATAGCTTCTGAATGTTAAATACAATTCCCATTTCTGTTGGGACACTATGGTATGGTATTTCTTTGTTGCATTTGGCTTGTTGAAGGAAATTGCATTTATTTGAATATTATGGTGACTGTGATGAGCTTCATAATTTGTCTTTGGCCTCTGAAGCTTTAATAGTGTCACCGTTGAATTTCATATATTTTCTTGTAGCTTTTGGTTCTCTTTTTGAACTTTTGTCTTTGTATTCTCTAGCACTTATTGGCCTTCTTATATCTTTCAACACCTAAAACATGTTCTCGCTTTCCCTCAATCATACGTATGAGTGTAAATGTTGGATCTTTGCAATACACTATTTACCATGTTGAAAATGAGTTATGTGACTTCATAATTAACACCTATGTTCAGCTATTTATAAAATTCATAATTTTTGGATATATGTGTGATTGTTCATTGAGTTGTATCTAAATGATACTTTGAAATTGAAATCTTTGACTCATATTTCTATTATGTAATTACTTCTTTTACTCAAAGTGACCCTCCAATATGTGAATGAACAATATTAATTTATGTGCTAAAGTGTAAATACTCTTTTCTTTAGTCTGTAATCGATCTCATTTGTATGAAATGGCAGTTGATTCCTTTATCAATTTGTTTAGAAAATACAAAAGCCACAGTTTTAATTTTATCATCTCCGACTGATCTCTTTCTACCATGCTTTTGGGAGTTCGATTATTTATTTTCTTCATGTAATTCTCGTACTCTATTAAATTTTACTCCATTCACTTATATGTTGAAACTAGAAGCAGGCACTTGAGTTGAACTCATAAAGACCTCAAGTCTGAAATGATCATTTAAATAGCTCCACTTTGATTGAAATGACTAACTATAAATCATGAAATTTTTTTATATGTCCTTCTTAAATTTGTTCTTGGGTGCTTTACTTGTTCTGCAACCATGTACACTTTGTATCAACTTTGTATCTTGAATCTTTCTTTGATTGCATGGTTGTTATGACTTTATATTTAAGAAATTGACTCTAATTTTCTTGTCATAGATGTAATTCATTGGTATTGTAGCATTTATGTCTTATTTCTATATATGCAATCTAAAAGTTTACACTTGAAACTTAATCTAGCACTGTAATAGTTCATTTAAAAGCTTTATGTCTTGTTGTTGGGGCTGAAATCTGATAACTATTATCTTTGATCATGCCATCCATTATCTTTTTTTCTTCATTACTATTTGATTTATATACAAATTTGATAGCATGTATTAGTTTTAAATACCATGATGGAAAGATGTAAAATGTCCATTTTATATGGTGAAGCACTCCCAAAATTTTCTCATATTTCCTTTTCATTATGTTTCAGCTCTAATCTTATCTTCCAGCTTAACTTCAGCCTTTAATTTAAACTAAGTGAATGAATTTTTTTGTTTCAAGTTACAAAATGTTTCACTTCTTTCTTCTTACTTGTATCTGCATATTTAGACAAACTAATTAGAAACTATTAGGCTTTTGTCCTCTCTTTCATTCCATAGTTTTTCTCTTTCTTCTCTCTTCTTTTTCTCGGGTGATTAAATCATGTACATTTTTTAGAATAGTAATTTTATCGCTTGTT
Organism: Taxus wallichiana var. yunnanensis; assembly: GCA_018340775.1. Taxonomy (NCBI): domain Eukaryota; kingdom Viridiplantae; phylum Streptophyta; class Pinopsida; order Cupressales; family Taxaceae; genus Taxus; species Taxus wallichiana. The sequence goes on from CM031241.1 coordinate 297,539,837, forward strand.
CCTTTGATCTTCATGTAATTTATATCTCTTATTGTTAAGATATCTATCTACATGAATTTAGATAGTATATGAATATGGATTAACCTTGAAGCTCATACACTAATAGTTTTCTCTTTTTTATTTTTAGGTACATTGCCTTAAGAAGTGAGATGCATCAACCAAAGATTGAACCCCAATGCATTGATGGGCTCATTCATACTCCTATATTTTCTCTTTCATGCATATGTACCTCTTATTTTAGTAGATGTACTTTACTTTTAGTTACATCCCACAAACTTGTGTGGGAACATTTGAAATTTCTTATGAATAAAACATTAAATCCTGAAATTGAATTGTGTATTTCCTTCTACATTTTTTCTTTTTGAATGGATTGTACGATGAGCTAAAAATTTCAATAATATAATTTAATGTCTTAGTCATGAAGGAAAAATCTTAAAGAATACCTATAACATATATCAATGAACTCGATCGCTGCAATTTGTAATTATGATTTTTATTCCAAATCTTAACACTTCATCTATTCTATAATTTGATGTCTTCATCAAGATGAAACAAGTGTCCTTCGGTGGTTGTGATTTTGTTGAAGATATTCATGAAATTGAAGACTATGTGATCTCGCTATGTTTTGGAACAACACATATAACTACGATTTCATGTATTCATTAATTAATTCAACATCAATAATATTGAACTCAAAGAAAATCCCTAGATTAGGTTTACTACACCAATGCTATCCATCGTAACGAAGTTTTGAGTTTCCCATTTTCACACAAGTGAAAAAATTGTCAACACTTCCCTAATCGCTACCATCCTACACCACTCTACTAATGAAGGAGAAATAATGTAATCATAAGAATGTGAATCATTGGAGTTGGGTAGTTTCAGGACGTTTGTTTCACTGATTGAGGTTGCCATAAGTCCAAAAGGCACAAGGTCTGAAACCTGAATCTGAATTTAAGACTTCGTGGTTTCGAGGTTTAGGGTTCGTGAGGTTTGAGGTTTGGTGGATGAATAATAATAAAAACCCCCGAAAAGGAAAATTTCAAAACCCGATGTTTGAATTTTAGACTTCAAAATTTTATAGTTTCAAATTTTGGAGCCCCAAATAAAAAATAAGACAACTTGAGGTCTAAAACTTGAAGTCCAAATTTCGTAATTTGGGGTTTCGAGTTTTGAAGGTTTTATCAACTCAAGTGGATGAATAGTAACATCAACCTCCAAGTAAAAATGCCCGAATGTTTGAAATTTTGGATTTCAGAGGTTGCAAGGAAATTTCAATCTGAAAGGAGAAGGTCAAACACTCACCATTAATGCAAAGATGGGACCCCAATCTTTAGATGGCCATAGATTTTGACTGGAATCTCATATTTGCACAAGAAAGGACTTTTGGGAAAGCTCTTATTATCCTCTACACAACTAAGTTCTTCAAAATGAAGAAATATAGTCTACCATTTTAGAGGATGTTTCCAGATTTCTCACCTACCCAAATGATGAGGTATGGGCTCCCTTTCTTGCCCAATAAGGAAAAGTACATGGGGAATGGCTCTTGGAGTGGTGCCCATCATTGTTGTAGGTGAATTCAATGAATTTTAGGGTTGTTGAGGTAATATTTTGAATCCTTCTAGCTCCTTTACTCTCATTCTACCTATATATTGTAAGGAGGGGCATTTTTCTAATGTTGGATAGTGTTCTTTTACACCTCCCTTATTCTCTTGTCTGTAAGTGAATTTGTGGAGTTCAAACCAACCATCTAAACTATAAATGCAATATTTCCTCTCGCCATCAGTAATGTACTATATCAAATCAGTGGAGAAATAATATAATTCTATGGATGATTTCAACCATCTCTTATGTTCATTACATCTTCCTAATTTCTCATTCCAATCTTTGTTAATTGTGCATTGTGGTTGTATTACATTTTTAATGGTTAGTGGATTCTCAATAGTGGATTGATCTGTGGTGTGTTTTACTCCTTCTTTATCTAGTTGTGGTTTCCATCTCCATGTAAATAATTTGTTCTACATTCCTTTGCTGCATCACCTCCATTATTTTAGGTGTAACTTCTTACGCCTTCTTAACCTTATCTCCTTGGCAAGATAGAGTAGGTTTTAGGATATATCCTCTACAATTTGGATGTATGTATGAGAATATAGGAATAGGAACTGACCTTCATCTAGAGAGCTTTCTCAATTGTAAAGTCCCACACTTTGGAAAAAGCTCTATGTTATGTAATCACATCGACGTATTGATCCTTCAAATTACAAATAGTCATGGGTGTTGTGATTACGCATTAACATATATGTTGTAATGTTAATTATTGTGTTGAACATGTGTGCAATACATGTAATATGAGATGATTCATGTCCTAAATTTGGGCCATATGGGGATCGCATGAACCCTATTATTAAGTACTTGCACCTTGGGTGTACTATGAGGAAATGTGATGTATCGTAACCCATGAAAGTATTGATTGTGTTGTACCCTATATATATACCATGTGTAAGATGTTATGGTTAGTGTGTGTGAATCACCATTGTGTTAGTGATTTAGTTATGTGTTATGTTATGAATCTTACACTTGATGACCTTAAGTGGAGCAATAGTTAAGATTTTATGTGTGAACAAAGGAGGAGTGGACCACATTTTCATAATCTTGATATGAGTATGATTGAGGAAGAGGAGTCTTATATAGACTAAAAACAACTTCTATTTGATTAGTATACTTTGATCTTACTCAATATATTGTGGATGGGCACCACCTTAGTCTAAACTTAAAAACTAGTATCCCATACTCTCTCCTATTATATTTTCCATCAAACAATCCTATATGATTTTTACTCTATTGAGCCTTTTGGGAATATGGTGGGATGATTCAGACAGAGATGATGATAGTTGTATTATTTGATATATTATTTTATAAGTTGAGGCTTGATGTGTGAGTTCCAAGAAATTTTGAGCACCCCTTTCGTGTCTCAGTATAAGACCACATAGTAATTATTATGTTTTATTTCTCTATACATATTTTATTCACAAATTGAACATTTTCCTTTGCTTGCTAGAACCGATAGTTTTCGTGATTGATGTGTTTTATAATTTTGGCATTTTATTTGATTTTTATACTAGCATGCTAATTTTTGCACTAATTATGGTTATTTGGCCTTTTTATTTACTTATATTTAAACTTTATTTTCATGTTTAAAGGTTTTATAACCTAGCCCAAGGATTTGGATTTTTTCCACTTGGCATTTAAAATGGATTGTTATGTTGGTTCTAATGTCGTAATGTGTTAGAAAAGAGTCTTGGATTCACCATGTAGTGTTTGATCCTATGGACCTACTTCATTATAAGGGGGTATTCCCCAATTAATTACAGATAGCTAGTGAGTTGTTCAACCATGAGTTATTATGTCACTTGGGTTAAATGTGTTTGGACTCTATGTGCCTAGAGCCATAGGGTGACCAACCTCTTTTGAGGGAGGCCATAAGAGAATTTAGGGAGGAGTAAAAGACTTGAGGGAGGCATAATATAATTGAGGGAGATGTAAGATACTTGAGAGAGGCATAAGAGACTTGGGGAGAGATAACAAATTTTTTTTTCATGGATAGAGAATTTAGAGGTACATCGAGATGTTTTGTGATGTTTTGGGAGGTATATGGAGATGTTTTGTGATGTTTTTGAGGAATATGATAATGGTATTATGGTTTATGTGTACTCTTGTGATTTTGGGTTATGTCTTATGATGTTGCTTCCATCTTGACACTATGTAGCTATAATTATGGGTTAGAGTTGTGTGAAACATTTGTATGTGTACCTATTGGGAATTCCATGTGTTATAGTATGCCTATGTTATGAGTACATTTTTGCTAGGGACATGTATATGAAAAGTACTATGTTTGTGGATCGTATATGTTATTCTCATGGTTCGGTTCAGTTCTTGTGATGTGATATAGTTGTGAAAGTACATATCATGATGCCTTGTGAACCATTAGTGTTGTGTTTGGCCCTTATATGGTATTGTGATTCAAGTTTTTTGTTAGGCACCCAAAAAATATATATATATTAAAACAATAAAATATAAAGAGATTGAGGTTAATAAATACTATTAAGGAAATGTAATAACTAAGTAATAAAGGAAAAATGGAATTCCTAATAATCACAAAACCTTAAAATTTAAGATATTACTAGATGAGTTTGGTCCTCAGTAGTCGTGCTTTTACAACATGTATCATTCACTAGAGACATGGGTCATGATTGTTTCCTCCTTGCTTGTGAGTACCATATTCTAATCTTATCCTTGTGTTGCATCGAGTACGACGCTTTTATAAGGGGGAAATGTAGTGAAACTATTCTATTAGTAAAATGTAATTAAAAAAATGAGAAAATGGTGGGGAGAAATTAATTAAGAGTAGTTGAATTTGAAGTGATATAATTTAATAGAAAATTGTGGAAGGAATGGATTTGGTTGTGGCAGGAGTGAAGGTGGCGTGTGAGAGTAGCTTGATAGGGCATGGCCGCCCCAATGTATTTTCCAAACCTGTAAGTTTTTCCTTACATAATAAGGAAAGTGTTTTAATGATATCCAGAGGTAATAACCACACTGAAACCATGTTAACATTACAAATTTAATAGTATGTGAACAATTGCAGTGATAGTAGTTTAGAAGGCATGGGTTTCCTCATGAGGTAGTCACATTGTTTCATTTATTAAACCAAAATGTCTCTAAATTTATTTGTTTAAATTTCCATGTCACTCACATCCTGCTCCAATATATGAGCTCTGGAACAGGGTGTGGACATCCATCAAAGCATAAAAGATAAATGCATTTTTTTATCATATTTTATGGTTGCAAATGCTTTGAGGGTAGACATGTATGCATAATGTGGAACCCACATCAAACTCACCATGATGGACTCTGATTGCAGTGATTTCATTGAAAATTTTATAGCTTTAAAATTAATGAAAAGAGACAATATTACAATCATAGTGCCACATTATTCTCGTTATTTCTCATATTGTTTCACATATAACTAGTGAATAAAATACACCAATTTTTTCATTTGGAATGGATGCATCTCTCTCATCATATCACTATATTTTTTATTTCACGTGAAACACAATGATATGTATGGAATGATTGTAGTCACCTATGCAATTAGGTTCTATGACTAGAAATATATGTTTGTTGCATATATAGATGATGATTATGGGAGAAATGGAGTCATTGTATTGAATTATGCACTAGAATTGTTAACAAAGTACCATGTTCCCATGGAGTTTGTAGAAGTGCAAATGAAAGTACCTTGGTGGAGTTAGCTTTGGAAGAGTCAAATGGTATTTGTTATATGAATCTAGATGCAAGTATTGATATTTTATCCATGGCACTGTACTCATGGAATTTTGAATATTTTTTATGCTTGGATATCTCACAGATTGGATTTCTTCCCTGTTGAACTCTAACATACATGATTATGAAACCATTAACTCACTCCAATGACTCATTACTTTATGTATGAATATTATAACTTCATATTCGAGTATGCTTTTACAGTAACGTGGAACAATCCCATGTAGGTATCCTAAATATTTTTTCTCTTTTACTCTTCCTCAACGTGGAACCCTCTATTTTCCCATTATTAGTTCTATGTGTAAATGACATTGATACTAGGAGGGCACAAAGTGGTTGGTCGAAAAGGTTTTCTATCTTGCAAGAAGAAACAAAATGTATGGAAGAAAAATGAAATTTATTCCATGTCTCTACTTCATCATTTATTGGAGTTGATGTTCATTTTTAGATCAACGAAACTTAGAGCTTGAATCTACTAGGTTCAAACATGTAATGAAATTTGATCCCATTGATCCTATCAGCATTGTGTCATTTGGTATATACGCCACACTCATTTATACTGGTGATGATTTTGTGTTAATATTCTTCTTATAATATTGTTTCCCTTCATTTATTTCAAAATCCACTAGTAGAGATGATGATAAAGAAACACCTTTTCCAATATAATCTCAACCCATGGTAAAATAAGAGTTTTGGAACAAGGTACGAACAATAGAATCTAGTTTTTGGTCAAATGTTGTAGAAGTTCCCTGATAGACATATATGTAAAATGTGGAATAATTCAGATGGTTCACCAACTGTTTAACATATTACATAATGAAAATGTGGTCTCATAGTTTGGGATGACTACTTGAAAAACACAAAATGATGTTTTGATGAGACATGGGTGCACAATGAATGACTTGGGTTTTCACTTGACTATCTAGCATCATGTGGAAATAATGGTGGTATCAACGGATATCTAGTGTAAAATAGCCGGAGTCCCTCATATCTCGCTTCACCGATCATTCCCGCATTTTTCAACACACCTTGTCATTCATAATTCTCATACTTTATTTTTCATTTGTAATGAAATAAATTTAAAACCTTGGAGTATCTCACATTTGATTATTTTATATAAACTTGTTTTGTAAAACATTAAAATGAAATATGGAACTTATGTAACCCAAATAGCACTTGGTAGCCAAGCATAAACTTAAACCCCTCCTCTGGACATAATCTAGAAAACTTCGTAACCAGACTATTAGCATGAAACAACAAAACTCCTCCTTATGTTTTACATTACCGACTTGTAATTTGATCATCATCTATGGTTGTAACCAAAACCTTATGCACTACTAAACCCATGGTATAAAAATTTGGTGCTCATGTCCATTGGTATTGGTGAGAGATAGATGAGTTGTCAACTAAAACAACCTTTATATCTACCTTGTAAATTTAGAAAAATGTAATTTCTAAAGACTTGCAAAACAACACTCTGAGCCTCGTAAAAGAGATGTCAAACATCGTATGTGTTCCCTATTATATAGAGAATCATGTCAAGCATTAGATCAACCTCGTTTAACATTTGTGATCTTTTCATCGGACCTCTAAGAGCCCTGTTACCTCATTTTGCACTTTTAGGAAGTAGTTGAAAATTAAAAAGTTGGGTTTCGATCGGCTTGCCATTTAAACACTGAATAATTAAATGCTTATCCACCTTCGCAAATCTCTAGTATTTTTACTAGAAAATTTCCTGGAACCTTCAGTTTGGGGAAAATACTCTTCTTGATAGTCTAACAAAGGCATTTTGTAGGCCTCCCAAAGGGGAAGTTTGACTAGGTCAAACTGGACAAATTATGAACAATGCCTCCAAATAGTGATTGGCATTTCAAAATCATTTTATAGTTCTCAGTCCTGTCAACTCTGGTTAATTCTCCACATATAGTTGAAATTGTAGGAAATTTATAGTTGGAAATTCATCCATTAAATGTAGCTTTTGGGAGTGGTTTTCTGATCCCTCGAGCTAACTTTTAAACTTTTATAACTAGGGAAATTATGACCAATGATGTCGGAAAAGGGTTTTCCAAACATTAATTTTTTGTCGGTTCTGAATTTTTTTAGTTCCTATGAATTATTGGTGTATAATATCACACATAAAAACTTACCTATGGTGTGTTTTCTCACCGTAAGAAAATGTTTGAAGTGGTTTCTTAACCCCCAAGCCCAAATTAAACATTTTTACAACTAGCAGGAAAACGTAAAAAAATAAATTTTTAGGACCCTCCTTGGGTTACCAAACCCCCATAGAAACTTATTGACACTTATAACTAACTTTTTGAAACTCTATCATGTGTCTTGTTGTGTGAAATTGATTTTTATCAAAATAATGTCTCTCTCTCTCTCTCTCTCTCTCTCTCTCTCTCTCTCTTAATCTCTCTCTCTCTCTCTCTCTCTCTCTCTCTCTCTCTCTCTCTCTCCCTCCTATCTCTTAATCTCTTTTTGGTTAGGAAAAGAAGTGAAATGAAATGAAATAAATATATGTCTCTAACCCTCTCCTCCTTGAATGCAAATTATTATTTTTATGTATTTGAGGAAGTAAAAATGTTAATCATGCTATATATAGGTGGATGCCATGCCATTGATTTATCACTTATTTCATGCTCACAAGGTTTGGAAGGATGCAATTAGGATGGAAAAATGACTTGGTTGTAACTCATTGTGTATTACTGTAATTTATGTATAGTAATGATACACATATACACACACACACACACACACACATTCATTTATATGTTATAATAAAGACTTGTTACTAAAATTTTGTAATATGTATGAGATGTTAGTTTTAGGCTTAATTTAGGAATTTTTCATTTGACTATAGGTGTTATTTTGATCCAAGTTTACATATGGTAAAAAGGGGGTTGGATATAAATATTAAGTGAAATGGTAGAGGATTGTTCACATTTTGTGGAGTATTGAAGTGTATATTAGTGAAGTTTTGTAACAATTTTTTTAAATATGCTAGTGTTTAAGGGAAAAGTTCATCTAAATATGGTTGTTATTTGTTACCAAGTTTAGTATTACAAAATTTGGATATTGTGTTAAACAAAATTGAACTTAATATATTATCATAAAATTACATTGTGCAATTGATAATTAAAAATAAAATCTATATTGTCGCTTTTTACTTTGAAAATGCAATAAATAAATCTAATGAACTATTCAACTCTAGAGAAAATTCATGTATAATTATTCTTCCTATTTTATTCTTTGTAACATATAAAACTAAAAATTAGCATTAACTTAATCTTTCATAGTCGATTATACCTCCTAGATTAATCTAATGAGTTCCTTAGTTTGATTTGTGTCATCAGTAACCTATTTGCTTTGTGGCATCATGTGAACCTAATGAACAAGAATGATGTGGTAAAATATTATCTTGAGTACGTGTTTCCCCTTCGAGGATTAGGAATTGTGTGTTGAGTAAGGAGAATGTGATTTTCTTCAGTAGTACACTATGGGTAACAAAACACCAAAAATAATATAAGATCCTCTTGGTTGGGCACATATATATAGTGAAGGTTGTAGGTGGAAAAGATCACTAACTAACCTAGAAAATCACCTTTATGAGTTAGGATCATTATGAACTCGATACCCAATTTATATTATTGTTTTACTTATATGATGCAACACTAAGAGGCATTTGTTTATCCTAACCACATTTTAGCTTATGATTAATTTATGAACATATAACTATAAGATGATGTGCTTGGAGAAGGGTGAAATTTATATTGCTCTTATAAGTTGTTTATACTATTACGTGGTGAGAATAAACCCTCTTCATGTAGACTTTAATGTGAATCTTAAACTTTTAAATTAAGAACTACTCCCTCTTATTATCCCCCTTGTCCTATTGTTTGCATTGAATGTATGGTGTGAAATCATACCCATTAGTACCTTGATGACTAAGAAATTAAGTGAAGTAGATGAGATACATGGTTAGTTGTCATAACGTAAAAAAAATACACTAATCTTAGAACTTAAATGCTAATATGAAAAGGATACGAAATTTATCCACTCTTGAATCAGTAAACTTCCCTTTCACAATGCCAATGTCCCTTATTTCAACCTAGATAAATGGAAAATCCAATCAAACATTTGACTAAGAAAAGGAATCCTTCAAACAAACACTAAAATGACCATGTATGTACATATGTTCATAAGGTAACAACATTCCGGTGTGATGAGGGAAACATGGAAAATTAGATGGGTTTACTACAAGTGAAATATTAAATAAAATAAGGGTAATGTAGTCTAGTTATAAAATAATTGATAAGTGATTCCAAGAACTAAGGTATATAAAAATATGAATCTAAGAAATATGTAAATCGATAAAGTGTTGTCATGGATGGTGCCTATACGGGATTCATAATGTAGTTGAATCGTTATGTTATGTCTTGTCATTTGAAAAAAAAAAGTGGCCTTGATGTGTGTCACATGTTTTCATGTTTCCTATGTGGGTTAATGTTGTGCAAACTTATCATGTGTTGTGTGTTGTCCTATGTGATCTCACGCAAGGCTGCATGTGTACTACAATGTAAGTAAAAAAAAATATCTCGGCATTTTTCACAATTGTATTTGTGTATGTAAAATGTGGTTGTTACATTATATATATATATATATATATATATATATATATATATATATATATATATATACATACATACATACATATATATATATATATATACATATATACGTATATATATATATATATAATATGTTGAGTTTTTGTTGGATTAGAGGTTCAGCCACCCGATATGGTCAGTATAGTGCACTAAATAATATGTGGCATATGAAAAGTAAGTGGAGTGAATCAAATAATAGTCATGGCCAAATTTTATGGAAGGGTTTTGTTTGTATTCCCCAGGGGAGGGAGCTTCACACCCGACTCCACTTTATATGGGTTGGGGTGGGAGCGCGCCTCCACCCAAACCTCAATAAAATCTAGGGGTTAGGCTATGACCCAAACCCTATTAAATTTCATTTTTTAGATAAAAATTTTGTTCCAAAATCCATATGGCTTTACCATTCAATACATATATATATATATATATATATATATATATATATATATATATATATATATATTATAAGAATTGTTTATTAGTATATATATATATTCTACAAGATAATAAATTTATTTAATTTATAAATCTTTATATATTTATAATATATATAAAGATATTAAATTCATATGATTATATTTTTATATTTTCATTTTGTCTTATATTAAATAATCAAACAAATTCAATTTCAGCTTAAATATAGGTATATTAAAAATTATAAATGCTTGATGGAATTTAAATGAGGAAATTTAAAAATTAAAGGAGAAATAATTTCCTCTTAACTAATGAATTGGTGGTATTTGCAATATGGAACTTTTTAACTTGTTAAAAATTTACTAATAATGGAAAGAGGAAACACAACATATACTATACATATGACACCATTATTTCTTTAAAGTGGAAATACAAATCAACCTTCCAATAGTTTGAAATTTCCAATATAATAACTCTTACAATGAAAATGAGAAGGTGTTTCTTTTCTTTTCTTACAATAAACTCCTATTTTTCCAAACCATACATATTGCAAGCTTTGAATAACATCCAAAATTTTGAGAGTTTCATTTCTAACAAATATAAAATTATGCTTTCTCCCTTCCATGATATCATTACAAATTTTAAATATAAGATATACAATATCATTTCTTTAATATACAAAAATAACACCCTCTACTCTAAGTAGGAAACATGGAAAAATTTGATACATAGGGATTCTTCCAAATGGTTAAAAAGGAAATTCTCCATTTCAAATAATCTCCCAACTTCATAGCTTCAACCAAACACTCCTTCACCTCTTCAATTTTTGGATCACAATACAGAGAAAGGGAATAGGTGACACTCTCCACCTAACCTATAATCTAATAAGTGGAGAAGCCATCCTCCTTATTATCCCCCAATCCCCAATCATAGAACAATGAGGAGTGTTATGGAACTTTTAAAACTCTCACAAAATGGCTTACACAAAACATGCATTCCACAATATACAACACATTCAAATAGACATAAGAAAGAAAATTTAAACTTTTTCCAAGAACACATAGGCTTGAAAATAAGCTAAAATGAGAAAGGAATAAGGGAACCATATCTTTTACCTCCCAAATGAGATAACAGCCCACCCAAAATACCTCGAAGTGCATATATTAGTTCTCAACATATCTTGATTCCTCCCAATGGAAAATACAAAAGTATAACAATTTTAGCATTTTATCTCCTATAGGTGGAACCCCCTTCTCATAGTACTCCTCCATAATGCTTCATAGTTTCCTTTAACTTCCCCAATGGTCCTATGCTTCCATTTCCCACACATATTAGGGAAATACAACACCAAATTCCACTCACAATACACATACCCATGTATTTACAAAACATACAACAAGAAATAAAGAACAAGGTGTAGACCCTAACTTTCCATAATAGCTTCCACAATCTGGAATGCACAAGATTTAATCCTTTCTAAAAACAGAGAAAGTGCCAAATAAATCCTTCAAGCTCCGAGAAAGAATTTCCAAGAATAAAATTTCAAAATTTAAAGAAATAAAAATGAGACAAGTAACCCCCATTCCTCCAAATTCACACCCATAAATAGAAAAAGGAATGAGGGTGATGAGGTGGCTCCATGTAGGATGCCACTTCATCATTCCTCCACTCCAACACAACAATTCAAACCCCAACACCAAGGTAATTAAATGAAAAAGGTAAGGTTATGACATGCCCACATGCACACTTCACATGCACCCCATACCTTTCAAGGAAAAAATAAATGTGATAAGAAGAGAAGTGACTTTATTTTCCCTTTTACACTCAACAAAGCATTAAAATGGTCAAAATTAGCCCCATACTTCATAAGTATGGTTGGTAGATGATTATGAGAGACAAGGGACAAGGTTTACTTGTCCCACAAGTCTAAAAAAGTTCCCTCCATGTCAAATTTCGTGTATGGAGAGGGCGAGAGAGTGCACACAAAAAAATGCAGTAAGTTTCATTCATCATCATTCACAAATCAATGACTATATACTCTATTCATTAACCAAATGTCACCTCTTCCTTTTAGTTAAAAATTTAAGTTAAATTAGCTAATTAAGGCACATTCAAAGTGTTAATAAAGGAGTAAATTTTCCAATAGATTAAATATATGCACAAAAATTTAAAACACATAAACTAATAAGAAAGGGAAACATTACACCCATGGCCACACACATGTGGTCACTTCCCCATGGGGAACCTCCTAATAAAGCATTTAATTACATAATAGATATATTAGACATGTAATTCAAATTTAGCCATATTACAAAACACGCAACATTCTTCTATGGCTGGTACCCTATCCCATTTTGGTGTATAATGATATTATTTTTTTGCAATCATAAACAATAATACGTTTCTCGCCTTAATTCCATATCAATATGTCATGGAATCAATCAACATAAAAAAATCATTATACATTCCTCAACATCCATAAAGCACTACAAATCACACATATATTTATCAATTAACATCATTGAATAATGTAGCTAAATAATATCATCCAATTTATAATTTTTTTATTAGTTATTTTAACTAACTTAACATTTCAATCCTACTCTTGTAAATAATTTACAATCATTAGTAATCAAATTCACATTCTACAATAATCGTGATATTCTCTATATCTAGTATAACTCCTAACTACACATTTAGCAATATACTAGTGATCCCTAATACCATCATATTATTAACAACTCACAAAATCAATGAGACCACATGGTTAGTCCAATACTTTGAATATACTTAATAAGTCAAGAATAAAAATGTCAGTATATAATAAAGTAACCATTCTAGATCATCATCATAACCTTAAATGTCTATCAAGGTCCTCAATACATCCATACATTCCAAAGTAACAATCAAATCACAATATAAATCATGATATCCCTCATTTCCTAAAAACATGCTTCCTACGATATAACAATAAGGTCCATGTCTCTAATCAACCGAAATTAAAATCCTAGTAAAAATGAGTGTCATGGAGGAGTGGGCATTACACAATGTAAGGTTAGGGTTTTGATTCTCTTTGTATTTCTTTCCTTTATCAACAAAAATATCTAGGTTAGCAGGGTCAATACCAAGCAGTGTGTCTCGCTACGCCTTGGTTTGTAGCAAAATTATGCCTAATCCAAGATAATTTGATGGCTTAATTCATTCTTGTAAAAGTAGTTTTTCCACATCCCGTAAGTTTCCCTTTTTTTCGTTTCACAAAACAAGGATGGTAGCCTATGAATTTTATTAATGTGAAATCAACGTAGTATAATATTGCAAAGCTACAATATTTATACATATTGATAGCCTGATACAAAAAAATGAGAAGTTACACCAATACAAAAAAATACATTAGCTTCTAATAATAATACATTCGAGAATCATATAATTGTTATAACAATCATAAAAATCATACTCGTGAAGAAATAAAACAAATATGCTTACTAAAAAAATAACAACAATATTTAATTAATAATATTAATTAAATATTTAATTATATAATACATAATTAATTAACCTAACATTCCCCCCTTTAATTATGCATTGTCTCAAGGGATGAGGAGAGGAAATCTTTGAACAACACGAACTAATCATGTGCATGTGACTTTGTGAAGATATCTACTCATTGATCGCAGAGTTGGAAAAAAATGAAGTTGGATGTTGTGCTTAAACGCACACTCATGTATGAAATGAACTTGTACCACAATGTGCTTTGTTATTTCATGAAAAACTAGATTGCGAACAAGCTTGAGAACACCTTCATTGTAAAAATACATGGTGGTCAGTTTTGTCTTGTGGTATTTTAATTCCTTCTAGTATGCAATGTAGCCAAATTGCTTCATAGAAGCTTCTCCTCCGTAACGATACTCAAATTTTGTGGAATAACAAGAAACAATGTGTTGTTTCTTACTTCCACATGATATTGGTCTAGATCCCATAAAAAATACAAATCTTGAAGTGTATTTCCTATCATCAATATTGCCTGCATGATTTGAATCTGAATATCCAGTCAAGAAGAAGTTGTCATTCTTCTTGTATTCTAGACCAAGATCCACATATCCTTTGAGATTTATTAAGATGCACCTTTATACATTCCAATGAGAAAATTTGGGTTCTTGCATGAACCTAGATAAATAGCTTACTACAAAGTTGATATCTAGTCTAGTGTAGGTCAGGTAAATGAGACTCCCAATCAACTACCGATAGAGAGTGGCAGTTACATCAGGAGATGGATTTGAATGAGATAACTACAATCTATTCTCCATAGGTGTGGAAATTGGTGTGGAATCCATCATCATGAATTTATCGAGTGTTTTCTTGGTATATTTCATCTGATAAACAAAGCTATGGTTCTCTTTTTGTCATACATCTAATCCAAGACAATAGTGCATCAGCCCGAGATCTGTCATGTCGAACGAGTGATTAAGATATTTCTTCGTTGCATTGATCATTCTCACTGAACTAAATTTTTGACTAGATCGTCAACATAGAAAATGAAAATCACAATCTCCGCCCTTTCTTTTGAGGTAAAGATTGGGATAGCATGGATTTCTAACAAATCCATGTTTTACAAGATGCTCATCAATCTTGATGTACCATGCCCGGGTTCCCGTTTAAGACCATATAGATATTTCTTTAGTCTGCATACCTTTTATTCTTGACCAGTACAACATATCCCTTAGGTTGATTCATATAGACTTCTTCTTATAAATCTTAGTTTAGAAAGGCACTATTTACCTCCATCTCGATGGAGTTAGCATCCAAACTGCGTGCAGCTAGAGAAAAGATCATCCTAATCATTTTGATATTAGTTGTAGGAGAAAATGTGTTCTCATAGTCAATGCCTTCTTTTTGTGCATACCACTTTGCTAGAAGTCTTTCTTTGTAATTTTCCATTATCCCATATGCTTTGTACTTTGTTTTTAATATCCATCTCGCATCCAATGAGTTTCTACACTGGGTGGAATATCGACAATCCGCCACGTGTTATTTTTTATTATTGACTCGATATTCGAGTCCATGACATCTTTCCAAGATTTTGATTGTAGGGATTCTTGGACAATAGAGGGCTCATCGACTCAATAACTCTACTCATCAAATAAAATTTAACTAGATTCTCTTAATTTTTGTGAATCTATGGTCCAAGGGTGGATGTATCTAGTGGAGCATCCATTATTGCATCTCGTAATATGATACTACACCACTTGAGCATACATTTAACTATTCCCATGGGTCATGGTTCTATCAATTCAACACCATCATCCCAATCATCTCTTTCCTCATCTTTGGGAACATCAACTTCAATTATAAAAATTGCTGAAGAATCTACAACAAGTGAGTCTATAGGATGAGACTCTGCTTCATTGTTCTCAAAAACACAACATCTCTATTGGTGTAGACTTTTCTAGTCTTTGGATCCCTCAATTTGTACCCAATCTATTCACCGTACTAAGTGAAGATGAGTTTCTGTGACTTCATGTCCAATTTCTTTCTGTCTTACTTCGGTATGTGCATACTTTCTTTACACCTGAAAACTCTAAGTTGTATAGTAGATTTTTCTCTTTGACCATGCTTCTTGTGGTGTTACTCTTTCAAGAGAAACTATGGGCACTCTGTTCAACAAATACACTATTGTCTTTGTTGCTTCTACCCAAAATGTCTTTGTAAGTCCAGAGTCATCAATCATGCATCACACCATTTCTATGATAGTATGATTTCTTCTCTCAACAACACCATTCTGATGTGGTGTGTGTGGAGGCATTTTTCAATGAATCCCATGAGTTTGTAGGTAGTATTTGAAGTCATTACTAATGAATTCCCCCTTGATCCGGCGAGAGAGTTCTAATGTGATGACCAGCTTTGTTCACAACTACTACTTCAAACTTTTTGAAAGTTTCAAAAGCTTCACTTTTCTTGCAAAGAAAAAAAATCCATATTTTTCTTGAAAAGTCATCAACAGAAAGCATAAAGTATTGGAACCCAAAATGAATTGGTTGCATCATACCACAAATATCGGTATGAACCAGTCAAGTTTTCCATGAGCTTGAAATGTGCTCTTCTCGGGATGAAGCTCTATGTTTTTTTTTTCGTGAGGAAGTGAGGACACTTGTTTATATCCATCTAAAGAGATGGTAGCCCATATACCATATTATGTCATAGAAGTGTCTCGAGATATGTAGTGCCCACTTTCCTTTGACACCTTTTGATACGACTATGACTATTGACTATATCATGGACATTAATATAGTTTTGATTTAGTATGATGTTAGATGTACAATCATGGATTATTGTTGATTGTGATTCAGTTATGATGCATGATGATTATTAGAGACATTTTTGTTATATATTAATGTGGATATACTATTGACATGGTTATTTATCTATATTTCGACATGTGATATAATTAGTCTTATTGAGTAGACCTTTGATAATTGGATTAATGTTGTGATCATTTTGACACGGATGAAATATGGAATAGAAATGTGCTAGAAATTGTAAGTGATATCGTATTTGCATAGATGATATTAAATTATATATTGTTGATTTTATATTTATATCATATATTTGACATGAATATTTTAATGCATCCATGAGGCCGAAGGAGGTATTCTCTGCTTTGTAGGCATGTTATATTAAAAAAACATCAGGGATTGGAGACCAACCACATTGAAATTTGAGAAGAATTCAACTAGGGTCACCATGGCAACATGTAATTGTGTGTGTGTTAGAATTATTGCTTAGGGAAAATATTTACCTAGGGTTCATGTGTTTTTTCGTTTTAATTTCCCTTTTAATAATATTGTATGTGTTTTCTTATAATAATGAAATTTACTTGCTTTATTATTTATATTTTTGGATATATGTTTACCCCTTTATTATTCATGGTTGTCTTGTCTTAATTAAGCTAATTTAAATTTTTCCTAAACTAATCATGATGCAACCAAAAATGAGTTCATTTATTAGACTTGATTTACTCTTGGATTTTGTGTTGAGTGATGTGTGTTTGAGTCTTGAGTGTAGCACACTCTACCGTTCATGGAAACCCGATTTTGGCCTTAGAGGACAAATTTGGAAGCTTGTGCGACAAGTAAAACTTGTCCCACACCTCTTAAATGCCCATGCCAACCCTACCTATGGGTTGGGGGTTAAAATTTAGGCTCCTTTAGGTGTTTTTAGGGGATAAAAACATGAAATGTTAATTGCAATTTATTTCAAATATTTAAATTTGTCCTTTGAGGGAGTGGGATTAGATGGAGTGTGTAAGGTTCTTGTCATTCCTCCAACCACTTATTAATTTTGCATTGGAATATGAGGTTGAACAAGTGATGTAGAGTGCAGAGGAAATGAGGTGTCATCCTACATGGAGCCACATCATCCCTCCCCCTCCTTTCTCTATTTATTGAATATTTTTTTGATTGTTTGGGGTTAGATGATCATTTTATTCTCTTGAATTTTACGAGAGTGAGAGGTTTTAAAGGATTTTTATGGATTGTTGAAGCTTTGTGTATGCTTGGAACTTAATACGTGGAACAAGATCTACAATGGAGAGGTAGGATCTTCACCTTATTTTAAATTATGTTATTTTCTTTATTGTATGTATTTATATGTTGTCTTGAGTGTTATTATCTCCTTGGAATGCTTGTTGGGTGTGGTTAGATTACTTAAGTTGTGAGTGGGAGGATACTATGGGGAGTTTTTATTTATAGGAAGGCATAAGAGATGACTTTCTTGTGGAGGAGTTTGGGTTGGGTGCCCCATATAGTATGAGGAATGCTTGCATTTCTTCTTATCGTTACTATGAGGGAGGAATAAGAGTATATGGAGGCCTAAGGGGTACTTGAGGGAGGCATAAGAGTTTTTAGGGAATTATGTTTTGCATTGGAGGCTTTTAGGTGGGCACCCATTCCCATTGGGAGTCATAACTGGCCTCCCATAGGTCTTACTCTTTTGGATTTCTTGATAAGCCTTGTGGTTTTGTTGCTTTGTTGATTTACTCTTGTTGAGTTGTTGTTATGCTTGTATGAAAATGGAATGAATGTGAGATTAAATGTTAAGTATTGTGGAAGCTAGTAGTTACCATGAGTTGAAATCTTCTCCCATTGTAATGTGGTTGGGTCTCAGAGGCCAATGGAGAGGATGGCTTCTCGTCTCCATCGAATGTCTTGGTTGGGTGGAGAGTGTTGCCTTTCCCTAGCTCTTGTTGTGATCAGATTGAAAGAATGAGAAATTTATATGGTGTTGTTCGGAGCTAAGAAAAAGATAGTATGACATTCCCTTGTTGACATAAATATTATGGTAACCTTTACCACTTGAACTGGATGAACTTGTATATTTTGTAATGGAAAAATGGTTGTATTGATTATGAAAGCTGTGAATTGAAATATGAAAGAGATATACTCTGTTTCTGGTTTTTGAAAGAAAGACATGTATTTTGTATGTTGTATTTTGAAAGTATATGGAAAAGAAGTTATAAAAGATTCAATAAATTAATGGAAGTTGTCTTACCTTGTTCAACATGGATTTGTTATATTTAAACTCTGTATTTGATATCCCGGTTTGGAAAATTGGAAGAAAGAAATACGTATAAAGAAAAGGTATTAATCTGTTTTGTGAAATGAATGATTGGAAAATTAGAATCTACATTTTGGATTTTTGCACAACTTGATGTGAAAAAAACTTAACATTATAGATTAGAGTTGGAAATGAATTCATAGTTTAAAGTTTGGTAAATGGAAATAGATCTGTTTGTGTGCAAGTATAGATCTTATTTTGTTTCACTGTAAACTCTGCAGATTTTTATTCAAAATATACAAAATGACCTCTGAAACAATGAACAATAAAATTAAACATTAATTTGAACTTAGTATGACCAAAATGACCCCAAAAAAACTAAAACACTTAAGAAATCTTTAAGAAACCTTTCAAATCAAGCAAAGGAAGATTTGTACTCTTTTTTCTATCGAATGTTGAAAATTTCAAAGTGACCATCGATCAAAAAAATTAAACCTTGTAATCTATGTTAAATCCATCTAAGAAAAATCCTCCAGGTCTAATCTACAAATTTGAGAGAGGAATAAGATCAATTGATTAAAATTTTAGAAGTTAAAATTTAACAACTTGCCTTTTAAAAGCATACAGACCATTTTTTTCAAAATTTACAGCTTAAAATTTTATCCAAACTAAATTATTTAAGTTCATGTCCAAAGAGGATGTCAATATCTTTCTCGAAAAGTCCTCGTTTTCAAAAATATGAGCTCCCTAGCTAAAGTTATGGCTTTCTGAAGTTTGTGGAAAAGATAGAACTTCTTCCGCACATGGCCTTATGTGCCCAATGCCTCTTGTGAACACCCTTGTGCACCCATGCGTGTCCTTGCATGCGTAGAACCTATTATGTGTGCCTTTTCATTCCCAAAACCTCATGCACGCCTTTCTTACATGCCCATGATCAAATGAGCCCCTTGCATGCCTGGCTTACAAGCCCAGGTCTATCTTTCACGCTTAGGAGAGAAAGAGTCTATCTCATGCCCATCTTGCGCACTCAGATAGAATTAGTCTTTTCTTTCCTTCCTTGTGTGCCCTGGAGAAAAAGAGTTTCTCCTACGCTTCTCTTGTGCCTAAAAGAAAATTTTCCTTCTCGCACTCCCTCTTATGTGCCTAGGTAAATCTCTTCCATGCACCACGTAAGAAAATTTATCTACACTAAGGATGAGTTTCCCTCTCTTATCATTTTGAAAGATGTTTCGGTAACTAATGGAATGAAACTGAGAATTTTTGTGTTGGGAACACTTAAAAAACAAAAAAATATTCCTTATCTTTTCCTAACTAAACCTAGGTTGTTCTTGGTCTCCAAAGTGGGGAGAATTTTTATGGTGATACACTTGGTATCAAAGCCATGGATTCAAATCTTGGACCTTTTTGCACACCTATAAATCATGAAAATGAACATTCAACCTAGTACAAGGTTGGTTTTATTATTTTAGAAAACCACAATGTCTTATATTTGTATAAAATAGAAAACTTAGAAAACTAAAACAAGACCTAGAACAATGAACTAACTCTCACCTTGATCAGTGAAGCAGACACATATCAGAAGATGGGTCTTTTCATATAGACCTAGATATACCACCGCCAGAGTAGGTTGTAGCGGCCATTCTACCTAAGATTTTATAGATGCTTCAGGACGTCAATGCCACTATACGTGGAAATCCCTTGGGAGGATGATTTGCTAGGCATAGTATGGAGTCATCGGTGGAGGCCCTCTATCCCTCAACATAGTGAGGAGTATATGGCGGAGAACATCTCGTGGTGGAGTCACCTAGGGCGAGTCACCACAAAGAGGACATGGGAACAAGATCGTAGGACATAGCGGCAGGTCTCAAAGCCCTAGACAGAGAGAGGAGCATGTAGAGAAACCTAGGTGTTATCAGGTCATCAACAACAAACCATATGAGGGAGATCTTGAAGCTACAACCATCTTAGTATTTAGGTGATACAAATGATTTCTAGGAAGAGCCCTGGTTGGTGAGCTTGAGCGGATGCTTTAAGCTCTGCCCTTACACTAACAACAAAAAAATTCATTTTGCAATCCATCTTTGGAGGGTTGGAGCAGGAGTTTGGTGGAGGACCGAGGAGCAGAAGCTCCATGTTGACTAGGAAATAGTCACCTGAGAGCTATTTGAGGAGTTTTTCAGGAGAAAGTATTTTCCTAGGAGGTTTATACAACAACGGATAGACAAGTTTCATGACCTCCGTCAAGCATTGATGACTATAGCCAAGTATGAGAGTTAATTTCTGGACCTACTCCAAAGACATCAACTATATACAAGATGAGCGGTATGGATTCACGGGGTCATCTAGGGGTTTGAACTTGGATTCGGTGTGACACGGTGTGCATTCACTACCCATAGACATTAGCATAGACCATGGAGAAGACCTATATTACATAAGAGACACGGGGAAGACGCAACAGGATAGAGATAGAGTTTGGAGCCACATCAAGTAGATGCATGATGGTATATCGAGGGGTTGATTCCTCCTCCACGTTGTGGATAGAGTTTAGGATAGGCTTCATTTAGAGATCCACAGAAGTATCAACAACATCGACCCGTCCACCTTGCGCACCTCCTCGGAGACTTGATGCACAGAGAGGACAGAGTGTGGGGCCTCCTCCTAGGGTCCCATCGGGACATAAGATGCATTGAGAGCTTAGTCAGTAGGAGCTCGTTAGCGAGAGACATCGGTAGTCGGTAGCTAGATCGTCGGGATCCATGGTTCAACCCTCTAGAGTACCGAGTTAAAGCTACATGCCACTAGAGAGAACCAGGAAGTTGTAATGGTTGTGGTGTTGTTGGACATCATTGGAGAGAGCTCCCACAAAATCCTAACAACTAGGGTAAGATGTAGATCTCAAAGCCTACTATTGGAGATATTGAATAGAGCCATCAGATTTACGTAGTGGTCAAGAACCACCAGGCTGAGCACCAGAGTGCCATGATTGAGATGACAGGTAGTATTGGTGGTATTTCTGCCTCTATATTATTTGATTATTGATCTTTTGATTCTTTTATTGCACCATCCTTAGTAGATCGTTACAGGTTGGTGGAAGTTACGCAGGTTGTAGTTGGGATGTTGAGATGGCTTCAGAGGAAAATAATCAAACTCCTTAGTGAAGGAGTGTGTAGTAGATTTGGGAACCTTCACCACTACCTCAAATCTTTGAATCCTTCCATTAGGATCTTATGGTGTTATTTTGGGCATGGAATAGTTTTCTGCTCATAGAGCTAGAGTGGACTGTTACCATAAGACTATTTCTTACATAGATGATCTTGGAGTGGAGTCAGTGATATCAGGAGTTAGGAGACATGTTTCCATTTGCACCATCTCTGCTATGTAGCTTAAGTGATATGCACGAGGTGGTTATCAGTTGTATGTCGTTATGGTTAGTGAAAGTTCAGAGGATGAGTCTAGGTGACCATCCCTTGATGACCATCCCATTTTGAGAGAGTTTACTGATGTGTTTCTAGGGAAGATACCGAGGTTACCTCCCCCATGTGAGATAGATTTCCACATAGATCTAGTTCCGGGCATAGAGCCTATCTCACGAGCATCTTATCGGATGACTACTCTTGAGCTATGTGAGCTCAAGTTACAACTTGAGTGTCTTCAAGGGCCTAATCCTTAGTAGTTTATCCCCTTGGGGTGCAGTGGTTATCTTCGTGAAGAAGAAAGATGGATCTCTATGGTTTTGTATTGATTATTGTCAGCTTAACAAGGTAACGATCAAGAATTGTTATCCCCTTCCATGCATAGATGATTTGTTTCAAATGAAGGGAGGTACGTTTTCTCTGAGATAGATCTTGATTAAGGCTATCATCGATTGAGGATTAAGGAGGTGGATATTCATAAGACCACTTTTCGTATGAGATATGGAAACTACGAGTTCACGGTGGTACATTTCAGTTTAACAAATGCCCCAACAAAGTGTTTATGAGTTTTATGAATGAGGTATTCAGGACTTTTCTAGATCACTTCATCCTCAACTTCCTTGATGACATTCTGATTTACTCACATATGCATGAGGAGCACCTTTTCCATGTCCTTCAGTGTCTTTGTGAGCAACGTCTTTACGGGAACTTGGAGAACTATGTGTTCTTTTAGACAAAGGTGCAATATTTGGGTGACATCATTTCTAGGGAAGGTATCACAGTCAATCCTTCCAAGTTTTGAGCCATAATGGATTGGCCAACACCCACTAATGTGCCCAAGGTGTGCATCTTCATGGGGTTAACAAGATATTATAGGATATTTGTTTAGGAATTTTCTCAGATTATGCACCCCATCAATTCCCTTCAGTAGAAAGTGAAGAAGTTTGTATGGTTAGATAGATGTGAGCAGGCCTTGATACATTGGAGGAGTGCCTCATGATAGCACCTAATCTTGTAGTGATAGATCCTCAGGGTGAGTTCTACATTTGCATAGATGCTTGTTTGGTAGGACTTGGAGGTGTGTTCATGCAGGAGGGAAAAGTAGTTACTTTTGAGTCTCGAAAACTCATTGATTATAAGTTCAATTATCCAACTCCTGATCTTGATATTACAGCGATTGTCCATGACTTAGTGTAGTGGAGAAATTTTTTTCTTGGCTAGATATTTACACTCGGGACTAATCGGTTGAGCCTTCACACCTCTTCACGTAGCCCAATCTCAATGCTTGTCAGCGGCATTGGATGGAGTTTCTTTTTAGAATTACATTGAGATAGAACATGTGAAGGGGAAGGAGAATGTGGTTGTTGACGCCTTGAGGAGATGGAGACATGTGGCTATGGCCACTTCAAAGTGGGCATAGATTTACGGAGTAGGATTTTACATCAGACTTCCTCATGATGGTTTCTACCTTGCACCCACGGTAGAAATGAGTCTCGAGAGACCCCTTGAGGGAGATTTGATGTATTTTCATTAGATACAAATGGACTTCCTAGACACGGAGGTCGAGATATATGTTCCTAGATATGGAGGCTTGAGATAAGACATTTTGACTAAGGTTCATCATGCACCTTATTCGGATCATCTCGGGGTGAAGAAGATGCACGCCACCTTTAGACAATTGTATTTTTAGAGAGGACTTTGGAGAGATGTGGCTTTGTTTGTTTCTTGCTACTTAGAGTGCTAGAGGGTGAAGGCCAAGCATCAGCATCCAACTTTCCTTCTCTTTCCTAATGCCATACCTAAGTGGAAGTGGGACACCATTTCCATCGACTTCATCATTGGGTTACCTACGTCGAGATACCACCACGATGCCATCACGATCACGGTGCATAAATTGATGAAAGTAGCTCATTTTTATCTGGTGAAGACCACCTATATAGCTAGTACAGTGGCACGGATGTATCTGGATGAGATTGTGAGATTGCACAGGATTCTGTGGAAGATCATTTACAATTGCAATCCTTTGTACACTTCCCATTTCTAGACCAAGGTATGCAAAGCATGCTCTCGAGACGAGGATCAATTTCAGCATAACATATCACCCTGAGATAGATGGATAGAATGATAGGTTGAATAAGATCCTGGAGGACATGCTTAGGATATACGTTATGGACCACCAAGTCGAGATGGGAGGAGTATATCGTATTTGGTAGAGTTTTCCTACAATAATAGTTTTTAGAGTTCTTTAGGTATGGCCCCTTTTCAGCCATTATATGGAAGGGAGGGTAGGATACCTCTTAGTTGGGATAGGTTAGAGGATAGGGTTTCTCTTGGACCAGCATTATTGTAGGATATGGAATAGTAGGTTACCTTGATCGAGACGTAGATTGCAGGGATGCACGGGATAGAAGAAGAAGTATGTAGATGAGCATATGACAAATCATAGTTTTGAGGTGGGCATGAAGGTGTTTATTCGTCTCAGACCGCATAAGATCCCTATCCATTACGAAAAAGGTTCTAAGCTTGCTCCTAGGTTTTTCGGTCCCTTTGTGATCTATAGGATCCTCATAGAGAAACACCAATCTAAGATCTTCTCAGAATAAATTTGAGTCATTTTTAAAGCACGGAGAAAAATTATACGATTCCATCGATATCTTGTTTGCAGAAATGAAGCTCATTTGCAAAAGTTATAGCTCTCTGAAATTTTTGGGCAATGGAAAAATTTGGAGTTTTGTGTGAGGTTGGATGTGTGCACGATCACCAAGTGTTTCAATTATATTACGACACATGGACAATTTTTTTGACATAATAAAAGTTGTTTTTGGGAACTTCGGTCTTTGACACTCATTTTCGACAAATGGACCCCACTATTTATCGGGTCAGGGCCCTTAGCCGAGTTCGACACACTTGATTATGGAGGTGAGTCTTGTCCTCCTTCTCATTTAATCACTATACCAACTTGTGTATATATATTCTTGTAATTAAATTTGCACTATGCATGTGGGACGATTATACATGCCTTTTTAAACTATGCAATTACCATTCCCATGCATTTTTATTCATTTCCATATTCCACGCATTGCATTCAAATCCTTATTTCCATATTCCATGCATTGCATTCAACTCTTTTATTACCTAGTCCACACATTATCCTTGGCATTATTTAAGCACCTAAAAATATACATCCATGTGCCATGTTTATTTAACCAACAAATGCACACAATCCTAAGTAGCTATGGTGGCTCTTAAGCCAATGCAAACAGCCCCCTCTTGGCATTATTAAATGCCTACCTTCTTTCATGCACCCACAATGTGGGATAAACCACTACAAATCCGCCTAAGGAGAAGGAGAGAGAAGTGGAGGGGATTTGAATAGCTAACCTCCCATGTAAAATTTTAGGCACCTAACCATTGAGCCAACCATTTGGAAACATTATAAAAGGAGAGTTATTTTATTTGAATAGCATTCAGTGTCATCTTAAAATATTGAAATGCTCATAACTTGAGCTAGGAGTGGAATTTTGAGGAGATGTAAAAAGCAACCCCTATTATTTTTTATAGAGGAAGACTGTGAGAAGGTCAGAATTTTGTAGAATTATTTGTAAAGAATTATTTTCAAGATTTTAATAGATCGGTCCCATTCAACTGGACCTGAGACATAGGCCTCAAGCGCCGAACTCCGTTATCAATTCTTGTGTCAAATTTATGGTGAAATCTCTTATTTTCTTTAAATATTTACAAAGTACTTGTAGTTTTTTATTCTTTTATTAAAAATAAAAAAGGATATAATGTTCAATTTTTACATCGAAAATCAATATGAAGCAAAGAAATGTGTGTGCACCATTACTAGTGAAATTTGATTTTCAGATCATTGTATCGAGCAGCGTTTTGACTGATTTTGGTTCAGATTAATATGTTTTGGATTGCAAGTTATGTGTTGGGTGTTAACAAGGTCTCGATCTAAGAAGGGTGAAGGAGAGTTAGTTGAAGGAGATCCCAAATTGGTACCAAATGATCTCAAAGTCCTACAATGGTGGATCAAGAGGAAGTGAAGAAAACTTTCGTCAATCATTCCAATAGATAAAGGAAATGGTGGAAGAAATTTACCAAGATAGGCAAAGGGAAAGGGGAACTAGATGAGGTAAGAAAGAAGAAATCTCTAGTTCGATATTCCAAAAAGAGACTCTTTAAAATCTGATTTTCCTTCATTAAAGTTAGATATCAAGTTTGAATTGCCTATGTATCTTGGAGAGCTAAATGCAGAGAAGTTGAATAACTAGGTCAAGCGAGATAGAAGTATATTGCAGGTTTAGAGAATTGTTGATGATAAATCAAAGATTCATCCGCAACTCTTCGGATGGGTGCCACAAAACTCATTTGGTGGGAGAGTAAGCTTGAGAAAGTGGAAGAAAAAAAGGTATAGAAATCACTTCTTGAGTCCGAATTTGTTTCAAATCTTAGGAAACAATTTTATCCTCTTAGTTATAAGCAACAAGATATGATGGATTGGCAAACATTAAGACAAAATAAGGGACAAAGTGGTCAAGAATACACACAAGAATTTACGAAAAAGGGATCTAATACCGGAATTTCCTAAACACGGAGAAACACCTTTGCTCAAATATATTGGTGGATTGCATAGTTATCTAAGGCATATGATACTTGTTTTAGGTCCTACTAATCTTGATGCAGTATGTGTTCAAGAAACCCATTTGGAAGCATGAGGGAAAATGACAAACGAGTTCTATTTCTCTTCATTAATCAAGAACAAGCAATCTGAAGGAAAAGGTTTGAAAGAACAAGGAAAAGGAAAGGGTAAGCATAAAAAAACTCTCTACTGTTAAGAAGGAAGATGAAAAACAATTTTGTAATCATTGTAAAAAAAACCATGATGAGTCTAAATGTTGGAAATTACATCCTGAAAAGAAGCCTAAATGGATGGTTAAGAAAGGAAAAGAAAAGAAAACAAACACTGTAGTGCATGATCTTGGTTATGATTCTGTGATGAAACCAAAAACACAGTATGAGTTTTCAAGGTAAATCAAATCTTTCAATTTCCAACAATAGCACTACAAATGTTGCATCTTCTTCTAGTAAACAAACTATACCCGACAATAAGAAAAGAAATGAGCTTTTCCACATTAGAGTAATTTCAAAGCATGCGAAAATTGATACTCTTTTTTATAGTGGATCTCAAGCTAATCTAATTTATGAGGAGGTTGTTAAGAAACTAGGACTCGAAACTAAACCACATCCTAAGCCTTATCCTTTGGGCTAGGTTTTGATGATGCAAAATCGTAGGTAATTAAAACTTGTACTTTCAGATTTGCCATTATAGACAAGTTTACTAATGAGGTTGAATTGGATGTAGTTACTTTGGATATTTTTGGGGTGGTTTTGGGAAGTCCTTATTTGTATGATCGTAAAGCAATCTTCTAGAGGGATGAAAATAAATATTTCCTTATAAAGGATGGAATTGAGTTTATTATTAGAGCTCACCGTGAAAAGAATAATCTATCCTTGTAATCGCAGTCAAATGAAAAGGCTTGTAAACTCAAGCAAGAGTTTTGTGCTCATGGTGGTCAAAGGCAAAGAAAAAGAACATGAGATGGCTTTTGAGACTTGCGATCTGAAACATAAGGATGAATTGATAAAAATTGTTTCTCATTTTGATAATGTTTTTCAGGATCCACAAGGTCTACCTCCCAAAAGAGGGGTTCAAGATGAGATACATTGCTTGGGATGCACCTCTTCCCAATATCGGAATGTATAGGTTGTCGTAGTAGAGAATGAGGAAATCAAGAGACAGGTAATGGAACTTTTGGCTCAAGGTATAATTCGTCCAAGTACACTCCCATGTGGTTCACCAATTATATTGGTTCCTAAGAAGGATGGAACTTGGAAAATGTTTGTTGATTTCCGTGCTTTAAACAAGATTACTATAAATAATCATTACCCTCTTCCTAGAATAGATGATTTCTTGGATCAATTAAAGAATGCAATTTATTTCACTAAGTCGACTCAAGAAGTGGTTATCACCAAGTAAGAATTTCCGAAGGTGATGTTTGGAAAATTGCTTTTAAAATGAAACATGGATTGTTTGAATGGTTAGTGATGCCTTTTGGTTTGTGCAATGCACCTTTGGTAACATTCATGAGAGTTATGAATGAAATCTTTAGATCATTCATTGATAATTTCATTATTGTCTACTTAGATGATATTATTATTTTCAGTAAGTCATGGGATGAACATGTTAAACACATCCAGAAAGTCTTAGATGCACTAAGGAAAGAGAAATTGTATTTGAAGATGTCAAAATTTGAATTTGGAAAAACATCTTTAATCTAATTTGGTTATATTGTAGAAATGGAGAATTGAGAATTGATCCTGCCAAAAATAGAGGTTATTGTGAAATGGCCAAGACCCACTAATGTCACAGAAGTTAGAAGTTTTCTAGGTGTATTTCAGTACTAGAGAAAATTTATTGCTAACTTCTCATATATTGCATCTCCTTTGCATGCTTTGACAAGTATTAAACAGTTCTTTCAGTGGGGAGGAAAACAACAAAAAGCCTTTGATACACTGAAAGAGAAGATAAGTACCACTCCAATCTTGGCACTTCCAGACTTACAACATTCATTTGAGATTGAGACAGATGCTAGTGACTATGCAATGGGGTATTTTTGACTTGAGAAAACAAACGACTAATGTGTTACCATTCAGAAACCTTTACAAGTTTGGTAAGAAACTATCCAACTTATGATAAAGAGTTGTATGATTTGGTTCAAAGTGTTAAAAAGTGGAAGCATTATTTAATGGGAAAAGAAAAAATTATACATACTTACCATTAACCGCACTTCAAGATTACAAACAGTAAACCAAATTGCGGTAGTCTAGACATTTCAGTGGATGGGATTTTTGCAACAATTTCATCTTGTAATTAGGTATAAAAAAGGTATTTAAAACAAGGTTACCGACATGTTATCTAGACCACCAAGCAGTAGTAGAATCTATTCTTTTGCAGCATAGTTCTCCGTGGCTCATGTTAGTTATAAGGAACAATATGTAAATGATGTTGACTTTGGAGAAGTGTACGAGGATCTAGTAAGTGGGAAACAAGTAGGAGAAAAAGATTATCATTTGCATTGAAGGATTGTTATATCATTCGGAAATCTTTGTATTCCGAAAATGAGCGTGTGCATATGATTAGGGAAGCACATACTTCTCTTATTTCAGGGAATTTTGGTGTTAGTAAGACAGTTGCACATTTACAAAAATATTGTTATTGGCCTAGAATGCATGAACATGTAAACCGGTATATTAAGGGATGTGTTCTTTGTGCCACAAGCAAGCCAAGTAATAGGAAATTAGGACTTTACACTCCTCTTCCTGTTCCAACAAGGCCTTGGGAAAGTGTTTCCATGGACTTTGTAGGAGGCTTTCCCATGACACGGAAGAAACATGATTACTTATATGTGGTAGTGGAAAGATTTAGCAAAATGTGTGTGTTGGTTCCATGTACTAAACAAATAACTGGTGAGGGAACTGCACATTTGTTTTTTTAGTTTGTTTGGGTTCATTTTGGTTTACCTACTTTAATTATATCTGATTAGGATTCTAGATTTCTTGGGGAATTTTGATCAACATTGTGGGGGTTAATGAACACAAAACTAAAAAAGAGCACTACTTTTCATCCACAGACTGATGGTCAAATAGAGGTTGTAAACCGCACAGTGGTACAATTACTTAGGGGCTATAGTAACAAACATCCTAAATTGTGGGATGAACATCTTTATTATGTGCAACATGCTTATAATCGTTCCTTACATTATTCTACTTTGAAGTCTCCATTTGAGACTTGTTATGGATATTTGCCTAATTCTCCATTAGATATATATTATGGACATGAAACTGTTGTTAATGGTGCAAGTGATTATGACAAGGCTAAAATATTTGTGCATAGAATACAACAGGTTCATCAGTATGTCCGTGAACAATTGGAGAAAAGTTAGGCTAAGTTCAAAGCTAGGCATGATAAACATAGAACTGATCACAAGTTCAAAGTTGGTGATTCAGTTTGGCTTCACATCAGCAAGGAAAGACTGACAGGTGAAGGTAAAAAATTGAAACCTATACGGTATGGTCCGTTCCAAATATTGGACAAAATTGGTAACAATGCTTTCCGGTTGGATTTACCTCCATATATGCAAATCTACTCAGTTGTAAATGTTGAAAATTTAAGATTGTATGAACTGCCTATGATTGTTGATCATGATGATTCTAACATAATGCCTTCCATTGATGATTTTGTTCTTAGTATCTTGATGAGTTGCGGGAAGACATCATTTTGGACAAGAAAGTAAGAACTTCGCAAAGGGGTGATATTGAGTATCTTCGTGTTGGTTTGAAAGGCATGCATCCAAACAAGGCTAAATGGATGAAACCGAAAGGTGAGGGGATAAATACCCTCACCTATTCACCAATTAAGTTGACTTTTGGGGTCCAAAAGTTTGTCGCTGGGGAGGAATGATCCGAGGATCCTCACAGAGAAACACTATCTAATATCTTCTCGAATAAATTGCAGTCATTTTTAAAGTGTGGAGAAAAATTATACGATTTTGTCGATATCTTGTTTGCAGGAAATAGAGCTCATTTGCAAAAGTTATAGCCCACTGAAATTTTTGGGCAACTGGCAAAATTTGGAGTTTTGTGCAGGTTGGATGTGTGCACGCTCGCCAAGTGTTTCGATTATATTGCGACACGTGGACAATTTGTGTGATGTACTAAAAGTGGTTTTTGGGAACGCCGGTCTTGGACACTCATTTTCAGACAAATGGACCCCGCTATTTACTGGCTGGGGGCCCTCAGCCAGGTTTGACACACTCGATTATGGAGGGGTGTCTTGGCCTCCTTCTCATTTAATCACTATACCAACTTGTGTATATATATTCCTGTAATTGCATTTGCACTATGCATGTGGGACTATTAGACATGCCTTTTTAAACTATGCAATTACCATTCCCATGCATTTTTATTCATTTCCATATTCCATGCATTGCATTCAAATCCTTATTTCCATATTCCACGCATTGCATTCAAATCTTTTATTACCTAGTCCACGCATTATCCTTGGCATTATTTAAGCACCTAAAAATATACATCCATGTGCCATGTTTATCTAACCAAGAAATGCACCCACTCCTAAGTAGCTACGGTGGCTCTTAAGCCAATGCAAACAGCCCCCTCTTGGCATTATTAAATGCCTACCTTCTTTCACGCACCCACAATGTGGGATAAACCACTACAAATCTGCCTAAGGAGAAGGAGAGAGAAGTGGAGGGGATTTGAACAGCTAACCTCCCATGCAAAATTTTAGGTGCCTAACCATTGTGCCAACCGTTTGGAAACATTATAAAAGGAGAGTTATTTTATTTGAATAGCATTCGGGTCTGTGCTAAAATATTGAAATGCTCATAACTTGAGCTAGGAGTGGAATTTTGAGGAGATGTAAAAAGCAACCCCTATTATTTTTGATAGAGGAAGACTGTGAGAAGGTCAGAATTTTGTAGAATTATTTGTAAAGAATTATTTTAAAGATTTTAATAGATTGGTCCCATTCAACTGGACCCGGAGACATAGGCCTCTAGCGCCGAACTCCGTTATCAATTCTTGTGTCAAATTTCTGGTGAAATCTCTTCTTTTCTTTAAATATTTACACAAGTACTTGTAGTTTTTATTCTTTTATTAAAAATAAAAAAGGATATAATGTTCAATTTTTACATCGAAAATCAATACAAAGCAAATAAATGTGTGTGCACCATTACTAGTTAAATTTGATTTTCAGATCACTTTGAGATCTTGGAGTGTATCAGTACCTTAGCCTATCATTTAGCATTTCCACCTAGCTTGTCTAGTGTACATGATGTGTTTCACATTTCTATGCTTAGGAGATATATTATTGATCCTTCTCACGTGCTAGATTAGACTTCATTGTGGGTGCAAGATCAGGGGCACATGATGGTGGAGCCTGTACGTATTATAGAGCATAGGACCATGGGCCTTCACGGTAGAGAGATTGACTAGGTTTGGCTCCAGTGGGACAGATATGATGAGACTGCAGCTACTTGGGAGGATGCTTTGCTTTGCTACGAGTGCGGTTCCACACATATTTCAGATGACTTCCATGAGGAAGTTGAGTCTAAGGGGAGGGTGTATTTCCCACTTCCCGTTGACACCTTTGATATTGATTGTGACACTTTTGACTATATCATGGACATTATTATGGTTTTTATTTAGTATGATGTTAGATGTTCAATC
Source organism: Taxus wallichiana var. yunnanensis (assembly GCA_018340775.1). Taxonomy (NCBI): domain Eukaryota; kingdom Viridiplantae; phylum Streptophyta; class Pinopsida; order Cupressales; family Taxaceae; genus Taxus; species Taxus wallichiana. The sequence continues at coordinate 297,572,544 of CM031241.1, forward strand.
ATGGATTATTGTTAATCATGATTCAGTTATGATGCATGATGATTATTAGAGACATTTTTGTTATATATTAATGTTGATATACAATTGACATGGTTATTTATATATATTTTTGATATGTGATATAATTAGTCTCATTGAGTAGACCATTGATAATTGGATTAATGTTGTGATCATTTTGACATGGAAGAAATATGCAATAGAAAAGTGATAGAAATTGTAAGTGATATCGTATTTGCATAGATGATATTAAATCATATATTGTTGATTTTATATTTATATCGTATATTTGACATGAATATTTTAATGTGGCCATGAGGCCGAAGGAGGTATTCTCTGTTTTGTAGGCATATTATATTCACAACAACATCGGGAATGGAGACCAACCACATCGGAATTCGAGAAGAATTCAACTAGGGTCACCATGGCAACATGTAATTGTGTGTGTGTTAGAATTATTGGTTAGGGGAAAATTGTGACCTAGGGGTCATGTGTTGTTTTGTTTTAAATTTCCTTTTTAATAATGTTGTATGTGTTTTCTTTTAATAATGAAATTTACTTGCTTTATTATTTAGATTTTTGGATATGTGTTTACCCCTTTATTATTCATGGGTTGTAGTGTCTTAATTAAGCTAATTTAAATTTGTCCTAAACTAATCAAGATGTGACCAAAAAGGAGTTCATTTATTAAACTTGATTTACTCTTAGATATTCTGTTGAGTGATGTGTGTTTGATTCTTGAGTGTAGCACACTCTACCCTTCATGGGAAACACGAATTTGGCCTTAGAGGCCAAATTTGGAAACTTGTGGGACAAGTAAAACTTGTCCCAAACCTATCTATGGGTTGATGGGTCAAATTTTGGCTCCTTTAGGTGTTTTTAGCTCCTTTAGGTGATTTGGGGTGATAAAAAGTGAAATGTTAATTGCAAGTTCTTTCAAATATTTAATTTTTTTCATTTGAGGGAGTGGGCTTAAATGGAGTGTGTAAGGTTCGTGTCATTCCTCCAACCACTTATTAATTGTGCATTGGAATATGTGGTTGACCAAGTGATGTAGAGTGGAGAGGAAATGAGGTGGCATCCTACTTGAAGCCACATCATCCCTCCCCATCCTTCCTCTATTTATTGAATCATTTTTTCTTGTTTGGGGTTAGATGATCATTTTAGTATCTTGAATTTTTTGAGAGTGAGAGGTTTTTGAAGGTTTTTCTAGATTGTTAAAGCTTTTGGATTCTTGTTTGGTCTTTAGAGAATTTGGAACTTCATACTTGGAAAAATCTCTACCATGGAGAGGTAGGAGCTTCACCTTAGTTTAAATTATGTTATTTGTTTTATTGTATCTGTTTATATATTGTGTTGAGTGTTATTATCTCCTTGGAATGCTTGTTATGTGTGGGTAGATTTCCTAAATTTGGAATGGGAGGAGACTATGTGGAGTTTTTCTTGTAGGGAAGCATAAGAGATGACTTTCTTGTGGAGGTATTTTGGGTTGGGTGCCCCATCTAGTATGAGGAATGCTTGCATTTCTTCTTGTCATTATTATGAGGAAGGCATAACATATTGAGGGAGGCATAAGAGTATATGGATGCATAAGGGGTACTTGAGGGAGGCATAAGAGTTTGTAGGGGAATTGTGTTTCGCATTTGAGGCTTTTAGGTTGGAACCCATTCCCATTGGGAGGCATAAGTGGCCACCCCATTGGTCTTACTCTTTAGGATTTCTTGATAATCCTTGTGGTTTTGTTGCTTTGTTGATTAGTTGTTGTTGAGTGTTGTTGTGCTTGTATGAAAATGGAATGAATGTGAAATTATATGTTAAGTATTGTGGAAGCTAGTAGTTGCCATGAGTTGAAATATTCTCCCATTGTAATGTGGTTGGGGCTCGGGGGCCAATGGAGAGGATGGATTCTCCTCTCCATTGGATGTCTTGGTTGGGTGGAGAGCATTGCCTTTCCCCTGCTCTTGTTGTGATCAGATTGAAAGAATGAGAAATCTGCATGTTGTTGTTCTGGAGCTAAGAAAAAGACAGTATGACAGTCCCTTGTTGAGATAAATCTTATTGTAACCTTTCCCACTTGAAGTGGATGAACTTGTATATTTTGTAATGGAAAAATGGTTGTATTGATTATGAAAGTTGTAAATTGAAATATGAAAGAGATATACTCTGTTTTCTATTTTTTTGAAAGAAAGACATGTATTCTATATGTTGTATTTTGAAAGTATATGGAAAAGGAGTTATAAAAGATTCAGTAAATTAATGGAAGTTTCCTTACCTTGTTCAACATGGCTTTGTTATATTTAAACTATGTATTTGATATCCCTGTTTGGAAAAAATGGAAGAAAGAAATACATATGAATAACAGGTATTGATCTATTTTGTGAAATGAATGATTTGAAACTTAGAATCTACATTTTAGATTTATGCACAACTTGATGTGAAGCAAACTTAAAATCATATATTAGAGTTGGAAATGAATTCATAGTTTTAAGATTGGTAAATTGAAATAGATCTGATTGTGTGAAAGTATAGATCTTATTTTATTTCATTCTAAACACTGCAGATTTTTTATTATTATTCAAAATATACAAAATGGCCCATGCAACAATAAACAATAAAATTAAACATTAATTTGCACTTAGTATGACCAAATTGACCCCAAACAAACTAAAACACTTACGAAATCTTTAGGAAACCTTTCAAATCAAGCAAAGGCAGATTTACAGTCTTTTTTCTGTCGAATGTTGGAAATTTTGAATTGAACTTCAATCAAAAAAATTAAAACTTGAAATCTATCCTAAATCCATCTAAGAACAATCCTCTAGGTCTAATTGAAAAAGTTGAGAGAGAAAGAAGATCAATTGATTAAAATTTAATGGCTTGCCTTTTAAAAGCTTACAGAATTTTTTTTAGAAAATTGACCCTTAAAATTTTATCCAAAATCAATTATTAAGGTTTCTGTGCAAAGAGGACGTCGAGATATTTTAGAAAAGTCTTCATTTTCCAAATTCTAAGCTCCTAGCTAAAGTTCGCTTTCTGAAGTTTACAAAAAAGACAAAACTTCTTACACACATGCCTATGCACATCCTTACGCACTCAAAACCTCTTGTGCACACCCTTTTATGCCCATGTGCACCCATGCACACCCATGCATGCCCTTGCGTGCCCTTGCACACCCAAAGTGCCTCTTGTACATGCCATTTTGTGCCTGAGATCTTGTGTGCCCACCTGTCTTGCGCGCCCATGATCAAATAAGCCCCTTGTGTGCCCGGCTTGCATGCCCAGGAGAGAAAGAGTCTCTCTCACGCCCATCTTGCGTGCCTAGGATATAATGAGTCTCTTTTGCACCCGTCTTATGCACCCTAGAGAAAAAGAGTTTCTCCTACGCTTCTCTTCCGCACTTTGGAAGAAATGTTTCGCCCGCACTCCCTCTTTTACACTTGGGGAAATATCTTCCACATGTCTCACAAGAAAATTTATCTGCGCTAAGAATTATTTTCCCTCTCTTCACATTTTGAAAGATGTTTCGTTAACTAATAGAATGGAACTCGGATTTTTTTGGGGAACACTTAAACAAACAAAAAAATTATTCCTTATCTTTTCCTAACTAAACCTAGGTTTTTCTTGGTCTCGAGTGGGGAGAATTTTTGTGGCATTACAAGATACTTGAAAATTACATGAAGAAGTCTATGATGCCACAACCGAGATAAGGTAGAGTTCTTAACCACAAGTGCTTGATCATCTCTGTGAACAAAATCAAGTTGGAACATGTGTCCCACATTGGAGGCTTTTGTAACTATTTTTGAGCCTCATGATTTGTATCAAATCAAACATTGTTTCTTGTCGAATGACTATCAAAGTCAATTTTCAAGTTTTGATCTAAGATTTGATAGACTGAAAGAAAATTCTTTGTCAACTCAAGGACATATAAGACATCCAATAGTCTACAGTACATGACCCAAGGGGTAGATAAATGTTCCCAATCCCTTGAACTATATATGAAGAATCATCGCCCAACAAAACATGGTTTTTCAAAGGTGTGTCCCCCATTGAGGTAAACCTATCTCTATGGCTGGTCATGTGTCGAGTGGCTCCAAATCAATATACCAAACATCACCGATGACATGGATTGTTCACTTGATCGAGAAGTGTACAAGAAGTGTTCATTATGTGACTCGTTCTTCTTGCTCATCAATATTTCCTTGCTGATGGGGTCTTCTTTTCCATTTCCCTTTTTTTGCCCTTTATAGTGGTTAGAATGTCCCTTATAATATTGTTGTTTTGGAGGTCCAGAGTTTCTTAATGAACATGTCTTGTAAGTATTATAACAACAATCTTTTAAGTCATGTCATCTTTTGTAGATTGGACATTGCTTCTTCTATTGTTTGTCCTCGTGATACAAATTTTGATGTTGGGACTTTTGATAGGAGTTAGGTTTTCCTTTACCTTTTCCTTTCCATTTTTGATGTGAAGAAAGTGTCTGCTCCTCTTCATCATCCTTATTGTGCATGGCTTCCTCTTGTTGCAGTAGGTTTCCAAACTTGTCAAAACTAACTGTTGTATTCGACAAGTTTATTGTTGTGACACAAATGTGGTAAGAATAAGGGAGTGCTCTAAGAAAAATGGGAATGAGAACATCATCTTTGACCACTTCTCCTAGGGCTAGAAATGAAGCCCTCAACTCTGCAACTCTTCTTAAGAAACCTTCAATTTTCTCATTCTGCTTGAACTTCAGTGTGTGTAATTTACTTTGTAAATTTAGTATGACATTCTTATTTTTGGCCTCATATACTATGTGTAATTTATCCCATGCTTCTTTGGTTGTTTTTGCATCTCGAATGTGGGGTTGCACATCGTCAAAAACACCAAACAAGATGATGAGTTTGGCCTTCTGATCTTCTTTATCAAATTGTCATTGTTGTGTTGTATCAGTAGTTGATCTGGTTAGAGTACCATTCACAACAGTCCAGATCTCTTCAAACTCAAGTTGTGTCTTGATTTTAGTCTTACATGCAACATAGTTGTTTCCTCTAAGTAGTCGTGAATTTGGAAGAAAAAAATTGGGGCCATTGGTGCCAATTTTTTAGAAAACAATGACAGGGTTTGTCTCATATCACTTTAAGTATAAGGTCTCCCGACTTTATGTACTTTATCGGTTCAATATACCAAACCTTTCTATATACGCACCCTTCCGACATACCCGATGGTATGTGAAAGAAACGTCGTGAAAGAATACAATACATGGTACAATATTGAAAGGGTTCTATATGATTATTGACACCAAATTAAAGAAATATCCTCATACACACATGTAACTTCACTATATAATTGGATAATTTCTCGGTCCAAATTTATGTCATGCAATCATTTACGAGATGGATGGGAAGGCTCATAGTGTGTGCACTATGACCTTATTACTCCCCATCAAATTAAACGGTTGATGCCTAGATGACATATTTGCAGCTATATATTAGGCATTAAGTGTAGTAGTAGCTTCAACGAATTTACCCATAAGCGCTTCCCGAGGCATTGATATGCCAAACGCGTGAATGAGATCTAGGATCTTGTGATTGTTTCAAAAAAATATTTTACTGATTTTGATTACAAATTTTCACCAATTTATGAGAAGTTACAATATTTGCGATTGACTATGGACACATGCAAATTAGTACAATATATTGAAGCATGCATTTACATTCATAAATTTAGAAAAAATGAATGGCACGTAAATTTTTTTGTTTTGTGGGCCCCGGTTTCCTCCAGAGCCCTATATGACCCTTGATGCTAAAACCATTAAAAAGTAGCTCAAACTAAGGTTTTTAGACAGTCTTCATTTTACAAATTTTGGCCAAAATTTAAAAAAACAAGCCTAAAAGAAGAAAAAATATATACCCTAAATTAGAGTTTTTCTCACTAAAACTTTGGAGACTTGTTTGGTTGTAACTAGTTGTTTAGAGGTTGTTTTTCCTCCAAAGTCACCTCCAAATGTGGCAGTTTTTCTAAATTTTCCTCCAAATTTCAAAATTGCTTGAAAAACAATTGGGGGTGGCGGTCGAATCATGTACCTCAGACACCCAAGTCTTTTCCTCTATCCACATAGGCACCTTGTGTTCTTAGCATATGAACTTGAGAAAAATTTATTTAAAGAAAAATCAAATTTGACTCACCTCTTAAAAATGACAACTTGGCGAGGCTCCACATGGCGATCGACTAGGTTTGATGAGAGACCTGCATGGAAGCGTGTTTCTAGGTGATTTTAGGGTTTTCCTTGAATGAGAAGAGGATCTAAAATTCCTTTTGCATGTTATTGTTTTCCACAGATTTGATTGATATTACTCTATTTTTCTTGCAACTTGTTAACTCCACCATGCTCGATTGTCTCATCATTTTTTATTGCTTTTTTGTAGTCGTTGACCTTTATTGCAAGTCGAGAGGGAGGGTGAGGACGTAGCTTGGCCATGATACGTTGGAGTTTACATGCAATTCATGATTTGTCTCCTTATTTTGTCTGCAAGGGTCTGTGTGAAGGTTTTAATCCTCACCACTATTTTGTAATTATTTCCACTGTTTACTTCTTTGTGTAGCCCGTTGGGGTCGATCGACGACTCATGGGAGTGGAGGAAGACATAGGTTGTAGGTTCATGGTGGAGGCTTTGGCTACATAGGAGGAACGTTTCTTTTTGTTTGCTAACCACTTTGTTGTTGGTGTATGCAGGATGTGGTGGAGCTTGAATTGGCAATGCAGGGGTCGTGAGGAGGGATGATGTTCGGATCCGACCGTGGAGTGCTCCTTGTGTAAATTTAGCTTAAAAAAACAAACCAAACTTAGATTCAATACCTTACTAATGATATGAGAGCCCGATACAATGCGATCACTCATGGGAGAAGAGGTTTTGAGGGTTTTAATTTCCAAGAGCTAGACCTAAAAAACAATGCAACACGGCCTCTAAAGAAGGATAACTCTGTTTTCTCGATCCTTCTCCAAGATGCTTAAACAACTCGGTCAATTAATGGCACGAACAACTTGGCCTTCAGCTCAAATGCAGAGCTAGAGATGGGTGGGTCTATGGGCTTCCAAATATAGCAATGGCCAAATATACCTCTAAATGTAGAGGTAAAACCAAATACAAATATATATAAATATATATATATATATAATATATATATATATATAAATATATATATATATATATATATATATATATATATATATATATATATATATATATATATTCCTATAGCAAATTTTTCTGATGTAGGATGCACCAGTGCAAAAAAATAAATTGCATTCCAAATACTTGGAATAGAAAAGGGGTTGTGGAGATCCAAGGATGTCCGGGAAGTTTCGGAGGCAACACCACTCACTTGGAAAGTAAATTCTTTTCAAGACACTTCTCTTCCTACTGCAATCTCTCTTTAACCCTTTGTTACTTCGCAGCCAAATTCGCACTCTGGTACCAAATGTAGTTTCATAAAATAGGGACAAGAGCCTATGAATTTTATTAATGTGAAATCAACCTAGTACAATAGTGTAGGCTACAATATTTATACATATTGGATAGCCTGGATACAAACAAATGAGAAGTTGCAACAATGCAACAAAAATACAGTAGCTTCCAATATTACATCCGAAACATATAATTGTTATAACAATCATAACAATTATACCCATGAAGAAATAAAACAAATATGGTTAATAAAACCAAATAACAACAATATTTAATTAATAACATTAATTAAATAATTAATTATATAATGCATAATTAATTAACCTAATAGTCATACCAACACCACCACTAGAATCACAGTGTAGAGGAGTGTGTTAATCATTGTCGGTGCTTCCAACTTTCCCTAACATTGATTGCGAATCCACCGCCTTTACCCTACGATCCATTTCATTTAGGGTTTGAACTGTTTCACACGAAGGAGACTCGCATTAGTCATCACAATTATTATTATACATATGTCATAAACATTTAAACATTTGTAAGTGTTAAATTACAAAAATCCTTGCATGTATCCACTTCCTATTTAATGATAATAACATGCTATGCCATACACACCCGTTGTAAAATAATATTTAAAATTGCACAAAAATAAAATAGAATAAGTAAGTGACTAATTCTAATAACATTAAACACTTAATAACTTATAATAACCAAATAACTAATTATAATAAAAATATCTTTACATAAACTTACAAATTTTCGTGCCAGCTCTATACTCCTTCCCCCAAAAAAAAAAAAAAAAAAAACATAAAATTACAATACAAAAAAAAAAAATAGCAATACAAAAACGAACAATATGTCTGTTATGATGCTGCTATCAAGTACCATAAACTCAGAACAAATATTGTGTGATTTAACCACGAAACTTATAATTAAAAATGTATATTCCCGGGCTTTAGGAACCCTTAAAATAAAGAGTCTTGGCATTTACAGACTCAACGTAGAGACAATACTTGTTTTCTCATGTAAAAGCAAGTTCGGAATGGAGGACTAAAGCAGGAGTTATTGTATGTAAAAGCAACTTTAAAATGGAGGAATACCCTAGGAATTATTGTATCCAAGAGGTTTAATAGTCACCATTTGTGTGGAATCTGAAATGTGGAAGTGGTATATTTCTGTGGAATCTGGAATTATATAAATAAAAGTTCTGTCAGAGAAAGAAAGCGCAGCCCACAGTTACGCAGAATTTGGACCACAAAAAGTAGTTGAATATAGTCTTGTGCAGTATATGAAATGCTTCATATCATATAATAATAGTTTACAGCTTCACTTCCTCTCTACGTGGTATTAGGAATTGGCACTGACAAGTATAAATTACGATTACTAACTCAGGTAGATATCAAAACTAGTAGGAACCAAGCACCTATGAAGTATGAACGACTGCAATCGTCCCGTCTTGAAGACGATTGCTTTTTCATTTCATAATGCCAGAGAGATACATAATGTTACAACTGTAAAGTAAAGAAATACAGAAATTTATTTTAAACGAAGTGTGCATTGGTGTTTCTAATTGTTCTTTATAAAATCCTGCCCAAAAATTGAACACCTGTTATCCGACCCATACATTCAGTCCCTCTCTGTACGCAAATGAATTTTAATAATTTCTTCGAGGGTTGTTAAAACGTGCAGCTACTTTTCCAGTAGTAATCAAATAATATGGATGATACATTCTTGATAGGGAATGTGATAATTAAACTGTGACCAAACTACTTGTAAATAAATGACCGTTAATGCCTGTAGTCCTTTACTCATCTTCCAGAAGTATATTTTATAAATCTAAAGTTTAAACGACCTCCATCCTTATAACCGAGGTCTGTCAGCATCACCGAATATACAACTTTTTTCTTGCATTAAAACTTATATTTTAATGCAGATTCCCATCAAAAAGGAATCTGCATTAATCAAATAATATGTAAAACATGAAATAATCGCACTGCACATGGTTCGGCCGCCAATACAGATGGGCACGTTTAGTAGAATCTCTCTAGCGAAAAAGGCTATATATACTCCTAACTATTCTCTCAAAATTCCAACCAGTGACTACAAGAAACAGCTTTTCCTTCTTTCATTGTTTTTTTGTTTTCTTAGCGATCCTTTGTCTATTTGGTGTTTTAGTACTACCATTTGATTAACAATACCACTCGATTATTGACTATAGCTTTTCGTAATTTCCAAATGAATCCTTGTCTTGTAATGTTTCTTCTTTCGTCCTTACTTGTTTGGGGTATTTCATTTTGTGAAGCTCGCCCATTCCATGTTTACAATAGCGAAGTTCAGGCCCCTGTTCCTGCCGCCATGTCTAATGTGATATTGACTCACACTGATCAAAGTACCGGTCCTACTCTTCCAGCCAGAAAGAAAGAAATGGATTATCTGTACAAAGGCAAGGAGGAAGATGAGAATAGTGCATAAACACCTATCATGAATCATGCACAAGGTCATAGTCCAGGAGTAGGGCACAGTTATCCATATTCTCTCTGCTGTTGATAACCCATTTAAACGGTGTCATTGTACATGTACTTTGTATGTATTTTCGTCAGTAGACTTAATAACTGACTTTTCATTATGCTTCAATGGAAATCAGTTGTGCGCTTGTATCTATTTGGATTTCTTTTATTCATGAAGTTGAACAATAATAAAAACCATTGTGATTATGTGAACGTTATAATATAATTTCAACTCTTGTTTTTTTTTAATGATTTTTGTAGTGTATATATTATTTGTTAATATACTGTGACTTTTATTTGTGCAAACATGTATTTGTTTCAGTTCACAAAGTGTTATAGCACATCGAATCTAATCAACAATGTCCGATTATCAAAAGTAATAGAGAACTTAAATGCTTCACACTGAAATAAAACAAAAATATATTAGAGCGAAACGGAAAGCACTGGTGTATTTACAAATCTAGAATAAATTTGTTAGCGTGATTAGCGAGAAAATTGTTTAGTTAATCAAACGATGAGTGTCTCTCTATATATATTCGTGGTGTTCCGTTTAAATATCTTTGTATCCCGTGCTTATTTATTATGCCGAGAGGCACTTCACTCATATATATATATTGAGTGGAGGAGTCTATGTTGTACATGTGAAATTTGAAATTTGTGTCCATGGGTGTGGGGAAGTAAATAATTTAAATGTAAAAACATTTTAGCAAATTAATTTTTAAAATTATCGGTGTGGGGAAGTGAATTATATTTTAAAATTAAAGTAAATAAATTGTTTAAAGAGGTAAAAAGCACTTTAGTAATGTAACGCCGCGAAATATAGACGGCGCCACACTCACGATTTACGATGACGACGACGCGACGCCGCGAGAAAACAAACGCCCACGAAAGAAAAGTGATAATTTTTTTTTTGTATTTGAACCTGCTCTTGACGGACATCAAAGGTTTTATACCTTACACTCGAGGTATCAAATTGTAACCCAAAAAGGCATTTTATTAACTTAATCATTGTTCATTTTGCAATTTAAATGAAACCATGTTTCGAGTTGTTTCCACATGGCTCCGAGAGTTTAGTTTAAATGTAAAAATTGCCCATCAAGGTTAATTAGATGGTCGGGTTCTTTTTTTATAAAATGGATCATGCTAAATATCCATATCTTGATCTAGTGCTTAAACGGGAACATTAAGAGGCGAAGAACAAGGGATACAAGCAAGGTCATAACATGGTGTGCGTAAACAACCACTTTCTCGCCATGAGCAAGTGTGATCGCGATGCAAACTCGCGATGTCGATCCCGATAAAAACAACCATGGTGAGACCTACGACACGCCACGTCCACGAGGCCAAGGATACGTTTTAAAGGTAAGCGGCCAAACATTAAGATTTTCACGTGGAGAAGTATTTAAAAAGAGAGATGGTTAGAAAACGAATGGGGTGGGCGGTTTTAATAACCACCCGCCATAAAATAGCTACTCGCACTACAGCCTTGCGTACAGCCGCACACACCTGCCGCACTTCCCTTTTGTTTTAATGAAATTCCTAGTGCTAAGCTAGTCTAACACCCTACACAGTCGGCCGGCATTTTATTTTTGTTCGATCCTGAGCCGTGAAAACAAATCGATGTGGTAGTTGGTTATGAAGATACAACCAGTGTAGCAGGTGAGTGGACGGCGTGAGGTCAGATCATGTTCCCACCGAACAATGCGGCCTTAATTACAATCCCATCCTTGTCTTTGGAGAGCGAGTTCGAAGTGAGACACCTCCCGAGTGCGCAATGGAGAAAGGAAGTACCCGAGAGCACAATACCATCATGGTGATGTTCAATCCATCCGGCGCCTTAAGAACCAGGCCTATTGCACTCGCCTGACTTTTCGGCCGCAGATTCGGCCGGAGAAGGAGAGAGACCGTCTCTGCTGATGTTAGACCTCCCCACTCCTGTGAGATTACAGAGGCACGAAACAGACCCATATTGATCCACCAAAGATTGATGGACGCAAAAGATGGTTTGAGATGATCCACTAAAGTTCGGAATCCTCGTGAATTCTTTTGAAGGACTCTGAGCCGAGATCTTCAAAGCACTAGAGAAGTCTGAGGGGGAGAAAACGTGACGCCCCTTAGGCCCCGGCCGCGCAACAAGAACAAAAGAAGGCGCTACAAAGGCGAAGGGGGCGGGATATCTGCGGCCCCGGCTGCACAAAGACATTGACCAGACAGTGAAGAGGCCCTTGGCGATTCCAACAAGCGGAGTTGTTCAACTATGTTGTTATTTGCACAGATCGAGTGCATTTATCAAGATTCGGGGCTCACTTCTAAGATTTTCGATCAAACGATCAAGGGACAGAGGAGGTGCCCAAAAATTTAGAGTCGATTAAAGGGCAAAGTGAGCATGTTACACGGAGACCTGAAGGACTTTATTACAGTGATCTCCATTGAGACCTGGCCTGTCTCGCGAGGCTCGTGGAGAAGAATCTCCTAGAGGAGGATCTGTTTCATATCAGAGAAGACAGATGCGCAAATGGATTTTATTTTTATAAGTACCCCTCCTACGTAGGTTTGCGCATGTAAATATTTCATTGACATTGTTAATTGAACGTGGTTTCTTTGCATATATGTTAGTGGTAGTATGCCGAGATATATATATAACAGAATAATAATTATTGGTACTTTAATTTTGTTATAATTTATTATTAATAATTTTGCTAGTTTTAGTATTACTTAAATAAGAAAGGAATTCAACTATTAGTACTTTTGTTAGACAATAAGGAGAGTTGGACACGATCATGATGAGTTTAGAGCACTTCAATTAAAATTTATTTCCAACTAACTTGAATAGACATTGCATGGATTTTTATTTTTTTGCAAGTTGATTCATTTCCTTCTACAATTTGTCAATAATTTCACAATGGGCACATAGATGAAGAAGGTCATAAGAGAGTTAGAGCATAGAATATTTTATTGTCATACTAAAACCATTTGAAAATTTCAGCCCTTCCATCAAGTATAAAGGAGGGATAATGCACTATATATATGTACTCTTTTAATCTTTCCAACTCATCACTTTCAAACATCCAAACAAGATTTTAATATATTTTCTTTTGTAATTTCCTTTCAATATTCCACAAAAGAGTTCAACAACATTTCAATAAATTTTAGAGCAAGGAATAATATCATTTCAAGGCAACTTTTCCTTCAAATCTTATTACAACCCTACTTCATGTGGAATAAATTTACAACAATGGAAGCTAAAGAAAGCAAACAATATTACATTTTTCCTCCACTCAAGGTGGGTAAATACATGATGTCTTCACATTGTCAACAACAAGGTTCATGTGCTCCAAAGAGTTCTTCTTCCATGCTCCAAGTTCCATGAAGTTCAATCACAACCAAAATAGGGGGAGAGGCAACACTCTCCTCCCAACCAAAATTCAATGGAGAAGAGAAGCAATCTCCTCCATTGACCCCCGAGCCCCAAACACAACACAATGAAGGGTGGTCTCCAACTCAAGGCAACAATACATGCTTCCACAATACAAGTTTCATTCACAACATTCAAGGTAAAAGAGAAAACAACAAGGAAACACAATAACACAATATTTTGCACAAAAGGCTTTCATTCAAGCCAATCAAGAGAAGGAACTATGGGAATGTTTTCCTTATGTCTCCCAATTGAGATGAGATGCCCATCCAAAACCCTCCACAATAAAACACAAGCCCCTATGACTCTTATGCCTCCCTCAAGTACCCCTTTTACCTCCCTTACTCTTATGCCTCCCTCCTCTTATAGCTCCCTCAAAAACAAGGTAGAATGTAAACATTCTTACCCAAGATGGGCATCCCTCTCAAACTCCCTCCACAATATCCTAATCTACTCTTTTGCCTCCCCCATGAGTATTCCCATAGACCTCTCCTATACTACACAAAAGCATTCAAATCCATTTTTCACAAAATACAACAACAACATGCATTTTCTTCAATTTTAAGCTCAAAGCAATAACAAGAGAAAGCACAAGAGAGAAGTTTTCCTACCTCTCCATTGGAGAAGTCTAATCCAAGAAGCTTTTTCCAAGCTCCCTCCAAAGCAATCCAAGCATGCAAGTCCAAGCTCTCCTTTTTCTTTTTCTTTTCCCAAATCTCTCCTCTCCAAAAATAACAAAAGAACCTTTTCTCTTTTTTTTTTTCCCAAAGAAAACTCCAACCCCCTCCACAATAGAGGAAGTTTCAATAAATAGACAAAAGGAAGAGTGAGGGTGATGTGGCTCCTAGTTGGATGCCACATCACACATCCTCAAGACCACCTCCTTTTAGTCAACTCAAATCCCAAAACACCATAAATGGGTGGTTGGGTTGAATGACAACTCTCTTCCACAACCATCCCTTTCCCATGTGCCTTAAGGCACAAATAAATGCAAAATGAAGAAAAAGTGCACTCCAAGTCAATATCACTTCCCAAAACAATAAATAATCCCTTTTTGGGCTTCCCAACCCATAGATATGGTTGGTAAGGGGTTTTGGGAAGTGTGGGACAAGTTTAACTTGTCCCACAAGTCCCCCAAAATTGCCCTCAAACTCAAATTCGAGTTTTCAAGAGATTTGGAGTGGTCAACACTCAAGATAAGCATTCAATACAAGAGACAACACATGGCTCAAGGAGCCAACCAACAAAATTTATTACACCCACATGACTAAAACAAGATATTAAATTAATCTAAACATACTTAGAAAAAGTAATAAAAGAAGGACATCCCAAATGAAATCACCTACTAAAGTAAATAAAACAATTAAATAAAATTCTTAACCCCATGGTCACATTAGAACATTACCCTCTCAAGAAAATTTTCTCAACACATACAAGAACAAAGCTAACACAATACAATTTACAAGTTGCCTTGATGACCAATGTTGTAACCACCCTACATCCTGTTGTGTTTGGTCCCCAATCCCCCATGGTTGTGATCATGCTTTGTGTTTCTTGCAAAATGCAAAATACCCTCTTCGGCCTTACGGCCATGTCAAAATATCCAAAATAACCATATGCATGAAATTTACTAACATCTATACGTAATTCAATCAATCATCATTTCTAGGTCTAAATCACAACTTAATTATGCATTTCATCATCATCCAAAATTAGAGTAAAGAAATCCAATGTTAGAACACATGCCATATATCCATATAAAAATAATATCGGTATCCAATAGTCTGTCCATGAGTCAGTGTAGATCATGCTGAAAGCAAAATCCAATCATAATCCAAACGCATCTAGTCACAAAACATCATGCTAATCAACATAAGTATAAGTCATGTCCATATCTAAAGTCTAGCATAACTCAATATGATAATCAACTAAGTGTCGTAGGGAAGTGGGCATTACATCCCCTCCCTTAGACTAGACTTCCTCCGGAAGTCACCGAAATAAGTGTGAAACCGAGCTCGCAATGATGTAGCATCCTCCCAAGTAGCAGCGAGTCCTCATCGTATCTGTCCCATTGGACCCAAACCCGATCAATCTCTCTCGCCACGAAGGCCTGTGGTCCCGCGATCTAAAATGCGTCACAGGCTCCACCATCACCTTTGCCCGATCCTGCACTGCCGTAATGCAGTCCAATCTAGCACATGAGAAGGATCGAAACATATCTCCTAAGCACGAAACGTGAAATACATCATGCACGCACGATAAGCTAGGTGGCGGTCTAAGCTGCAGACGATAGGCCAGGACCGAGGCGCTCCAAGATCGCGAAGGGACCCACAAACCTAGGAGCAAGCTTAGAACCTTTTCCATAACGGATAGGGCTCTTATGCGGTCGACACGAAGAAAAACCTTCGTGCCTACCTCAAAACTCGCGATCTCGTCCTATGTTGGTCTGCGCATACTTCTTCTCACTATCCCGAGCCTCCTGCACTCCTGTCTAATCAAGGTAACCTTTGCTGCCCATGTCCTGTAATAATGCTGGCCCAAGGGAAACCTCCGTCCTCAATCCTGTCCCAACCGAGAGGTGTTCTGCACTCTCGCCATATAATGCCCGAAAAGGAGCCATGCCTATAGAACTCGGAAGCCATTATTGTAGGAAAACTCCACCAAATACGTATACTCCTCCCATCTCGACCGATGATCCATCACGTACATCCCGAGCATGTCCTCCGTAACTCGATTCACCCTCTCTGTCCTGTCCATCTCTCAGGGGTGATAAGTCAGATCTTGAAGTTAATCCTCGTCCCGGGGCATCTTTGCATGGTGGTCCAAAATGGGAGGTGTACAAAGGGTCGCGGTGTAAATGATCCTCCGCGAAATCCCATGTAATCCGACAATCTCATCCAGATATACTGTACATCGCACTACTAGCCGTGTAGGTGCTCTTCACGGGAGAAAAGTGAGCTACCTTCGTCAATTTATCCACCGTGACCATGATGGCGTCGTGGTGATATCTTGACATCGGCAACCCAACAATAAAATCCATAGAGATGGTGTCCCACTTCCACTCTGGTATGGCATGAGGGTAGAGAAGGCCACTGGATGCCGATGCTCGGCCTTTACCCTCCGGCACTCTAAACAATGGGGGATACAAATGAAGCTATGTCTCTCTCAAGTCCTCTCCAAAAGTACACTGTCTCAAGGTGGCGTGCATCTTCTTCACCCCGGATGGGCTAAATACAGGTGCACGATGAACCTCTGTCAAAAATGTCATGTCTCAAGCCTCCTCTCTCTCGGGAACATATATCCGGCCTCCGTGTCTCGAGAAGACCATCTACCTCAAAAGAAAATCCATCAAATCTCCCCTCAAGGGGTCTCTGAGACTCAATCTCTGCTTTAGCTGCAAGGTAGAAACTATCCTGAGGAAGCTGCTGCAAGATCTTACTCCGTAAATCCGTGCCCACTGAGGTGGCCATAGCCACATGTCTCCATCTACTCAAGGCATCTGCAACCACATTCTCCTTCCCTTTCACATGCTCTATCTCCATGTCATACTCACAGAGTAACTCCATCCAACACCGTTGATGAGCGTTGAGATTGGGTCAGTGTGAAGGTAGCAGAGACTCAAGTGATCGATCCTAAGTGTAAATCTCCGACCAAGCCAGCGAAAAATGTCTCCACCGCACTAAGGCATGCACTACTGCTGCAAGCTCAAGGTCATGGGTCGGATAATTGAGCCCATAATCTTTGAGTTTGCGAGACTCAAAGGCAACTACTCTACCCTCCTGCATTAGCACTCCTCCAAGTCCTCGCCAAGGAAGCATCTGTGCACACGAAAAACTCTCCATGAGGATCCGGCACCGCAAGGATAGGTGCTCGCCGCACTCCTGAAGTGTATCAAGGCCTGCTCACATCTATCTGTCCATACAAACTTCTTCCCTTTCCGCTGAAGAGAAGTGATGGGGTGCGCAATCCGAGAGAAGTCCTGAACAAACCTCCTGTAGTATCCTCGCTAGTCCCATGAAACTACGCACCTCGGTCACACCTTGGTGGGTGCGCCAATCCATGATGGCTCGAATCTTGGAAGGATCGATCGATACCTTCCCCGAAATAACGTGGCCCAAATACTACACCTCATGCTTGAAAGAACGCACACTTCTCCAAGTTCCCGTGCGCTACTCGCGAAGACACCAAGAACCTGGCGAAGGTGCTCCTCGTGCTCCTCACGTGTGCGTGAGTAAATCAGAATGTCATCAAGAAAAATGAGCACGAAACGATCAAGGAAGGTCCTGAATACCCCATTCATCAAACTCATAAACACTGCGGGGGCATTCGTCAAACCAAAAGGTACCACTGTGAACTCGTAGTGGCCATATCTCGTGCGGAAAGCTGTCTTGTGGATATCTGACTCCGCAATCCTGAGCTGGTGGTACCCTGACTTAAGATCTATCTTGGAGAAAATGGTAGCCCCCTTCATCTGATCAAACAAATCATCAATGCGTGGAAGGGGGTAATGATTCTTGATCGTTACCTTATTCAACTGACGGTAGTCAATGCACAACCGAAGAGATCCATCTTTCTTCTTCACGAAGATAACGGGTGCACCCCAGGGGATACACTAGGAAAAATTAGGCCTTTCTCCAGAAGGCCCTCAAGCTGCAACTTGAGCTCACATAACTCAGGAGTAGTCATCCGATACGGTGCTCGTGAGATAGGCTCTGCGCCCTGGAACTAGATCTATATGGAAGTCGATCTCACATGGGGGAGGTAATCCCGTAGCTCCCCCGAAACACATCGGTGAACTCTGATAAGATGGGATGATCATCGAGGGAAGGTCCCCTGACTCATCCTCTGATCTGTCACTAACTGTAACAGCATACAACTGGCAACCCTGTCGCACACACCGCTTAAGCTACATAGCGGAGATGGTGCGAATAGAAACGGGTCTCTTAACCCCTGATATCACTAACTCCGCCCCAAGATCATCGCTGGTAAGCAATAGTCTTGTGGTAACAATCCACTCTAGCTCGTAGGCGAACAACCAATCCATGCCTAAAATGATGCCATAAGATCCTAATGGAAGGATCCTAAGATCAGAAGTAGTGGTGAAGGGTCCCAAATCCACTACACACTCCTTGACTAAGGAGTCTACGTAAATCTTGGCTCCAGAAGCCATCTCTACGTCCCAACTACGGCCCCGCCTAACTCGCCACCAGCCCTACAATGCTCTACCAAAGATGGTGCAATGAATGAATCAAGAAGAACCAGAATCAATAATATAGAGGTGGAAATACCACCAATACTACCTCCGTCCTCAATCACAAGACTGATGCTCACCGGCTGGCGCTTCTCAACCGTGCGTAGATCCGATGACTCCGTGCCATATCTCCAACAAGGGGCTCGAGCTCGTGTCTTACCCTTGGTAGGGTTAAGTGGAAATCTCTCCAAATATGCCCCACGACTCTGCAACCATAATGCCCGCCAGATCCTCTCCGGTGGGAAGCGGCTCCACCTGCAGTACTCTAGATGATTGAGATATAGATCCCGATGATCCGACTATGGATCATTGAGGTCTCTGGCGACGAGCTCCGACCGATCGAGCTCTCGGTGCACTCCCGTGTCCCGATGGGACCCTAGGAGGAGGCCCCATACTACGTCCTCTCTCGTGCATCGAATCTCTCGAGGAGGTCGGTAAGGTGGGCGGGTCTCGCTGCCTTTCCGCCGCCATGCGGTGGTGGCCTAAAAGAAGCTCGCTTGAAATATGTCCACCCCGTGGAGGAGGAACTCGACCCTTTGACCTACTATCATGCATCTCGCTGGATACGGCTCAACTCGTCTCTAGCCTCGCTTTGTGTCTTCCCCGTGTCTCCTCTGCAATATAGGCCTTCTCCACGGCCTCTGCTAATGTTTGTGGGCAATGAATGCGCACCGCGCCACCCAAATCCAAGTTCAGGCCCGGATGAACCTATGAATCTGTACCTGCTCATCCTGCATATAGTCGACGTATTGAGTAGGTCCGTAATTGACTCTCATACTCTGCTTCATCACATCGATCCCTGACGGAGGTCATGAAACTCATCTATCTGCTGCTGAATAAACCTCCTGGGTAAATACCTACTCCTGAACCGCTCCTCAAACAACTCCCAGGTAACCGTCTCTGAGTCGACATGGAGCTTCTGCTCCTCGGTCCTCCACCAGACTCCTGCTCCATCCCTCAGAAGGTGAATCGCTACACGAGCTTTCGTGTTGCTACTACAAGGACAGAGCTTGAAGCATCCATTCAAGCTCACCAACCAGGCCTCTGCCTGAAAACCGCCTATATCACCTGAATACCGAGATGGTCGCAGCCTTCAGGCTCTCCCCGATATGGTCTCACAGCTAATGTAGTACGAATCCTAGGTCTCTCTGTCTGCTCCTCCTCTGCCTGGGCTCCGAGACCTATCCCTATGTCCCGAGATCCCGTCCCCATGTCCTCTCTCTGTGGTGACTCGCCTAGCCGACTCTACACGGAAATTCTCTCGCCCTGTGCTCCTCGGCGTGTCGAGGGGATGCCCAGGCATCTACCGATGGCTCCAAACTATGCCTAGCAAGTCATCCTCCCAAGGCCTCTCCGCGTATAGCGGCATTGACATCCCGAAGGGTCTCACGTATATATCTCGAGGCGTAAGGGCTGCACTACGGCCTCGCTCCGGCGGTGGTAAGTCTAGGTCTATGTGAAGAGACCCCCGCCCAATCCGTGCCTCCTGCACAGATCAAGGCGAGAGTTAGTTCATTGTCCCAGGTCTTGAGTTAATTTTCTAAATTTGTTGTTTGCAATAATTATCAACATTAGGGTTTTATAATTTTAAAAGAATCAGCTCTGAACTAGGTTAAAGGTTCCTGTTTCACGTTTTCAGCGTGTGCCCAAGGGTCCCAAACTTGAACCCCGGCTCGATACCAAAATGTAACGCCGCGAAATATAGACGGCGCCACACTCACGATGACGCGACTTACGCGACGACGCGCGCGAGAAAACAAACGCCCCGAAGAAAAGTGATAAATTTTTTTGTATTTGAACCTGCTCTTGACGGACATCAAAGGTTTTATACCTTACACTCGAGGTATCAAATTGAACCCAAAAAGGCATTTTATTAACTTAATCATTGTTCATTTTGCAATTTAAATGAAACCATGTTTCGAGTTATTTCCACATGGCTCGAGAGTTTAGTTTAAATGTAAAAATTGCCCATCAAGGTTAATTAGATGGTCGGGTTCTTTTTTTTTAAATGGATCATGCTAAATATCCATATCTTGATCTAGTGCTTAAACGGGAATGTTAAGAGGCGAAGAACAAGGGATACAAGCAAGGTCATAACATGGTGTGCGTAAACAACCACTTTCTTCGCCATGAGCAAGTGTGATCGTCGACGCAAACTTCGCTGATGTCGATCCCGATAAAAACAACCATGGTGAGACCTACGACACGCCACGTTCACGAAGCCAAGGGTTTGTTTTAGAGGTAAGCGGCCAAACATTAAAATTTCCACGTGGAGAAGAATTTAAAAAGAGATATGGTTAGAAAATGAATGGGGTGGGCGGTTTTAATAACCACCCGCCATAAAATAGCTACTCACGCCTTGCGTCAGATGCACACCTGGCCGCATCCCCCTTTTGTTTTAATGAAATTCCTAGTGCTAAGCTAGCTAACGCCCTACACAATCGGCCGGCATTTTATTTTTGTTCGACTCAGCCGTGAAAACAAATCAATGTGGTAGTTGGTTATGAAGATACAACCAGCGGTGAGTGGACGGCGTGAGGTCGATCATGTTCCCACCGAACAATGCGGCCTTAATTACAATCTCATCCTTGTCTTTGGAGAGAGAGTTCAAAGTGAGACACCCTCCCGAGTGCGCAATGCAAGAAAGTCTTTCGGAATGGAGAAAGGAAGTACCCGAGAGCACAATACCATCATGGTGATGTTCAATCCATCCGGCGCCTTAGAACCATCTATTGCACTCGCCTGGGCTTTCGGCGTCACGATTTTGCTTTGGAGAAGGAGAGAGACCGTCTCGCGATGTTAGACCTCCCCACTCCCGTGAGATTACGAGGCACGAAATGCAGACCCATATTGATCCACCAAAGCATTGATGGACGCAAAAAGATGGTTTGAGACGATCCACTAAAGTTCTGGAATCCTTGTGAATTCTTTTGAAGGACTGGAGCCGAAGATCTTCAAGACTAGAGAAGTCTCGAGGGGGAGAACGACGTGAGGTCCTTAGGCCCCGGCCGCGCAACAAGAACAAAAATAAGGCGCTACAGCGTAGAAGGGGGCGGATATCTGCCCTGCTGCACAAGATTGACCAAACAAGATGTAGAAGAGCCCCGTGGGTGATTCCAACAAGCGAGTTGTTCAACTATGTTGTTATTTGCACAGATCGAGTGCATTCATCAAGATTCGGGGCTTCCTAATATTTTCGATCAAACGATCAAGGGACAGAGGAGGCGCCCAAAAATTTAGAGTCGATTAAAGGGAAGTGAGCATGTTACACGGAGACACAAGGACTTTATTACAGTGATCTCCATTGAGATCTGGCCTGTCTCGCGAGGCTCGTGGAGAAGAATCTCCTAGAGGAGGATCTGCATTTCAAATCGAGAAGACACAACATCGTGACTGGATTTTATTTTTAAAAAATACCCCTCCTACGTAGGTTTGCGCTTGTAAAAAAATTTCGTTGACAAAGTTAAATGAACGTGGTTCCTTTGCATATATGTTGGTAGTAGTATGCCGAGATATGTATACAATGTGATTAATGATTATTGGTACTTTAATTTTGTTATAATTTATTATTAATAATTTTGCTAGTTTTAGTATTACTTAAATAAGAAAGGAATTCAACTATTAGTACTTTTGTTAGACAATAAGGAGTGTTGGACATCGAACTTGATGAGTTTAGAGCATTTGCATTAAAATTTATTTCTAGCTAACTTGAATAGACATTGCATGGATTTTTATTTTTTTGCAAGTTGATTCATTTCCTTCTACATTTGTCAATAATTTCACAATGGGCACATAGATGAAGAAGGTCATAAGAGAGTTAGAGCTTAGAATATTTCATTGTCTTACTAAACACCATTTGAAAATTTAAGCCTTTCCATCAAGTATAAAGGAAGGGATAATGCACTATATATATGTATTCTTTTAATCTTTCCAACTCATCACTTTCAAACATCCAAACAATATTTTAATATATTTTCTTTTGTAATTTCCTTTCAATATTTCACCAAAGAATTCAACAACATTTCAATAAATTTTAGAGCAAGGAATAATATCATTTCAAGGCAACTTTTCCTTCAAATCTTATTACAACCCTACTTCATGTGGAATAAATTTACAACAATGGAAGCTAAAGAAAGCAAACAATATTACATTTTTCCTCCACTCAAGGTGGGTAAATACATGATGTCTTCACATTGTCAACAACAAGGTTCATGTGCTCCAAAGAGTTCTTCTTCCATGCTCCAAGTTCCATGAAGTTCAATCACAACCAAAATAGGGGGAGAGGCAACACTCTCCTCCCAACCAAAACTCAATGGAGAAGAGAAGCAATCTCCTCCATTGACCCCGAGCCCCAAACACAACACAATGAGGGTGGACTCCAACTCAAGGCAACAATACATGCTTCCACAATACAAGTTTCATTCACAACATTCAAGGTAAAAGACAAAACAACAAGGAAACACAATAACACAATATTTTGCACAAAAGGCTTTCATTCAAGCCAATCAAGAGAAGGAGCTATGGGAATGTTTTCCTTATACCTCCCAATTGAGATGAGATGCCCATCCAAACCCTCCACAATAAAACACAAGCCCCTATGACTCTTATTCCTCCCTCAAGTACCCCTTTTACCTCCCTTACCTTTATGCCTCCCTCCTCTTATAGCTCCCTCAAAAACAAGGTAGAATGTAAACATTCTTACCCAAGATGGGCATCCCTCTCAAACTCCCTCCACAATATCCTAATCTACTCTTTTGCCTCCCTCATGAGTATTCCCATAGACCTCTCCTATACTACACAAAAGCATTCAAATCCATTTTCACAAAATACAACAACAACATGCATTTTCTTCAATTTTAAGCTCAAAGCAATAACAAGAGAAAGCACAAGAGAGAAGTTTTCCTACCTCTCCATTGGAGAAGTCTAATCCAAGAAGCTTTTTCCAAGCTCCCTCCAAAGCAATCCAAGCATGCAAGTCCAAGCTCTCTTTTTTTTTTTTTTCTTTTCCCAAATCTCTCCTCTCCCAAAATAACAAAAGAACTTTTCCCAAAGAAAAACTCCAACCCCCACCACAATAGAGGAAGTTTCAATAAATAGACAAAAGGAAGAGTGAGGGTGATGTGGCTCCTAGTTGGATGCCACATCACACATCCTCAAGACCACCTCCTTTTAGTCAACTCAAATCCCAAAACACCATAAATGGGTGGTTGGGTTGAATGACAACTCTCTTCCACAACCATCCCTTTCCCATGTGCCTTAAGGCACAAATAAATGCAAAATGAAGAAAAAGTGCACTCCAAGTCAATATCACTTCCCAAAACAATAACTAATCCCTTTTTGGGCTTCCCAACCCATAGATATGGTTGGTAAGGGGTTTTGGGAAGTGTGGGACAAGTTTAACTTGTCCCACAAGTCCCCCAAAATTGCCCTCAAACTCAAATTCGAGTTTTCAAGAGATTTGGAGTGTCACACTCAAGATAAGCATTCAATACAAGAGACAAACACATGGCTCAAGGAGCCAACCAACAAAATTTATTACACCCACATGACTAAAACAAGATATTAAATTAATCTAAACATACTTAGCAAAAGTAATAAAAGAAGGACATCCCAAATGAAATCACCTACTAAAGTAAATAAAACAATTAAATAAAATTCTCAACCCCATGGTCACATTAGAACATTACCCCCTCAAGAAAATTTTCTCAACACATACAAGAACAAAGCTAACACAATACAATTTACAAGTTGCCTTGACGACCAATGTTGTAACCACCCGGCATCCTGTTGTGTTTGGTCCCCAATCCCCCTCATGGTTGTGATCATGCTGTGTTTCCTGCAAAATGCAAAATACCCTCTTCGGCCTTACGGCCATGTCAAAATATCCAAAATAACCATATGCATGAAATTTACTAACATCTATACGTAATTCAATCAATCATCATTTCTAGGTCTAAATCACAACTTAATTATGCATTTCATCATCATCCAAAATTAGAGTAAAGAAATCCAATGTTAGAACACATGCCATATATCCATATAAAAATAATATCGGTATCCAATAACTCCTTGTCCATGAGTCGGTGTAGATCATCTTTGAAAGCAAAATCCAATCATAATCCAAACGCATCTAGTCACAAAACATCATGGTAATCAACATAAGTATAAGTCATGTCCATATCTAAAAGTCCGCATAACTCAATATGATAATCAACTAAGTGTCGTAGGGAAGTGGGCATTACAAGTAATTTAATTTGTTAATTTAAAAACTATATAGTGGAAGATTTAATTATTATATTTATAACAAATTAAATTATCGGTGTGGGAAGTAAATAATTTATAAAAAAACACTTTAATAATTTAATTTGTTAATTTAAAAACTATATAGTGGGAAATCTAAATATTATATTTATAAGGTTAAATAATTTAAAGGTAAAAAATACTTTATTAATTTAATTTTTTAAACACTTTAGTAATTTAATTTAACTTTAGTAATTTACTAATTTAATTTAATTCTTGGGAAGGTACATAAATTAAAATAAAGAGGGTGTTGGGAAGTAAATAATTTAAAGGTAAAAATACTTTAGTAAATTAATTTTTTAAATTATCGCATGTGGGAATGAATTAAATTTTAAATTTATAGTAAATAAATTGTTTAAACAGATAAATAACACTTTCATAATTTAATTTAAATTTAGTAATTTAGTAATTTAATTTAATTCTTGGGAAGTTACATAAATTAAAGTAAAGAGAGATGTTAAATTCTGGGGTGTTGGGAAGTAAATAATTTAAAGGTAAAAATACTTTAGTAAATTAATTTTTTAAATTATAGGGTGTGGGGAAGTGAATTATATTTAAAAATTAAAGTAAATAAATTGTTTAAACATGTATAAAACACTTTAGTAATTTAATTTGTTAATATGAAAACTATAATGTTTAAATAAATAAATAAGTTTAAATATGTAATATATTATTAGGTAAATACTTTTAAGTAATAAATAAGTTATTAAAAACGATTACATAACTTCCCCATGCATTATAATAATTTCATTTGTTCCTTACAAAGAAACCCGGATTGGAAATTTTGATAGGTTCATATCTTATAGTAAGATCTTATTCTCTTGGTCTAATTTCAAGTATAATTCCATTTTTAGACAGACATTGCTCACTATTAAAATTTATGCATGGAATTCAGATTAAAAACCAAATCCCCCAACTTTTACTTCAAAAAAAAAATCAATATGTATTAAAGTGTCTCTTTTTATATTTAAATTATATAAATTTCCTTCATAATTTTTAGATTCTCAGATACTATATGATTATTTCATATTACATGTACATGGATTTTTAAATATAAATAATTAGATGAGTTTTTGAAAATACTTTATAGGCATGGCTCCACCAAGATTAAATTTTGAAAACGAAGAAGAAAGAACAAAATATCAAAGAGAATATCAAAGACAATATCACTGTAAGAAGAAAACAAGAAATGATAAATGCAATTCTTGAGAGGAATAAAGGAAATGTCAAAATGATAATGATAGAGGAGCATTTGTAGAATGGAGAGTTGAATTGAAAAATGAAGAAATCGATGCGAGAGAGACAACAACATGCAAATAACATGATGGTAATCCGTGTAAAATCGTCTCAAGATGAATCACATGTATCGATAATAAGGATACAAGGACAAATTCATTCAAATCGGTTTTGTGAGGAAGAAAGACAAGAATGTGAGGATTTGATTGCATTATTTATATAAATGATTTTATAAATTACATAGTGTTTTGAGTGTGTCGGTGAAAAAACTATTAAAAATAAAAACAAAAGGTCATAAATATGGAAATGCAAACGCTTTTTCTAATTGTCTATTCTCTTAAATTCATATCATTCTTTGACTAGCCTTGTTAATTGGTTTATCAACTAAGATAATATATGATTGATTTCTATTACATGTACGCGGATTTTGTAGTTATATAAATAATTACAAAAATTGTTGAAAATACTTTATAGGCGTGGCTTGACCACGATTACATTTTTAAAATGAATATGAAAGAAGAGCATATCAAAGAGAATATCAAAGAAAATATCACAAAAGGAGACAACAATAAATGATAGATGCACAACGAGAGGAACAAAGGAAAATTTGAAATGATAACGATACACAAAGGTTCGCGAGATTATTAGGGATGAATCAACAAATGAAGAATTAGATGCAAAAATATGAAAACATGCAAATAACATGACAATAATTCATGAATGATCATCTCAAGATGACTCACATGTATCAAGAGAAAGGTTACAAAATATGATTCGTTTAGGTCAACTGCGGGAGGAGGAAAGACTACATAGACAAGAACTTCATGTGAAGCATCTCGGTGGAATTATTGTAGAATGACTTAGTAATGTTGAAGTTAATTTTGGGGCAAGAAATTCAACATCGATGGATCGCGTGCTCAAAACACCGTAAAACATGGCCTAATACATAATGAATGTGGTGTTGCAAATAATTTAGAGAATGATAGTGTCTGCAACAGGGGGATGCCATTAAAACCAATACAAACAATGAGAAGAAGAAGAATGCAAAATAATGATTTATAAGAGTACTCAACAATTGAACCTAGAAGAAGAATAATAATGCAAGACTTGCATATTGCCCGATGAACACAAGATATGTAACCAACCCAAAAATTCACACACGAACAACACAAGAAAAGATAGGATATTTTTTTGACTTGCTTCGACACATAACACGACACAACATGTCGTCACAAAGCTACAACCAACTCTAGGAACCACTTGTCACGGGGATGACCACAAAGTCAGCACGGAAACGTTCACACCCAAAAGGATAATACACTTTTTCTTTTTGACAGGACAACATAGAAGTCCAACCACATGACACTCTCACAGCTAGGGCAAACCACAATGAGATATTCTTGAGGGTTATTTATTTTAAAAAGACATATTGCAATTCTTAACTTACGTTTTCAAGGAGGCTCAAGATATGATTCATACAATTCATCTTACCAAACTAAGCTCATTCTTTTTTCACTGAGTAATTAACTTTAAATCTTCTCTATTATGACATTTATTTGTTTAATTCAATTATTTAATAAAGGAGGTAATTTAATTCCACAAGGCCATCTATCCTCACTTATGCTACTAAAACTCACTCATAACCTTATTACAATATGGATTCACTTTCAACATACTCAAGAGAAAGATTACCAAGCACCTTGAAAAAAACTAGGTTAGAGGAAGAAGGTCAAGTTGAATTCATCTTTATGACCTCATTAGTTATTAACCCGGTTTTTATTGAAGCTTGAGGATTTATCGAAAATTATTAAATATTTTACTTAGGCTTCACTGGATGATTTTTACAAAAGAAAACAATTTACCTTTCAAATGGTTGAGAGACAGATTGCATGGTTTCAAACCGATTCCTCCTACTTATTAAATCTTATTATCTTATATCAACTAACAATTTGTTTCACCTTAGGATCATTCTAAGAATTCACCATAAAAAGGATAATGTTCGCTAGTGTAGCTAGGGATATCAAGTTATAAAATTTTTACTTCACAAAGGATGGTTTCATTTTGATCACTCATGGAATTATTTGATTTCAAATAGATCACCTCTACATTTATTTGTTGAATATAAAATTATTATTTTTGTTTAGCTTCTTTAAGGGTTAACCGACCCATTTTGCTTTTTTATAATATATTTTCACTCAGTCTTAGAAAGATTTAACTTGACAATTTATTCTCAAGATCAAAGTTTTACAATACTCATATCAATGTAAAGATTGAATACCATTTCTCACAAAGGTAAGTTACCAATTTGCCTACAGAAGGACAAGACAACATCATCACGCAATTTCTGAACAACCCAAGGCAAGAGGTCTTCTAAACTCCTTTGTAAGCACTATTACAAAATTTACCTCACATTTGACATTTTTACAAGGAACTTCATAAATTGCACTGATGAAACCTTTACAACTCTTTCCTTTAATCTACTCACATAATCCATCTGCACAAATACTAGCTAGAATCAGTTCGCGAGAACTGAGCATGTTAAGGCTACACATTGCAATAGTAAGCTAACATTTAACAATATCAAGAAAGGAATGTTCTAATTCAAAAATGGATTAAATCACAACCCACAACTCCAAAATTATTCGCATGAGAAAGAAATCTAAACCATCCAACAAGGAGAAAGTCAAAATACCAGTAAGAACAAAATCACATAAATCAAGGCAAGACCTTATGGGTTAGGAACAAGAAAGTCAAGAGTGTTGATATTTCCTTCATGTAATCCTATGGATTACGTGATTGGAATCCAATACCCAATCCATCCATCTAAAGAGGTCCAAGAGAAGACAAAACATACTAATTATGATCGTAGACATGCACGAAACAAAAACGATGTTATCCAAATCTCCCAGTGGGGAGGCTTCGTAGTAATAAGGGTTCGACGCCCTTAAAAGAAAAAAAAAAAAAACTATAGTTTCAGTTTTAACCAAGGATTTTTACCACTACCTTCTTATAGGATTTCTTAAACGTAGGACTAGTTAACAAAACAAATCCACTCTTCCAAAAGCGTACAAATGAGACACAAAAAGGGCCATTATTCTACCAACAAACCTTATCCTAATCGTCAACTTCTCTACATAATATAAGGTAAGACTAAACCCAAAAGTCGTTACTAATTTGTATATATTTCCGACAATGTCAATAAGTATTTTAAAATAAAAATAAAAATTGATTTCCTTAACAAAGCCACAAAATGGGACTTTTAGTAACCAAGTTTGAAGTATAAGATATTCGAGTTCACAAACAAAGGGATTCAATACACGGTGGGTAATACACCAACGATGCCCCAGACTCAAAAGACCTTGCCACGAGTGCAAGCACAAAAAAAAAGAACCAACACACATATCCATCAGGAAGGTTACGCAGTGCAGTCAGGCCTAGAAGTTCTATGAGCTCCTTGCCAATGGTATGAAGAAGGACATTTTACCCGATCCATGTGGGTTTATCAAGGAAATTTCTAGAAAATATCAAACAGATGAATATAATAGCCACCTATTATATTATCACTATAATCATTTGTCATCTAACAGAAAAGAGTTCATGAGTCCAATACCATGGATTCACCTACAACTTTTGTTTCAGTCCAGCTATTAATAGCTTGCTCGCGACCCTTAATAAAAATTGTAGAGATTTCATTCAATTAAACTTACAATGTTTCCCCCTTACTTTAATCAAACAAGAGTTTGAACCAGGAAGTATGTATAGTAAATCTCTCAACACGTAGAGGCCAAAATAGATGTCAGGTTATTCATCCTCTAGAACTGGGTACAAAAGTCAACCATGTACAGTTCTAAAGCAAAACCTAATGCCATTTTCTAATCAAACAAAAAGTAAGGAATGCCCACAGGCTTAAACAAGTTTTAGAACACAATGTCACTATTAATGTACCTTTTAGTAAAACAGGAGAGCCCTAAATAGGAAATATGTATTTATTCAACCCAAATAGAGATATGAAGGCTTAACCTTCCATATAGTAAGCCTTCAATTATAAATACCATCACAGAATTCTTTTAAAAGAGAGTCATATAAGCAAACGAAACTCTATAATGTTTCCTTCCCTACGAACTAGACTACATCACTCAATATTGCAGTAGCCCATTTAGACAAATATGAAATAGAGTAAGCTATAAGAGAGGAAAAGAACATTCCAAGCAAAACCAGCGAAATTGGAACGAGATTTAAAGGAACAGCCAACACATTCAGGCAGCGATTTAAACAACCACGAAAACATTTTGTCTAGGTGCCATTCAAGGGGAAAGAATATTCATTTCAAGATACTGAAAGAAGGTAGAAAACTATTACAAGGAGTATAGTTAACATGCCTGATTAGAATTCTTCCAACCAACAACCACGTCGACTCGCTCGGGCAACAACAACACAACCTGCGTAACTTCTCTTCCTCAGCCTGACTGAAGATCCATACCCTGTTAATGGCCATGCTTGGCATAGGAAAGGGGTGATTGAAACATGCCTTCTTGGAATCCTCGGGAGAAACTCCGGGAAGATAGAAGCACTCTGCTCTGAAGAGCATCACAACCACCATAGAAAACCCACACAACCATCGTCATGACTGCCATATCCAAAGAAGATCTGTATCTGTTTCTATAACTATAGACCCCCTTTTCCTTTTGCCCACAAACCCAACTATATTCTCCACCAAATCCATATGCATCTGATTGTTTCTGATTTGGACCTCCTAACCTTGGTGCTCTCGTATTAGGAGCAGCCCTAGTCTGAGACGAAGCAAAAGAAGATGGCTTTATAACCAAAAAAAAATATCTTGGTACAGACTCCATATCCATAAAACAGTCCCTAGACTTAGCATCCTCAATTAAGGCTGACCAGTCACTAGATTGCTTCAATGCAGCTGCTTTGCCCTTAACCCAAAGTGCTCTGCGAGCTCGTGCTAATGCCACATTCATGTGGCGAATATCAGCTACAAAGCCAACCCCATGATTTGAAGCTCGGACACAAGACATAATGATTACATCACTCCTGGCTCTGAAAGGCATCTACCGTAATGATATATAAACCTTTTCCTTCATCAGATTTGAGGACAACATCAAACTCTCGGTGTAAACATTTCAGCTGTAGCTTGTAAGGTGTGATAATTCCAACGAAACCTTTATGCCTGCCAACTTAGTGACTCGTTGAAGAAGCTCATATAATTGCAAAGCAAAAAGTGCTTCATGAATATTCTGATATGAAACAGATCCACCCCTATGAGATCCTCTTCCATGAGTTACATCGTAGAACAAGCAAGGTCTCAGTAGAGAATCTTTGCAAATAAATTTCATCAGGTCTCCTGGTAACACTCTCACTGTCACATAGTCGATTCTGATAGAAATATCTTGAAGGAGAATCCCGAATTTGAGGATGCATTCTATACTGAACAGATAACAACATAGCTGGACATCCTGCTTGTTGGAAGCACTCAAAAGGCTTCTACCATGCTGCAACATGCCTGTTGCCTGGCTATTTACTGTTACAGGCTATTGCTATGGATCCTCGACAAGAACACACCTCGCAGCACCCAATGAAAGTGGAGGTAACACGCCTGCTTCACTAGCTTGAAGCTTCATCTATAACCGCCATACAGACCCATGCAGCCAGCAGGGAAGGCGCCCAAGGTTCTGAGCCTTACGACAGTCCACGCGAACTAACAACAACAAAGAAACTCCATCCAGTCTCCTCACGCGGCCAGGGCAGGAAGAAGGAAGGCGTCCAGGAGAAACCATGAGAAAACACCTTGACAGACAAGATTTCGATGGCTTCTCAACCACTCCACATGCAGTCCAACAAAAAGGAGATCTCACGCGGTCAGAGGAGGATAATGCAGTAGACCACGAGCGACAACAGATAGCAA
The DNA here is from genome assembly GCA_018340775.1 of Taxus wallichiana var. yunnanensis. NCBI lineage: Eukaryota > Viridiplantae > Streptophyta > Pinopsida > Cupressales > Taxaceae > Taxus > Taxus wallichiana. The sequence goes on from CM031241.1 coordinate 297,604,618, forward strand.
ATCAAAAATTTAATAAATGGGGCATGTGCGGCCACCAACAAGAAAGGTTGAACACGCCAAGAAGGATGCAGGGGTCTTTAATGCAATGGCAGGTAAAAGACAAACACAAGGAAGATCAAAATAAAAATCCGATTTGAAAGCTAAGCGGCCAGCAGGGAGGAAGACATACGGTGGGTGGGTAATAAAATTTGTTTCATTAATCCTCACCAAACATATGCCAAACAAGGCACCAAAAGAAATAAAAAGAATATGGCAGGAGGCCATACACTCTACCACGCACCCCTCTTGCTAGAAAACAAGGAAACCCTCCACCTCATGCCAACAGAAGGAATATGAACCATAAAGGCAGGTCGGTGGTTGAAGGCACGCTTCCATAATTATGAAATAAGTATGCGTGGATGCCTGAAAAGGCTTAGTTTATTTGACATAAAATTATTAATCATAATACTAGCAACCAACCGTTAAACTCGACAGGGCGAAAACACTAACGTTTCAAAAGAAACGCAACAACGTTCAACTCTAAGAAGCACGGTCATCGCAGAAGCAAAGGCGCAATGATGAACGGGCATTACAAGATATATGATCCCAATGGAATGCTTTGGAGATATTTTAATACGGTCAAAATGATTTTTGACATGGTCTTGATAACCTTTCTTCGTCAGTCATGTGTTATATTTGTCAGAATACTAGATTGGAATAAAAGTTACTCAAACACCAAGGACTGTGTGTACGGATGTCGACAAGAGATAGGTCATCATTTATTTTTAGCATCAAACAATATGGATCTTGGGCCACAACCACCATAAATTACAAACATAAATCAAATTGAGGAAATGTTAATAGCTTTGTGTCAACTGTTACATGTGTCACATGCAACAAGAGGTCAATATAAATATAGAGGTCACATGATAATTTTTCCTCAAGAAGTAAAAGAAATTGTTAATCTTTTTTGCCCCATAGATTGAAATATTTTCCGATGATTATTATTTGAAGGAGAGATCAGCATGGAACAAATTACGAATTTATAGTCAATAGAGAGTGATTTTACAATGCATTGAAATATAAAATAGAACATGATAAGTTCTATTCAGATGTTCAGATCAATGAAAATGCTCTGAATGAACTTCCACCTCATTCTACCGAGAATGTGTTTGAGCAAACTGAAATCAATTCATATGGATTTTGATTCCAACACAAATGAAATTATATTTGTAGGTCCAACCATGGAGATAGATGAAGGAAATATAATTATTCATACAACATCGATGGTATCTAAACCACTTTGAATGCACCAAGGAGATGGAATTAATCCATGTGTGGGAGAATAACCCTCATGCAGACCACTAGAGCACTCATTGATTGGCTAGGGATACGAGCATCTCATATCAATGAGTATGTGACAATAGGACTACTTGATATGGCATTCCCTACTTTTTTTTTCGTAATGGAAAATGTGATATTCTAGAACCGTGATTAAGACAAGTACATGTACATTAATTTGTAAAGTGTTTATTGCGATATAGGGATCACCATTTGGTGACATCATCCTCGGTTTGGGTATTACATGATGAACATTAAAATGAGACAACGTGCACAAAATTAGTCTATAGTTTTTGTGAAGAAGAACCTCCAAGATATGCCAATCACCATCAATTAGTTACGTGAGCATATGAAGAATGTTCCCCATTCTAATCTAGCTGATCATTTGATGCGGTTCGAACATCGTTGATGGGTGCAAGATCTTACTGGGCAAAATGTCATGGTGAATTGGCTGATATGTTGCATCAAATTGGATCACCTACCATTTTTTCACATTGAGCGCAATTGATATGTATTCGACTGATCTACATGCATTAATTCTGGAACACTACCGTATAATCCACAAGAAGCACAATATTTGTAAAGGAAAAATATCATCGAATATCCACATATAGTGGGACATTATATGCACCTGCGACATACACTTTTCCAAAAGGAGGTATTACAAAAAGGAATAAAAGTTAAAGATTATTGGTCTAGATATGAATGGCAAAGCATAGAGGTTCGCCACATGTGCATGGATTCATATGGTTAGAAGGGGCACTTGAATATGGAAAACCTTTATTGGTATGATGATTTTCAACATGAAAATGCTGAAAAATAATTCATTTCTATTGTCCATGCATGGAATCCTCTCGGGATGACCCACACCAAATGCAAACATATAGGTAATTTATTGATTCTCACCGAGTCTATGATTTATATAGAATTTTTACGTTTTCAAAATATATTGTGTATTCTTATGTTCTATGTTATAGGTCTACCAAAATTTTATGCGATATCTCGTGTCTTCAAATAAAAGACAACTGACAAAATTCAATATGGAACATGATTATGAAGAGATTCTCAATAGTGTAGAATGACATAAAATGTGTAGAGAGGGTGCCTGCCTATGTAAGAAAAGGGGAAAAAAATTTGTAGGTAAGATGTTCAAAAATTTGAATAATTAAATTGAAATAAAAAACACATATGTGGAAGAACTAATAATTGATTATTACAATTTACAGGTATAATGCACCATGGCCATTGAATCTTGATGGATCAAAGTTATATCAGGACTCAAAGATAGGAGATAAAAGTTCAAATCTGCGAGAAATGATGATAGGGTAAATACACATAATCGATGCATATTACAATTGTGGAGAGAAAACATAGATTGACAACCTGTTTTTCCAAACATGTCGTAGTCAAGTACATTGCAAATTATGCAGCAAAAGCGGAGAAAATATCTAAAACTTATCATCAAATTTTGATGCGATGGTAAATATTGAAAACTCCTGGATGAAATGGTAGTGACAACATACAAGAGACTTCTAATCGAAACAATTGTTGAAAGAGACATTCGCGCACAAGAAACATGTCATTTAAACTTCATTTAAACACTTCACCAGTTCCTGATTTTAGAGGGATCACCTCTACCCATATCTAGGGTACCAAATTTCTCAATACAAGCTACGTAAAAATGGGCATATGCAGACACCAAATTTGGGTCACATTCCCCTTGGTCCCATTTCAATTAATCAACATAACGCATTGAACTAGCCATGACCCATTTACACCATATTAATATTCATCCTCACATAATTAATCAATTTAATTATTTTAATTAAGTTATTTTAATCCTCACACCCCCACCTCATTATGACACCTTTCCCTAGACCCATTCTAGGGGCCTATAACTCATAATGACTAAGTCATCACTCTTAGCACCGATTCATCACTCATAGTGTTGAGTCACCACTTGACCTAAATAACTAAGACTTCTTCCTTAACCTAACAAGACTTCTTCTAAGTTCTTCCTTCCTTCTCGCACATGAACTCTATCTCCCAAAGTGGACCCAATAAGGAAAACATGCAAAATATGGGAAGATATGCTATTTTTGGTAAATAAGATTATTTCTCCCTAACAGATGTTGTTTTATCCTCATCTATTGTCAATCACCTAAACCGACATCGGTTTCTTATTTATACAATTTTACAAGCCTTTACATGGGTTGGTCATTCATTTTTCAAAATTCTATCTTTATCAAGCCCGAGTCTCGAGCCTTTCCTACATTCAAACACAACTGCACACCACGAGGATGCAAAAAAGCACCAAGATCCCTTCAAGAGTGTTTGAGTATCCATGGGGAAAAACATGTTAGACTTCCGTATCTCTAAAACAAATATCGCTCCACTGATCAATCACAAACCACCTTCATTCATGATATTTTCATTATAATAATTAAGTATCGTTGGTTTTCATCATCTTTGGTTACTTTATTGTATATCTTTACTTCTTTCGGTATTTTGATTTCTACTATTACCAAATATCTCAATATTCCCACCAATACACCAAGCCATCCATTTCAAGCCTCTCCACCTTTCTTAACATCTTCCTCTTAATTTCTGAGTCTTCTCTCGTTATAATATGAGCCTACACACATCTTCCTCACTCTCTGTATTCAAAGAGAGGCTAAACATTTAGTTTTATTAATTTATCACCCATTTCCCTTACCAATGTCAATTCCCTAACCTCCGTCAAATTGCATCCCTATACCAACATCACTAACCTAACCAATATCGGTCTATGTAATATTTTACATCCTTTAACTAGCAATGCATGTATTCAACCAAAACCAGCCCGGACCTCACCTAAGCAATCTCATACCTTTACGAGACGTCATTAGATTGGTAAAACCCCTAACAACCAACTAAACCTCGGTATGTAATCATAAATTTTTTTGTTAGATTAGATTTACTTATTATATTAGCATGAGATACCTAAATTGTAAAACTACAATAGGATTTCATTATTTCATGGTATTTACAACATTAAATTGTATTTGAAAGTATATTGATAGCCTTCTAGAAGAACCTCACATCCTGGATCTAGCAATCATCAAGCAATCCGCTAACCTATAATATTAATACTATTTTGTGGTCTTGTTTTTTTCTTACATGTCATTCCTCCTAGCGAAAGGAAGCTCTCCACGATAAACTAAGATGAAAATTCAATAACATGCACATTCTACGTTTGACCTTTAATTTTATAGGTTTTCATCATAACATCTTAGCTTATTTGTTTTACTCAACTATTTGGTGAAACATATTGACTAGGTATTCGATACTCTACGTAAATTGAGTGATTGAATCTTGTATATGTGCTTTAGTTTCCCTTGATAGCTCTCATGAATGTTGGAAATGATCTTGCTACAAATTTGATTGTAGCATTTTTCCTTGTCCATTAGGTTATACTTGATGCTTTGAATAGAAATATATTGACATGTTAATTTAAAGGACAACCTCATCAACATTTGATTGCTCATGCTTTAAATAAAAACCTTAAAATATTTAAACAATGTATAGTGTAAGCTCCGGAAGAACAATTTATTAATGTTATTTTATACTTAGATGAATCCTCTTGAGCTTGACTTGTATAATATACTTTATATTTGGTGTAGATAATTTGAAAATATTATGAAAGGTATGAATCGATTTCAATGATGAATATCCTTGAAGATGAATTTAAAGTTTTTCTTTATCATGTTGAAATCAATTGCATATTGTTTCAAAGCTTGAATTGTTAGTTATTCTCCATTTAATTTTTAAACTCATGTAGCTCTTATTTTTCCTTATAATCCTTATTAGATAATGATAAAATAAATAAATGATTGTTTCCCTTTTAGATGATTATCTTCAACAATTGATCAATTTCCTGCACATAATTATGCATTGTTGCATACATATGATAGTACATCCCATGGTTGTACCTGTATTACTTTATTTACTTTGTATTTCATGATGTATTGTACTTGGAACTTTATTGTAAGCTGACAATAGTTATACCTAGAAACTAAGAGAACTATTTAGAAAAATTAAAAGGCCATAAGCCTTTTTTAATCATTGATTTCTCCTTGTGAATTTTTTTTGAAACTATTATTCTAGTCATGAATTCTTTTATGTACTTTTGATTTCAAGTTCATTTTTGAAATTTCATTTGTTTAAAGCTGTGTATACAACAAACATGAAATCTAGAGCTCTAACATAATTTTTCCTCTTTTAGAAACAATGGTAGTAGGTGGATAAATAGTGAAGAGGGAGGAGCGAGGACAATGAGAAACCTAAACGATGTGAAAACCATAAAATAAGAAATGATGGATTTCCTTATTTCTTCATTCACAGTTTTATATATATGTACTTTTATTTATGTTCATGCTTTTAAAATATATTCGAGGGTTTTCTTGGCTCATTGTAATTTATAATTATGAAATAAATGAAAATTTCTTCATGTGATGAGTTGTATATTTATCTGTTTTGCATTATTATTTCATTTACATGATGTAAAATGAATTATGTACAACTCATACACACTAGGAACCTTTCATTTAATCATAATTAATGAACTCAAGATAATTGATAACAACTGAAAAGTGAATAAAGATAAGTTGAAACCTACTTAATCCTTAGCCTCATGTCTCTTTCTCATTTCTATCAAGGTCTTGCATTGGTTCCTGAGGGAGCTGATGCATGATCATGACTAGGATGTGATTGGAAAGACACCTTAGGTAGGAGGTAGACATTCTAAAACTAGAATAGTGGTAGTTTATTTCCTTTTTCTTTCTAGTTAGGTCCATCAAATAAATATCTTACATCTGAAAACAAAGTTTCCAGTTGACCATTTGCATGGGTGCCAAAAATGTCAACACTACATTCACCTAGATCATGACAAAGGTTAGTTAGTATAACATTAGCTAAAGATAAATATGATCAACATAAAAACAAATATCCATTATTAACATATTTAAAACACATATTACCTAAGATACCATAGCACGTCAAAAAAGAAAAGTTTAATAAACATTATTTCATGAAATGAGACTAACTAGACTCAATATCTTATCTTGTAAATTTAATTAAATCAAATTATCAATAGTAATTTAAAATAGATATAGATTTGAAAGTTTATCGGTAATTCATGAATTCTGAATTATAAATAGATAAGTATCACAAAAAAAAATCAAAATGTCTTTCTTTGAATTGAATTCAAATCCCAAAATTACTAGATTTTAATATAAAATATTTATTTTTTATTATGTTTGTGATGTATTTATAGAGTAATGGGCATAAAAACTTTTAATTCCTTTAGATCCTTTCATATAATAGACATAATAAAAATTGGGAAAAATACATTTTAAAACCAAACTAACAAGTAGAAGAAGAAATATTCCATGAATTATGATGATTCCGCCAAAAATAGGAAGATAATTTATTATGTGTTGGTTTGTTAAAGGGACTAATGGTTTTCCCATATATATGAAGGATTTATGAAATCTGAGTTTCCAATTATATGATTAGATCATTATCATGAATTTGCAAAATGATTACTTTATGGGGAATAATTGGATGAAGTGCTCAAATAAATACCACTTTGAACAACCCAACTTGTAACTCGTGCTCCAAGAAAAGCTAATGTATTCTAAGAAATTATAGTTACTGGAACACCAAACCTATAAACAATACCTTCACAAAACAAAAAATTGAGGTCTGCTTGGCTTCTTTCAAGGCCACTACTTCGGTCCAATGATTGAACTATTTTGTTGCTATTAAAATCCACTTGTGTGGTTGAAATGAATGTGGATTAATTGTCACGCCGCTAAAACACGCTCGCACGAGATCCAAGAACAACCTAGGTTTAGTGAGAGAAATTATGAAATATTTTTTTTTTTTAAGGGTTCTAAGGTCTTAACCCCCACCCCACCCCCTTTTTCAATTAGATTCCGATTATAAAAATTTTAAACAATTACAAGGCATCGGAAAATTTATCGTTCCATTAAGACCGCCTCAATTTACAAAATTAATATTACATTTTCGTTCCTTTCACCAACAAGGTTCTAAAGTTTTATTTAAGAAAACTTCATTAGCTTTTCAAAACATGACTCCATTAATCCCAATTAAATTAAATTATTTAAAGACCCTTAATTAAATTTTAAAATTTAATTAGGCAAGACCCAAAATCTTATAGCTCAAAGTCATACATATAAAATAATTAGTTACTTTCATAAAGGGTCAAGTGTGCACAACTTTTGCTAGCCCCCCGGTACATCCTCCACCATTGGATCTAATATCTCCTAGCCCTTAGATTTAGGTTTGACAAAGAAACCCTAGAAATCCTTATAGATTGTCATATATTATTTTTCTAAACCAAATCTCTCATTTCTTTTGTTTTTTACTTGCAGGTTAAGGAAGAAGGGAGGAGGAGGTCAAGCCATGGAGGCCATTATAGTCATGGAAGCTTTACTTGATTAAATTTTGGGCTTAAGACTTTATTGGAAGAATTTTTCTTACAGGTTCAATGTGTGTACGTATGGATCTGCATAGATTTTAATTCATTTTAGATTACCCGAACCCCATGCGCAAAGCTATATATATATGCGTGAATGACCGTGGAAGAGAAAACAAAAGGGCCAGGCCGTATAAAGTTCGAACCATATATCAATGGCTACATTTGGAGGTCTCTGGTTTTTTTTTTTTTTTGGAAACGGTTCTTAAAAAATATATGTGCAGTGGGGAGTTTATATTAATGGGGGAGGGGCGCCGACCCGACCCCCACCCCATATACTTATGTGGGTTGGGGGTGGGGTCGGAGCCCCTCCCCCCCAACCATTAAAAATAATGTTAACTATGTAGGCCACAACATGCCAACACTCGAGCAACCGGTGTTCTATTACATAAATAAATTTGTATTTTATGTTTTTACTTTTTCATTTATTAATATTAATTTTTCCTTAGTCGATTTAGGGGTGGTTATTAATTTTGATTAATAATATTTATATTCTAGTATTTCAAAAGAAACTATGAACCTATTAATTTCTAATAATATAATAGGTATGATTATAAAATGTGAAAATAACGAAAGTAAAAAAAAAAAAACATAATATAAGTAAGTAAAAAAAAACATTTAATAATTTGGTTTCCCATTAAGATTAGGGAATGGTGGATAGAGTGGAAGATTTAAACATTGCAATATTACAATTGTATGGGTAAGTATTTTTGCATACATCTAGAATTTGTAGCAATGCCCAAATTTTCACATATATCAACTTTCAATAATTTACTACTTCAAGTTCATTTAGGTGATTATTTTAAGGTATAATTAGTTGTGATTCATAACTTTGCTTACAATAAATCCAAAAGCAACAAGGAGGGGATTTATATTAATGAACCAATTTTATGTAATCATTTTATACAACTAGTTGGATAAGGGAAGACAAACCATTTTTAATGAAATTTATTTGAATATTCAAGTAACAAGGATTTTCAATAATGTCATTAATAAATATTTATTTCCCATCTAAAAGCAAAAATCTATAAACAATGAACTCCTAAACTCAAATTTAGATTTGAAAGAACTTAATTTCCATTTATAAGATCTTTGCAAGACTCATATTCACGTGAAATAATGTAGATAAATATAAGCCATTTCCAAGAATGAATACATTATTACAATTTCTTCCACTCTAAGTGGGTAAACTACAAGGAAGTTTCACATGGTCATCAACAAGACTCCAATGCTCCAAACACCAATAGGGTAGCTCCTCCAAAAGTTTTCTTGATTCACAACAAAATAGGGGGAGAGGCAACGCTCTCCACCCAACCAATATACCCAATGGAGAAGAGAAGCCATCCTCTCCATTGGCCCCGAGTCCCAACCACATCACAATGGGAAAATATCTCAACTCATGGCAACTACTAGCTTCCACACTACTTAATATGTAGTTTCACATTCATTCCATTTACATACAAAACACACAAAACTCAACAAGAATAAAAACAACAAAGCAACAAGATCACAAGGCTTATCAAGAAAGCCAAAAGAGTAAGACCTATGGGGAGGCCACTTATGCCTCCCAATGGGGATGGGTGCCACCTAAAAATCCTCCAATGCAAAACACAATACCCCTAACAACTCTTATGCCTCCCTCAAGTACCTCTTATCCCTCCATCCACTCTTATGCCTCCCTCAACTCTTATGGCTCCCTCAAAGTAAGAACAAGAAGAAAAATGCAAGCATTTCTCATACTAGGTGGGCACCCAACCCAAACTCCCTCCTCAAGAAAATGATCTCTTATGCCTCCCTCAAATAAACTCCCCATAGTCTCCTCCCACTCCCAACTTAGGCATTCTACCCATTCCCAACAAGCATTTCAAAGAAACAACAACATTCAACACAACATATACACACATACATATAACAATAACATAATATAAACAAAGGTAAAGCTCCTACCTTTCCATGGTAGAGCTTGTTCCAAGTATGAAGTTCCAAACCCCTCCAAAGATCAAGCAAGCATCCACAAGCTCCAAAAAAATTCCAACAAGTATCAACAAGCTCCAAAAATCCACAACTCCTTCCAAAATCCTCTCCTCTCCAAAAATACAAGAGACTAAAAATGAACATGTAACCCCAAAACAAGCAACAAGAATTCAAATAAATGGAGGAAGGAGAGGGAGGGGTTATGTGGCTCCAAGTAGGATGCAACCTCATTTCCTCTCCACTCCACATCACTAGGTCAACTTCATATTCCAATGCACAATTAATGGGTGGTTGGAGGAATGAAAATCACCTTACACACTCCATCTAAGCCCACTCCCCCAAAGGAAAAAATTAAATTTTTGAAAGAAATTGCAATTAATATTTTACCTTTTCATCCCCCAAAACACCTAAAAGACCCTAAATTTGACCTCCCAACCCATAGGTAGGGTTGGCATGGGCTTTTAAGAGGTGTGGGACAAGTTTGACTTGTCCCACAAGCTTCCAAATTTGGCCTCTAAGGCCAAATTCGAGTTTCCCATGTGGGGTAGAGTGTGCTACACTCAAAACTCAAACACACATCACTCAACACAAAAATATAAAGTAAATCAAGTCTAATAAATGAACTCCTTTTTTTTTTGGTCACATCTTTTAATTAGTTTAAAACAAATTCAAATTAACTTAATTAAGACACTACAACCCATGACTAATAAAGGGGTAAACACCAATCCAAAATATAAATAATAAAACAAGTAAAATTTCACTTACTAAGAGAAAACACATACTAACATAATAGAAAGGGAAATTTAAAACAAAACAACACATGACCCCTAGGTCACAATTTTCCCCTAACCAAATAATTCTAACACACACAATTACATGTTGCCATGGTGACCCTAGTTGGATTCTTCTCGAATTCCAATGTGGTTGGTCTCCACTCCCCCGATGTTGTTGTGAATATAATATACCTGTAGAATAGAGAATACCTCCTTCGGTCTCGTGGCCGCATTAAAACAGTCATGCCAAAATATGCGATATAAATCTAAAATAAACAATATATGAATTATTATCATCTATGAAAATATGATATCACTTACAATTTCTAGCACATTTCTATATTACATTTAATTCATGTCAAAATGATCATCACATTAATCCAATTATCAAGATCTACTCAGTATGACTTAAACATATCACATGTCAGAATTACAGATAAATAACCATGTCAAAAGTGTATCAATATCAACAAAAAAAGTCTCCAGTAGTCCATATGCATCATATAAGAATCAAATCAATAACAGTTCAATATCTCTGATATCTACTAACATGCTATATCAAAAACTATAATATATCCATAAGTGCATATGACAATATCGAAAATAATAATAATAATCAAAAGGTGTCGAAGGAAAGTGGGCACTACATTAATCATGAAAAATAAGTCAATACCCCACTACATAAAAGGATGATCTACTAAAATAGGTTGTAAGGGAAGCGAAGCTAACCTTTATTTTCTAAAAAAATGTAAATGTTTTAAATTTTTTGATCCATACGAAACAATCCTTGAATATGTTGGGCCAATAGTAACCAAATTTCATGATTTTTAGGGTTGTTGTGCATATTGAGAAGTGACCACATGCATGTCATTCATGGAATTCTAAAAGTAATTGTTGTACTCTATCAAAATCAACATAATGGAGAAAAATTACATTTATGTCCCTTTTAAACAACACACCATCAATAAAAGCATAAGGTACATCTTGTAACTAGAAATATATTCTCTTATCCCATTCCATACCTTCTGAATAAGTACCATGTTGTAAATAATGAATCAAATAAGATATCTAGCTTGAAACTGGAGTTTCCAATTTGAGTTCTAACTGCTGATTTATAGGTTGTAATAATTTTTACAACATGTTGATTTTCCATCATCAATAATATTTTCAAAAATACATTTCCCTTGGATTGTTTTTCCAACACGGATGTCTGCATCATACTCCATTACCTTGGTAATCCAACCTAATCGTTTCTCAATAAGTTCCTTTTTCAAAAGGAATGGTTTATACTTGGATAAGAGACTAAAACTTGGATCTTATTATTTGAAAATGTACTTGAAGTACTTCAAACATGTAACTACTACAAGAACCTATTTGTCGAAAACCTTACCTTGTTTTGTAATCATGAAGGATTTTCCCAAAGAAAGCAATGGGATATTCTAAGTTGTCACCATTGATCTAAGTTAGAATGGATGAAATGGTTTCATCTCCTATAATTCCATACATTATGAAATCCCTATCAAAATTAGGATTTGTTAGAGTAGGATATTGTGAAATAGCTAACTTAGTGGCTTCCAATCATTTTCTTCCTTTACTTGCTCCAAGAGAAAGTTTTTCCATTATTGAGCATAAGGCATGATCAATAAAGCTTAACTAAGGTGGAAAGATCTGCTAGAAATATCTCACAAAGTTGATATTTCCCAAAAAAATCTCTAATGCCTTCCTAAGATAAGGTAAGGATATTTTTATAATAGAATATACTCTTAAAGGATCAATAGCTAAGCCTTTTTAAGAAACAATATGATCTAGTAACTTTCCTTTGTGTACTAAAAAAAGGATAGTTTTTTAGATTCAAAGAGATCCCAAACTTCTGAAAATCTCAACGGTATACCTTAAATGCACAAGATGATCATCGAAGTTTTTGAGAAGACAGTCGCATCATTTAAATAAACAAGTATGGATTTATTCAAAATATTATGCAAAGCCATGTCTATTGTATGTTTAAATGTTGCACAAGTAATTAAAACACTAAAAGGTATTCTCTTATACGAATAATTTCCCCACTATGTGGTGACTCTTGTCTTGTATTTGTCTTCTTCATACAAAATATTTTGATTGTTTCCACTATAACCATCTAACAGGACATCTTGTCTCAACCTTAAACTTTTCTAAAAAAATGATCCATCTTGGGCAATAGGTAATGATATTTTATTGAATCTCTAGTAAGATCTCTAAAATTCACACATAACTGGATTTCTCCATTATTTTTATGAACATGCACAAGATTGAAAACCCAAATTAAATACTTAATGGAGAAAATAGTACCTCATTCAATCATCTTTGATGATTCATTCCTCATTAATGGTTCAATCTTGGGATTAATAGGCCTATGTTTTTTCCTTACAGGTTTTGAGTTTGGTTGTAATTCAATGGTATGCTGAGCCAAACTAGGATCAAAACCTCTCAAATCTTGATACTTCCAAGAAACAATAACAATAAATTATTTTCATAAGTTAATAAAATCTTGCTTTTCTACTAAGGAACATACATTTCAATCCATAGTTTTTACCCTTATCAAATGATATTTTTCATAATTATCAATATGAATGAAAATATTTCCTTTATGTTTTCTAAGCTAATCATTAGAACTGAAAATTTCCTCTAAAGTGACAATCCCTTGTGGAAATTTATTAGATTTTAGATCTACATTTGGTCAACGTATTGGTAATGCAATTTGGCTTGATTTGATGATGAAAATTCAGCTTCTTCCTGTAGAAATATGCAGATTTGTTTATCATCTTCAAAAACCTACTAATTATCTACATTATCAGGAACTGAAGGTTTGATTATCATCTTTATATGGGGTGTATTTTTTCATTTTTACTCTGCTCTAGCACTTCAAAACTAGCACCAACTTTTACAAGTCTATATGCATGTTTATTTTTCTCTCTTGGGATAGACTGTATGTTAAAATATTTAAAATCATCCATCAAGTCCCAAAATATGTACTTGAAAGATTTTAGCAATGAATTTTTGTAAACATTGTATTCCTTGACTTGATTGATGACTAACTTATAATCAACAAAAACATGCAGTGTGTTGATTCCTTTATTTCTATCCCATTGGAGGCTACGAATCAATGCTTCATATTTAGAAACATTACATGTACATGAAAATTACAGACTTAGAGCTGAAAAATACTTCTTGTTTTAAGGGGAAGTAAGGATTAAACCTGCCCTTTATCCTTTCTTATTCTTTTCTCCATAAAAATGTAGTTGACACATGCCTTCATCAATCTTTTTCAGTTTTGGACAGCAAAGGAATGGGTGCATCATCCTCATGAACATAATAAACACCAAATAATCCTTCTTCTACTTCTTTGTAAGGGTCATGAGCATATTCCTCTTGTATTCTTTCATCCATAAACAAGTTAAAAACACCATCCAAAGCTGAAATTTGTGCATTAGTATAAAAATCAGCCTAATCTATGGCTGCATAATTTACAACAACACTTGAAACATGAGGTTCAATGTGGAACTTAGCTAATGGTTCTGAATTTACTGTTACTTTAGTTCCATACCTTGTGGTGAAAAGAGATAGGACCAATTAGAAGAAAGATACCCACCAATATTTTTTATAAAATCTCTAGATAAGCATAGATTAAATTAGGGTGATGATCTACAAATGTTAAGTCTTGAAGAATTGAAACATTTGGGCAAGAATGCAAAGATACCTATAAATTCTTGATCAAACACACTGTATTGGTTGTTGTCCCATAGAGCTGTAAAACAATTTTCTATGTTTGTTCATACTGTAATACAAGTTGTTCTACAATTGCTTTGGGAATAACTGTACTATTTGAACCATTGTCTACCATAGAGTTGTGAACAAAATAATCACTTATAATGAGAGATAAATAAAAGGGAGGTGGTTTTCTTATATCATGTGCATTCAACACTTTCTGAACCATCCACCTAACCTCTTTCATTCATTCTTGATCAACTTTACTAAGTACCATATCAAAGTTTTGTGGATCTCAACTTGTTGGTTTTGAAGAAATATGCAATTTAGCAATTTTCTTGACAATAATTTCTTGCCATTATGGGATATTTAGAGCATCCCATAATTAAATATTTATGTTATGCTTTTTCATTATTTCAAGAATATTCAATGAGGTTGTAATAGACTTGTAAAAGTTTTAGAAAACAAATATTCAACTTTTGTAGTCTTCGTAATTTGTGGTATAAAAATGCTTTTAGTGCCTAGTTTGTCTTTTTTCCTGATATTTAGGGGATGAAATAGGAGTACATGTTTTTTTGTCAAAAATTGTGGGTAAAACCTAACCTTTGTGCTTATTTTCTTCATCTTGATAATTTTTCTAAGATCGGATAATAAATGCACATAAATCATCCTCTCCAAGCATGAAATAATGTTTAAATCTCATTATCTTGTTGTACACCCTCCATTTGAGGCATAAATAATGTTTTGGATTGGGTTTCAGCAATAACATTCAGATTCAAATGAGAATTTAGACAACAAGAAGGATGATGGTGTTGATTGTAAGGAGTACACAACTCTTCTAAGTCCATGTTAACTAGTATAAGAGCACTAGCGAGTACTAGGAGAAGCCTTAAAAAAATTTGTCTCTACTTAAAAGAAAAGGTTACCTATAATTCTTATTTTTCTATTAAGGCTACCTATTAGCTTGGTAAAGAGATTGGTAAGGCCTAGCAGATTCTATCATTTTGTTCTCAATGAGGTTATCTTATTTCTAAATGTCTTCTAGGTCTTATGTATCTTTGTAATATCATTTGGATGTATTGAAACAACATTATATACCTTTTGAATAGGTAGTGTAATAGGGGATAGATCTACTATAATAGGCATAGAAGACACAGGGGCTAACTTTCTAGCATGACTAAGACTATTTTAAGTTGTTATGGAAATATCATAGAGTGTTGGAAGGGTAGAACCTCCCATGGACTATATCATGGCTGAAATATCATAGCCTAAGGTTCTAAGATAATAAAAAAATACATGATCATCTTGAGTCTTAATAGTAGGAGGTATTATTTTCCATGTCCTTTTAAATATTAAGTTAAAATTTGTCATAAATGTATGAGGAGCTTAATTGTGGACAATTGCTCTATAAGGGATAGGTGATCAGATTTATCTTCAAATTGTTTGCATAATTCTTCATGTAATGCATCCCAAGTACATATTGTACCTACTTGAAGACTTATATATCACAAAAGAGATTGTCCTTTTAATGAAGAAGCCAAAATTCTTAAGGCTACCTCTTCATGAGTAATATTATGCACTTTGAATAGAGGGCTGCAATATCTCTAATATGTTCAACATGGGTGGTCTTATTTTCACCGGTGAATGATCAAAGTAATTTTCAAGGGGATGTCATTAGTAAAGGTAACACAATTTATAAGTAGTTGTAGATCCATTAGGAATAACTTCGATCTAGATCACAAGATTTCCTTAAGGGGAAGGAGGATTGAAAAACCAGGCCTGTTATACAAAAGGGTATTTCGAGCTATTCTTCTTATTAAAAATTTAATGGTGATGAAATAAATTAAGTAGGAAGTCATGTTACTGATGATCTTGTAGTCACTTTAGGAATGGAACTTGTAGATGTACTAGTTTGAAATTCTTCACAAAGTCACCAAATGAATTTTTCTTCGAATCTTCAATTTTTAATCTCATCCATTGTTGTTCTCATCCCATTGGGCATGCAAAAAAAGTGTTATATCTAATAAATGCACCCTTGTTGAGGGTGACAGGTTTTATAAATTTTTCTTATCCCTCATTTCTACGAGATACAATTGAGACATCTCACGAGTTGTGGTTCCCCTTATTGTGAGGTGAATCTCTGAGATTACAAGGCTGGTTCCTTCTTTGGATGTATCCTAAAACTAAAACTTGTGGGGTTTAAGGGTAAATAGATGGGTAAAAATTAAATTTAAATGGGGTGATACACCAAAAGTATTGAGGAATTTACTGAGAAACATGCACAATATATTGATAATAAGTTGAATAAAACATGATTCAATGGTTTTAAGCTAATCTCAAGGAAAACTCTTTTTGTTGAGGGACTGATCACAACAACACAACAGATAATTACACACTAAAACTAGTAGAAAATACCAATTTGCAAAAAGAAAATAACATAAGAAATCTTAATAAATTCAGGGAATGAAATTCATAGGAATTAATATCCTAAAACACATCACCGTAAATAATTTGAAAGGTAATTAACTAGTTCTCATTTAAAGTAAAAATTGCGGCAAAATTTTCTTCATCACTAATTACATCCAAAAAGTCCTCTCTTTGTACCTTGTAACTGTACAAAATAAAGATCAAAATATTCATCCCACCCATTAAACATAGACTCTAGTTTAACTCTCACTTGCATGTTATTCTTTTGCAATGAATTAATAATAAACAAGGCTTAATATACACATGTATTACATGAAGGAAAAAACATCCCTTCCTTTCCTTAATGCCCACTTCCCTACGACACTTAGTTGATTATCATTTTGAGTTATGCAGACTTTGGATATGGACATGACTTATACTTATGTTGATTAGCATGATGTTTTGTGACTAGATGCATTTGGATTATGGTTGGATTTTGTTTTCAGTATGATCTACACTGACTCATGGATAGACTATTGGATACTGATATTATTTTTATATGGATATATTGCATGTGTTCTAACATTGGATTTCTTCGCCATGATGAGTAGAATGTAGTTGTTGAATTTACATTACTATAATTTTGGATAATGATGAAATGCATAATTAAGTTGTGATTTAGACCTAGAATAATGGATAATTGAATTACGTATAGATGTTAATAAATTTCATGCATATGATTATTTTGACATTTTGACATGGCCGTAAGGCCAAAGGAGGTATTTTGTATTTTGCAGGAAACACATCATGATCACAACCATGAGGGGGATTGGGAACCAAACACAACAGGATGTCGGGTGGTTACAACAATTGGTCGTCAAGGCAACTAGTAAATTGTATTGTGTTACCTTTGTTCTTTTATGTGTTGGGAAAATTTCCATGAGGGGGAAATTTTCTAATGTGACCAAGGGGGTAAGAATTTTAATTACTTGTTTTAACTTACTTTAGTAGGTGATTTTATTTGTGATGTTTTTTTTTTTTAAATTACTTTGCTAAGTGTGTTTAGATTAATGTAATATCTTGTTTTAATTTTTAAGTTTTGGAGGGAAGTCAAGTGGATGTAATTAATTTTGATGGTTGGCTCCTTGAGCCTTGTGTTTCCTCATGTATTGAATGCTTGGTTTTGAGTGTTGACCACTCCAAATCCTTTGAATCTCGAATTTGAGATTTAGGGCAATTTTGGGGGACTTGTGGGACAAGTTAAACTTGTCCCACACTTCCCAAACCCATTACCAACCATATCTATGGGTTGGGAATCCAAAAAGGGGATTATTTATTGTTTTGGGAAGGGAAATGTGACTTTGGAGTGCACTTGTCTTCTTTTGCATTTAATTGTGCCTTAGGACACATGGGGAAGGGATGGATTTGGATTAAAGATGTCATTCAACCCAACCACCCATTTATGGTGTTTTGGATTTGAGTTGACTAAATGGAGGTGGTCTTGAGGATGTGTGATGTGGCATCCTACAGGAGCCACATCACCCTCACTCTTCCTCTTGTCTATTTATGGAAATTTCCTCTCTTGTTGAGGGGTTGGAGTTTTGTTTTTGTTTTGTTGAAGAGTTCTCTTTTGTTATTTTGGGAGAGAAAAGAATTGAGAAAAAGAAAAAGAGAGTGCTTGGACTTGCATGCTTGGATTGTTTTGGGAGGGAGCTTGGACAAATTTCTTGGTTTAGGCTTCTCCAATGGAGAGGTAGGAAACCTTCTCCTTTGTTTTATTTCATATTATTGTTGCTTCTATGCTAAAATTGTGAATAATGCATGTTTACTTTGGTATATTGTGAAAAATGGATAGAATGCTTATTGTGTAGTATAGGAGAGGTCTATGGGAATACTCATGAGGGAGGCATAAGAGTAGATTAGGATATTGTGGAGGGAGTTTGAGAGGGATGCCCATCTTGGGTGAGAATGTTTACATTCTTACCTTGTTCTTGAGGGAGCCATAAGAGGAGGGAGGCATAAGAGTATGGGAGGAAAAAGGGGTACTTGAGGGAGGCATAAGAGTCATAGGGGCTTGAGTTTTATTGTGGAGGGTTTTGGATGGGCATCTCATCTCAATTGGGAGGCATAAGGAAAACATTCCCATAGTTCCTTCTCTTGTTGGCTTGGATGAAAGCCTTGTTGTGAAAAATATTGTGTTATTTGTGTTTCCTTGTTGTTTCCTCTTTTTACCTTGAATGTTGTGAAGAAAATTGTATTGTGGAAGCAAGTATTGTTGCCTTGAGTTAGAGACCACCCTTCATTGTGTTGTGTTTGGGGCTCGGGGGTCAATGGAGGAGATTGCTTCTCTTCTCCATTGAGTTTTGGTTGGGAGGAGAGTGTTGCCTCTCCCCCTATCTTGGTTGTGATTGGAAATGCTTGGAACTTGGAGCATGGATGAAGAACACCTTGGAGCACAAGAACCTTGTTGTTGACAATGTAAAAACATCATGTATTTACCCACCTTGAGTGGAGGAAAAATGTAATATTGTTTGCTTTCTTTAGCTTCCATTATTGCAAATATGTTTTCCACATGAAGTAGGACATGTTGTAAAAGATTTGAAGGAAAAGTTGCATTGAAATGATAGTATTTCTTACTCTAAAAATTTATTGTAAATGTTGTTGAATCTCTTGTGGAATGTTGGAAAGAAATTACAAAAGAAAATATATTAAAATTTTGTTTGAAGTACTTGGAAGTGATATGTTGGAAAGGATAAAAGAATAGTGCATTATTCCTTCTTTTATACTTGATGGAAGGACTCAAGTTTTCAAATAGTTTTTAGTATGACAATGAAACTTTGTAAGATCTAGTTCTTTTATGATTTCTTCTTCATTTATGAATCTAATACAAGAATCCATTACAAATTAATAAAGGGAAATGAAATCGATTCTTTAAAACCCCATGTTATGTTATTGATTTGTGAAGAAAGAAATCAGGTAAAGTTTCTAGCTTAATAAGTCACCACCACATTTCAATTAAAAGGAAACTAATATATTAATTATTAAACATGTCTAAGAGAATTAAGTTTGTCCCTTATTAGAAACTGTACCATTAGTGGAGCAGTTATGAAACATGTATGCATCGACTGCCATGTATAGAGCAGGTCGCTTTGACAGTTTTTGAGTGTTTCAAGGAAAATGCGTGTTTGTTTCTTTCTTAATAATTGTGTAAATTCTCATTTCATGGATAAACCATAACAAGCTTTGTGAAGAGCAAGCGAGTTTCCATGGCAAGCCGATTTAAGCTCTCTGTTCTCATGTTTTTCGCCTGCTGTTTATCTTTTAGTTTGAATGCTTATTGGCAAATAGAATTACAACAATGCAAATCTGTGGCAATGCCATAATCTATTGCCAGAACTATTATCATAAGCTCCTTAAAGATACTATTTTCTGACAGAGATTAGGACAACCGATTTCAAACGTTTTTGTTTACAGATTAGGACACTGCGAGTGGTCTTAGCTTCAAAATATCGAGAGAGATGGCGAGCCTCACCACTTCACCTAAACAAATGTGAAGTTAGTCTCAAAAAAGCAAGACCATTTTAATCACCCTTAAATCATGTCTAAGAGAATAGATGTTAATTTTTATTTTTTTTTTAAAAGATACGTTTGAGGTAAAAATGCATGATCACAACTTGATACACTCGCATCTTTCTCTATCCACAACCCATGACGCTTGAATTTTGGAGGAATACTGTTGTAATAGGCTGGGCATGCTCTGTCAATTCTGTTGGTATAAGAGGTCCTGGAAGTCTTTGGTTTGTTTCTAAGAACAAAGTATTGTTTCATAGATGTTCGATCAACATAGATCCACCTCTAGGAGTCTCTCTCCCATGAACCACACCCGTGAGACAAGAGCATCATGGTTTTTCTTTTCATTGCTCCTCGTGACCCTCAATCATCACTTTGTCCCTTGAGTCGATCTGAGGCGGAACATCTTGTAGTGCGAGCTCCAAAAGTGAAGATGATTTCAACACTATCACGAGATAACAACATAGTTGGGCATGCTGCCTATTTAACAACTCTTCCCAAGGGGTCCGGTGATCCACTTAGAGCCCCTCATTTCACCTCCTCACACACGCGGGGATAGTAAGAAGATGATTGCACTTGTGGTGGATACGCAAAATCTAATTAAAGAAATGGTTTATGCGGCCTCTTGAACACACATGGCCTTCAATTAGGTTCCTATTCATTGCTCATTAAAGCCACAAAACGGTTGCGTGAAGGGTAAACCAAGATTGTCAAGGGAAATAAATAAATGAAAAATGTATATGCGGCCGATGGGAGTTGGAAATGCTTGCACGCCTAGGAGAAGGAAAGGTTTATAATGTGGTGGTTGAGCCACCCAATCCCCAACCATTTTTTAAAAACAAATAAACAAAGTTTGAAAAGCTAAATTTGGCGAAGGCTCTTGTCTTTTGTTTTTTTTTAATATGTTTATCCTACATGGATAACTACTTAGGTTTGTTTAATTACTATATACTATATAGTATAATAGTAGTAGGACACATAACTTAATTTCCATATAACATTATACTAAATAATAACATGGTGATACGTATATCTAAACACATAAAGTCATATGATGAAATGAATTAATGTCGAAGTATATATCTTAATGTATGAATTCTTATATATATATATATATATATATATATATATAATGTATTAAATTCATGAGATAACGTAATATATCTGGATAATAAAATAAAAATAAAATATTAAAAATAATATAAATAAAAAAATTGAGCGGTCAGTGAATGCTTTACATAATAAATCACATCATACCCTAAAGCTAGCATTGAAAACATTGCTATCACGACAGCACCAGACATCAGACAAAATAACTCAAAAGACGACCCTCCTTATCTCTCGCGAAAACGTCGAGTGAGGTTAAATTTTTCATCATCGTTCCCGAAGCTTTTAGAATCTTGTTTTAGTTCGAACTTTGTATGCAAATCTAAAAAAATAAAAAAAAAAAAATTTATCGCATTTTCGGGATGGATGTTTCGATGGCGCTTTATCGTCGCGCGTCGTTGTCGTGAGCATGTGTCGTCATATCCTTTAGTGACGTTACATTTTGGTATCAGAGCCAGGGGTTTGAAGCTGGGACCCTTGGGCACACGCAGAAAATGTGAAACAGGAACACTTAACTTAGTGCAGAACATTATTCTTTTAAAATATAAAACCATAATGTTGATAATTATAGTAAACAACAAATTTTGAAAACTAGCACAAGACCTAGTACAATGAACTAACTCTCGCCTTGATCATGCGGGGAGGCGCGGATTGGGCGAGGGTCTCTTCACATAGACCTAGACATACCACCGCCAGAGCAGGCCGTGCAGCGGCCCTTCGCCTCGGATTTTGTAAACACTCCAGGGATGTCAATGCCGCTATATGCGGAGAACCCTTGGGAGGACGACTTGCTAGGCATAGTTTGGAGCCATCGGTAGATGCCCAGGCATCCCCTCGACACGGCGAGGAGCACGGAGCGAGAATTTCCGTGCGAGAGTCGGCTAGGCGAGTCACCACGAGAGAGGACATGGGGATAGGATCTCGGGACATAGGGACAGGTCTCGGAGCCCTAAACGGAGGGAGGAGCATACGAGAGAGATCTAGGATTCGTCATACGTCAGCTGCGAGACCATATCGGGAGATCTGAAGGCTGCGACCATCTCACTATTCGGGTGATACAGTGGTTTTCAGGCGGAGGCACGGTTGGTGAGCTTGAGCGGATGCTTGAAGCTCTGTCCTTATAGTAGCAACAAGAAAGCTCGTGTTGCGATCCATCTTCGAGGATGGAGCGGGAGTGCAGTGGAGGACCGAGGAGCGAAGCTCCATGTTGACTCGAGAGATGGTTACACAGGAGTTATTTGAGGAACGTTTCGGGAGTAGGTATTTACCCGGGAGATTTATTCAGAGCACATAGGCGAGTTTCATGACCTCCATCGGCGTCGATGCACGATGAGCCGAGTATGAGAGTCGATTTACGGACCTACTTCGATCATCGACTATATGTAGGATGAGCAGTGCAGGATTCACGGGTTCATCCAGGGCACGAACTTGGATTTAGCTGGCGCAGTGCGCATTCACTTGCCCACGAGACGTTAGCGAGAGCCGTGGAGAAGGCCTATATTGCGAGAGGAGACACGGGGAAGACACGGCGGGCTAGAGACGAGTTCGGAGCCGTATCCAGCGATGCAGATAGTAGGTCGAAGGGGTTAGTTCCTCCTCCACGGGGTGGACGAGTTCGAGGCAAGCTTCATTTAGGCCACCACACCGGCGGCAGTAGCGAGACCCGCCCACCTTACCGACCTCCTCGGAGATTCGATGCACGAGAGGGACGTAGTATGGGGCCTCCTCTTAGGGGTCCCATCGGGACACGAGGTGCACCGAGATCTCGGTCGGTAGGAGCTCATCGGCCAGAGACCTCGGCGATCCATAGCCGGATCATCGATCTATATCTCGAGTCATCTAGAGTACCCAGTGGAGCTACTTCCCACCGGGAGAGGACCGGCAAATTGTTATGGTTGCGGAGATGTTGGACATATTTGGAGAGATTGCCCACATAACCCTACCAAGGGTAAGACCACGAGCTCGAGCCTTCTTTGGAGATGTGGCACGGAGTCATCGGATCTACGCAGTGGTCGAGAACCACCAGTGAGCATCGAGTCTTGTGATTGAGACAACGAGTAGTATTGGTGGTATTTCCACCTCTATATTATTTGATTACTTCTTGATTCTTTCATTGCACCATCTTTGGTAGAGCGTTGTAGGCTGGTGGCAGTTAGGCAGGGCCGTAGTTGGGATGTTGAGATGGCTTCTGGAGCCAAGATTTCTGTAGACTCCTTAGTTAAGGAGTGTGTAGTGGATTTGGGACCCTTCACCACTACTTCGATCTTCGGATCCTTCCATTAGGATCTTATGGCATCATTTTAGGCATGGATTGGTTGTCCGCTCACAGAGCTAGAGTGGATTGTCTACCACAAGACTATTGCTTGCATAGATGATCTTGGAGTAGAGTCAGTGATATCAGGAGTTAGGAGGGCGTATCCATTCGCACCATCTCCGCTATGCAGCTTAAGCGGTGTGCGCGGCAGGGTTGTCAGATGTTTGCTATTACGGTCAGTGACAGATCAGAGGATGAGTCGAGAGGACCTTCCCTCGATGATCATCCTATCTTATCAGAGTTTTTCGATGTGTTCCCAGGGGAGCTACTAGGATTACCTCCCCCACGTGAGATCGACTTCCATATAGATCTAGTTCCAGGCCGCGAGCCTATCTCACGAGCACTTTATCGGATGACTACTCATGAGTTATGTGAGCTCAAGTTGCAGCTACCGAGGGCCTTACGGGAAAGGCCTAATCCATCCTAGTGTATCCTTGAGGTGCACTTGATTATCTTAAATGTAAAGAAGAAGGATGGATCTCTACGGTTGTGCATTGATTACCATCAGCTAAATAAAGTAACGATCAAGAATCGTTACCCCCTTCCACGCATTGATGATTTATTTGATCAAATGAAGGGGGCTACAGTTTTCTCTAAGATAGATCTTAAGTCAGGGTACCATCAGCTCAGGATTGCGGAGACGGATATTCACAAGACAGCTTTCCACACGAGATATGGCCACTACGAGTTCACAGTGGTACCTTTCGGTTTGACGAATGCCCCCGCAGTGTTTATGAGTTTGATGAATGGGGTATTTAGGACCTTCCTTGATCACTTCGTGCTCATCTTCCTTGATGACATTCTGATTTACTCACGCACACGTGAGGAGCACAAGGAGCACCTTCGCCAAGTTCTTCAGTGTCTTCGCGAGCAGCGCCTTTACGGGAACTTGGAGAAGTGTGCGTTCTTTCAGCCTGAGGTGCAGTATTTGGGCCACATCATTTCAAGGGAAGGTATCACAGTCGATCCTTCCAAGATTCTAGCCATCATGGATTGGCCAACACCCACTAGTGTGACCGAGGTGCGTAGTTTCATGGGTCTAGTAGGATGCTACGGGAGGTTTGTTCGAGGACTTTTCTCGGATTGCGCACCCCATCACTTCTCTTGACGGAAAGGGAAGAAGTTTTATGGTCGAGATAGATGTGAGCAGGCCTTGATACAACTTTGAAGGAATGCCTTACGAGAGCACCTATCCTTGCGGTGCAGAGATCCTCATGGAGAGTTTTCGTATGCACAGATGCTTCCTTGGTAGGACTTGGAGGAGTGTTAATGCAGGAGGGTAGAGTAGTTGCCTTTGAGTCTCACAAACTCAAATATTATGAGCTCAATTATCCGACCCATGACCTCGAGCTTGCAGCGGTAGTACATGCCTTAGTACGGTGGAGACATTTTCTTCTTGGCCGAGAGATTTACACTCGGGGACTGATCACTTGAGTCTCGCGCCACCTCTTCACACGCCCCCAATCTCAACGCTCGTCGGCGGCGTTGGATGGAGTTACTCGTGAGTATGACATGGAGATAGAGCATGTGAAAGGGAAGGAGAATGTGGTGGCGAGATGCCTTGAGTAGGCGGAGACATGTGGCTATGGCCACCTCGGTGGAGGCACAGATTTGCGGAGTAGGATCTTGCAGCAGCTTCCTCAGGATAGTTTCTACCTTGCAGCCAGAGCAGAGATTGAGTCTCAGAGACCCCTTGAGGGGAGATTTGATGGATTTTCATTAGAGGCAGATGGTCTTCTCAGACACAGAGGTCGGATATATGTTCCTAGAGATGGAGGCTTGAGACATGATATTTTGACAGAGGCTCATCATGCACCTTACTCAGCCCATCCCGGGTGAAGAAGATGCATGCCACCTTGAGACAGTTGTACTTTTGGAGAGGACTTCGGAGAGACATAGCTTCTTTTGTATCCCGCTGTTTAGAGTGTCAGAGGGTGAAGGCCGAGCATCAGCATCCAGCTGGCCTTCTCTATCCTCACGCCATACCGGAGTGGAAGTGGGACACCATTTCTATGGATTTCATTGTTGGGTTGCCGACGTCGAGATACCACCACGACGCCATCATGGTCACGGTGGATAAATTGACGAAGGTAGCTCATTTTTCCCTAGTGAAGACTACCTACACAGCTAGTGCAGTGGCACGAGTATATCTTGATGAGATTGTCAGACTACATGGGATTCCGCGGAAGATCATTTGCGACCGCGACCCTTTGTACACCTCCCATTTCTGGACCACCATGCAGTATGCCCTCGGGACGAGGATTAATTTCAGCACAGCTTATCACCCTGAGACAGATGGACAGACAGAGAGGGTGAATCAGATTTTGGAGGACATGCTCAGGATGTACGTGATGGATCATCAGTCGAGATGGGAGGAGTATCTGTATTTGGTGGAGTTTTCTTATAATAATAGTTTCCAGTTCTATAGGCATGGCTCCTTTTCGGGCATTATATGGCGAGAGAGTGCAGGACACCTCTTAGTTGGGACAGGATTGAGGACAGGGTTTCCCTTGGGCCAGCTTTATTACAGGATATGGAGCAGAGAGTTACCCTATCGAGACGAGAGATTACGGGAGGCACGGATAGACGAAAGAAGTATGCGAGACCAACATAGGGACGATCGCATTTTGAGGTAGGCACGAAGGTGTTTCTTCGTGTCAGACCGCATAAGAGCCCTATCCGTTATGGAAAAGGTTCTAAGCTTGCTCCTAGGTTTGTGGGTCCCTTTGAGATCTTGGAGCACCTCGGTCCCTTAGCCTATCGTCTAGCATTGCCACCTAGCTTGTCTCGCGTCCATGATGTATTTCACGTTTCTGTGCTTAGGAGATATGTTTCTGATCCTTCTCATGTGCTAGATTGGACTGCATTGCAGGTGCAGGATCAGGGGTAGGTGATGGTGGAGCCCGTGCGCATTTTAGATCGCGGGACCACAGGCCTTCGCGAGAGAGATTGATCGAGTTTGGGTCCATGGGACAGGTACGATGAGACTACCTTGCTACTTGGGAGGATGCTACATCATTGCGAGCTCGGTTTCCACACTTATTTCGGTGACTTCCGGGAGGAAGTCTAGTCTAAGGGAGGGGGATGTAATGCCCACTTCCCTACGACACTAGTTGATTATCATTTTGAGTTATGCGGACTTTGGATATGGACATGACTTATACTTATGTTGATTAGCATGATGTTTTGTGACTAGATGCATTTGGATTATGATTGGATTTTGTTTTCGATTATGATCTACACCGACTCATGGGACACTATTGATACCGATGTTATTTTTATATGGATATATTGCATGTGTTCTAACATTGGATTTCTTCACCATGATGAGTAGAATGTAGTTGTTGAATTTACATTACTATAATTTTGGATAATGATGAAATGCATAATTAAGTTGTGATTTAGACCTAGAATAATGGATAATTGAATTACGTATAGATGTTAATAAATTTCATGCATATGATTATTTTGGACATTTTGACATGGCCGCAAGGCCGAAGGAGGTATTTTGTATTTTGCGGGAAACACATCATGATCACAACCATGATGGGGATTGGGAACCAAACACAACGGGATGTCGGGTGGTTATGACAATTGGTCGTCAAGGCAACTAGTAAATTGTATTGTGTTACCTTTGTTCTTTTATGTGTTGAGAAAATTTCCATGAGGGGGAAATTTTCTAATGTGACCAAGGGGGTAAGAATTTTAATTACTTGTTTTAACTTACTTTAGTAGGTGATTTTATTTGTGATGTTTCTTTTTAAAATTACTTTGCTAAGTGTGTTTAGATTAATGTAATATCTTGTTTTAATTTTTAAGTTTTGGAGGGAAGTCAAGTGGGTGTAATTAATTTTGATGGTTGGCTCCTTGAGCCTTGTGTTTCCTCATGTATTGAATGTTGGTTTTGAGTGTTGACCACTCCAAATCCCTTTGAATCTCGAATTTGAGATTTTGGGCAATTTTGGGAGACTTGTGGGACAAGTTAAACTTGTCCCACACTTCCCAAAACCCCTTACCAACCATATCTATGGGTTGGGAATCCAAAAAAGGGATTATTTATTGTTTTGGGAAGGGAAATGTGACTTTGGAGTGCACTTGTCTTCTTTTTGCATTTAATTGTGCCTTAAGACACATGGGAAGGGATGGATTTGGATTAAAGATGTCATTCAACCCAACCACCCATTTATGGTGTTTTGGGATTTGAGTTGACTAAAGGGAGGTGGTCTTGAGGATGTGTGATGTGGCATCCTACAAGGAGCCACATCACCCTCACTCTTCCTCTTGTCTATTTATGGAAATTTCCTCTCTTGTTGAGGGGGTTGGAGTTTTGTTTTTGTTTTGTTGAAGAGTTCTCTTTTGTTATTTTGGGAGAGAAAAGAATTGAGAGAAAGAGAAAAAGAGAGTGCTTGGACTTGCATGCTTGGATTGTTTTGGAGGGAGCTTGGACAAATTTCTTGGTTTAGGCTTCTCCAATGGAGAGGTAGGAAACCTTCTCCTTTGTTTTGCTTTCATATTATTGTTGCTTCTATGCTAAAATTGTGAATAATGCATGTTTACTTTGGTATATTGTGAAAAATGGATAGAATGCTTATTGTGTAGTATAGGAGAGGTCTATGGGAATACTCATGAGGGAGGCATAAAAGTAGATTAGGATATTGTGGAGGGAGTTTGAGAGGATGCCCATCTTGGGTGAGAATGTTTACATTCTTACCTTGTTCTTGAGGAGCCATAAGAGGAGGGAGGCATAAGAGTATGGGAGGAAAAAGGGGTACTTGAGGGAGGCATAAGAGTCATAGGGGCTTGAGTTTTTATTGTGGAGGGTTTTGGATGGGCATCTCATCTCAATTGGGAGGCATAAGGAAAACATTCCCATAGTTCCTTCTCTTGTTGGCTTGGATGAAAGCCTTGTTGTGCAAAGTATTGTGTTATTTGTGTTTCCTTGTTGTTTCCTCTTTTTACTTTGAATGTTGTGAAGAAAATTGTATTGTGGAAGCAAGTATTGTTGCCTTGAGTTGGAGACCACCCTTCATTGTGTTGTGTTTGGGGCTCGGGGGTCAATGGAGGAGATTGCTTCTCTTCTCCATTGAGTTTTGGTTGGGAGGAGAGTGTTGCCTCTCCCCCTATCTTGGTTGTGATTTGAAATACTTGGAACTTGGAGCATGGATGAAGAACACCTTGGAGCACAAGAACCTTGTTGTTGACAATGTAAAACATCATGTATTTACCCACCTTGAGTGGAGGAAAAATGTAATATTGTTTGCTTTCTTTAGCTTCCATTATTGCAAATCTTATTCCACATGAAGTAGGATATGTTGTAAAAGATATTGAAGGAAAAGTTGCATTGAGATGATAGTATTTCTTACTCTAAAATTTATTGAAAAGTTGTTGAACTTTTGTGGAATGTTGGAAAGAAATTACAAAAGAAAATATATTTAAATTTTGTTTGTTACTTGGAAGTGATATGTTGGAAAGGATAAAAGAATAGTGCATTATTCCTCTTTTGTATACTTGATGGAAGGACTTAAGTTTTCAAATAGTTTTTAGTATGACAATGAAACTTTGTAAGATCTAACTCTTTCATGCTTTCTTCATTTATGAATCTAATATAAAATCCATTACAAATTAAAAAGGGAAATGAAATCGATTCTTTGAAACCCCATGTTATGTTATTGATTCGAAGAAAGAAATTCTAAGTAAAGTTTCTAGCTTAATAAGTCACCACCACATTTCAATTAAAAAGGAAACTAATATTTTAATTATTAAACATGTCTAAGAGAATTAAGTTTGTCCCTTATTAGAAACTGTACCATTAGTGGAGCATTATGAAACATGTAACATACCATTATTATAGCAGTCGCTTTGGCAATTATTGAGTCGTTCCAAGGAAAATGCGTGTTTGTTTCTTTCACGCTATGTAAAATTCTCATTTCTATCCTAATTGCCATCAAGAAGCCATGTGAAGAGCAAGCGAGTTTCCATGGCAAGCCGATTTAAGCTCTCTGTTCTCATGTTTTTATACACTACACAAACATTTATCTTTCAGTTGAATGCTTATTGGCAAATCGAATTACAAAAAAATCCTATAAAAATCTATTGCTAGAACTATTATCATAAGCTCCTTAAAGATACTATTTTAGCTCGTAGAATTAGGACAACCATTTCAAAAGTTTTTGTTTACTGATTAGGACACTACGCTGGAGTGGTCTTAGCTTCACAAATATCTAGTTGCAGCAGCAAAATGAACTAAGATTGCCCTTTTAATGTGAAGTTAGTCTCAAAAAGATGAAGACCTCTTAATCACCCTTAAATCATGTCTAAGAGAATAAATCTCATTCATTTTTATAAACTTTTTTCTTTCTCTACGTTTCAAAGAAAAATGGAGGATAACTTGATACACGAAGCGACTGAACTCAAATTTGAAATGCATTAAATCTGTTGTAATAGTCAAGCAAGTTGTTGGTATAAGAGGAGAAGGGGGCCGTGGAAGTGCTTTGTTTGTTTGTAAGAACAAAGTATTGTTTCATAGATGTTCGATCAACCCTCTCCACCTCTTTTCTCTCTCCCAAACAACTTTTCCGTGAGACAAGAGCATCGTGGTTTTTAATTTTCACTGTCTCTCGTGACCCTCACACCTGCCCGTCCCTTGAGTCGATCAAGAAAAAACAAAAAAAAAGGAAGAGCTCCAAAAGTGAAGATGCTTTCAACACTTTGTCTGAGTCCCATCCGGGCATCCTTTGCCTGTTTAACGACTCTTCCCCAGGTCGATTTACATCCACTTCGAGCGCCATTTCACCTCCTCACGCGCCTAGGGGCTCTCTTCTTTTGCTTACTGCGCAAAGTGGTGGATACACAAAATCTAATTAAAGAAATGGTTTATGCGGCCTCTTGGTTACACGCATCACATTAGGTTCATATTCATTGCTCATTAAAGCCACGCGGCCTGCGTGAAGGGTCAACCTTTGAAGATCTGTCAAGTTGAAATAAATGAAAAAAAGAATATGCGGCGCTGGGACTTGCACGTACACACTAGAGGAGGGAGTTAAATGGTTTTAGTGGTGGTGGTTGAGCCACCCAATCCCCAACCATTTTTAAAATAAAAATAAACAAAGTTTGAAAAGCTAATGTTTGGCGAAGGCTTTTGCCTTTTGTTTCCTTTTAATATGTTAAGCCTACACGGACAACTACTCAGGTTGTTAAATTACTATATACTATATAGTATGATAGTAGTAGGACACATAACTAAATTTCCTTATAACATTATACTAAAATAATAACATGGTGATACGTATATCTAATCACATAAAGTCGTATGATGAAATGAATTAAGTCGAAGTATATATCTTAATGTATGAATTCTTATATATATATATATATATATATATATATATATATATATATTAAATTCATGAGATAACGTAATATATCTAGATAATAAAATAAAAATAAAATATTAAAAAAATATAAAAATAAATAAAAAAATTGAGTGGTCAGTGAATTCTTTTCATAATAAATCACATCATACCCTAAAGCTAGCATTGAAAACATTGCTATCACGATGACACTGGACATCGACACAAAATAACTCAAAAGACGACCCTCCTTATCTCTCGCAAAAAAGTCGAGTGAGGTTAAATTTTTCATCATCGTTCCCAAAGCTTTTCCGTAGATCTTGTTTTTGTTCGAACTCGTATGCCAAATCTAAAAAAATAAAAAAATAAAAATTGTCGCATTTTCGGACGGATGTTTCGACGGCGCCATTGTCACCGTCGTTGTCGTGAGCGTGGCGTCGCCGCCTTTAATGACGTTACACTTTCTAATCATATCCAAGACAATATAAAAGGCTTAATATACTTCATGTGCAAGTCACTTAATCAAGTGTATATAAAATATGCTCTTGCCATGTAGCTATGCATGATGATTTTGTCCTCTTGAAGTCACACACATACTTGCTAATAATAACTTTGTTCTAGAAATACCACCTATGCACATGCAAAAATAAAATTTCTCTTCCATCATAGCAAAAAGGTGATAATTCAAGGGTTACTCTTTTTGACCATGTGGTATTGTTTTGATGTTCCCTCCTTCACATTTATATGCAACTCTTAAATAATTAGCATAAAATATTTTGATCTCTATAAGGTTTGCCCCCTTAATATCATTGCATACTTGGGAATAATAAGGTAAAAATACCCTAATCATGTGGTTGGTCCTTTTTTATTTTACATTGCACATACTATGGTATATATATAATAATCATATTATTGATTCTTCAGTCTCCACCTTGATCATTACATAGTATGAAACCTTTTCAAAAACATGAGGATTTAATTAGAAAAGGTCCTCTACTCACGACGGCTCGACCAATCGTTGCAATATCGGTGGAGTTTTTAATCAGGGTGAGTTAGGTTTTTTTCGTTTGACTTCCACATGAAGACCTTTTGAAATTTTAGTCGAGTTAAGTTTAACTCAGGTGAAGATAAGAAAAATAAAAATTCATTTTTCATTTACAAATGTTGAGCCATATGGCTTGCGAGCCGTGGGAAAATGTTTACAGGCCGCTATTGTTGAGACCTTGAGCTTTTTTGAATGCGTTATGTGCATGATTTCTGTTATTCTTTGAGAATTTTGTCCTCCAAAGGTCTGTGTGCATTTGTAAATTCATTTTGAGTCGACTGTAACCTCTTGTTTGAATCCATTTTGGTGATCTTTCGAAATGACTGTTATTATTAAGACTTTGAGGGGTAAGGCTCTGGTTTATGAGCACTAAAATTCGTTCATTATTTTAATTTATGGTTATCTAAGCACTAATAGCTCCAAAAATTTGTATTACACATCTTTTGAACTCTGAGATTTAAAATCATCCTGGGTCTTTGTTTTCTTCAACTCTTCTCAACTATTTTCTCATATTTGATAAAAAAATTTTGTAAGTTATTGTTATATTTCAATTTTCTCTGAAAAATTTCTAATGGGTATTTTCTAGAATGAAAAAAATTCTTCAAAACAGCCTATATCTGAGGCCTTTCTTGATTTTTCTGTGCATTTATTCGAACTATATTCTGGTAGTTCAAACCTTAGCCAAACTGGGTCCTTTTGAAACCCTGGTTTTCAATTTGCTCGGCTATATTGGAGTTCTCAGGAATGAGTTTTCTTTTTCTCCATCATAATGAATCTGGAGATCGAATCTTATGCTTTCTTGGCACCCTATTCTAAACTCAAATTATCCCCTCCGTTTACAAAATAAATAGTAAAACTTTGCCGCCATGATCTGTATATCTATAACATGTTTGCAGAAATTTTTATCGACACTGGGCCATGGTTTCCTTGCGATCTCGTTTCCTAATATTTCTCTCTGTATGTTGTCATTGTATTCATCTTTAAGCTCTTCTTTCACAATGATTATTAGATTTCATGTAGTGAAAACCATATTTTTAGAAAAATATTTAAATTAAATTTAAATAAAAGGTATACTGTGAAGGCAGTTGAATGGGAGTGGTTGGAGAAGTTTATGGTGAGCAGGTGGAGGTGTGTGGGGAGGGAAGTTGTGTGTATCAAGCTAGAGCAGGTAAACCCCCCACCCCCACGTGAAGGCACATGGGCCTCATCAATGCTAGTAAGACCTGTCCCTTTCCTTGTCTGAAAATGCGAATAACCTTATAAGGAATCCAAAGACTAAATCCATGTTGGAAACTCTTGTTAACGTTGTAAATTTGACAGAAATTTGATGGTTCCAGCAAGTGCATCCCCCACTACAAAAAAATGTTAAATTAAAAGATTTTTGCATGGTGAATGGAGAAGATTGTGGTGGTGATAATTACATTGAATGTGCCTTTTCCTGCTAATCCGCTCATGTCTCTCCAAGACTTATCTCTTTCACTTTTCTGTCACGTGGAACCCAACTAAAGTTGCAAAAATTTAGCAGTTATTTTTGGATAGTGCAGTGCGCATGAGGCATGGATATCCTCACGGTAGGCTCACCTTTTCCTATTGCAACACATGGAGCTCCAACCTGATCAGTCTACTCCCATCCTGTGCACCAAAGTTGAGGGCTTTGTCAGATGATGTAGTTGGAAATGCTTTGGCAGACAGGCTTGCAAAATGTGGAAGCATACACTTGGCATGTGAACTGCTTGACTGAATACCTGAAAGCAATGTGGCCTTTGGCCTGCAATGGCTGTAGGATATACACGAACTGGGTTTGTTGAAAAAGCTCAGAAACTTTCAATCAAATACATTCGCAGGTGTAGAGCCTCCTGCCCTTGCCGCATATCCCCAACCTGTGTAGAAAATGAGATTTGGAAATGGGAGTAGACGCCTAGAAAAAACTTAGAAGATAGACAAATTTTGTCAGTTGTTGTAGTTGCAAATGCCCAGCGATGTGTGCATGAAAATAAAATGGCAGTGCAAATATGGAATCATTCTTGGAGAGGTGCAGACTTCAAATTCAGGGTATAGACATCCAACAAGAGTATGTTATGGGAAACTTCTCAGATGTTGTGGCTAGAAGCGCTCTGGTAGATAGTCATGGAAAATGTGGAAGCATGCACCTGACACGTGGACTGTTCGACTAAATTCCTGAAAACGTGGTATCAGAGAATGCAAACATGCCGTAATATGTGCAAAATGCGTTTGTTAGAAAGGTAGAGGAACCTTGTACCTATTTTTCCCTACCTGTTCCCACCCGCAACAAAGATGTTGTTGGAATAGATCAAAAGAGGGATGATGTCATTAATCAACTTGATTTTAAAAAAAGAGAAAGATTTCAAGTAAATGTGAAGTGGAGAATTGTGAGTGTACATGATTTGTTTAATGGAATGCCTGGAAAAGCTATGAAGTTGTGTTCAATACGAATGAACCATTGTGGAGAACCTCATGTGCTAAAGATGCTAATATTGTAGGGCATGGTTCATCTCTCCTCATCTCTCATAACTTTTGTTCTTAGTTTTTACTTTTGCAATGAAATGAAAATTTTCAACCAAAGGATTTTCGTATATTATATAGTACAAAATAAACTTGTGTTAAAAATAGTAAAACCTTGTATCATAATTTACAAGATCCAATATTGCTTGGTAGACAATAAACTTAAACGCTCACATCGTGATGATCTAGTAAACGTCACAACCAAACTAGATTTCTACATTACCCTTTTTATTTGATAGGTTGAAGTTGAGTTCCCTGTAAATGACTTGACCGCTCCCTTGTTTAATTAGATAAATTGCAATTTCTGGGGACTCGCAAAGTAACCTTCATAACTCCTGGAAAAGGGAGGTTAAGATTCCTTCACGTACCTTGTTATGTGAGGTGTCACTTCAATCCTTGGATTGACCCCAAATGAACATTTGTGATCTTTTTTATGCCCTTATAGGAGCCCTGTTACATTGTTTTGTAGTGGTAGGAAGTTGTTAAATCTAGAAAGTTGGCTTTCGTTTTAAACCACCATTTGAAACCCGAATAGAGAAATTATTATCCGTCTTCTCAAACCTCTAGTGTTTTTACTAGACAATTACATGAAACTTTCAGTTTAGGGAAAAACGCTTTTCTGGATAGTTTGGCAATTGCATTTTGTAGGACTCCGGTCATAGTTTGACTAGGTCAAACTAGACCAATTATGATTGGTGGCTCTAGAAAACATGTTGTAATTTGATAACCGTTTACTAATTCTTAGTCCTGTCGACTCTAGTGAATTCTCCATGTATAAAGGAACTTGTAGGATGTTTCTTACTTCACTTTCATCCATTGGACATTAGTTTTAATCGTAACCTAGATGTAACCATGGTGATGATGTGTTGTGGATTTTCCAATCCTTAAGTCCCTTTTCTTGTGGCTGGGTTATTTCTAACATTTTATTCATTTGAGAAAGTGTGTCATTGACATGTATATGACGTTGTCGTGTGTCTATGTGAGTCGATGAATTATGTTAGTGTCTTTTTGCTTTGTTGATTTTTCTTTACTTGGAGCCCTTGTGGCATTGTGTAGTGAGCAATGTAAGTCAAAAAAAAACTTTTGATCCTAGTATTTTTACTATTGTTTTGTGTGTGTAAAATGTGGGCGTAACACTTAGTATCAGAGAAAAGGTTCATGCTCTCAAACCTCTGGGGTAGATTGGATTTGTGATGGTATTGCATGATGGTGGTGGATATTGGAAGAGTAATGTGATATAAGCGTGATGTGAACTATGTCATAATTGTGAAATTGTGAACGCACATGTTGTGTATGTCACTTAGTGCATATTTTTTTTTATCATGTTGATGTGCTTGTGATGAGAGTATTATCTCTCCTTTTCATGGATTCTAGGAAGAGTTCATGTGTGATGTACTACCTTATTGTGTGTGAAAAATAATGTTATTGTTTATTGTAGAGTGTTGGAGCATTATGGCGTTATGTGATATGAAGGTGTATTCATGTTTTGCATGACAAGACTAGTCTAAAAGTGAATTGAATTTTATCATGATGTTGTCAATGTTGTGGCAAATCGGAAATGTGTCACCATGTTATAGGAAATGTGTATTTAATCATAGTTTCATTTGATTCATAAGGCGTATGGTATTAGAATTGACTATATGTTGTAAGGTTATACATTGTGTTCCTCATACATATAATTCATGTAAAATGTGATGGTTCATGTCATGATTTAGGGGAATATGGTGAGTGTATGATCCCTAGTGTACAATGATTACACTTTGGGTGCATAATGTGGTAATGTGATGTATCGTAACCCATAAAAGTAATGATTGTGTTATACCATGTATATATACCATGCATAATACACTATGGTTAATGTGCATGAATCACCATTGTGTTAGTGATGTAGTTATATGTTATGTTGTGGACCCTACACTAACCAACCCTAAGGGAAATCGATAAAATGTGTATGTTTGGAGTGAGAAAATGTGTACCATTGACCAGTCACTTAAGCCGAGTATGAGATAGGAAGTGGAGCCTCACATAGGCTGAAAACCCACTTTTGTTCATTTGGTATGTGTGGCACTTGCTCAATGGGTGTCATGCATATTGTGTTTTATGGACACCTTAGGCTCAGTAGATGGTGATTTGTACTCCTTTCTCTCTCCTAATATGGTTATCATATGGATTCAACCTATGTGATTTTGACTATGTTGAGCCTTGTCAAAGTGGTGGCAGGATGATTTAGATAGAGATGATGACAGTTGTATTATTTGATATGTTATTTTACGAGCTGAGGCTCGATGTTCTGAAATTGCCAGAAACTCGTTGAGTACCCCCCTGGTGGCCATATAAGGCCGTGTAGTTATTGTAATGTGTTATTCCTATACACGTATTTTATTCGTAAATTGAA
This sequence comes from Taxus wallichiana var. yunnanensis, assembly GCA_018340775.1. Classification (NCBI taxonomy): domain Eukaryota; kingdom Viridiplantae; phylum Streptophyta; class Pinopsida; order Cupressales; family Taxaceae; genus Taxus; species Taxus wallichiana. The sequence goes on from CM031241.1 coordinate 297,641,676, forward strand.
AACTTTCCCTTTTCTTGCTAGAACCAACAATTTTCTTGATTGACATGTTCTTATATTTTGGGCATTTATTTGGTTGATGCACTAATATATTTTTGCATAACTTTGTTAGATTTTGTTTTGCTTAGATTTAAATTTTCTTTTTAAGTTTAAAAATCTTATAGCCTAGCCCAAGGCTTTAGATCTTGCCACTTGGCATTTGAATGGTTTGTTATGTTGGTTCTAATGTCGTAATGTATTGGAATAGGGTCATGGGATTCACCATGGAGTGGTGGGACCTATGGACCCGCTTTGTTGTATGGGGGTACACCCCAATGATTAAGATAACTAGTGGGTTGTTAAACCATGAGTTATTATGTCACTTGGGTTAGAGGTGTTTTGACCTTATGTGCATAGGGCCATAGGGTGACCGACCTCTTTTGTGGAGCGAAAAGGAAAATTTATCTTTATTTTACTACTTGGGAGGTATATGGAGTTGTTTTGTGATGACTTGAGGGAGGCATAAGAGACTTGAGGGAGGCATAAGAGACACTTGAGGGAGGCATCAGAGATTTGTGTGGGTATGATTGATGCTTTGGGAGGTATATGGAGTTGTTATGTGATTCTTTGGGAGGTATATGGAATTGTTTTGTGATATTTTGGGAGGTGTATGGTGTTGGTTCTTTTATTTATGTGTACTCATGTGAGTTTGGTCATGTTTTGTGATGTTGAGGATTGATGCTCCTCATTGAGGGTATGCTTTGACCCATTTTTGACACTATGTAACTATAGTTATTGTCCCAAGTTGCGTGAAACCTCTATATGTGTACCTTTTGGGAATTCCATGTTGAAGTAGTCTACTTATGTTATGGTTACTATTGTGTCGAGCACATGTGTGACAAGTATTATGTTGTGAGAGATATGTATGTTTTTTCCATGGGTTAGTTGAGTTCTTCTGATGTGATACAATCATGGAAGTATGTAGAAATATGTCTTCTAAACCATTAGTGTTTTGCTTGTCCCTGATGTGGTATTGTGATGTCAGTTCTATTGGGCACCTACGAACATAAGACAACTAAACTCTTAAACAGTGAAATACTAAGAGTTAAGATTAATAAATTCTTTGAAGGAAATACTAAGTAATAAAGTAAAAGAGAACTGTGAATCTTCACAGAACATTAAAATTTAAGATATTTCTAAATTTAGTTTGATCCCTTGTGGTTGTGTTGTATCGACCAGTTGTTTTGTTAAGTGATGTGTGTCCTTATTGAATTTCTTGTCTGCTTACCCTTCGAGCTTCGGTTTTGTTTTGCATCGAGGATGATGCTTTTTAAAGGGGAGGGAAATGTAATCAACCATATTTTTAGAAAAATATTTAAATTAAATTTAAAAAAGGGTATATTGTGAAGGTGGTTGAATGGGAGTGGTTGGAGAAGTTTATGGTGTCAAGAGGGAAGTTGCGTGTATCAAGATGGAGTAGGTGACCCCCTACCCACGTGAAGGCACATGGGCCTCATCAATGCTAATAAGTCTTGTCTCGTTCCTTATCTGAAAATTTTAATAACCTTATTAGGAAACCAATGACTAAATCCATGTTGGAAAATATTGTTAACATTGTAAATTTGATAGAAATTGGATGGTTCCAACAAGTGTATCCCCCACTGCAAAAAAATGTTAAATTAAAATATTGTTAAATGGTGAATGGAGAAGATTGTGGTGGTGATAATTTCATTGAATGTGCCTTTTCCTGCTAATCCGCTCATGTCTCTCCAATACTTATCTCTTTCAATTTTTGTCACGTGTAACCCAACTAAAGTTGTAAAAAAATTTAGTAGTTATTTTTGGATAGTGTAGTGCGCATGAGGGATGGATATCATCACGGAACACTCACCTTTCCTATTACAACACATGAGCTACAACTTGCTCAATCTACTCCCATCCTATGCGTAAAAGTTGAGGGGTTTTTAGTTGATGTAGTTTGAAACGATTTGAAAGACAGTCTTGTAAAATGTGGAAGCATACACTGGGATGTGAACTGGTTGACTGAATACCTAAAAACAATGGGGCCTTTGGCCTACAATGGTTTAGAGATATACATGAACCGGGTTTATTGAAAAATCTCTAAAATTTTCAATCAAAATAAAATCGCAGTGTAGAGCCTCTTCCCTTGCCGCATATCCCAAGTTTGTGTACAAATGAAATTTGGAAATGAGATTAGATGCCTAGAAAAAAATTAGAAGATAGACAAATTTTTCTAATTGTTGTAGTTACAAATGCCTAAATGATGTGTGCATGAAAAAAAATGCAGTGCAAAGATGGAATCATTCTTGGAGAGGTGCAAACTTCAAATTTAGGGTATAAACATTCAACAAGATAATGTTATGGGAAAATTCTCAGATGTTTTGTCTAGAAGCGCTCTTTGCAAATAGTCATGAAAATGTGAAGGGTGTGCCTAACACATGGAATATTCAACTAAATTCCTGAAAATGTGGTCTTAGGGAATGTAAACATGGCGTAATATGTGCAAAATGGGTTTGTTAGAAAGGTAGAGGAACCTTGTACCTATTTTTTTCCTACCTGTTCCCACCCACAACGAAGATGTTGTTGGAATAGATCAAAAGAGGGATGACATCATTAATCAACTTGATTTAAAAAAGAGAAAAGATTTCAAGTAAATGTGAAGTGGGGAATTGTGAGTGTATGTGATTTGTTTGACGGAATGCTAGAAAAGTGATGAAGTCATGTTTAATACGAATGAACCCTCATGGAGAACCTCGTGTGCTACAGATGCTAATATTGTCAGGCATGGTTCATCTCTCCTCATCTCTCATAATTTATGTTCTTTAGTTTTTCTTTTGCAATGAAATGAAAATTTTTAACCAAAGGATTTTCGTATATTATACTGTATAAAATAAACTTGTTTTAAAAATAGTAAAACCTTGTATCGTAACTTACAAGATCCAATATTGCTTGGTAGACAATAAACTTGAACACTCACGTTGTGATGATCTAGTAAATGTCACAACCAAACTAGATTTCTACATTACCCTTTTTATTTGACAGGTTGAAGTTGAGTTCCCTATAAATGACTTGACCGCTCCCTTGTTTAATTAGATAAATTGTAATTTCTGGGGACTCACAAAGTAACCTTCGTAACTCCAAAAGGGAGGTTAAGATTCCTTCGCGTACCTTGTTATGTGAGGTGTCACTTTAATCCTTGGATTGACCCCGAATGAACATTTGTGACCTTTTTGACGCCCTTATAGGAGCTTAACATTGTTTTGCAGTGGTAGGAAGTTGTTAAATCTAGAAAGTTGGCTTTCATTTTGAACCGCCATTTGAAACCCGGATAGAGAAATTATTATCCATCTTCTCAAACCTCTAGTGTTTTTACTAGAAAATTACATGGAACTTTCAGTTTAGGGAAAAACACTTTTCTAGATAGTTTGGCAATGGCATTTTGTAGGCCTCGGTCACAGTTTGACTAGGTCAAACTAGACCAATTATGACTAGTGGCTCTAGAAAACATGTTTCATTTGATAACCATTTTCTAATTCTCAGTCCTGTTGACTCTGGTGAATTCTCCATATATAGAGGAACTTGGAGGATGTTTCTCACTTCACGTTCATCTAGTGGACGTTAGTTTTGGACGTGGTTTTCTAAGCCCTCGAGCTAACTTTTATTCAATTACAACTAGGTCAATTACGAATTGATGGCCCTGGAAAACTAACCAAATGTAAACAAATCATTCACCAGTTCCAAATTATGTTAATTTTTATGAACTCTTGGAATATAATTGGATATGTATAAATTTAACCATGTTGTGTTTTCTCATCGAAAGACAATGTTTGAAAGTGGTTTCTTAGCCTTTGAACCCATTTTGAACGTTTTTGTAGCTAGCAAGAAAATGTAAAAATAGAAAGTTGTGGGACCCTCGTCGGGTTGCCAAACCACCATGGAAACTTTTGACACATGTAAATAACTGTTTGAAAACTCTATAGTGTAACTTGTTGTGTGAAATAGAACTTTTGACAAAATGGTGTTTCTCTCTCTTCCTTTCTCTTTCTCTCTCCTTGGTTAAAAATGAAGTGAAATGAAATGAAATGAATACATGTCCCTAAACCTTTTATTTTAAATGCAAATTGTAATTATTATTATATGTAAATGGGAAACTGAACAATGTTAATTATGTTAGATTAGGGTGGATGCCATGCCAACAATTTATCGTTGATTTCATCCTCACATGGTTTTGCAGGATGCAAGATTGATGGTGAAAAGGCGATGTGTAATTCATTATTTATCATTGTAATTTATATAGTTCATTGTAAAATGAATATATGTATAATGTAGTCTCATGTTACAGAAAATTATATTTGAAATTTTGCTAATATGTATGAGATGCTAGTTTTTAGGGACATCTAGGAAATGTGTATTTAATCATAGTTTCAATTTGATTCATAGGACGTATGGTAAAAAGGTTTGATATATATATGGTAAATGAATTTGAAGTTAATATATTGTAGTGATTTTTTAGTGTTCAATAAACAATTAATTAATTATTGTGTTGTATTCTTACCTTGTAAATGTAATAAAGAGATTTAATCGAAACACTCAACCCTAGTATAAGATCTGTGCATAACATGTCTTCATGTGTGATCCTTTTTACCATAGAAGAGATTGAAACCATAGAATGAACTTAAAATTTACACTCGATGGAACCTCCTAGTTTAGGTAAATAAGATCCCAAGAATGGGTTTATCATCTTAGGCGATATGTTTAGTGACATCATCATAGACCTGACAGATAGGAGTGACACAGTCAAACTTTATCTGGAGTAAGTAGAGATAACTCTTCCTTTGTATCCTAGTGGACTACCTTGTCTTCCAAAGATAGATTTAGAATTAAATTTCTTCATCGATCGAATTACTTGTGAGATCTAGATGACATTATGGAGCTAGTGAAATAGTTATACTATCACTTAAAATATTGTTAATAACCTCTTTTGATCCTCTCAACTAAATGTCTTATCTTTGGCTAGTGACAATATAGTGCCTTGATCTTTTATGGAGAGTGTATAGGATAAATATTTTTTGAACCTTAATCTAATCTATAATTGGGCATAAATCCCTGAGTGAAAATTGGAATTAAACTAAACCATAGTTGATTAGGAGGTTAACTTGTGGGTAGAAAATGGTAAGTAGCTCCTTGAAAATGAAATTGATTTTGAAAGATGTTGACTTTAGAGAACCCAGGAAACCATAATCTTGGTCCCGTAATCCCTTGTTATGCCCTTTTATGACATTAAGAATAAAATAAATTTCACATGTAAAATCATGAAATGTAGAAACATGGGATCTTACCTTGAAGAAAAATCACTTGTGGTTCATGTGTACTTTATAATACTTCCAATCATGTACTTCTTCTAGATGTTAGACAAATACTTCTGTAACTCCTTTTGTTATAAAACAATGCTAATAATGAAACCATAGTATGATGTAAGAGTAAAACGAGATTAGAGGCTAGTAATAATGTCACTCTTGGAGTCCTTATAACTTAATTAAACATTTTCATGTGTTACAAAAATATGAATTTCCTTGGTGTGATCAAACTTTGAGAAAACAATATATATATATATATATATATATATATATATATATATATATATTCAAATTCACAAGATATGGAACTATAATAACCATGGTAGGGAAATAACTATACTGTGATCAAAGAATGTTTTTGGAAAAAAACTATCTTGAATCTAAGTATCCCTTAATCTTAAGATTTCATCTTGACATCACGTTAGATTCACTTGTGTAGCAAGGGTAAATTCTAGTCTTTGTATAAGCATTTGGGAAGCATAATCTTAAAATAAGAATGAGAGACTTAAGTTATGGAGTTTGTCATAAGGGATAAAGAGAAAAATTAAATGGTCAAACAATAAGTGGAATGTGAAATGAATTTAAGAATCTGTAGGTGGAAAAGGGAGAAAATTATTACTTACATAATAATGTTATTGGAATGTTAATCGTAACCTAGATGTAACCATGGTGATGATGTGTTGTGGTTTTTCCAATCCTTAAGTCCCTTTTTTTGCACGAGTTATTTCTATCATTTGATTCATTAGAGAAAGTGTGTCATCGACATGTCTATGGCATTTTCATGTTTCTATGTGAGTTGATGAATTATGTTAGTTTCTTGTGATTTGTTGAGTTTTCTTTACTTTGAGCCCTCTTGTGGCATTATGTAGTGAGCAATGTAAGTCAAACAAAAATTATCCTGGTATTTTCATTGTTGTTTTTGTGTGTGTAAAATATGGGAATTATAGTTTTCCATAATAACTGATAATTTTCTCAAATGATTATAAAATGAACTTTGTGCTCTCAACTCGAAATCTTAATATTTTATGGCCTTGGTTCAACGTGAATCTATTGTGATAATGGTCGTGTTTATCCATTTGGGAATTGTATTTTTATTCTTCTCTACATGTTGTTGTATCTTCTTAGTGAGCTTTCTTTCTCTTATCTAGTTTAGATTAGTTCAACCTTCTGATATTATCTTGGCCTCTCCAAATATGGTTTGAACATTATTTCTTTGATTGATGAGTCACCATAGATATATGTTATGAGATCTAATTATGAATAACATTGTTATTTGATACGAGAATATTTCTCCACTCATATTTGTTTTATGGTCCTCGATAAATCTATCTAGGCATTTTTATAGTTCATGAAAACTTGATAGAGAATATTTATTTTATTTCTTCTTTGTAATTTGATGTTGCGAAGATACAAGAATTTGATTTTTTTGGTTGTAATTTCTTTTTTTGAAGTCTGCAAATTTCTCTTATTACATTATGAAATCAAGCAAGAACTTCACTATATGAAGTTATTTCTTCCTTTTAATCATTGTAAAATTTCATAAATGAAATTCTAGTTTGTATCTTTGAATACTTATAATTGATATACACATGATGAATCATTCTTACATAATGACATGAAAATGGAATTTATTTATATTCATTGTTCATATTCTTCCTTTATTCAATGTACATTATCAGTCTTGATTGATGAATATTATATGTTATCCATACACTATATTATGACTACAATAATTCTTTCATGTTCTCCACTTCTATAATGTTAATTTTGAATTTTTAGCTTCATTCCATTTGATTTGGCTGTAATTCCAAGCAATAATATTTAAGTATAATTAAATTAAGGTACAAGTGCCACCTTTGAAAGAGGTTTGGTGGTCTTCAACTATGATTCTTGAATGCATGTAAGAGGTTGAAATATTGTTCAGTCACATCATTAAGGAACCATTTTTTATGATAATCTCCATTTTTTCTTGATTTATACTTCCAAAAATTTATCCTCAATTATTTACCGGTCTTATTGACTTGGTTGATCAACTTAGCTCACTAAAGTGTTACTCATAATCTATTATTGAGTACTTTGTGTATTTATTGATATATGTGTGAGATGTATACTTCCTTGATTTTGTATATTATTGGAAAATATTTGTATCAATCTCTTGTTTAGCTTGTAAGTAAAAAATTCAATCTTCAGTTGTTTCTTATTTTTCACATTCATTCTTTATATTTATCTATTTAAGAATGACATTGTTTATCCAATAGCCTATATAGTTTAAGAGGATTTATCATCTATATTTGATCATATATGCATTATTATCTTTCTATCTAAAGCATGTAATGATTCAATTAAAGAAATATGGCTATAGATCTCAAAATAGTTGGTGTAGCATTACTTGCAAAACATCATTATTTGTGGTTATGCTTCCTTATTCTTTTGATAATCAGTAATAACTTAGAAGCTTTTAATGAATCTTGTCACTCATGTAAATTTTTTCTTCTTTGATTTGTATAATGTTTAACACATTTGTATTCTTCTCTTCATGAAGTGTGAGTTATCTCTTGAAAGTTCACCCTATAAAGAGATGGTGCAGTGTTCTAAGATTGTAAAATTATCTCTCTCTTTCATAGATACAATGGAAAAACCTCAGTCTGTGGGTATACCTATCTTGAGGTGAGTATCTAGTATCAAGGTCAATTCTTTATTGATGTATCTTAAACTAATTTTCAGGGGGTTATGAGGGTAAAAGAAGACTATATTTCTTAAAAAAAAAAAAAAGGTGATACACCAAACTTGTATGAGGTCTTTCACCAAGTACATGCAAAATTGATATGGGAATGAATTCTTAATGCACAAGAGAATAGTTTTCTATAGAATATTATATGTAGAAACTTGATGTATTAAGGAAAAGTATGACAAAAATACTGCTAAGTCAAACATGCACATTAATATCATGTAGAAATTACTGAATTTGCAATAGGGTAAGATGATTAATCAAGGAATTCATCATTCACAAGGATTAATAAAACATACACAAGACTACAAATAATTGGAAAGGTAGAATATACTTCTCATCCAGAGGGCAAAACTAGAAAAAACTGCTTTAGCACTCTTGTATCTAAAATTCCTCCTTTGTGCTTTTCAAGGCACACAATATATAGAAAAATAAATCACCCATCCTTCTTATTTTTACAAATAGGCATTAATAGCCTTTGGTTACATCACGATCAAACTACAGTTTACTATTCTATTTTTAGAAAAGAATGGATGAATAATTTGCTAATAATAAATATTGCTTGATGAGCAAGTCTCCTTCCTTGTGCATGTAAATTTTTCTTCTTGTCTGTTATTTCCTTTTTTGAAGGCATGTAAAAATACTCTGTGTAAGAAAATGAATAATTTTGATCTCCAATACTTAGCAAAATTATTCACCTCACTGTGGGGACCACTGGGAGCACATGTGCAATCATAATCCACTTCTTATTTTGTAAAAATAAGGTAATCAAGTCTTCAAAAGGTTGCTTGCATTCTGATGTAGACCTCTTCTCTATCCCTTGTGATCACATGAAAAATTTACATTCCAAGTCATGTCCAATCCATCATAATTAGTGGGGACCACCTTTGTAGTTGACCACTAGTCTTCATTTGGTTTGGCCACCCTTGTGGACTTAGCACATTATTATGTTTTGAAATAAGACAAGGGGGAACTTTGTAAAATGGTCACCATATCATACTCGACCACTTTTGATGACCATGCAATTCACTTGGTTTGATTGACCACCTTCGCATAACATATGGTCAATATAGTGCTTAGCCACTTTTGGTTATCATTGCATTGTATAGTTGGTTGGCCACTTTGATTACTTGGGACATATACTATGGTTTAGACTTTTGAAATTCAATATGCAATAATTTTGTTTTAATCATGGGGTTGGCCCCCTCGTGACGATGACTCACCCCTTTATCATTTTGTTGGTGACATGGTTAATTCAAAGTTGATTTTTCATTGGTATTTAGTGATCAATTCAACGATCCAATGATTATCCTTTCGATTTATAGCCTTTGATCTTGACCCTCGGTTAGGGTTTCCAACTTGGCATTTAATGTTCTAGATGTTAATGTGACCATGGTGATTTTCTTTGATATTTGGTGATCAGTTTCCAATTGTTGATCTCTAATCCACTGAATCTCAGGTTGTCAATATCTAATCCATGGTTAGGGTTTTAACCCTGCAATTAAAGTGGTCGGTGGCATCTTGATCATGGTGGTTTGCATTGATTTTGGAGATCAACTTGAGGACATTGATCTTGTGTACCTTTTCTTCTCTACCTTTGATTCTCTGACTATGGTTGAGTTTCATTTAACTCATCTCTTGAGTTTGTGTGGTAAATATCACTTGACCTTAATGATCACTTCATTTTGGATTTTGGATTTTGGGTTAAGCCCTTGAATTTTTTTGCTCGACGCCATTGTTGATTTTTTTAAGCTCGGTTTAGTCCATTTTTTCAGCCTTCTTAGAAAAAGTCTTCTTTATCTTTTGTCTCTGATCTATTAGAGTTTTCCTAGAAAGCCTTTTGGGGAGGTTCTACCATTTTTGTAGACTTTGAGCTTGGTTTTACGTTATTCTAGTCTGTAAGATTCTAGGGCTTGAACACGTTTATTTTCTTGTAGTCTTGAGTTTCAAAACTCTATTATTATTGCATGGACGTTTTCTTGAGCTTCTACGAGTTTTTGGTTTTATGCCTCTACTTGATATTTGTGAGTGAATCATAGTTGATGTTAGCTGCCATGAGTGGTTATAGGTGAGATAATTTTTCTCTTGCACACGTACACTTCTATTTTCATTTTCTTCCTTGGATATGTCACTAAAACTCTTGAAAATATTTGTGGGTTTTGTGATTTATTACTCCTGCTTGACTCCCGAGTTTGAAACTTCTAATGAGCATATGGATTTCTTGTTTCATCATTTAGTTGTTCAAAATTTGTGACTGTTTGATTATAAATGGTGAGTTCTTGTCTCTTATTTTGATTTCTTGATACCCATTAATGGTTTTTGTGATTTCTGGCCAGGAGCTATACCCTTCTCACTCTGATACTGTAACTTGAAACTGATTTCAAATGGAATAATGAATTTATGAATTAATTCAATATTTATTTAACTTGGATATGAGTGCATTTCTGATTCAAATATCCTCCACTTGAGTTTGTGTTCTGAATACGATTTAAATCTCTATTTACTTGCTCACTTTCATTCCTTATAAATTCTCCATTGAATCTAGACTGTTATACTTTATATTGTAGAAAGACACTCTTTCTTGGTGATATTTCAAGGGTTTATGACCATTGGCCTTGGGTATGTATGTTTCTCTGATTCGAAGCTTGTTCTTGGTCAATCCTTGAGCCTTTTCTGAAAACCTAGATATTCTTGATTATGCTTTACATTCTATCTTGTTTAAACTTGTTGAAAGACTTTGAACGACTCAGAAATGACCTGATATTTTGATCTCGGACTCTCTGGTTCATATTTTGAGCTCTTTTGGGTTCCTTATAAGAATGAACTTGGAGTATTCTTTGTTCTATTATTCATTCTCTGTGACCCTAGACCTTCATTGTTTTGATCTCTGAAACTCGTGAAGAATTTCTTAGTGACTCAAGACCTTGTTCAAAGCTCTACATAGATTTTATTTGTTTGGTCTCACCATACGACTTGTGCATTGAATTTTGAAGTTATATTTTCTTCCTTACATATTTTTCTAGCCTCGAGTTGTTGTAGCTTATTCTGAAAACACTATCTTTGAATTTTATGAGCTTTGAATATTGTTCTTCTCTTGTGGTAATATCTTTTGTATCACTTAAAATCACTACTCTTTGAGTTCATAGTGTTACAGTTGTATGCTTTCTCAGTCATCAATTGTAGTAACTGCAGTTTGTATATTCATGGCAATCATAACTCTGTCCTTTTCATAACTCATGGTGGTAACTTTTAGAAGCATGTAGACTATGTGAAATAATGTTCCTTAAATTTACTGCTTTAACCTTCACTTGTTGAATACTTGCAAATATACCTTCCTTCAATAAAGACTATGTCATTTGATCATCTCTTGAACTGTTGGTCATCCAATTGATTCTCCTTGAAGCCGAGAAAAATCATAGATTTAACAAGATACTTAGAGATAGATGAATCATAAGTCATTTTGTAGCTAGGGAAGGGATTCACCTGGCTCTTTGTCACTCAAGCATTGGAGAAATGGATAGCACCATATAAAAGGATTTAATATATCATCATTACTTTAGGATGTTCCTTTCGACCAGGTTGAGAGGAACCGTTTTATAACCTCTATTGGTGAAGAAAATGAAGATATCCTTCTTTACACAATTTTCAGGGAACCTTGAGAAAATATGATCAATACGCCACAATTTAACTCTCACGAGTTGTCACTTCTAAAGAATGGGGATATTTTCTGAACAAGGTTCAGGTTACTAAAGACACTTAAAACCTACTTGCTTCTATATATTTTGGCAGTAGAATTTTTTCATTTGTGGATACACAACACAAATAGGGGTACTTCAAGTAGGATTCATGGTTATTTGAAAATTTTGTGGGGATTAAGCAAGATGAAGTTGATTTCACTAGATATTTGAGAACCTTTACAAAAATTAGAAGACTAACAGACAAAATGCTTCAGAATAGCCAAAATATTCCTTCAACTATAAGGTGTGCATCAATGGAGCCCCATATCTACACGGTTTCACACAATCTTTGAGAATTCAACACAAAACCTTAAGCTAAAAAATCAATTAAACATTAAAGACCCCTTGTTTCTCGTGCCTCGAAGATACACTTAAAGGCTTACATAAAATATTTATCAACAAAATGACAGTAAAGTGATTTTAATTTGTTTATCTCACTATAGGATGAAGGCTCTTCTCGTAATGAAATTGCAAATACCACTAAAATATCGAGAGGGATGAGATCTTGTGTGATTCAAGGGGATTTTAACACAAGATTGTGAAAGACACATCAAAATCATTTGAAAACATTCTAAAATAAAAGCGATACACAATTTTTACCAAGATCAACACAGATTAATTAGAGATCTATTAGATTTATCAGCAGGGGAAAGTTTTTGAACATTCTCGAGCTTTCTAATGGTTATACACTCACAAAATATTGACATGATCAAATATAAAACACAAGAGATTAATAGGTTTCTCGGATGGTCTCTCAGGAAGATGGGATTTCTCAAATTTTATCATAAGAATTAAACCCCGACCATTTTTCAAGAGTATCCTCATTGCATTTATACAATTCAATCACTCACTCATCCTAAATTTTCCCCCCAAAAAGAAGAATATCCGAGGAATCTTTTACTTGTTACTAATTTGTTCTAGAAATTGATGTTTAACAAATTTACACCCAAAGCTACTAGGTAGACAAATCATGAACTGATCACATTTCTGAGACCCTAAAACATGACTGGGATACCATGCCATGGATTTTTTACAGTCCTTCTAATCATTCTTTTATTCTATCATGTGAGAAATCCATTTTTAATCATTTTTAGGTGGCTTTGTATAGCTAGATCTAACAAGAAATCCTTTTCACCCTCGAGAATACACCTTGAGAAATGAGTTCCCTCGCATGGATGCCTACATTCATGCCTCTCAAAAATGAGTGTCCGTGCATGGATTATTCCACATACCTGTGCTACGAGTCTAAGTTGGCCAAGTGCAAAGAGGAGTCGGTGGAAACCTCCATGTGTTTCCTTGGTGCAACTACAAAGGTGAAGTATAGAGGTAGGTTCTCAAATGAGTGCATGCCTTCCATGTGTTTTTTTGGTGAAAATTCAAAAATGAATTTGAGAGGTGGGACCTCAAACGAGTGCAAGCTCTCCATGTCCCTTGGGCGAAAGAAATTTACCTTTTGCCTTTTAAAAGTATTGGTATAAAAAAGGAAGTAGCGGAGGCCTCCATGTGTGTCTTCGGTGCACTTTTGATATGGTGCCCAAAAGCCAACACCCTAAACAAGCGTGGTCTCACCACGTGTCTCATCTCCACAAATTTGTTAAAATATTTTAAGGACTAGTAGAAAGCACCACCTTCCTAGCATCCAAGAATTTTTCATTGACTATTGAAAATTCTAAGTATTGGAAGACCCAATGTAACTTCCACGTGTCCCTTTGGTGCTTCTTCAAAAGTAAAGTATAGGGTCAGGTTCCCAAATAGGTGCGGGCCCTCCACATGTCCCAAGGTTTATAAAGTTGCTTGAAAATTTTAAGTATAGAGAGGAGCCGTATGGAATCGTCCACGTGTCTCCTTGGAAAACTGCTAAGGTAGACCTAGAGGCGGATACTCAAATGAGCGCCACTCTCCATGTGGATAATATTTCAAGTTAAAGTAGGCCTTAAAGTTTCAAAATAACTCGTAAAACCTCCTCTCTCCACTTCTAACTTTTTATTTGGGTCCTAACGGAGTTGCGGATTATTTCATAACTTTTCTCCCTCGTACAAAAAGGCAAAAACTACAAAATGCTCTGGTGACCCACCTCCCCACTTGTAACTAGAAACACGCCACATGTCCTTCTTCGAGGTAAAATTAATATTTTTCCCTACCTATTCATATTTGCTTGAATAACCAATTAGATAATATCGAGTGCGTCATGGGCCAATTTTGTAGTTTTTACAAATGTGAAAAAGTGACAAATTTCACCAAAAAGACCCATCACGCCGCATCTTATTAGAAAGGACCACGTTTCCATAGATGTTGGGACAAAAATTGACACGGAAAACATGAGTGTGGAAAAACATAAAGAAGGGGAAAACTTGAATTCACACCCTAATTAAAAACTCTTTTTCATGGACAAAGGAACATAAAACAATATCTAGACTGAATGTGATCTTCGACCAAAGGAAAGGACTGAAAAACGGAAACCAAATGAATGAGAAATATTTCATGAATCAATACAATGAGAGAGAAAGAACTTCAATCCATGCGGATCGAGACATTTTTTTATTAATAGGGCGAGATTAAATTTAGCACTAACAAAACCTCGTGATTGTGTCCTTTTTGATTCATTTATACCTGATTGTTTTCACACAAAAACCTTGTAGACTGAAAATGCACTCTTATCATTGCTACATTCTATATTCTGTCCATCGAGTTGTATCTGAATGATGCTTTGAGCTTGAATTTATGAAGACTTGAAGTATGAAATGATCAATTAAATAGCAGCACTTGATTGGAATGGCTTAATTATAAATCACAAGCTTTATGGTATGCCCTTCTGTAATTGTTACTTGGGTGTTTTACTTGTTCTGCAACCATGTAAACCTTGTATCAACCTTGTATCTTGAATCTTTCTTTGATTACATGGCTGTTATGACTTTATATTTAGAAAACTGACTCTACTTCGCTTGTCATAGTTGTACTCCATCGGTATTATAGCATTTCTATATTTTTTTGATGTAGTATTAAACTATGCAATTGTAACTTAATCTGGCACTGTAACAGTTCATTTAGATGCTTCATGGCTTGTTGTTGGGGCTGAAATCTGATAACTATTATCTTTGATCATGCCATGCATTATCTACTTTCTGCATTACTATTTGATTTACATATAGCTTTTAAAGCATGTATTAGTTTAAAATAGCATGATGGAAAGATGTAAAATTTCCATTTTACATGGCAAATCCCTGTCAAGATTTCCTTCTCATTATGTTTCAACTATAATATTATCTTTATTTAACTTCAGCCTTTAAATTTTGATTCTTCTGCTTCACCTTTGAGTTGTATTCTTCCTCCATACCAATATGTACTTGTGACTTATTTCAATATGATGTATCATGAATAGAGTTTATTGAATTCTACAATCTTTATCTAATAGTGGGGACTATAAGACATGATTTTATTTATTCATTACGTAACTCCGTACCTACACATGTAAGAAAATAGTTAGAAAATATTTAGGATTCTTGGCCTCTCTTATGTTCCATAGTTTTCTTTTCTTATCTCTCTCCTTATTTCTGAGTAGATAATCATGTGTGCTATTACAAAAAAATAATTTTATCATCTTTTCCTTTTATCCTCATGTAATTTATATCTCATGTTGTTAAGAGATTCACCTGCATGAATTTGAATAATATAGGAATATGGATTTTACCATGAGCTCATAAACTGATAGCTTTCTCTTTTTTTGTTTTCGGGTATAGTGCCTTGAGTAGCAAGATGGAGAGGGAACAAAGCTAGAATTGAGATGCATCAACTCAAAAAAAACCCCCAAGGTAATGATGGGTTCATTCATACTCCTCTATTTTCTCTTTCATGCATATGTACCTCTTATTTCAGTAGCTATATTTTACTTTTCAGTTACATCCCATGGCTTGTGTGGGAACATTTGAAATTCCTTATGAATAAAACATTGATATCATAAAATTGAGTTTTGTATTTCTTTCTACATTTTATCTTTCTATATGGATTGTATGATGAATTAAACAACTCAATAATATAATTGAATGTCTTAATCATGAAGGAAAGAACCTTAAATAATACCTGTAACATTTAGTAATGAACTTTGATTGCTGCAATCTATAGTTATGATTGTTGTTCCAAAGCTTAACAATTCATATATTCTGCAATTTAATGTCTTCATTAGGATAACACATCTGTCCTTCGGGGCTTTGTGTTCTTTTGCTGAAGATAGTCATGAAATTGCAAACTATTTGATATGTTACATTTTGTAACATCAAACATAGTTGTAGATTTCATATAATAATTAATTATTTCAATAAAAACAATATGAACTGAAAGAACCTCCCCTAGCTTAGGAATACTTCACTAATGCCATCCATTGTAACTAAGTTTTTCAGTTGCCTATTTTTGTACAAGCGTAAAAATTTTCAATAGTGTTATCTCTTCCTTGTTCGTATGTTTTGTCATTTATTCATTATCTTCATTCCTGCAATGTGCTTCATTTTCATCAAAATAGTACTTTAATTCCTTTACATGAACATTTCATAAAACAATTAGAAAAATAAAGGCATGCAACCTTTCTTGCATCATGTAGTGATTTTGTTTTCCTATCTTGATAATGAGAATAATACATTGAGATGTACTTTATGATTCAAACTTTATAATTTCATGTAACTTATTTTCTATTACTTACAAGATCCATCTTCTTGAAACTATAAATAAATGAATGAAGAAATAACCCAAACCTCTAACTATAATTTTTTGTTTTATTTTCCATAGGTACATGGGGCTAGGAGATGAATAAGATGTAGCTGAAGATGAAGATGAAGATACATGGAATATGATGAAGATTAGAAGATAAGAATAAAAAATATGGAATTGAAGGGTTTTCTCTTACTTCATTTTTATAGCTTTATGCATATGAATCTTTTACTTCAGCTCATATAAGTTATACCCCAACTTGTGTGGGAAAATGAAAACTATATTTTGTTATGAATAAATGAATGTAATTTTTCTAATTGAGCTATCTATTTCCTTTTTCATTTGATTACTATAAATAATAATTTTTGAATGAACTTAAAGCCTCAAAACATAATAAATATCATTCAAACATAAAGAAATAACATTAAATTAATGAACATGTAACTTAAAACGTAATAAATGCAAACAACAACCGTGTTTGTTGTTCTAGACTCCAAATCCTCGAGATTGCTACTATTCTCTCCTTTATCAAGGTTGTGTATTAGTCCTTTTGGGATCTTATATAAATTTGATGAAATTAACATGGAATGGTTACACATGTAAGGTGTGGAATTATGCAACAACACAAATAGTTACATCTTTGTATTGTTGTTCACTTATCTTGCTTTTCCTTTTTAGTTACATCACATCAATCCTTTCTATCTAAAATGAAGTTTTGATTTGACCTTTTGTATGAGTCTAAAAATGTAAACAGACTCGAATAAATTGTTAAGAAAGAGTTAACATAAATTTTAAACTTTGAGAAGTGTTAGACTACACTTTCCCTTAAATTAAAATGTGTATTGACCTCTTCTACTATTGAGGATGGTATGACCATAAAAGTGGTTGTATCTCATCCATGTGATAAAATTTCAATTTACATAGTATTATGATAGGTTCGGGAAACACCCCCTTTGAATGGATTTGTTTTCACCTAACTCATTTATGTTTTCTTTTGATTATGGTAATGAAGAAAAGATAAAATTTAAGCAAAAATTTTCATATGTCCTTTTGAATTGAAAAACCATTGGTTTTTATTTTATTGAGTAAATGTGACTGTAGATAATCTAAAAATTCTTCTATCATTGTGGGAAAATTAGGTAATTGATAAAAATAAAAAATTAAACCATCCCTTCTGAGTTTTCTAAAGAAAAATTTAACTTAAAATGAGATGTTCTAGAAACTGGACATGCTATGAAACCTTGAAATAAAACTAGAAAATTAATCTTAAATTAATGGTCAAATCTACATATTTGAACAAAAATATTATTAGTACTATCAGTTTATGAAAAAAAATAAATAAATGACATCAAGTAAATAATCATACTTAAATCCCCTTAGTAAATAATGACGATATTAGTACCATTTTGGTGAGGCTTGTGAACATTTCTTTTAAAATATAAAGTAATGGTGAGCTAGAAGGTTAAACCATACATAAATTTTGAAACTTTTTCTCACTCCTTGTGTGGTCATTAGGGCACCCTAGATGGTTTCTAAGGGTGGGATTATACACAACTAGTATGGAAAATTTAATTACTCTTCGTAACTAAAATTAGGTTTCCTTGACTCACCGATCAATAGATCATTTAAAAGTGAACATTTTGTTGTATATTTACTTATGTGGACTATAACGCCCAAAAACATGATGTTCTAGGAACACACAAAAACCTAAACACCTAACCCGAAAGGTTGCGAATTTTTTTTTTTTAAGTCAAAAGATTATGAGGGTGTCAACCCATAGTGTGCATTAAATTTATTTTCACCAATAATATTTAGTTTTACAAGAGATGGACTAGGCCTAAGTTAAATGATTAAATTTTCTTAATTTATCTCTAAGGCTAATTAATTAACATTCAACTAGAGGTAACATAACTTAATTTACTAGGTTTGATGTTTTTACTCGTCCTTAACTAACATTCATACCCTAATAATTTACCTTATAGTTAGTTACTATAATTCAATTATTTAAATAACTAAAACTACATTTCATTACTTTTCTAAAACATGCTAGAAACTAGATTAGTGACTTCACACACAAAGGTATAAAAATGGCCCCATTCACCCATATACCCATACCTTTAATTATTTTACTAAAACATCTATAAAATATCTTCCTAACAAACAAAATTAGAGTTGATCCTCAACCCTTGGATCAATTTGATTTTGCCACTAGATCCTAGGGTTTCAAACTAACCCTAAATATCCTCAAGAATTTTTATTTAATCTCTTTCTTTATCCAAGACCCCTTATTTGGTAACTTTTCCTTTGTTTATTTTGCAGGTAGGAGAGAAGGAAGCAATGAGAGCAAGACAGAAGAACTATGGAGGAGTTTACAAATAAATCAATCTTTAGATTAGTTTAGATTTTAGTTGTTTCATTGTGACGACTTTCATTAAAGGATTGGAAGGGATTTTTTTCAAATCTGATTTGTATTACAAAACTATTTGTATTTGGATTCCTCCATTTGGGGAAAACCCTCTCTCTATTAATATATATGAGTTTGAGTACTTTGAATCCACCATTTGAAGATTCTATTACTCAAAAACATAAGATTTAGCCATTATTTGTTTCCTATAGGTTTCCTCTAAATTTTTATAACCATAAATCTTAGTTATTAAAGTTAAAAATTACATAGGCGTAGATATGAGACTTTCCGCCATAAGTGATAGAACTACCGCCTAGAGCAGGATAGTGGTCCTAGACCGCTACCCCATCTGGGTGACGATTCATGAACCACCACGTTGCTAGAGCGATGGTTCTGAGACGACTTCCTTACTTGAGTGGCGGTTACGATACCACCACTCTACATAGGGTGAAGGTCATGTTTCTTAGAAATAAAACCTTAAAAATAGATATTTTCCAAAAACAAAAGTCACTAGGTTGCTTTAAAATTCATTTTGAATTTAATTTTATATGCCTAAAGTTTCTAGTTGTAATATTTAGTTCCATTTTTTCATTCCATAGTTAAAATTACTCATTCTAAAGAATTTGATATTTCAATAAGAGTAACAACTACAAGATCATTTTCATTTTGTTTATCAATTTTTTTTTCAATTCCAAGAGTAAAAGGATCTAAATCTACTTCTAATATTGTTATTTTCTTACTAAAAATGTAACATTCCAACATAAAAATGTACTCCAAAATTTGTTTCCTTTTTTCATTTCCACTACAACTTATATGTTAAAAATAACTATAAAAATTCTTCTACATTCAAGTTTTCTATGCATACATTATTAACATCTTACAACTTCTATATTCCTTCTTTCTCATTTACAATACTACAAACTTAATAATGAAGATAAAATTTTTATCTCATAACACAACAATCAACTAAACTTTTACAAAAGCTTTCCATTTTAATTCTTTTCTTTCCATACTAAAATTTAAAGAGAAGGTAAATTATAAAACTCTTCAATCAACTTCTCCAAATAATATTATAACTTACAATACAACATTTCCTTTAAATAAAATACAATATTACAAATCTTCAACCTTGCGTGGCATAACAAAGAGGTTTTAACACAAGGAAGGATTTCTTGAGGACATAAAAATGCTCCATGTTTCACATCACCAACAAGAGAGCTCCACCATCCTTCATTTGATCAAACAAAAAAATGGGGAGAGGCAACACTCTCCACTCAACTAAGAATTCCAATGAGGAGGAGAAGTTATCCCGATCATTGGCCCCAAGCCCTAACCAACATAGCAATGAAAAATGGATTCAACTCATGTCAAAACATAAGCTTCCTATTCTCGCTTCTAGGCCCTCTTTTGTTCTCAAGGGTATAGTCCATTTCAAAAACTATTTGCCAAAAAAAAAAAAAAACATAGGCTTCCACATCACAAAACAAGATTTTAAAATCATACCAAAATACAAAAATACAATTACAATCACAAGGAAAGCGAAAAATACACAAGACTTCAAAAATGCAAAAGCTAGAGGAGAAAGATATATGGGGAGGGACTTGTGCCTCCCAATGGGAAATGGGTGCCCACCTTAAAACCCTCAACTAAACATCTCAAAACCCTTACAGATGATTATTCCTCCCTCAAGAACCTCCTATGCCTCCCACATTCTTTTATGCCTCCCTATAATGCTCTTATGGCGCCCTTAACAAAATAACCAAGTAACAAATGCAATCAATTTCTTATCAAAGGTGGGACACCCAACCTTGCTCCCTCCAAAACATGAAATAAACTCTTATGCCTCCCCACATGAATATATCGATAGTCTCAACCTACACCACACTTAGAAAATCTAACCAAGCACCCAACAAGCATACAAAAACAATAAAAACCACACACATATGCATACAAAATAAAAGAAACAATTTAACAAGAGTTTAGATCCTAAATTTCTATGGTAGAGCTTTATCCAAGAGCCACACACCAATTTTCTTCAAGCCTAAACAATCACGAATAATCTACAACAAATACACATGCACTATAAAATCCTTTAACTCCCAAAATGCAAGAGCACAAAGAAATGAAGTAACCCCAAACAAGCAAAAGAACTTCAATAAATAGAAAAGGGAGTGAGGGGGTGAGATGGCTCCATGTAATATGATACATCATTCATCCTCAACTCCATCGCACAAGTCAAACCTCAACCCCAATGCACCATAAATTGGTGGCTGAGAGGAATGAAAATGTACTTACACACACAATAAAATCCCACACCCCCTAAGGATAACCTTTAATTACAAGAAGGAAAGTGGAATAATATATTACCTTTTTGTCTTCCCAAAAACATACTGGGGTCTATTTTTGACCCCCTAACCCATAGGTAGGGTAGGTTTAGCAATTTAAGAGATGTGGGACAAGTTTAACTTGTCCCACAAGTCTCCTAAATTGGCCCTTAAGGCCAAATTCGAATTTCCTTGAAGGGATAGAGTGTACAACACTCAAGATCACAAGAACTCAACTTACATAAAAAAATCCAAGAGATATCTAATCTAATAAATGAATTCTCTTTGACCCATTCATAATTAATTTAGTAAAAATATTAATTTACTAATCTAGACAAAAATCAAGTAATTAATAAAAGGATAATAACTCACTAAAGATCACATACTATAATTAGATCAAAGAAACTAAATGAAAGAATAACACATAACCCCTTGGTCACAATTAGAGGTGATCCCCCATGGGAACCCCCTAACAATAATTCAAACACACACACACACACAAAAATACATGTTGCCATGGTGACCCTTGTTGAATTCATCTAGCATCCCAATGTGGTTGGTCTCCAATCCCCGTTGTTTGTTGTGACAGGTTTACTCGCAAAACACGTAATATTGATGGTGCCGAATCAAGTTTTATTTATTGCTATACATGAAAATACAAAGATCACGCCTTTATATAGGCTATGGGAAGGAGGCACGTAGGAGAAACAATTACATAACTGTTTATTAACAAATACAAAAACAATGTATTAATGTGCTAACATTCCCCCTTAATACATTGCTCTTACAAATGTACCCCCTAAACAAATCAAACTTCACTTTGCCGAGAGGCTTGGTGAGAATATCTGTAACCTGAAAATTAGTAGGGCAGTACTGGAGCTGAATTTGGTGGTTCAAGACCTGTTCACGAATGTAGTGACATTCGACCTCAATATGCTTTGTTCATTCATGGAAAATAGGATTCTTCACAAGCTTCAACACACCTTGATTGTCGCAGTGAATGATGGGAGGTTTCTCTTCAGGAATCCCTATATCTGCAAGAATGCGATGTAACCAAATTACTTCACACACAGCTCCTCATGCAACATGGTATTCAGCCTCAATGGATGAGAGAGCAACAACAATTTACTTCTTGCTAATCCACGAGATAGGTCCAGATCCGAGATGAAAAACATATCCTGAAGTGGATTTCCTATCATCAACGGATCCTGCATAGTCCGAGTCTATATATCCCTGTAAGAAGAACTGAGTGTTCTTCTGATACTCCAGACCAAAGTCAACTGTACCTCGGACATATCTCAACACATGCTTTGCTGCTATCCAATGACATTTCTTCGGCTCTACATAAATCTGGCAAGATAGCTCACTGCAAAGCAAAGATCTGTCCGGTATAAGTCAAGTAAATGAGACTCCCCACAAGCTACCTATAGTGAGTGCCATCTACCTGCAGTGAATCCTGAATCTAGATAATTGCAAACCTTTTTCCATAGGTGTGGACATTGGTTTACAATCTGACATTCCATACTTTTCCAAGAGTGTCTTGGCATATTTCATCTGGGAGATGAAGATATGATTCTTCTTCTTCCATATCTCTAAGCCAAGACAATAGTGAAGTAGCCCCAAATCATTCATGTCGAAGGATTTCTTCAGATCATTCTTTACATCATCTACAAGATTGTCAGAACTTCCTGTGATCACAAGATCATCTACGTACAAAACCAGAATGACAATCTCTGTTCCTACCTTCTTGATATACAAATTTGTATCTGAGGGGCTACAAGTGAATCCATGCTGCAATAGGTGATCATCAATTTTTATATACCATGCCCTAGGTGCTTGTTTGAGTCCATAAAGAGACTTTATCAGATGACATACCTTGTGTGGTTGATGCTCATCTACAAACCCTTCAGGTTGGGCCATGTACACTTCTTCTTGTAGATCACCATTTAGAAAAGCACTCTTGACATCCATCTGCTGAAGTTTCCATCCATTTTGTGCTGCCAGTGCACATACAACTCTGATGGTTTTGATCTTCGCAGTGGGTGCAAAGGTCTCGTCATAGTCAATTCCTTCTTGCTGAGCATAACCCTTTGTAACAAGTCATGCTTTTTGTTTTTCGATTGAACCATCTGCCTTATATTTTGTTTTGAAAATCCATTTGCAGCCAATGGATTTCTTACCTGAGGCAAATCGACAAGTTCCCATGTCCGATTCTAAATCAGGGAATCATATTCAACATCCATAGCCTATTTCCACTATGGTTGGTCTAGTGCCTTGGCAAACAAGCGGTGTCGCCCGGTGCTCTCAACAACTGAACTCATGAGTGCAAAATTTACCTCATGTCTAGCTTGACTTCATGTTCTAACTCCCGTAGAAGTACCAGAAGTGAGTTCAGTGAGCATCCCGATAGTACTGGACCCATTTCGGATGTTGGTGCTTTGCTGACGATGTGAAGATGTGTTTTCTAGTGTGCCAAGATCAACAAACAAATCTCCACTCAGCTCTTCTTCTCTCTAAGAAGAATCATCTTGCTCATCATCTGGATGTGTGAGCAATCTATGTGACGAGGTCGGTACTGGATCTCCATTGTGTGGCAGGGAGTCAAAGGACGACTCATCACATACCACATCTCGACTCTCGTAGATCTTCTTCATCTCAGGATCCATGAGACGATATGCCTTTGAGGTAGTACTATACCCCAAGAAAAGACATGGCAGTGTCTTTGGATCGATCTTCTTCCTTCTCTTATCTGGAACATGCATATATGCAGTACAACCAAAAACTCTCAAATGATGAATAGAAGGTTTACGACTAGTCCATACCTCTTCCGGTGTCTTGTTCTGCAAGATCTTCATGGGTGCCTGGTTGAGTAGATACACTGTTGTCTGGACTGCTTCTGCCCAAAACTGATCCTCCAACTTGGTGGTCGAGAGCATACAACGAGCCATCTCCATGACAGTCCTGTTGTGGCACTCAAAAATCCCGTTCATTGGGGCATGTAGGGTGCAGTCAAATGTTGTTGAATGCCATGCTACTTCAGGTATGCTAAGAAATTCTTTGACACAAATTCCCCCCCTCGATCTGAGCGGAGGAGAAGAAGAGGCTTCCCAGACTACCTGGTGGCTTGCTGGTAGAAGGTTTGGAAATTTGCAAGTGCCTCACTCTTCTTCTGAAGGAAATATACCCACATTTTCCGTGAGTAATCATCAATGATAAGTTGGAAGTACTCAAAACCTTGGAAGCTAGCTGGCAAGGGTCTGCACAGATCGGTGTGAATGACCTAAAGATGCTCTGTAGAATGATAAGAGCTCTATTTGAATGGACCTCTATGTTGTTTGCCCAAGACACCCTGAGAAAACAGGTAAGGAATGGGAGAGTGGAGGAAGCCCTCTTACCATTTCCTTCACACTGAGCTGATGCATAGCCCCAGCAGAAAGATGACCATATCGAAAGTGCCAAAGTGTAGTGGACTCTACCATTGATGCAGAGAGAGAAACACTAGATGAAGTGACCACATCCAGTGTAAATAGATGACCCTTTATAAATGCTTGAGCAATGAATAACTCTCCCTAGAAATGATGCAGACTTGACCCTTTCTCAACAAAGAATTCAACCCGCATTCGATGGTTAAGAAGTTGACTTATAGACAAAAGATTTTAAGTCAAACCTAGAAACATATAGCACCTTTGTGAGTGTACATCTTCATGTTCCAAGAGAAATGATGACATCACCAATCCCCGCCGCAATATACTCTTGATATTCTACAATGGTGATCCGATCTCCAAAGCGGGCGGTCACTCGAGTATGGAACAACTTCTTCTTACCAGTCATGTGTTTACTGGCACCTGAATCAATCAACCGTGACATCTTCTCGATGGCTGCGAAGTCTGTGAGACTAGAACAATGTCAGAATGAGTCGTATCTAGTACCTCTTCATCGGAGGTGGCATCTTGCTGAGCAGCAATGTGGCCCTTTTGCCTCTGATTACGAGCATGCCATCGGGATTTCTTGAATATCCTCGGCCGGAAGTGCTCTCTCTTCGCCAGTTTCCATACTTACAAAGGACCGTTGTAATAACAGTTCGTAGTCATGTGCGTATCCGTGGAGCAAATGTGGAACCATCGATCGCCTTGTGATTATGCTATTCGGGTGGCCACAGTGGTGGCCGATGTGAAGATGGCTGCTGAGGATGCTGCTTCTGATTCTGGGGGGGTGATTTCCCTTTCCGAGGCTTATGTTTTTTCCTCATGATGAGATCCTTGTCTTCAAAGGCTTCTTGTACATTTTGCATGAATTCTTCCTACTGAGATAATTCACTGGGTGCAAAACTCACCTCCTGTTGAGTGATTGTCAACGTGGTGATCAGTGTCCAAAACCGGGAAGGAAGAGCTCGCAGGGTGAGCGGGACTAGCAACTTGTCATCCACTGGTTCACCGAGTGCAGAGAGTTCTGCACGTAACTCAGCTACACGCCACAAGAAGGCTTCTACTGATTCGCCATCATGCATACTCATCGCATGAAGCTTTGTCTAAAGTTGTAACTTTGTCATCAGATTCTTAGCTTTGTAGATGGTACACAATGCGCTCCATGCCTGAGAAGAAGTAGTTGCTTCCCAAATGTATGGCTGCACCTCATCAGAAAGACTCAGGGTGATGAGCATTAGCGCTTTCGCATCAGCCTTTTCATATTTTTCCAATAGATCAAAGCCTCTGTGGAGGAGCATCTTTCTGTAAACGATCCCCAAAGATCTTCGAATTGAAGAATTATCCACATTTTGGTTTTCCATGTGGCAAATTTGGCCCTTTCAAGAGTTGGGCATCGGATAGAATATTTTTGGAGCAGCGAGGCATTTTCAAAAAAACTCAAAAATGTATTTTATTTATTTATTTATTTTTCAAAAATGGCTACAATGCTTACTGAAGGAATCTATCCCAAAGATGGGCTCTATAGGCTCATGTAGTGAGATACCGACGCTCCTGTGGGCATTCTATTTCACGTTCGTCATGTTCGCATCATAACCATGTTCATTCATAACCACGCTTGACATCGAATGTCTCTATTCCAACAAATTCCTTAACACAATCTCATTAAAGAGAATGTTCCCAGTGTTGTGTAGCTCGTTGACCAAGGCAAAGAACAACCTAGTGGTGTCTTCATTGTCATTCAATGCCCAAATATTTGGTGCATTGCTCGCGGTGCTTTGTGCATCGAAATTTTGACATACGCGCACACACTGTTTTGAAATTTGTAGGCTTTCTTCACTTGCACAGTTTAATGGAGCAAAGAAGAACAAAACACTGAGGGCTCCGAGGGCTCCTACCATGCACAGTTTTTCTCTTCTTCTTGTCTTCCACTCTGCAAATGATGGCAATGGCTTGAGCCAACAATGTCTCCTTCCACGCAGGTATGTCTCCTTCCACGCAGGTAGAGGACGACAGTTGGTCTGGGCTCCTTCCACGCACACTTACAGCAACCAAACTACAAACTAATATCAGACAGGGATAGAGCACAGCCACGCACTCTTCTCCTTCCACGCACACTGTTCCTCCACGTACAACATACACTGGTTTGCAAAAATGTTTTCTCCACGCATAACAAAACCTGCCGATCGACTTTTGCGCCTCCATAACCCACTCGATGCCAATGGTTGCACCAATCAAGTTTTATTGATTGCTATACATGAAATAAAAGATCACACCTTCATATAGGTCATGGGAAGGAAGCGCGTAGGAGAAATAGTTACATAACTGCTTTATTAACAAATACAAACAAAAATGTATTAATGTGCTAATAAATACCTCCTTTCGGCCTTGTGGACACACCTAAAAATTAGAAAAAAATATACAATATAAATTCATAGACATCTATATATGAATCAAAAAACATCCAGAAAGTAACAATATCATTTACAATTTCTAACATCTCGATTCCACATTTCATCAATATCAATAGGATCATAAGGTTAGTTCAATTGTTAAGGTCTACTAAAAATTAAGAAATATCACATGTCGAAATATATATAACTATGTCAACAACATATCAACATCAATATTAAATGCCTCTAATAATCCACATATATTATATATGAATCGAAATCAACAATAAATCCAATATTTCTAACATCTAACATCATGCTAAATAAAAATCTACAATAATATCCATAAGTATAATCGATAATATCGAAACTAAAGGTAAAAAGTGTCGAAGGGAAGTGGTAAATACGCCCCCTCCCCTTAGACTTACTTCCTTTTGGAAATCACTGGAATAGGTGTGGAAATTAGAATCGTAGTAGTGTAGACCCTCCCATGTAGCCACAGCCTCATCATATCTGTCCCACTGACTAAAAACTAGTCAATATCTCGCCTCGAAGGCCCAATGTCCTACACTCTAAAATACATATGGGCTCATCCATCACCTACCCCTAATCCTGCACCTACAAGGATGCCCAATCCAGCACATGAGAAGGGTTTACAATATATCTCCTAAGTACAAAAACATGAAACACATTGTGGATGCGAGACAAGCTAGGTGGCAACACTAGACGATAGAACAAAGGGCTGATACGCTCTAAGATCTCAAAGGGACCCACAAATATAGGAGAAAGCTTATGACCTTTCTTGTAATGAATAGGGCTCTTATGAGGTCTTACATGAAGAAACACGTTGTTCATGCCCACCTCATAACTATGATCTGTCCTATGTTGATCTGCATACTTCTTTTGCCTATCCTGTGCCTCCAAAAGCCTCTACATGATCATAAAAACCTACTACTCCATGTCCTATAGTAAAGTTGGTCCAAGAGAAATGTTGTCCTCTAACATGTCCCAAATAAGAGGTGTCCTATACTATCTGCCATATAATGCTTGAAAAGGAGCCATGCCTATCAAACTCTTGAAACTATTATTGTAGGAAAATCCACCGATATAATTATTCCTCCCACTCGAATGATTATCCATGACATACATCCTAAGCATGTCCTCTAAGATCTTATTCACTCGCTCAGACTGTCCATTTGTCTCAGGGTGATACGCGGTGCTATAATTGATCTTTATCACGAGAGCATGTTGCATGGTTGTCTAAAAATGGGAAGTATACAAGCTATCACGGTCACAAATGATCTTCCATGGCATCCCATGCAATCTGACAATCTCATCGAGATAAACCCGCATGCCACTTCACTAATCGTGTAGTGGTCTTCACTAGATAAAAACGAGTCACTTTCATCAATTTATGCACCGTGATCATGATGGTGTTGTTGGAACATAATGATTAAGTGTTCGACAAACCCTTAATGTATATAGGTCCATCAATAATATACATGTTAATATTTAATAATATGAAATATTTATATTTCTATTACTAAATATGTTAACCTAGGTATATACTTTAGGTTAAATATTTAACATCATGAAATTATTATATTTCTAATATTAAATACTATAAACTTAGGTTTATGTGTCAACCTTTTAGGTTGAAAGGTGGATCTAGAGACATACCCGATCACCTTATATAAAAATGACTTTAGGTCCTCATTTTATATATTTAGGGAAATATATCAAAGGTATGTAAATAAAGTGATTTGATTTTACCTTTAGTAAATAGGGTTTCAAAGGAGGAGGTGATCTTACTGGATGTAAAATAAGTTCTCTCAAGTAATATGTTATTTTCAAAGTGGTTTTTGCCCTATTGGTGTTTGCCACTATAAATACTGTGTCACCCCCTCTTTTTTCCCCAATTTATTTTGGCATTACATTTGTGCAATTAAACTCTCGGTAAAAAATTTAAGGTTTTTCAATTTTAAATCCCTAATTTTTTGGGGAGGGAGGAGATGTAATATGATATGATTCTTACTTTAATTTACATTTTGTAAAATTATATGGAATTAATGTTTTTTTGAGATTGATGTATGCACGTACAGTGAAAGGGGATTCAAATATTACATACATGAAAATCACATATAGAAAAATAAATGATTTATTACTATATGAAATAATTTTCATGTTTTCTATAATTTCAAATGTTTGCAGGTTAAATATTTCGGAAGGTAAATTCATACTCATGTTCTTTGGTCCCCTATAAAAGGATTCAATTTGAAAAACTATAGTTTATAGTTAATCTATAACTATATCCTATATAATTTGAAAATTATATTATTATTTTTAAATAAAAATATATATAATATAGAATAAGGTTTATATAATAATTTATATAAACATCATATTAAAATTTATATAGTTTTGGAAAAAAAACTATATATTAAAAGTCTTTAACCATATTAAAATTACATGGGATTGAGGAAAGATTCAACAGACCATATTCTAAGCCTAAGTTTAAATCATATTTAAAATTAACTTATAAATCTAGGCATATATAGTTTTTTTAAAGGAAAAAACCGAAGTTTAAATCATATTTTATATACATGGTTAGTTTAAACCGCTTAAATTATAAATATTATTATATTTGGTTTATATATGTTTAAAAAAACTAAAGTTCTTACTTTTTTTGGAAAGGGGGCCTGTGTTTTTTGTTTGGCCATAAAGGGATTACATTTTAAATCTTAATACTTATTAAATAAATCCTAACATCTCTCCCTAATCATTTAAGGGGGTGGCCCCATTCATTTATATCTTATATTTTATAAAAATTATTTAAATAAACCTATTTAAATGTTTTGTTTTATATAAGAGTGGGAGTGGAGAATAAAATGAGATAATATCTTAGGTATAAATGTGGAACTCTCAAGTATAAATGGAGAATTAAAAAAAAGGGCTATTTTATTGGTGGCCCACATGAAATATCGTAAATATTTATTAAAATTAAGAGTAAATGAAGGAAGGATTCAAGGTTCATGAAAATAAGATTTGAATTTATTTCATTAGTCGGGTAAATTACTTGTTCCTCTCGTAAAATATACAAAGTTAATCTATACTCTCATAAATTTACTTACACCTGGGATAATTATTTTAACTTTGGTCTATGTCCTTAAAACCCCTTTAATAAGAGTTATGTGTTTATTTACATAAGAAATACTATAGTTTATAATTTTAATGAAGTATATGTTATTTTTTATTTACATTCTATAAACTATATACCTCTTTTTAAAAAAAAGTGTATATATTTTTACATAATAAATTATAATAGGTTATTATAGTGAGTTAAAATATAACCTCCTAATATTATACGAAGAAGAAATTCTAGAATTTCACATATTAGAAATACAAAACAATTTTGGTTTCATTAAATTTGACTTGGTCAAATGATCATCACGGTAGACCAAACATAAGACAATATGATTGTCATTTAGACGCCAAATTTAAGCACATTGATTCCAATAATATTTCATTGTGTTAAAATTGATGGTCATATGACTGATCACACACAACAAACCAAAAAGGCCATTATGACGGTCATTTAGAGGCCAAATTTAAGTGGCCATATTTTTGTGTACATTAAATATTTCAAAACTTTGAAGTTGTTATGCATTCTTAGGGTTCTCTTCTTCACTTCTATATGGTCAGAAATATTTTTTATATAAATGGGGTATAATGCAGAGCCCTTTATATTGTGGGTTATTATTTTGATCATGGGAGGTTAATTAGTATGCATTGTAATGACAAAATTAGTTATGATCAAATAGTTTCTTTAGATCTATAAAATTTAGATCTGATTCTATTAAAGTTTTGATTTTATTATCGATAAATATGTATCTAACTCTATGGTACATTGTATATTATAATGGGGTGTGTTTTACAAGTTTAGGAAAACAATGGCATCTAACTATTTCTATCTTGACAAAACCCAGATCTTGAATGAAACCAACTACAACATTTGGATCAAAACATAATTTATGGTGAGGAAACTTTGGATGATTGTTTCTGGATCTAAGGTTGCTCACACTAATCATTAAGTAACTATAGATAACATTAATACATTCTTGCAACAAATGCATGAGGGTCTTTCTAAGATTCTACGCAATGTGAATGATGAGTACGTTCTAAACATTAGTAATATCAAACATCTGAAAGAGGTATAGACACAACTAGAATTCATTCATAAAGATAATTGGTATATCAAGTATAGTAATGAGAGCACAATAGCTGAAGGAATTCAAGGAAATGGTCTCAGTATATTTTTTATGATTTCTCTTCGCATCTTTTTTATAACTCAAAGTTTGAATAATTTAAAACTAATGCATGAAATCTTATGACATGTTAATTATTGAAGCATATATGAAATGTGTAGATATAATCTAGTGAAAGGTTCACATGTGTTATTTTCTTCTCTTGAGTTACTTCATTAAATGCTTCTAAATGATGGTTTTCATTCTGATTTAGTAAATGGTCATGATGATGTTTTGATGCTATAGATGTTTCAAACTCTTATCTTCCTAGATCAGAAATTAAATTAGATTCAATCTATGTTAAAAATTTCAAATCATATTAACATTAGGAAAATGACCGTAATCCATCATATGTACCATGCATTAATTACATTGTATGAACCTTAGCCACAAATTATTATAGGGTCTAGGTAGGGTATACAAAGTAAAATATAATGCTAATGGTAGAATTAACAAACATAAAGCTAGACTTATTACTATAGGTTTCACTCAGAAACCTAGTATTGATTATGTTGAGATATTTCATGTAGCTAAAATGAGTACTATTAAGGTCTTATTTGCAATCGCTCAATTTGGGTGGGAAATCCACCAAATGGATAAAAAAATTCTTTTTTGAATTACAATTTAAAAGAAGAATTTTACATGTTTCAACCTAAAGGATTCAAGAAAATGGTAAATAAAACTATGATTGTAAGTTGAGAAATCCTTGTATGGTTTAAAACAAGCCCTTAAACTTGATATGTGAAAATTGTTTCCTTCTTTAAATCTGTTAGGTTTTGTTAATTGTTATTCTAACAATGATATATTTATCAAGAAATAAGGCTCACATATTATCATTATATGTATATATGTTGATGATATGATTATGTTTGGTGAAAATTATGATTTAACTCATAGGATTAAAGAGACATCAAGTAGTACTTTAAAATGAATGAGTTAGGTCTCTCTCATCATGTTATTTGTATGATTGTATTTCATTCAATTGTTATTTTTCAAAACACAATATGCAACCATTGTATTGAAAAAGTTTCTTATGATTGATCAGTAAACCATTTTCTACTTCATGGAAGCTAGAATAAATATTGATCCTAAATCAGAGATGAAAAAGGTTGATCCTATTTTATATACGCTATTAGTTGATAGTTTGATTTATCTAACTATAACTAGATCATATATTCCTATACAAAAGTAGGAATTACTTTAAGGTTTATGTACGAACCTCTTTTAGATATCATTGAAATCTTGCAAAAAGAATTTTTAGATATTTGAAAGGAATAAAGTAATTATGGGTTGCATTATAATAAGAATGAAAATGCTATTTGTTGTATATATCTTCCCCCCGGGTAAATATAGACAAACAGAAGAATATCGAAATCAAAGAAACTCAAAACCTGACATTTATTTGTGCCACCAGTCACTTTGGAGGCGCACATTAGAAGATGTCGACATGAGAAAAGTTGCGCCCTGGCGTAGGTTGGAGGTGCACATTAGAGGATGTCGACATGAGAAAAGTTGCACCCTGGTGTAGGTTAGAGGTGCACATCAGAAGATGTCGATATGAGATAAGTTATGCCCTAGAGAAGGTAGGAGGCACACATTAGAGGATGTCAACATGAGAAAATTTTCACCCTAGCACAAAGTTAGAGGCACACATCGAGGATGTCGACATGAGAAAAGTTACGCCCGGCACAGGTTAGAGGTGCACATAAGAGGATGTCGACATGAGAAAAGTTACACCCTGGCACAGGTTGGAGGCGCACATCAGAAGATGTCGATATGAGAAAATTTACACCCTAGTGCAGGTTGGAGGTGCACATCAGAAGATGTCGACATGAGAAAATTTGCGCCCTGTAGGTTAGAGGCGCACATCAGAAGATGTCGACACCACATTTTCAGCACCTATTGCGCACTTAAGAGTATGTTGACATGAGTATGGATGCACCGAGGTGCATCTTCACAAGGCGCATCTTCAGGAGGTGCATCTTCAGGAGGCACAACATTTTGAGCGTTGACACCCCGAACCTGACAGAAAGCAAACCCTGACGTAGATATTCAAATGGCCATAAATTTTCATATGGAGCTCGGATTCACGCAAGGTTGGACTTTTCGAAAATATTACAAGGTCCTTTGGCCATATCTTTAATTGGATGAGAACAAGTTCTTCAAAAATGAAAATACAAGCTTCACCATTTTTTGGGTTTGCTAGGGTCTCACCTACCGCCATAATGAGATGAATTAAATACAACCTAGAGTGGTTAGGGTAGATTTGGAATTCCTCTCACTTCCCTCTCTCATTATTCCTATAAATTTTAAGGAGGGGCTTCTTTTTAAAGATTGGAAATTCTTGTTTTGCCCCTCCCTTCCTCTCTTTGTGAGATGAATTCGTGGAGTTCAAACCTCCCATCTAAAACTATAATGCAACTCTACCTCTTGACATTCTCGTAGTGTATCAGTATCAATCTTTGGAGAAAATAATGCATGTCTATGGATGATTCTCAACCCTCTCTCGTGTTAATTTGCATCCTCCTAATCTTTCACTACAAATTTGGTTATCTCAGTGCATGATCTTGCATTGCATTTTTACGGTTTGTGTT
This sequence comes from Taxus wallichiana var. yunnanensis, assembly GCA_018340775.1. Taxonomy (NCBI): domain Eukaryota; kingdom Viridiplantae; phylum Streptophyta; class Pinopsida; order Cupressales; family Taxaceae; genus Taxus; species Taxus wallichiana. The sequence continues at coordinate 297,675,634 of CM031241.1, forward strand.
TATTGGCAAGACATGTGTTCTTCATTCCTCTGCATCACCTTTGTTAGTTTATGTTTATTTTTAAGCATCTTCTTACCTTGTCTCCTCGGCAAGTTAGATTAGGTTTTTGAGTAAATCCTCTACATTTTTATGTGTGCATCCGAATAGAGGAATAGAACTGCCTTCATCCAGAGAGCTTTTCCATTTCACAAGGTCCCACACTTGGGAAAAGTTCCATGCTATGTAATTTAATGAGAGTCTCAACCCATCGAGTTGTACACATTCGGGGGTGTTGTGATTTTCCATAAACAATATCTTATATGGATTTTTTATTCTAACCATACCGATGTTGTGTTATAAAATATACTTGGATATGTGTTCAAGTTTTTTGTGTAGGAACCATTACTTTGAACAACAAATAAAATTAATAGTCTCCATTTCTTCTACTGAGGTAGAGAAGTACAATGGAAGAAGTAAAAAATGCCATGTGGCTGCAACGATTGTTGGTAGAGATACACATGTAAGTAAAAGGAAGTATTTCTATTCTATGTGGTGGTCAGAGTTGTATTAGTCTTGATTAAGAATCCAATTCAACATCAGAGGATGAAGAATATTGAGATACATATATGCTTCACCCGTGATAAGGTGCAAAGTGATGAGATAAATCTCAAGTTTATGTTGATCAAGAGTAGATTGCCGACATCTTCACAAAGTCCCCGAGTGCTACAAAGTTTTGTCATTTTTATAAACATTTTGGATTGTCAAAGTTTCCATCAAGGGGAGTGTGCATGAGAATGTCACATCCTAATGGAACTTGGTTTTTGTAAAAATACCTTTGGGAAAGTGGAGAAAAATGCCTTTGGGCATGCATATCCCCTCAACTTATTTTTTAGGAAGAAGTGTAGACATATATTCAAGGTGATCTTCTGTAACCTCTTTAGTGCTATTGAGTTTACTAGTAAACATCCAAGTACAAGCATATTGTTAAGGAGGTCCTTGGTTGTAGAAGACTCTTATATGTTATGGTTCAATAATTTTTTATGAGAACCTATGAGAACACGTAAAACTCACAAATCATACTTAACCACCGATCATGGGATGATCTTTGAGATTCCAAACTACTTTTGTACCAAAAGGTAATTTGAAGTATGATGAAGGTGTTCTAATTCCTTTAATCGATATTCTATCCTAAAACCTTTATGGTTTAAAGATTGTAAATCCTATATTGTACCACGTGGAGGTAATCTATCGGCATATGTTATTTTATCCCACTTAATATTAAGGGGGACTGTTTGAACATAATGATTAATTGGTCCTGCCAACCCTTAATGTATTTTGGTGCATCACTAATATATAGGTTAATATTTAATAATATTCAATATTAATATTTCTGTTATTAAATATGTTAACCTAGGTATATACTTTAGGATGAATACTTCATATCATGAAATGATTATATTTCTAATATTAACTATTATAAACCTAGGTGTTTATGTCAACCATTTTAGGTTGAATAGGTGGGTTGGGAGACATACCGATCACCTTATAAAATGGACTTTAGGTCCTCATTTGATATATTTCAGAAATATATCAAAGGTGTGCAAATCAAGTGATTTGGTTTTACCCTTGGTAAATAGGGTTTCAAAGGAGGAGATGATCTTACTAGATGTAAAATAAGTTATTCAAGTAAAAGGTTATTTTCAAAGTTATTTTGACCCTATTGGGGTTTTCCACTATAAATATTGTGTCACCCGTGTTATTTATTTCCCGTAAGTATTTATTTATCTACCTATGTTATGATGTAATATTTATTTAAATATTTATTGTAACATTATGCAATATGTAACTTGATTAAATAAGTATTTATTAGAATCCTCAAATTATAATAAGCATCGTGGTGGTATTTTAACGTTGGTAATCCAACTATAAAGTCCATGCAAATGGTGTCCCATTTCTACTCCAAAGATAGAATGACGAAAGAGAAGGTCAACTGGATGTTGATGCTCGGTGTTCACCTTATGACACTCTAAAAACATGATACGAATTGAGCCACATCTCTCCAAATTCCTCTCCAATGGTATAATTATCTCAAGGTGGCATGCATCTTCTTCACCTTGGGATGGGCTGAATAAAGTGCATGATGGGCCTCTCACAAAATGTCCTTTCTCAAGCCTCCATATCTAGGCACATATATCCAGCCTCTGTTCCTAAGAAGGCCATCTTACTCTAAAGAAAATCCATCAAAATTCCCCTCAACGAGTCTCTGAGAGTCAATCTTTGCTTTGGATGCAAGGTAGAAGCTGTCATGAGGAAGCTGATGCAAAATCTTACTCCAAAAATTTGTACCCACTAAAGTGGCTAGAGCCACATGTCTCTATCTACTTAGGGAATTTGCAACCACATTCTCCTTCCTATTCACATGCTCTATCTCTATGTCATAATCACAAAGAAACTCCATCCAACGCCACTGAAGAACGTTAAGATTGGGTTGCGTGAAGAGCTGACGAAAGACTCAAGTGATTAACCCTGAGTGTGAATCTCTAGCAAAGAAGGAAGTGTATCCACCACACGAAGGCATACAAAACTGAAATAAGCTTAAGAGCATGAGCTGAATAATTGAGCTCATAATCCTTGAGTTTGTGATACTCAAATGTAACTACTCGCCCTTTTTCATCAACACACCTCCAAGTATTGCCAAAGAATATAAATGTAAAACTAACCTTGGAAATTTGGAATTACAAGAATAGGTGTTGTCATGAGACATTCCTTCAGTATCCTGAAAGGCCTTCTCACATCTGTATATCCATATAAACCTCTTCCTTTTCTATTGAAGGTAAGTGATGGGGTGTGCAACCTGAGATAAATCCTAAAAAAATATCCTGTAATATCCTACCAAGCCCATGAAGTGGCACACCTAAGTCACACTAGTGGGTGCTGGCCAATCCATAATAGATCGAATCTTGGAAGGATTGACTATTATACCTTCCCCAAAAATGATGTGGCCCAAATATTGCACCTCGGTTTGAAAGAACGGACACTTCTCCAAGTACCCATACAACTGCTGCTCGTGAAGACACTAAAGAACTCGGGAGAAGGTGCCCCTCATGCTCCTCACACGTATGTGAGTATATCAGAATTCTCTCAAGGAAAATGAGCATGAAGCAATTTAAAACTTCCTAAATACCCCATTCAACAAGCTCATGAACACTGTGTTGGTGCTTAGATTTGTTTCGCCCCATTTGCCACTATTTTCCTCTGGTTTGTCTGTTCTACAACTTTTTTTCTCTCAATGTGGGTTTTCTGAAAGTTTTATTTCAATTGGAGATGCTTCAAGTTGTTTACAAAATCCATTTTCATGTCCCTCCTAGAGGAAGTCTCTGATTTTGCCATGTTTTTGCCCCAATTTCTTCAAAATCCACTGGCTCTGTAATTTTTCCTATTCTTCCTCCACCATGGAAGCTCGAAAATGGTTAATATATGTTTGTATGCCTTTTAAAATCCAAATATATGGTCAAAAATATTCTTGGAAACATGATTCACCTTTTTCATTTCAAAAATTTTCATCCTTAACGAAAAATTAGGTTCGGGTGTGAATAGTGATTTTCTATATTTTTATGGTCTTAGGGTATCTGTTTCCTATCAAAATTATTCCTCAAAGATTCGGCAATCATGTAGATTCCTTTGGTTGGTTAGGGGATGAAAGGAAAATGTTTTAACTTATCACTTTTTACTTCTTTGGCAAAAATAAAATTTGGTCCCATACCTCCGCTCATTTCGATTGGTTCTTTTGGTGCTTACGTGGCTTCTTCTAATCGGATGGGGCTGCGAAGGGTCTATTTTTGAACTTGTTCTTTCTGGATACTTTGGGAAAAGGTTTGAAATCTCCTCGCAGCCACACTAGGCTCTAATTGTAGTAAATTTAAGAGGTAGGGAAAAATATCACTTTTACCCTACATGATGTCACATGGCGAGCCAACACTCATTCAAAATTTCATATTTTGGGGATCATTTCAAGATGCACCATAGTGACATGTGGTGGTTTGAAAATTCAAAGGGGTGTGGAGGTAGACCATCGGGGTAACTTGCATTTTTTTCCACCGATATTCAAATGACTAAAATCTCAAAATGGCCCTCAAGCCCGATAAAGGAAAAGTCAAAGCTTGTTCCAGTTAATGGCAGAGGTGCGAACTCTCGGGGAAAATTTGGAAAATTTTCCTTTTAGGAGCAAGGAGTTAAAAGTGAAAAAGGAAGCACGGTTCTTCTAGGACCCACATTGGGACACATGTCAAGCCCATTTTTCAAGGGTGGAGCTATGGGGAAAACTTGGAAAATTTTCCTTTTCAAAAAGGGGGTGAAATGGAAGAATTTAGCCATGGTTCCACTGGGACCCACCTTAGGACACATGTTAGGATCGTTTCCCAAGGGCGGAGGTGCATAGAAAAATGGAATTATTTTCCATTTTTCCAAAAGGTTGTAAAAGTCAAAGGAAGCCCTCGAGCTCTGTTTAAAAGTTGAATCTTCCATGTGGACGGCCCAAATTCAAAGTAAAGATCAATGGCAACTATGAGTCTAAATCTGATTTCATCCCCATTTTTACTGAAACATGCTTGGAAGTGCAAGTCTTCATGATTTCTTGGTATTTCCTACATGCCAAATAGAGAGGGAGTTAGTTTTGATATCTAATTTTGGTGGGAGAGATCTGGAGATATATTTCACCATTAAAATGGTCTGACTATCGGGCTTGATCTAATTTTCCATTTTTCTTCCCCAAGCATGCAAGGAACCAAATTTGACAGATTAGGGGCAGAAGTGGTTGGGAGTGGAAGGATAGGGTTTTCTACTAGATGAAGGAGTTGAATGCTAGATTTTCAAAGAGATCATCCCCATGAGTAATTAACTTTTACAGATCTGATTTTAGGAATCACGATCAAGATCATGGCGAGCATTGGTACATTAAATGTTTTTATCTTTTGGGGAAGAGGGGGCTCTATTATAAATGTTCTAAATGGAAAATTTTTTTCATGCAAATGGTTAGAGTGATTGGTACGGCGGTGCCGATTTTCATGGTCGGTGCCAATTTGTTTGATCGACGCCGATTTGGGCCATTCTTGTCGATGTGTTGCAATTTGGCTTCTCCACGCTCTTCTTCCATCTCCCGATCTTCTTGCTATAATGTTGACATTTAGCTTATTTATCTGGTCATTCTTGTGCCTTGAGTGTTGCCTTTTGCACATACTTTCACTATTATCGTCCATCTTGAGCCTGTTCCTGTCCATTAGGCACTCACATTTTTGTTAGCTTAGAGTTAGCGGGTTCAGTAGGCACTAACATTGTCTACTTTGCAAACCATCCATTGTCCCTAGCAATGTGTCTCTTTTTAGGTGCTTCCTATTTTGCAGCCCTCCTTAACACTCATGGGTCTCATAGGTACTAATGTCATCTCATTCATGATCGTCTAATGCCTCTACCAATGTGAGTTCCTTAGTTTGCTTTGCCTTTTTATTTTATTTTTTTTGTGTCGTTAATGATTAGATCTACTCTAGGCATTTAGCTAGGGATCCTACATTTTCATCTACCTTTTCAAAATTGGGATCGTTTTCTTTTTGGGTCCCATACCTAGTTTGAGGGGGATCACATCATCACTTTTTCTTCCTTTCTTCCAACTCCTTGTTTTTGTCTCGCAACTTTGCTTATCACAAGTTACTTGACAAAAAGGGGCAAAATGTAGACACCTAAAATTGGTTACTCAATTTAGTGTCCCCCACATTCGTTTACCTTCTCAGGTAACCTGGGGCACATTCATATCATCACTGCTCCCTTAGGGTATTATTCAATATTTTCTTTAAAACATCTATCCTAAGTTTAATTCACTCCATTATGTTTTACCCCTAAGTAATTAAATATTAACTATTTAATTACACCTTTTTACATATATCCTAACCACTTATCTACCACATATCAATTTCTAACCTCCCATATCTATTCTATCCATATATCCCCCTATTTCTCCTCCTCCCAAACCAAGCAATGGGATATTTCCCGTATTTGAGGTGGAGGGATCACTCTCATCTTTCCAGAAAGCGCTCCTTTTGGCCATTTCGGGAGTCTGTTCCCTTTATCGCCTCTGCCGATTTTTTCGAACAACACCGATTACAAATAAAGGCTAGTAACTCAGCTAGTTAGATAGTGAGTTAGACAGAGAGACAAAGAGAGAGATACAAAAATAACGAGAGAGTTTTGAGCATCAAGTCTGAGCATTGTCTATCAAGTGAGAGCGAATCCCATCCAAAACAATCCCTGAGAGGAGTACCATTACTCTTCTCTCCTATCGCATCGACATCGGGAGTCTTCACCGATCTCTTCGTGACTCTGCTCCTACATCCAAGACAGTGGAGCTTTGCACAAGATCCCTACGACTCTCTTGCAGATCTCAAAGAAGATCAATGATCTAGCTTTCACCGTCTCTGCTTCTCAAATCTTCCTATAATTTCCCTAAGTGGACGCCGACAAAGACACCAATGCACACCATTGATTCTATCTAGTCGATGCCGACTTATCTCAGTCGACGCCGATTCCTCTCAGTCGACGTCAATTTTCCTAATCGGTGCTGATCTGCCTGCAGACAGGTAAAATAATTTAGGGAACACAAATCCAACATTGTTTTCACACTTTCCTATTTTTTATTGGTTTCTGTCTTTGTTTACTTTTCTATCTGTCATTTTTAATCAAAATATAGACATTTACTTACATCTTTTATCATGTATGCTTCTTTCCTTAATTGAAAATGTGGACTGACATCCACCGAGGGAGCTTATCGCTTCCTGACCCACTTTTCAGGCAGTCCACCCAAATATCTTTTAATGTAGTATTTTTCTGTCAAGCATCTGTGTCTCGCAGGTTTCCTGGATCTACTTTGCAGGATCACTCGTGGCGCCCGCTCTTGTCTACATCAGGCTTTCTTTTCCATCTAGATCTTCGAGATCTAGTCTTTCGTATTTATTTCATTTGAGTTTTTCAGGTTTTTGTGTTTAGTTTGGTACATTAACTTGGATAGTAACAAGCGCGAAATTCTTGATCTACATTCTCAAGACGCTCGGTGGGACCCAACCAAAGTCCCTTATTGGTAAGTTCATTTCTTTTTCTAGTTTTGAGCTTTTGTTTTTCAAAGATTAGCAAATCTTTTGTTTGATTTCAAAATTGCACTCTTGATCCATCTCTTTTAGAAAAAATTTATTTCATTGAAAGTTTTTTAGTTCTTTAAATAGAAATTTTCGTTCTACTATCATCTGGATATGTCTTTCTCGGAATTGTTTGTGTGTTTGCTTAACCTTTTCTTGCAGGGATTTTCTCGTTCATGGGATTGTTCGAGGGGAAGAGCTCAACAACGTGCTTTTTGAAGTCCACACACCTTGGAGAGCTAAATCTACAGGTATTTCTCTTTTACGGTGTTTTCTCCTTTTTAGGAACTAAAAAAAAAAGGACTTTGTTTGTTTGTTTTCTATCACATTCAAACATTCTGATTTTGGTGCTTAAAAAGAATCTAATCACATTTGGGAAAGAATTTGTTTGACTTGTCTTCATCGAAAACAAACACTTCATTTTTAAGTGCTTAAAAAGAACTTTTTCTTTATCATTTCTGTCGTATGCTTTTCATCTAGTTTTAATTAGGTTGGAAAATTTATCAAATCGGTAGTGACACTATTTGATTTTTATTTTTCACCCTTGCACACAAAGCCAAAATCACTAGGTATAAAGCATTTAAACAAAAATTCCTCCCTTGCCTCACCTACTTGGAAGTGACATCCAAGAGGAAGAGCCTACGCGTACTCGGGCCATGTTATAAATTCACGAAAGTTTTGGTATATATTGGCAAAGCACCCGACTCCTTATCACAACAAGGTGTGTGAAGTATGGGGTAGGCCCCTATATCAAGCCACGTGCTACTGGTCTTTTACTGAAGTGCCTTTGGGACTCCTCACCAAACATTCCCCAAACCATCTTTAGTTGGCTATCTGAGTAGTTCCTATTCTAAAAAGCCTTCCCTAATATTTTCTTTCTTAAAAGCATAAAATTCAAAAGAGATAATCACCTACACTACTTGAATTTTCTGTGCATTAGTTAGGTCAATCTTCTTTTTTTCTATATTTCTGCTTGTTTATGATGGTCATCACTCGTTACAATCTAGAAGAATGGCTCAACTAGCCCCTTCTTCCTCTAAAATCACCACTAGTGTGGATGTTTCGCACCCCTCGGGTCTTCCTCAGGACCGCTATTAGTTGGTTCCCCATCTTGGTCATATAATCCTTTCTATCAGCCTAAAGCAATCCCATCACGTCCAGCTTCCCCCAGTCCTTCAGAAATATCATCTGCTTCTGACATAGAGTATGTTCCTCATGGGGATCCTAGAATTTAGGCACTCCTTGATCACAATCTAGTAGCCCTTATGGATTATCTAGTACATAAGTCCATTCGAATATCTGATCAGGGACCACCAATCTAGCAAGTTTATGATTATCCTCATGAACCATCCCAAGCTTTTGTAGAACAGTTAGCATCCTTTTTCTCACCTCAAACCATGGAAGAGGGTGGCACACCTATGCCTCCTTTTTCTCTTCCACCGACCATGTCGACTAGTTCTCAAATAGTCTTGCCTATTCCTAGTGCTGCAGTTACCTCGGCTATTCCACAACCTACTTCTGAGAAGTCCTCTTCTATAGCTATAATGGGCATGTTTGTAAACTCACAGAGTGTTGTTAATTATTCTATGCCGTCCATTGAGTCCTAGGGTTAGTACCTCTTTATGAGTCAACCCCCTTTAATGAGTCAATTGGTTCCTACTTCTCATCCTTTAGTTGGTATTTCTTCCAATGTTCCAGTGATAGTAACCTTCACCCATCCTCTAGCATCGGCACCCTTAATAACCAATCCAACAATCAAAAGCCTCATTCAGACCTTGTTCCCCACCATGTCCAATCAAATCAACACCCATGTTCCTCAACCCATTCCGATTCAGTTGACGAGTGTGGGAGCCCACCAATCATAGGCTCCGGTTGTTATTCAACCATCTTTTTCTCAACCACTTATCATCTCACATCCTGTTTATACACAGGATCCTTCACAACAAATACCTCACTAGATGTCATCACCCAGAACACCTGGTTATTCCTCTTACCATCCTATTAATCAACAGATGAATCCCCCATTAATGCCTCAACAAAATCCACCATTCGCTTCTTATGTAGGACATACCAGCATGCCTCCTCCTCAATCTGACGTGGTCCAAATTATTTTCAAGAAAATCATGGACTTAGAAGCATCCACCAAAGGGGCTCATCCTTCATATTCTTTTGAAGAAGTATGCAATGAACCGATTCATCCATCAGTGGCTTTTAAGCCTTATCCTCCCCAATGGGAACTTCCTAAATTTTCAAAATTTCATAGTCGGGAGGACCCTCAACAACATTTTCGAGCATTCAAACATGCTTGCTACCTTATAGTCTAGGATCAAGAGCTTATGCTCCATACTTTCCCTATGTCTCTAACAGACCTACTTTAGACTGGTACAATAACATTCCCCAACATTCCTTGTTTTCTTTCTCTCAATTGGCTCAGATGTTTGTTGAAAACTTTTCGATAAATATCACACATAAGATCTCGATTATAGATCTTTATAACATTTGTCAATTCGATGATGAGTCTATTGCAGACTTTGTTGCTCGTTGGAGAGGGATAATAAACCAATTGTCTTTCTCCCTTCCTCAATCTCAACAAATCGAGTTGTTTACTCGATCTTGTGCTAATCATATTTCTTCCACCTTAAGGATCCAGACCTTTCATACATTTGAAGAAGCCTTCATGATGGCACGCAAACTTGAATCCCACTGCCATTGAACAAGGGAAGTTAAAACTTCGTTCTAAATCTAAACCAGATTTTTCTCGGTTTACAAAATCAAACCCTTCCACTTCTAAAGACAAGAATCAGGGATCCACCAACGCTATCATATTAAAAACACCACGAGCCGATAGCAATTCTAATCAAACACCATGGAGAGACTCCTCATCTTCTCGAAAAGGACCCTCATCATCTCGATCTTTTACTTCGTTGGGGGAATCATATGCTTCTATCTTAGAAAAAATGTTGGAAGTTCACATGATCAAACTTCCCCCTATTAGAAATTTTGATGAAAACCAAGAACGTCCATTCTAGTATAGGGAAAATGACTTCTGTCATTATCATAGAACTAAAGGCCATGACATTGAGCGATGTCAAACCTTCAAAAATCTTGTCTAGAAATTCATTGATAAAGGCGAGCTCATTTTGGATAACCCAAATGCTCCCCAAATCAGGCGCTTGATGTTTTTAAACAACCTTTTCCTAATCATTCTCCAAATCATGATGCTTCAGAGTCTCAAAAACCAAACACTCATACTATCAGCTTCATTTCTACTGAAGAATCTTCTTCTAAAATTAAGCCACCTACGAACACATCGACTGAATCAGAACCTCTTGTCACTCCACTAATCGCTGGGATTCCACTATCTTCAGACAACCCATCTTTGAGTATTCCTACATTATTAGAGATAGATTCATCTCCCTCTACCTCTTTATCTAATCTTCCATCTATGCCTGAGACAGTGTCATCCTCATCTATCTCATCATCCATCCTTTCGATGCTCGAGACGTTTACATCCCTTCGAGTTTCCACTACATCTACAACTACTTCTGTTTCTCCCATTTTCACTGCAACTATGCCATTGGTAAACATACCTATAGTTGTACCAACTTCAATGGAAGTGTCTTCAATTTGACTCTTCCCATCTCCTTTCCCATAGTAGTTACACCCACAATTACTATACTAGAAGTATCTCCTCACAAGGAACTGCTTCTTCATCATCCACTTCTTCCATCACTGATACTATTTTTCCTATTAAAGGGAAATCTAAAGAAATAGTAACGGCACCTACACTCTCAGTTCCTGGACTTAAACCAAGACAACTAAAGTCTAACGTTACATCATCAGCACCTCCTCATCTCCTTCCCCGAAAAGGCTACAATCACCTTATGCGGTTGAATTTGTCACCATCCCTGAAAAAGGAAAACCCATATTTCGAACCATCAAGACTCTTGGTGCCTTCCCTCAAAAATATCTCTCTACGCCTCATAAAAGATTGGATTTGTCCACTAAGAAGGTGTCTTCTTCTACAACACCATCCAAACCATCATCTTCTTCTACAACACCATCTTCACCAGCGCCTCGTAAAGTGGACTTACCTACTAGAAAGGCATCACCTCTTTTATCAGGACCATCATCTTCATCACCAAAAAATAGGACACCTCTTGTTCCTCCGATCAGACCTACTTTGGGAGCTTCTCCCTCATCTAAATCGACATTATCTAAATCATCATCTATTTTGACCAAGCAGCCTTCTTTATCTCTAAAGACCACAACACTTGTCACATCTCCATCATCTTCCAAATCTATCTTAGGAGCTCCTCCTCCACCGAAATCAATCCAGTATCACTCACTTCCATCTCAAGTTCCCAAGGCTACTCCTCCCGATGTCTAGAAAAGTAAGACGATCCCTAAAAAGACTATCAAACTAGACATGCAGGTTCTTTTACCTCGGTAGTCTGTTGAGGCACCTCTCGTCATCTCTTTCCTCATCTTTGTCTACCAGATTCTATACTGAAATTCTTCACCAACTTATCCAAGCTTCATCCATATCCCTTCCTCCGATCAAACCCTATAATCCTAAAGGAGTAAAACCTTCCTAGTTCAACTCTAATTTGATTTGTGCTTACCATCGCACTCCGGGTCATGACACCGAGGGATGTAAAGCTCTTCAATCTATCATTAACAACATCTTGGAAGAAAGTGATCTTCTTTTGGAAGAGGAGGAGGAACAAGTATCTCCTATCATCCCAACTTCATCTGAGCCTCAACAGTCTATTCAGACCTCTAGTTCTAGTTAATTTCACTCCGGATGATCTTCCACCTTCTCAAATCAACACAATTCATATCGCCACTAGAACCCAACAGTATGATAATCCATCATCATCTACAACATCTCGACCATGGGTTGTCATTTCTATAGCCCCCAAGGAGCTCTTCCTTCCTCATCAGCCTCGAGACCTCGGGTCTCTATTCGTGCTTCACCTCGGGCTCAAATTCCCGTGTCGGGCTGAGGAGAGTGTTATGAAACAACTCACCCATGCTTTGGTCAAAATGTCTCTTTTTGACCTCATTCAATCTCTCCCACAAGATCACCAAAGCTCGATTGATAATCGCATTACATCGCTAGAATTCAAATGAGCCTCACCTTTCGAGATGGTTGTTGATTGAATAAACCATCAAACCGCCATTTCTTTTTAAGATTAGAAATTCCTTCCCTTTCTTCCAAGGATTTGAGGCTCCTCTTTATCACAAACAAATCAACAACACTACATTAAAACTCACTATGATCGACAGTGGTGCTGCACTCAATGTCATTTCTTCCCACACATTCAAACAACTTAAGTTACCTAAGAATGTAGTGTCACCACCTCCTTTCACCCTTCGATCATTTAACGATCAGCTGGCAGTTACTTTAGGAACTGTGGTCCTGCCCATTCGGTAGGTAAAAATTACTTCACGAGCTCTTTTACATTGTTGAAGGAAAATTCCACTACAATATGATCCTAGGATGCTCCTGGATTCATACAATGCATTACGTCCCATCAACCCTCCATCGATGCTTAAAATATCAATATGAGGGAAAAATCTATACTCATCCAGGAGATCCTTTTCCTTCTGCTCAATGCGACATGACAACAGGATCTACCCCTCTAAAGAAGGATGCTTGTTCTCCTAGAGAGGCTTCATCCTCTTCCTTACCTACAACTAAATTACCAAATTTTCAAAATCTAGAAGAGACATTGCAGCATTTCTCGCTAGGAGAACTTCCTCTTCTTTCTTTCGACGCCCATCTCAAGCCTAATGAGTATGGTAGACTGACAAACAACCCGAATATCAGCCACGTCTTGGTCGATGTATCATCACCATTGGTCTACCCAACCAACAAACTAACTTCATTTACGGTGGCCTTCATACACCTCACTATCACCCGATTCTCCCCTAGGGCCAAGCCTTATTCAACAGAGGTTTTGATTGTCTACAAAATCCCACGTTTGGAAAAACTTATTTATATCAATTCACGTGGAAGGGTTTTGGCCTAGGAAAGTATGAATAGGGTGTGCATGACCTCGCATCCATTCCAACTCTCAAACCACATCAAAAATTTGGTTTAGGATTTAAACCTCTTTCAAAAGCCACCATCACTATTCTCGATGAGCCTCTCCCTATTGAGGAACCATCTTCCCCGCTAGGTCAAAAGCATCATTTGATGTGGATGACACCATTTCCATCCCGTCTAACTTTTTTTTTAGTCAATACCATTTCCTTAGGGCCACTGACCTATAGAACTAATAACAAATCCACTTCCATACCATTAGTCTTCCCTAAAATAGTTGGAGATGACTCTCCTACTATCAACACTATCCACTGTGGATGATGATTCTATCCTCACCTATCTGGGGGCAGAGGATTCCTATCTTCCTAAAACCATTCCTTCTGACACATCTACGCTTCTTAACGAAGCCACTGTCAATCTTAATATAGGGACTTCTAAAGACCCTCGCATCATTAAGGTCAACCAATCTCTTAATCCACAAGAGTTAGGAGACTTTACCACCTTTCTCTCCAACCATCATCAAGCCTTAGCATGGTCATACAAGGATATGCCAGGAATCGATCCCGATATCATGGTCCACAATATCGTTACTCTTCCCGACATCAAACCGGTTAAACAAAAATTGTGTAAAATGCACCCTCGAGTAGCCCTTCTTGTTAAAGAAGAGTTGCAATGTTTTCTTTCTACTAACTTCATCCAACCCATCGATTATCCACAATGGGTTTCAAATGTAGTACTAGTAACCAAAGCCACTAGGAAAATTTGAATTTGTACCGACTTCCGGGATCTTAACCTTGCTTGTCCAAAAGATGATTTTCCTCTACCTAATATCGATCAACTCATGGATTTAACTACGGGTCACGAGATGCTTTCTCTTATGGATGGTTTCTCTGGATATAATCAAATTCTCATCACACCAGAGGACCAACATAAGACTTCCTTCATAACTCCTTGGGGAATTTTTGTTATCGTGTCATGCCTTTCGGTCTTAAGAATGCAGGAGCAACCTATCAATGAGCCATGACCTACATCTTCCATGATCTCTTACACAAAATTGTGGAAGATTATGTCGATGATCTCCTTGGTAAATCCAAATGCCGTCAGATCATCTTTTCATTCTTACACCTCTCTTTGAGAGGCTCATTCACTTTTGTCTTCACCTAAATCCATCTAAGTGTGTGTTTGGTGTTCTCACTAGTAAACTCCTAGGATTTATCATTTCTATTAGGGGTATTGAAGTGGACCCCAAAAATAAAAAGCTATCCTTGAGATGCCTCCCCTTCTAACTTAAAAAACTCGTGGTCTTCAAGGACGCCTTCAATCAATATGTCATTTTATCTCACAACTGTTGGACCATTTCAAACCTTTTCATCATCTCCTTCCTAAAATGTTCATTTTGAATGGGATGAGCATTGCCAAAAGGCCTTTGATGATCTCAAAGCTTATCTTCTTTCCCCACCTATGCTTACACCTCCACGTGAGGGGGAGCCATTCTATCTTTATATTTCTGTGACTAGCCATGCTTTGGGAGCCATGATCTCGCATCGAGATGCTAATGGTAAAGAACAAGCCATATATTACATCAGTCACTCTCCATGAGTATGAAACACGTTATTCTCGAAGCTAAAAAGCTATGTTGTGCTCTCTTCTTTCGAAACTTCTAATCTTCTTCACTACCTCCTCAATCACAAAACTTACATTGTCACAAGTGTCAATCCACTCAAGATAATGCATGCGAAGCCTTATCACAATGATCGTATCACTTTGTTGGCTCATGCTAATGACAAATTTGATCTCAAGTTTATTCTACAAAAATATATCAAGGGTCGTCATTGCAGATCACTTAGCCGATGCTCCTCTTCCGACACTCAAGTCCCCTTGCTCAATTCCCCGATGAGTATATCCAATGATTGATTTTGGTCTTTCTCCATTTAAAGTAAACCTCTTTTTTGATGGATCCAAATGCCAACAAGGGGAGGTGCGCAGGTTTCGTTATGATTCCTCCTTGGGGTGCACCTATCCCATCACGCACACAAACTTAACTTTGAATGTACCAATAATATGGTTGAATATGAAGCTCTTGTTTTAGGTCTTCAAAATGCTATTAATCTTGGCGCCCACCATATCGACATCTTTGGTGACTCTGAACTCATCGTTAATCAAGTCACGGGTGTCTATCAATGCAAAAATGATATCCTTCAAAAATATCACGATATCGTTCTTTTTCAACTCCAATCTTTTGATAAATTCACTATCCAAGCTATTCCTCATATTGCAAATTGATTCACAGATACAATGGCTTCGTTAGCCTCACTTATTCCACCTTTTACCGAGGACTCATGACTTTATGTGGCTGTGCAGTGATTAGATCAACCATCTCATCTCGCAACTAACTTCAATCAATGCCATCACAACCAATACTCAAGATGAGTGGTATCAATAGATCATTGATTATCTATCTCATTTAGTGCTTCCTCCATAGATCTGACTTCCAATGGTAGAATATATTTTATCCTATGCACTAATCGCTATACTATTTTAGGTGGAATCCTTTACAAATGTGGTTTTGATGGTATTTTTCTTCGGTGCCTCAAAACCCTTGAATCATCTAAAGCCATCCAGGAAGTCCATGATGGTATATGTGGTGGAAATTTTAGTGGCTTGGCCATAGCTAAACGCATCTTACATTTAGGCTATTATTGGCCTTCTCTTAATCGAGATTGTTGTGAATACACTAAGAAATGTGTCAAGTGTCAACAACATTCCAATCTTACACATATCCCTAGTCAGGCTTTGCAACCTGCAACAGATTTGTGGCCTTTTTGCAATGGGGTCTTGATCTCATCGGTCTTATCAACCCCCACTCTTCACAGTGTCATCATTCTATCATTACGCCACTAAATACTTTACTAAGTGGGTGGAAGCTATTCCTCTTTCATCAACTAAAGCTAAACCCATTGTTGATTTTGTCTATCAACACACCATTTTTCACTTTGGTGTTCCACACAAACTCATCATATAATGGTAAATCTTTCAAAAACGTTGATTTGTAATCTCTCGACACTTTCAATATCAAACTCAGCTTTTCTTCTCCATACTATCCCCAAGCTAACGGCCAGCCGAGGCTTCCAATAAAACTTTGCGTAATATCCTCACAAAGGTAACTAATCGAGCTAGTTCGGATTGGAATTTGCATATCCCTTTTCTCTCTCGGGCTTATCGACTAGCATTCATACTCCTACGAGTGCTAATCCTTCTCTCTAGTTTATGGGTCGAGGTATTCTTCCTTTGGAAGTCCAGATCCCATCTCTTCGTGTTTCTCTCAGAGAATTTGTCTCTGATGAGGACTATCATCAAAATCATCTAACACAGCTTGAGTTGCTAGATGAGTGGCATCTCAATGCTCTTGAACATCATCAAATCTATCTTGAGTGTGTCAAACATGCTTATAACAAGCATTTGCAACACCATGACTTCAAAATTGGTGATCTTGTCCTTAAAGAAAACTAAAATGTCACTACGCTAGAATGGAGTCAGCGTGGTAAGTTTGCTCCTAACTGGATGGGTCCGTACATAGTTACTCATAAATATGGGTCTGGGGCTTATCGTTTATCCTCCATGGATGGTGTACCTGAAATGGAACCTCTTAATGCCTTGCATCTAAGACCCTTCTACTGTTAAAATCTATCTTACATGATCTTAGTCACAAAACATATCTTTCATCCATCTAACAACCAGTCATATATTTTCATAGTGATTCGAACTATGTGGTTCTCCGCGTTATGTCTTTTCCACCTTAAATATGAGTATCACGGCTCTACTCATAGCATTTTTCTTATGGATATGTTCCTCCTCCTAGTAGGGACACCTTAATCACTTCTTCATCTGTCCCAAGTATCTATCTTAATCGAATCTACTAGGGGCATGAATACGTGCTTTTTATGTGTTTTCTTCCCCTCTATCTGATCTATCTGGTCTACACTCAGCTTCTTTCAAAACCAGCTCTAAAAGTTCAAAATAAATAAATAAATAAACAAATCTAAAAGATAGATTGATCCCTCGAAGGACAACTATCTATGCATTTTCAAAATAAATCAAAAGATATAGACCATACCCTTGAAGGATGGCTACATTTGAAATACATACCGGATCCATTTGAAGGGACGGCTATTTTTTTTCTTCTTAGCATCATTGAAAGACTTCCCGTATCGATCAGTCTTTCTATATCTAGCAAACTTCCCGCATTGATCAGTTTGCTCTTCTCAAAAAAAAAAATCATGAAGATGAGACATAAGACCTTTTGTCGATCATATGGAGAACCCTATTTTCCCAATAGGGAGCATATATTCTATCTTTTGTAAATTTTGGCAAGATAAATACTTACTTCTCCTTCCATTTACCTTCTAGATCTAGTTTGTGACTAGCTAGTGTCAGGTTTATTTTAACCTCATATATGGCCTTGTATGCATGGTCTTTTGGTTTCCTATCAAAGTCTCTATTTTGGTCGATTAGGGGCCTAGCTTTTCATTATTTTTCTTATCTTATCTTTTAGAAAGTATTTTTACCCTTCTCGCAATATTTCTTATTATCCTTATTCATCCATTGAAATTGACATTTAACATGTTAATTTAATCAAAGTCTATCATCTATCTAATTTCATCTTATCTACTTTGTCCAAAACACATATCATGGCATGTACTATCAACACATGTGGATCCATATATCTATGTCTATTTTTCATCAAAATTAAATCCATATATCAATCACATCTATCCATCTATCCATCAAAACATCTAAAAATGTGTACATCCAAGTTACACTACATCTATCTATATCTATTTTTCATCAAAATTAAATCCACATATTAATCAACATCAAATCACATCACGTCTATTTATCCTCTATGTCTATGTCCATCCAATCACATCTATTCATCATCTATCAGCATATGTCTATATCCATCACAATTACATGTATATCAAAATTAAAAAGCATGAGTACAATCATATGACAAAGAAAATGATGAATCTATATATATACATGAGTATCTGTACAACAAAGAATGGATGGCTTTCAATCAAGCCATCTATATCATACATCAAAAATGCCTTCAAATCGAGGCTACATCAATATATCGATACAAAAATATATCAAATCTCTAAATCATAAAATCCGATAGGTGGAAGACACTATCTCCTCCACCCTCCTCTGGACCAGGTTGTCTCTCTTGGCCGCCACCTATCGAGCTCGATGCACCTGCTGCTGGGGGCCTACCACCACCCCGATCTCTCCCGAGTGCTCCTCCCACAGACACACCACTAGCTGCGGTTGTCACTGATCTCCTCCTCACACCATAACGAGGCACATCAGGAGCATGCAGTGCTGGTGCATCCTCAGTATCGCACCTCAACCGAGGAGAGACCGATACGTACTCAGATCACCGTACTGTGCTGCTCGTAATGTCACTACTGGTGCTGCTGGTGGTGGCCCTCCTATGGTCGTACCCTATGTCCTAGACTCTGATATAGTACCTGTATCACCATATTTGGCCCTGAGGGCCTCTCTATGCCTATGGTAGCGATCCCTCTGCTGGATCATTGTATCTCGCTCCTGGCGAGCTGTGTCTCTCTCCAATATCATGGCATCCCTCTCCTCTCGCCGAGCTCGATCTCCTCAAGGGCTACCTGGTGTGTCTCATGTCGGGTAAAATGCTCCCCCTCCAGCCTCTCCAATGCTGTGGCTATATCCTCCTCATCGGCATCTATAGATGCTGGTAGGTGTCGTGGTAGCTCTATCGAATACCATGCCGCATAGCCATCATCTACTCTGGCATCATCATCACTTTCTGCAGAGGGTGGGGCCTCCCTCAATGGATCTTCCGAGATCAAAATCGGCAAATCAGTCTCTCTGTTGTCTCACCTACATGGGCCTAGGTGGTCGCACCGTCTCGCACTAGGCCAAACTATTTCAATACCCATATAAATGGGCGCTCCACATATCGGGCCTATGCGCCCCTAACCACCTTGCTCCATCTCAACCCCACCAGTGTGAGCATCCCGAGTGGCCCATGTTGGGAAGATACGATATGGTCTCCAATGACTCACTTTCTCGTGTCGGTGTCTCAAGTGCTCGGCATACCAATCTGTGGATCTCCCTGTATCTCCTGGGCCAAGTCGGCCCGCCATCACCGGAATCCATAATCAATGGCCCCCACTATTGCTGGCATCCATGGAAGCCTGGATGGCCTGATCACTGCTATGTGCTCATATGCCCAACAATGGAGCACAAAACTAACATCAATCCCTATCCTCCTGCCAGTGGTATACATCCATAACTCATAATATATTTGTTTATCAAGGCATCGATAAAAGTAAACACTATCTAAAACTATAGATGTCACACACATAGTCTAGTAATAATAAGGGAAATCTCCCACCTCCTGAATCTGGCAGAGAAAAGTAGGAGATCACCATCTAAATAAGAACTATCCGTCTGCTCCTGGCATCATCCTGTCTATACTGTGAGGCTATCCTCACTACCCCGAAACTATCTCTTTGAATCATCTACCCTACCCCCATATAATCGTCCTAAGGCCCTCTGCTGCTACTCTCGTGGAGTAATCTCAATCGGGTCCCCAGTAACCGGTAGCCTCTCAAAATCCTGTATATATCCTCGTGGGTGATAGTCATCTCACCCGTCCTGAACCAAAAAGTGGTAGTCTGGCTATCCCATCATCACACTAGTGCTCGCATCAGCTCTACATCCCAAGGCACCCATCTGTAGTACCAAAATCCCCCGAGCCCAGCTAGCTCTAGGTGGCACCAATCTCCGTCAGTCACATCGGGAGAATCATCTCTAGAAGCTTGGGAAATAGCATCCCGCATATGAAAAACCTCTCATTCTTGCATCACACAATATCAAGAGCAATGTTAGCTTCCTATTTATCCAAATCCGAACATCCAAAACACATTTAATCACCTTATCAGTTCATCCGGTCCAATCGGCATCGATTTATTTTCAGTCGGCATCGATCTAATATAGTCGACGTTGATTGAAGTGAATCGATGTTTTATCTCATCTAATCAGTGTCAATTTTTCCAATCGACGCCGATTGGGAGGCAACGTGTCGAAACACTTTGGCCTCCCACTTACTCCATTTTTTTCAAAAAAAAATATAATAATGATAGTAAAAACATTATTATGACAAGTTTGGCTAGATTTACTTACCCCCGGTCATGTCCTCTTCCACTTCTGACTACTCCCAGAGGCTTCCATGGTGCTCAAAACTAGTTTTTGACTCTCTCTAAATCAATCGTCACGGTGAAAATAAATTGTTCATGTTTTCCGTTCACATATTTATATGTGCTCGGAATGGTCGGCGCCATTCCAAAGTATAATGGCACCATTTTCATGGTCAATGCTGATTTGTTTGATCGATGCCGATTTGGGCCATTCTTGCCGATGTGTTGCAATTTGGCTTCTCCACGTCATCTTCTTCCATCTCCTGATCTTCTTGGTATAGTGTTGACTCTTGGCTTATTTATCTGGTCATTCTTGTGCCATGAGTGTTGCCTTTTGGCACATACTTTCATATTATCATCCTTTTTGAGCCTGTTTCTTGTCCATGGGGCACTCACATTTTTGCACAGCTTTAGAGTTAGGTCTCATAGGCACTAACGTCATCTACTTTGCAGGACCATCTGTTGTCCCTACTAATGTGTCTCTTTTTAGGTGCTACCTATTTTGGAGCCCTCCTTAACACTCATGGGTCTGTAGGTACTAACATCATCTCATTCAGAGACCATCTAATCTGCCCTACCAATGTGAGTTCCTTAGGTTGTTACCTTTTTATTTTATTTTTGTGTGTCATTAATGATCATATCTACTCCTGGGATCTAGCTGGGGAATCCTGTGTTTTCATCTACCTTTTTCAAACATGGGATCATTTTCTCTTTTGGGGCCCATCCCATACCTAGTTTGAGGGGGATCACATCATCACTTTTTCTTCCTTTCTTCCAACTCCTTGTTTTTGTCTCGCAACTCTGCTTATCGCAAGTTACTCGACAAAAAGGGAAAAATGTAGACACCTAAAATTGGTTACTTAATTTATTGTCCCCCACATTCGTTTACCTTCTCAGGTAACCTGGGGCACGTTCATATCATCACTACTCCATTAGGGTATTATTCAATATTTCCTTTAAAACATCTATCCTAATTTTAATTCACTCCATTATGTTTTACCCCTAAGTAATGAAATATTAACTATTTAATTACACCTTTTTACATATATCCTAACCACTTATCTACCACATATCAATTTCTAACCTCCCATATCTATTCTATCCATATATCCCCCCTATTTCTCCTCCTCCCAAACCAAGCAGCAAGATATTTCCCATATTTGAGGTGGAGGGATCACTCTCATCTTTCCAGAAAGTGCTCCTTTTGGCCATTTCAGGAGTCTGTTCCCTGATCGGTGCCGACCGGTACTCGGTCGACGCCGATTTTTCGAAATGGCACCGATTTCATCTCGCTTGACACCGATTACATAATAGAAGGCCGAACTCGGCCTTCTGAATAGACAGTGAGTTAGACAGAGAGATAGAGAGAGAGATATACAAAAAGAATGAGAGAATTTTGAGCATCAAGTCTGAGCATTGTCTATCAAGTGAGAGTGAATCCCATCCAAACCAATCCCTGAGAGGAGTACCGTTACTCTGCTCCTACCACATTGACATCGGAGTCTTCAACGATCTCTTGGTGACTCTGTTCCTACATCCAGTATAGGTGGAGCCTTGCCAGTTTACCTACGGATCTTGCAGATCCAGAAGATCGACGATCTAGCTTCCACTGTCTGTTTCTCAATCTTCCTTTAATTTCCTCTAAGTTGATGCCGAAAGCACCCAGTCGATGCTGATTCTATCTAGTCAACGCCGACTTATCTCAGTCGATGCCGAACTCCTCTCGCCGACGTTGATTTTCCTAATCGGTGCCGATCTTCCTACGGACAGTAAAATAATTCAGGGAACACAAATCCAACATTGTTTTCACACTTTCCTATTTTTTATTGGTTTTTGTCTGCTGTTTACTTTTCTGTCTGTCATTTTTAATCAAAATATAGACATTTACTTACATATTTTATCATGTATGCTTCTTTCCTTAATTGAAAATGTGGACTGACATCCGCCGAGGGAGCTTATCGCTTCCTGACCCACTTTTCGGCAATCCACCCAAATATCTTTTAACGTGGTCTTTTTTTGTCAAGCATCTGTGTCTCATAGGTTTCCTGGATCTACTTTGCAGGATCGCTCGTGTGCGCCCGTCTTGTCTACATCGGCTTTCTTTTCCATCTACATCTTCAGATCTTGTCTTTCAGGTATCGATTTCATTTGAGTTTTTCAGGTTTTTGTGTTTAGTTTGGTACATTAACTTGGATAGGTAACAAGCACAAAATTATTGATCTACAACGGCCTTTTCTTCTTTCTAAAAAGGCTTAGATCTAAGATCCACTCAATAGTGTGTTGTGCCAACTTCGGGTTGAAACCTCTTAAATCCTTGTAAGTCCAAGAAAAGACATCTAGGAATTCTTGAAAAAGTTGAATGAATTCAGATTTTTCTTGTTGAGTACTTACCTTGTCAATTCACAACATTTTTCCTTCTTCTATGGAAATAGGATCTGAATCTTCACCCTTCACTTGGATATTTTCTTTCTCCTTCCGTAATTGATCATTTGGGTTGAATATTGACTCCAATGTTACAAGACCCTTTTGTAATTTTTTGGTTCTCAGCTACACCACTTGGTCACCATAACGCTATTCTAACTTGTCTTGGTTTCTAGAGGAGAACTCAACTTCTTCTTGTAGAAAATTGATAATTTGTTGATCATTCTCGAAGACCTACCAACTTGTGTTATTATCTAGGATAGCTGGCCTCACAACCACCTTGATATGAGGATGAGACTTATCACTTTTGATACTCTCTACTACATCAAATGTCACCCCGATTGCTGCCAATTTGTCCATTGCTTCATTCTTCTTCCTTGGGATGGAATTGATGTTGAATGCTTCAAATATTCAATGAGATCCCATACCCGATTCTTGTATTTCTTTAACAGATCATTCTTAATATAATTTTTCCTTTAGACTTAATTCGCAACTAGCTCACAATCGCTAAACACTTGCAAGTTTTTAATCCCTCTTTTTCTTTCCTAATGCGCTTTATGGATCAACGCCTCATACTTTGTTATGTTGTTTGAGAAAGAAAATTGGAAATGGAAGGCTGAGTAATATCTTGTACCTTGAGGTGAAACCATCATATCTCCTCCTCCATCTCCTTTTCGACTTCTTGACCCATCAAATAATAACGCCATACCTTATTATCATCCTTGTGGTTTGGCTTAGTGATTTTAGGAAGAGGATGATTCTCCTCATGAAAACAGTAGACTCCTAGCTCATATTCCTTGTTTTCCTTGTAAGGGTAAAAATCATTCCTCTTGTTTTTCACTCATCAAGGGTCAAGTCTAGAATACACCCGACCTTGGTATCTACCTCATAAGTTCTTAGGAGGTATTCCTTATCAAAAGCTAAAAAGCTAAAATTGATTTGGGCTGGGTATATGAGGCTTAATATGGTAATCCAAAAATGGGCTCATATCTAATCATATCCCTGCTCCATACTTTTTCTAAAAGCATGTGTGACCAATCAATGCAGACAAATAACCTCCGATTTTAGTAGTGAAGTCCTTGAAAAAATAATACTAAATGTGGTGGAAATTCTACGACTCATATGTTTTGCAATGAGTCACATTTGGGGCATGTGTGCAATGTGAGGGTCAAATCTTGATGACTCCAACCATTGTTACCATTGTCCCATCCATTGCACCATTCCCTTGAGATGACTTCATATTAAAGACCCAAATTGATTGGCTATCTAATTCAACATGACCGAGCTACTTCTTCCGAATCAATCATGTAATTATGTACCAATTTTTCCCCAATGATCAATGAAAAATAAAATGGACGGGCTTCGATTCTTACCTTGTTGTCCTCCATGATTTCCCCAAGCTGAGATGCATTGGTAAGAAGTTTATCTTGTTGATTGGGGGCTTATTTGAGGTGACTAATTGGCCATAGCAGCAATGTGAGCTCTCTATCCTAGGATAGCCAACAACTCCCACATTAGAATGTTTACATTTTTTTTCTTCATCATGCTCAATGATATTAAATGGGGATGAGCTATCTTCTTTTTTCCCTTTCCTTACACACTCTTCTCTTTCACATGGGTCATTACAATTAGTACTGAGTGGGTCTAGAAGGTGGATTGGGTAGACTTTGCACATTGGGAATTACACTTTGCGAGGAAATAGAGGGCTGCGGACCGTTTGAAGCAGAGGATTGTTGTGGACAAGGTTAGGTGGGTGAAAAATAAGGAAATGTATTCATGCCATTAATATGTGATCTCATTTCTTCAACAACGGATCAGATTCTATTTTAACCTCCATTCTTCCTTCTTCGACACTCTAGATAGACATAGAGTGCCGGACTCAACAGATTGTGGGCAGATTTGCAGGGGCATTGATTTTTAGTAGCTAAGCTCCAAAACCTGGTTTCCCACCTCTTGAGCTTGGATCAATGTAATGAGTTGGACATTTTTTTTTGCACCTCCTTCTTTCCTTGCCTGCAAGTGATTTTGTGGAGTTTTGCAAACCTCCCATTCAATTTATACTATAAAATTTTGCCTCTTGAATACTGTAATGTATTGTATCAACTCTAGAGTAATAATATATGTCCATGGATTATTCTCAACCATATCATGTGTTCATTGTTGTACTATGATCTCTCATTGTAGTTTGGTTATCTGTGCATGGTAGTTGTATTGCATTTCTATGGTCTATGTTAAATTACAAAACATGTGTTTAACATTCCTTTGGTGCATCACCTTTTTAGTTTAGGTTTAATTTTCTTGCATCTTCTCAACCCTATCTCCTTGGCAAGATAGAGTAGGTTTAAGAGTACATCCTCTCGTAATTTATTTGTGTGTACCGAATAGACGAATAGGAACTGACCTTCATCTAGAGAGCTCTCTCGATTTCAAAGTCCCACACTTTTATAGATGCTCCATGTTATGCAATCAAACTGAGAGTCTCAACCCACGTAGGTTTCAGAAATTCGAGGTTCTTTGATTTTGTACTAAAATTTTTATTTCCAAGTGCCCTGGTAGATATGGATACAAACACATGGTTCTATGGACAATGTGGACTATAGGATATGCACAAATTGGTTTGTTGAAAAATCATAGAAACTTTCAAGAAAATGTGATGGGAAGGTGTAGATGAAAATTTCCTCAAACTTTTCCACCACCCTCCCATCATGTGTAAAAATGGAATTTGATGATTGTAGGGTATGTATTAAATGGGTGATGTATTTCCTTCTAACATTGGGACTTCCATTCATTCTCACCAAGAGATAAATATACTTGTTCAAAGATGAAATTCATTTATCTTTGGTTTTTGTTTCTAGAAGAAAATAACGCTTGGAGTGGTGTAGCTTCTCTTGCCACCATGGAGGAAAAAACTACTTTATATGGCTTTACTACGGTCAAGAATTTGGAGCCGGGGTTTCCAGAAATATCTAATTGTTTCTCGAAGAGTATAAATTGGTGATTAAAATTAGGTGGGGAGGAAAATTGTTTTTATAATGTACTCTTCTTACCATACAAAAACTTGTGGCCATCAAATGTGTGGACCTCAATAAGAACAATGCCGATATGATTGAAAAAGTGGAGAAGGAATTGCAGACTCTAAGATTGCTCTCCCATCCAAACTTCCTCACCACCCACCGTGCATTGATTATCGACACCAATATATATAAATTCACACCTTTTTTGTTTGTTGGGTCACTCAAACATTTATGTCAGATGTGGTAGTTGGGACTACCCTAATAAACATGTATGCTAAATGTGGGAGTGTATAGAAGGTACAAAAAAATGTTTGATAAAATGCCTTAGAGAAATATGGTCTCTTGGAGCGTGAGGAGGAGAAGGTCTTTCATCACTACCACTAGGCTTCTAACCCATGCAGAATAAGAGCTTTGCAATGAGATATGTGTACTAAATGTGGCAACTTAGATTAACATGACAAGTGTTGGTCGGGGTGGTTAGAAGGATTCAAATATCCTAAACAAGGATGTGTCTTGAATGTTCCAAAATAGAGGGGTTTTTATGCATGCGGACTGATGGAATACTAAAAGAGAGATGAATATTTTTTTCGAATCCGGGTGAACCTTCCTAAAGAACCTCCTACACTACAAATGCTAATATTTTCAGAACGGTTTCCTTACTTGTTTCTTTAATAATTTTCATAATTTGGTTACTCATTTATAATATAATAGAAAAATTAAACCACTGGATAATCTTACAAATCGATAGGTAACAAAATTTAAATAGTGTAAAGAAATAAAACTCCACGTTGTGATTTACAAAACCGAGTTACAATTTAAACATTAACTATGGTCACTACCATAACCTTATACGATGATACTATAGTACCTAATTAGTTGCAAAAATCTATTGGTATTAGTGAGATTTATATGATGTCATCAAATCAAACCATTCGCCTACCTTGCAAAGTTATAAAAATAAACACAATTTCAAGAGACTTGCAAAACAAAACTCTAAGCCCCATAAAAGTGATTTCAAACATCCTCTGTGTTCCTTTTTTTTGTAGAGAGTCATATCAAGAATTATATTAACTGGTTTGACCATTTCCAATATCTTTTATGCTTTTCTAGAGCCTGTCACTCTATTTTAGAATTTTAGGGATATTCTAAAACTAAAAGGTTGGCTTTCATTTTGAGCCGCCATTTTAACCCCGAGAAACAAAAATATTATCCTCCTTCGGAAACCTCTTTTAATTTTACTAAAAATTACATTCCTAGTTTTTTTGGCAAAGAGGTTTTGTAGGCCTCCGATCCACAATTTGACTACGTCAATCAAGACCAACTACAATTGGTGGCTTTGGAAAACTTGTCACTATTTGAAATTAATTTACCGGTTCTCAATCTGCCGACTCTAAAATATTATCCATATATAGGGCAACTGGTATGAAATTTATCATTTCCTTTGAATGTTAGTTTTGGACATGGTTTTTTTATCCCTCGAGCTAACTTTTGATTGTTTGCAACTAGGCCAATCACGACCAATGGTCTCGAAAATTTTTCCACCGATCTAAATCGTTCACTAGTTCTTATGAATTCTTGGTTTATAGGAGTAAATGTAGAAGTTTACCCTTGGTGTGTTTACCCATTGGAATACAATGTTTGAAAGTGGTTTCTTAGCCTACAAGCCTAAATCGAGTGTTTTTACAACTAGCAAGGAAAAAGTAAAAAAATGTTTTAGGACCATAGTCAAGTTAGAAAACCCTCATGGAAACTTATTAAAACTTTTAAATAAATGTTTGAAACTCTATCATGTGACTTTTTGTGTGAAATTGGACACATGGGAAAATAATGTTTCTCTCTCTTCCCTACCTCTTTCTCTCTCATTGGTTAAGAAATGAAGTTAAATGAAATGTAATAAATTTGTGTCTATAACCCTATCCTTTTGAATGTAAACTATTATCATTATCATAATTATTTAGGATACCATTGATCTAAATGTTTATTTTATTATAATGACTAATTGACTATTTAATAATTTTTTTCCCTCCAACTCAAGAAAAAGTGTTGTGTGGCCTTTTCAATAGTACTATAGTAAAAGGATTATATAATTAGTTACAATAATCCATGGAATTTAATCCATTTCATCATTCACTTCTCATGTTGAAGTATTCATTTCGATCCTACTCTCCAACCCAGCTTGGGTTCTATTAAAAATGTAGTCCTTCATATCTCACTGATTTCATATGTTTATTTCTATATAAATTATTCCACTATTCTTTATGACCATGCTTAGTTTCGTAATGCCTGCTAAAATTTTTCACATGAGACCCAAGAACAACCTAGCATTATCTGAAAACTTATGGTTATTTTTTTTGAAAAAGTGTGCCCACAAAAAGTTTTCGAAAATGACAATTTCCACGATAATATTTCTAAAGCATTGATTTTTAATAAAATATCCTTCCATGATAACACTATATTTTAAATCTACATTATACTTTTGTGCATTGATTTGACTAAGCATGTTTAATCTCCCTAAGTGTTATTTAAATAGCAAATTAATTCCTACTATAGTTGGATATTCCCCATGGGATGTCAAGGGTAAAAGTGGTGAATGAAATCAAATACCAAGTTTATTTAATTTATGCAATGTTGAAACAACTAGCAATGTACCTTATTAACTATCGAGTTAGGATAATGAACACTTCCCTACCCCATAAAGTAACCCCCTAAAAGTCAACACATATTTTGAAAATAAAAATTTAAATTAAAAGGGCAATTTCCACTCACCCACTCTCTACCTACTTTTCGTAGGGATGAATCTCATCCATTGGATGGATTCAATTAGGACCTTTGATGAGGAAAAAGGGAAAATAACCTAAAGCATGCTTATGAAGGCTTCTTTCTCTTTTCATTTGGCTCATTGTTTCTATTTTATTTTTCAAGTTGTTTGAGGAAGGGAAGACATTGAAGCTCATTCCAAGATTTTGGAGAGGCTTACGAGTTTCATTTATTTGCTTATTTTGGTTACACCCTCTCTTAGGGTTTCAATGTGTTTATATATTTTATTTAGCTTATTTTGTTGGGTTTGCCCCAAATGAGTTTGTGGGTATTTTCCTATTTTATTGATATAGCTAGGTTTGATTTATATTTTCATTTGGGTATATTGAAATCTATATATATATA
Organism: Taxus wallichiana var. yunnanensis; assembly: GCA_018340775.1. NCBI lineage: Eukaryota > Viridiplantae > Streptophyta > Pinopsida > Cupressales > Taxaceae > Taxus > Taxus wallichiana. The sequence goes on from CM031241.1 coordinate 297,704,681, forward strand.
TAGACACACGCACACACACATATATGATGTGTATATGTGTGTGTATCTATATGTGTGTGTGTGTGTGTGTGTGTGTATACATATATATATATATATAAATGTATTTTTATATTTACTTGATTTATTGGGTAAACCCGAAATGGATTTAATTGAGAAAAACAAGATTTAATACATATATTTAAGTATATATATATATATTATATATATATATATATATATATATATATATATATACATATACATATACATATATGTATATGTAAATGTGTATATATATATACACATTTACATATATATATATATCAGTATGTATATTACAAAAGATTCACCATGGCCATACATAGTGCCTAGGTTTGAAATCATGAACTAGCCAAACTATGGCATTTCGGCAAGATTAAAAGAATAGTATAAATAAAAATGGGGTAAGGTAGCTGATCCCACCCATCACCATTTTTATTACAAGGTGTTGGCTACATTTTCTAGCATACTCCTCTTAAAACATTTGGTCAAACTTCTAACTTTGCCCTAGGTTTTTACATCATGCGTTGGACACAAGTTGTATATACTTACTATATCTATACATATATATATATATATATATATATATATATATATATATATATATATATAAATATAATGTATTAAAAATTAAGTATATTATTTAATTATACACACACACACACACACACACACACACACACACACACACACACACATATATATATATATATATATATATATATATATATATATATATATATATATATATATATATATATATACTAAAGAATTACAAAAGATTCAATTTTGGCATACATAGTGCGCATGTTTGAAATCATGAATCGGTAAACTATGGCATTTGGGAAAGATTAATAAAATAGTTTTAAAATCTATGGGGTGGGGTAGCTGACCCCACCCATCACCATTTTTATTACAAGGTGTTGGCCACATTTTCTAGCATAGTCCTTTTTAAAACATTGAGTCAAACTTCTAACTTAGACCTACGTTTTTACATGACGCGTTGGACATGTTGTATATTCTTTATTATATATAAAAATATAATGTATTAAAAATTAAGAATATTATTAAATTAATATATTATTAATATTATTATTAATAATAATTTAATTATCCATAATTTTGCTTGTCAAGTAGTAATAATAAAGAATTTTCATTAAGTGATAATAGTTATATTGTTAACAATTCTAGATTTTGCACTTAAGATTTTTGTAAAGTTTGATGGGATATCAATATTTTCAAGTGGTAGGTTATAGTTATTTTACACTTAACTCTACCTTTTGAAGTTGATTCAATAATGAACTTGATTTAACTTAATATCTCATTTATATATTCATTCAAAAGATCTAAGATCTATTTACAACTAAGAATTTTTCTTATACAATGAGTTCTAGGAGATGATCTATTTTAGTTAACAAGTAAGAGATCACTAACACTTAAGCTCTTTCCATTTCAAAATACAAATTTAAAATGTCTTTCAATCAATAAAAGAGGATGAACAATTATAACTCTTCCATTATTTTATAAATCTCATGGAATACAAGAAGTAACCATCCCTTTTCTTTTTCCAACTACTATTTTCCAACCATTCACACAACAATTATAACCAAGTTTTTCAATAAGTCTTAAAATGAGAGTTACTAACTTTCCAATAAAATATATACACTTTTTTGAAAAATAAAAACAACTACCATGATATAAGATGATTTCCTTTCTTAGCTTCTTTTCTATTTCACAAGTCTAGCTTTATAACACATACCTTTCTTTCTCTTTTTCAATATACAATACAACTATCATATCCAATAATTGAATGAAACTTTTCTTCACAATATTATCACAATGTCCTCAACTTAAAGTGGGAAATAATGCAAGAATGTAAGCTAAAATAAATACAAGGTTACAAGTTTGTCCACCCTAAGTGTGGACAACAATAACGCTTCTCACAAGAAGATATTTCTTAAGTACTCCAACAAAATCTCCAAGCTTCACATCATGAACAAGAGAGTTCCACCATGCTTCATTTGATCACAAAAAAAAATGGGGAGAGAAAACACTCTTGACCCAACCAAGAATTCCAATGAGGAGGAGAATCCATCCTCTTCATTGGCTCTTGAGCCCCAACCACATTGCAATGAAAAAATGGAGTCAACTCATGGAAAAAACAAGCTTACAAATCATAGTACAAGATTCTACAACCATACCAAAATCCAAACAATACAACTCCCATCACAAGAAGGAAATCAAGAAACTACACAAGGATTCAACATTCAAAAGCCAAAGTAGTAAGATCTTTGGAGAAGTCACTTATGCCTCCCAATGCGAAATAGGTACCCACCTAAAAACCCTCCAATAAACATCTCAAACCCATACAATCTCTTATTCCTCACTCAATGATCTTTTTATGCCTCTCAAATTCTCATATGCCTCCCTACAAATATCTTATGGCTCCCTCATAAAATAGACCAAGTAATGAATGCAAGAAATTTCTTGTCCAAGGTTGGGCAGCCATCCCAACTCCCTCCAAACTTGAAATAAACTCTTATGCCTCCCCACATGTAAGATCCCCGTAGTCCCCTCATACACCAAACATAAGCAATGTACCCAAGCACCCAACAAGCATGCCAAAACAACCACAAACATGTAAATAGACACAATTTAAAGGGAATTATTTTAGAAGAGTATAGCTCCTAGCTTTCCATGTTAGAGCTTGATCTAAGAGTCCCACACCAAGCCTCCTCAAGCCCAAACAATCACAAAAGCTCAAACAAATCCACAAGCATTCCAAAATTCTCTAACTCCCAAAAATGCAAGATGACAAAGACATTAAGTAACCCCCAAACAAGCAAAAGAACTTGAATAAATAGAAAAGGAAGAGAGGAGGAGGATGTGGCTCCAAGTAGGATGCCACCTCATTTCCTCTCCACTCCACATCACCCTAGTCAACCCCATACTCCAAAGAACAATTAATAAGTGGTTGAAGAAATGACATTTTACTTACACACACAATCTAATCCCACACCCCTTAAGGACTAAAAATAAATATATGTAAGAAAGTGCAATAAAAAATTACAATTTGTCTTCCCAAAACACATAATGGGGTCTAATTTTGACCCCCCAACCCATAGGTAGGGTTATTGTAGTAATTTAATAGGTGTGGGACAAGTTTAACTTGTCCTAAAAACCTCCTAAATTTTCCCTTAAGGACAAATCCGAATTTCAAAGGAGAGGTGGAGTGTACAACACTCAAGATCTTAAGCACTCAACTTAAACACATAAACCAAAGAGCTATAAAATCCAATAAATGAATTCTTTTGACCCATTCTTAATTAATTTAGTAAACTAATTAATTTTCTAATCTAGATATAAATCAAGTGATTAATAAAACAGGAATACAACACTACAATATCACATACTAAAATTAAATAAAGGAAAGTAAATGAAATAAAACACATAACCCCTTGGTCACAATTAGAGGTGATTTCCCCCATGGGAACCCCCTAACAAAAATTCAAACACATAACCATAACAAGTGGAGTGTTGTCATTGTGTCCCTTATTGAATTCATCTAGAATTTCAATGTGGTTGGTCTCCAATCTCCTTGATGTTTTTGTGACATTTTACCCGCAAAACACATAACACCTCCTTTAGCCTTGTGGCTACATCAAAACATCCAAATTAAATATACAATATAACTCCATAATCATCTATATATGAATAAAAACATCATCTAGGCAAGTAACGATATCATTTACAATTTCTAACAACATCTCGATTTTACATTTCATCAATATCCATATGATCATAAGATTAGTTCAATTTTCTAGGTCTACTCAATATGATGAAATATCACATGTCTGAAATATATAATTATAACCATGTCAACAACATATCAACATCAATATAAAATGTCTCTAATAATCCACACGCATCATGTATGAATTGAAATCAACAATAGTCCAGTATCTCTAACATCTAACATCATGCTAAATCAAAAGCTACAATAATATCCATAAGTATAGTTGATAGTAACAAAATCAATAACAAAAGGTGTCGAAGGGAAGTGGGCACTACGGTTTCTATCTAATACTTCTCAATGTTAATCAATGAAATAATTCTCTTTTTCTTTAAATTTCTATTTGAATTAGAGGAAAAATTAGAAAATGGTAGAATGATCATCAACAACACATTGATAAATAAACTAAACATAAATTCAACAATATGTCCACAAGCTTAGAAAACTAAAAATAATAATTATTTTCATAATGATTCAATTCCAATTATCTTCCCATTTACCTATGTGTGGTACAAACCTACATTTTATAGGTTTTTACTTGGAAATGTATGTGTTGACTTAATCCATCTAATCATTATTTGTAAACCTATTGTGAGATAAATTTCTATAATTTTATCCACCCTTAGTACAATTGTAACAAATTATCTCCTCATTATAGTTCTCATCTAATTTAATAAAGGATCTTATGAGTCATAATAATTCTATAATTTTTGATATCATGTATATAGATCAAAACTACCATTCTTCAATTATTGACCAAACTATTCAAACAATCAATCATGGGAAGAATGATCACTTACTAGTTGAGCAAATGACTAGTTTTCTAATCTATATAGAGTTTTTGGATCGGATTTATTTATATAGCTTATCATTAATTTGAAATTATATCATCTAAACCCTATAAATATATGTATGATAATGTGTAACTTAAATGGAATACTATAGTCAAAATATATCAAATTATAACAAAAAATTACTTTCAATTCCGTTTTTACATACAATAAAAATATTTATTGTCTTTTATTTTTTACTATTTTTGTTTCTTACTAAATTAACTTATTTATATGAATGCATTAAAGAAAGTGATCTAGTAGTCATCTATGTTTCATTTCGAGAAAATTCATCTAAAATACCATGTCAACAACCAAGGGATTAAATTTTAAATAAGTGACATAGAAATTGAGAAAAAAGGATTAGATATTGAAAATAAACATTTTCTTATTCTACAAATTTAGTTTTATATAGGTGTTTTTTTGGTCACACAATCTATCAAGCCTAAGCTTTAGTCCTCAAATAATGCATACAATGGGATCTTTATTATCTTTTGTTTGACATAAGTTTTATTTCTTACTAATGTAAGTAAAATGCAATTTATTAAGTTATTGATATTATTATGTAGTGATATGTATATTTTGATATTATATAATGAAGATGAAGGTAATGAAGAGGGAAGTGAAGAGCTAATTACATCCCGAAAATATCTAAAGAAGATATTAGAAAGTAAACATGGGTTAGAAGTTGATAAGAGGGACTAAGGTGTAAAGTTCTCCACTATTTATATAAGTCTATTTCGATCATTCCTCACAAAATTATGCCTTATTATTTTTATGTAATTAAATATAGAACCTACGTGGTAGATTCGAGTGCTTTGAAGATCAACTATGATGATGTCCTTAGATGAACTCTAGTGCTTGGTTGATAGATAGTGATGTTCCTAAGATGAACTCCAACGCTCAACCGATGGAATAAAGTACTTATTAGATAAACCTTTACAATTGGATGAAAAACTCTAGTGCTCTTGTGACGCATTTTGAAGATCATTTCATAGAAAATGGAGATAATTAACTCCCATCATAGGATGGTGGAACATAGCTTCAAAATTGAACTAATATTTTTACACGCCTTAAATAACACTAAATTTATACATAATATTGGGAGCATAATCAAGGTAAAAAGGAAAAGTAAACAAGATAATTTGGAAGGAAACATTTAGTGGATTTTTTTTTTTTTGTAAACTCATGAATATTAGGGGTTTTTTTAATTGAAATGGTAAATTTGAAGCAGTCGGATCCTACTACTTCAAATAAAATTTTGGCTAACAAGTCATTTATATGTGTCGATTTTCATACTATTTATGCTAAAAATGAACTTATTTATGTATTTCATGAACATTTCAATCAAATTGCGCTCATATTTTTTTATGTATAATTCATATCAACGAGGTATAATGCATTTACAATTACCATGCAATATTTAAAAAATATTTGTGTATCCTTTTTCATGAAATAGAAGAGTATCTATGATCCCCATCCTACACCTCCACTAACCCACTTTCATTTATTCTTTAATCTTTAGTCCTTCTTTCCTAGTTTTATCATCAAATACCTCATTCATCCAAAAGATTTGCATCACACTCCTCTTTCTTTACTATAAATCCAATTCCTTTACAATCCAACCTCTCTTTAATATCCAACCACTTCTACCACCATCTAACCCCTTACCATCCAGCCCCTCACCCAACCCTCTACTTTGAAGGACCTTATAGCCATCTCGCCAACATTCAATATCTGCATATATACGATAAGATACTTCTTATTTAAAAAAGAAGAAGATGAAATTATTTGGCTATTTTGGCGAGTCAGAAAAAATGAAATTGGTGTCAAAATCAGAGAAAAATATATATATGTACTATCTACTAATTTTTTTAAAAATAAATAATATATTCTCCATACTTTTTTTTTCTTGTACTCTTTTTTAATAAATTATACTCATGTTTATTAAATTGATTGTTTACTCTTTTTAATCTTGTTTATTTAGTTATATTAATCATATAAATAATTAATATTATATTTCCCTACCAATTATTTATGTATAAATTTCTCAAAAACGTTTAGAATGTCATGTACTTCGATATGATCCTATTAATGTCATGTACTTCGATATGATCCTATTGATGAAAAGTTTTTTCCTTGATAACATTGAAATAAGAGAAGAAACATCAAATTATCATCCAACACTAACCTCAGATGAAGCTTCTACTCCAATCTCTGTTTCCAGAAAAATGAGACATGAAAATCAAGATTTTCATGATCGATAAACAAAATTAGAGAAGACCCAAATGCACAAGTTGAAGAAGTAATAAAAATGTACGAAAAGAAAGATAACTAAAAATTGGACAGGATAATAGGTTTCAGCACTTTCACATTCAACTAGGTAGGAAAATATCCTTTACTTAAACCTATGGATCTAAAAAAAATGGAGAAATAAATATATTCCGACTCATGTCGATATAAAATATGTAGTTGAAAACATGGGAAAGATCAAATAATACTACTCAAATTAGACACTATTGAAACAAATGTGGGAAAATATATAATTCATTGAACCAAAAGGATGGGCACTTATTAAGGACTCATAAATGGAAAAATGCAAAATACTTTTTTCATATAAAGTATGCAAAAAATTATCCGATGGGGTTAGGGTGGAGTGGTTAAGATGGATGGTTGTATCCGGGTCCACAAAAGTTATCTTACCACAAAGCTATGACAATCGTAATTCGGGGTGGTAATGTCTGAGATGGCACAACTTGTAGGATGATTTAACAAATATGGATTCATGTTTGAGAAGACTTGTGCTTTAGAAATGTGTTCAAGTGTGGTGGATCTAGTTCGCTAATTATTTAGCTCAATGTTATATATTAGTTAAATGTACTCAATTTCATAGATCTGGTCAAAAGTGTTTATCTATAAATAAAAATTAAGGAGAAGAGTATGAAAAAAAACAAATGTGTTTCAAAAATCTAAATGAATAAGTTATCAAAATTACAGTGAAATTCCTAAAATTTGTGCTTATTTATATGCTTTTGAAATGTATCAATTTTCTTGAAGTGAAGATTCCATATATTGAAACATGGAGAAATAATTTAATATTTCTTAGATAATAACATTATATATCAAGTTTTAGATTAAAAATGTTCCACACTCACATTTTCCGAGATAAGTAAGCATTCACTAGTGAAATGAAAAAATGTCTTGATATGGTGAAAATGAGGATTTGAAAGAAGGTGGACTATTAAAAATGTAATTTTTATTTCACTTTTTATTGATGAGGTCACAATGTGCAAAACACTTAGGATCGTCAGTTTATATTCATGTATATACTTTTCTAAATGATGAAAGAAAACCCCCTCTCTTAGATATTCATAACATGGTGGAAAATTACGATTCTGCAAACCTTTATAGATTGGTGGTGTCATGTTTAAAGCATTTAGTAGTTATGGATTGTTTTTCCATTTCCACGAAATTAGTTTGTGTTTGAAATGAAAATTCTTTACTAATATAGGATCCGTTTTGAAGAAATGGTCTCTTAAAGCATCAAAATAAAAATAATAACATTCTTACACCTTATCTGATTGAAATTCATTGTATGGCTCATATAACTAATACGTAAGTATAAAATTGTGAGCTTGGACATTCAAAAATGTTTAGAGCGAAGAAGATTATTGATGAATTGCATTCATATTATTCAAATCTCATAAATTTGTACTCAGATGGAATGATAGATGGGAAAAAATTATTAAATATGTGTAATACATGATGGATTTTCATGTATGATCCCACTTGTAGAATTTTTGAAGAATATCCTTCACTAACAAGTTTTATGTATAACTATTGCATGGAGTACATAAAGATAAATATGTGTTGTACAATCTGATATATATTGAAAATTTAATTACATTATGTGTTGTTTTTATAATGATGTGTGAGATATATATTTTCCATGAGTATCTCTAAGGAAATTTGCCTCTATAGAAAGAAGCATGAAGCATTCCCAAGAGTGTTCCATATAGATTATTCGACTTCATACGACTAAGATAACATGGATGAATGAATATAGATAATTTATATTTTTAGATGGAATTTTATGATGACCTATATTTGAAAGATAAAATACATTAACCGACCTTAAGAATCCAAGATGCAACTTAAAATTTCATAAAATAATCACCTCTCGTATAATTCTTCATTAGAAAGAGATACTGAAATCACACTTTTAAGAGAAGAGTATATTTCATTAGATCGAGTTGGAAGAAGTATGAATGACACATAAATTATATGAAACAACATTATGTGACATGAAAAAAATTAAAAAATATTTCTCAAACTTTATCTATGGAGAACCATGAACGAATTAAAAATAATAAATTACTTGAATTAATTAGATTTGTGAACTCATTGTTTTAGATTATATCTTTTAGGCGCTACTCTAAATTCCATTAGTAGTTTATTTTTAAAATACATGAATAGTCTAATGGAACATTTATATTAGCATGAAGAGATAAATGTTGTTGTAGTTAAAGTTATTTTACAAAATATGTTAGTGAGTTCTTAGTCATAGTAGTTTTCTCTTACTATGTTAGAAAAATTTTGTACCCTGGATGAGCCAATAGTAAATGGTTCCATGAAAAGGCTTTGCAATAATCTTTACTCAATCAATATTATGCAAGGTGATGCACAAAAATTAGTAGGAACTTGATAGTAAGGTCATAACTTGAGCTTTGATTGTCCATTTGAGTTTGTTTTTTTTGATGAAGATACAATAGTAAAACATTAGCCGAAACCACGTGTTTTGATGAGACGAATGTAGCGAAACCCATCCTACTAGTCGGCAGGGCAAGTTTTGGCACACTTTCAAGCCCAAAATCCACCATCTTGAGGCCGAAAATTAGGATTTAAGTTGTAATTTGGTTTTTTCCTATTTTTGGGCATTAGTTAATTTTAGTCTATTAGTTGCATTATGAGTTAGAAAGTTGGTAGAGGATGAGAGGAAATTTCTATGCCGTGCGAATAAGCATGCGAACTTACTAAGAATAACAAGTTCTAGTAAATTGCTAAAAATAGTAATTTCCACCACCTAGAGTAGATTTAGTCAAGTTAGTTAGAGTTTTCTTGGTAACTCGAGTTGGGGTTGTTTTTTCCTATTTAGGAAAAATTATAATTCATTATTAGATAACAAATAAGGATATATATTTTCTTTTGGAGTTCATATTATTTGTAGTATATCAAGTTTGTTCATAATTTGGCTACATTATCTGATATCGAGCGAGGTTCGAATTATTTAAAAAAAAAAGGTAGGAAGAGGAAGAGGAAGAGCGAAGACGAGACAGGTATGTCCCAGATGAATAGAAATATGCAAGATCTTATAATTCATTAGAGACAAGTTCTCTTTGGAGTTCTTTTTGCTGCAATGATAACCCGTTTAAAGAGAGAGAGGAAACCATGGTCGAGATGACACATGAGATGAAGAAGTTTTTTGAAGAGGAGGAAATGTAAACACCACCATTAGCTTTTGAAGAAAGGATGCTTCAAGCATTATAAGGAAAGAATGATGGGATACGAGTTGATGTTTCAGAGTATGTTGGTAGTCTAAAACAAGAGGAGCTGATAGATTGGTTGACTAGCATGGGAAATTGTTTTGAGTGGAAGGCTATGTCAGAAGAAAAGAAGGTAAAATTTTCATGCACGAAATTGAAATGTCATGCTATGTTATGGTGGGATCACCTATAGAAAGAGTGGTCAAGAAAGGGGAAAGAAAGAATTAGGACGTGGAGTAAGATGGAGAAGAAGCTGAAAGATAAATTTCTCCTTGTGGATTATGCACAAACCCTTTACAGGAGGTTTTAAAATCTCAGACAAAACTTACAAACAGTGTAAGAATACACAGATGAGTTCTACAAGTTGTCCATTCATGTAGAGCATGAATAAATTGAGGAAAAAATGGTTGTAAGGTATGTAAATGGATTAAAATTTTCTATTCAAGATGAGATAAGTATGCATAGGATTAAAAGCATGGAGGATGCCTATCAATTAGCCTTAAAGGCCGAGGAAAAAAAATTGTCAATTTTTTAGGAGATCACTTGGAATGAATTGGGGGCCTACATCTTCCTTTTGAGGATGATCTAGTTTTAGCCAAGGTAGGGGAGAATTCTCACCTGGATTGGAAAATCAAGAGGATACAAGACAAGCATTCCAAAATCAACAAAGGGGTAGAGGATTTTATAGGGGTAGAGGATATGCTAGTGATAGAGGATGGGAGGATCCATGAAGACCATTTGTTTTTTACAAATATGGTGAAGAAGGCCATTAGGATTTTGAATGCCCGCATACTTATACACATGAAAAAGGCAAGAAGATGCTTCAAGAGTAAATATTGTTGAAGATGAACAAGTAGAAGACCTAGAAAATTCCACCAAATGTTGAGAAAATTTGATGATCAAGATGATGATGATTGCTCCAAGAAATGAGATCAAGGGGATGCATGGCTGCATACAAATATTTTTAGAAAAAGATGCACTTTAGGAGGAAAGGTATGTAATGTTATTATTGATGTGGTAGTTTTGATAACATGGTTTCAAATGATAAAATTGGGTCTACATTGTGAGAAGAATCCTAACGCTTACCATATTGCATTGTTTAAGAAGGGTAATGAAGTTACTTGTTGATAAGATATGTTTAATAATCTTTTCTATTGGGAATGGTTATAAGGATGAGATTTGGTGTGATGTTATTCCTATGGATGCATGTCATATGATGCTAGGAAGACCATGGAAATTTGATAGAAAAGTTATTCATGATGGGGAAAGAATACTTATACTTTCTTGAAGGATGGCACAAAAATAGTTTTGTTACCTCTTAAGAAAGAGGGGAAGGCTGAAAATATGATTTTGCAAAGGAATTTGTGAAGGAGGAAAAGGCAATCAATTTTTGTTACTGCACTAGTCACAAATAAGGATGAACATGTAAGTGTACAAATACCAATAGAAATAACATAATTAATAGAATAATTTTAAGATGTTATTCATGATGAGTTACAAGATGGATTACCACACAAAATAGATATTCAACACCATATTGATTTGATTCTAGGTTCTTCACTCCCAAATTAAGAAACTTATAGGATGATCCTGACATTACATGTAAAGTTGAATAGGCAAGTGGTAGAGCTCATGTGAAAGGGGGTCGTAAGGGAGAGCATGAGACCATGTGCAACACTAGATTTATTAACACCAAAGAAGGATGGAACATGGAGAATGTGCATGGATAGTAGAACAATCAATAAAACTGCAATCTATTATAGCTTCCCAATACCTCACCTTGATGATATGATGGATGTACTTGTTGGATCTAAGTATTTCACCAAGATTGATCTTGAAGTGGTTATCATCAAATTTGGATCAGATAAGGAGATTAGTTGAAAACAACATTCAAGATAGGAAATGGATTATATGAGTGGTTGGTGATGCCATTTGGATTATCCAATGCATCTAGTACTTTTATGAGATTGATGAACATTGTGCTATGGGAGTATAATGGTAAGTTTGTTATGGTTTATTTTGATGATATATTGATCTTTAGTAAAACTAAAGAAGAACATTTGAGGCATCGAGGGTGGTATTTGAAGTGTTAAGAAAAGAGAAACTCTATGAAAATATGAAGAAATGCACATTTATGCAAGAGAGTTTGGTATTCTTGGGCTTTATTATTTCAGTGGATGGGGTAAAGATGGACTCGAGAAAGATAATGGAAATTATTGAATGGCATAATCCACGAGTATAAATAGGCAAGAAGATTTCATGGTCTAGCAACATTTTAGAAAAATTATTAAAAATTTCAGGAGTATTATAGCACCTATAATAGATTGCACAAAAGGAAGGGAGTTTTTGTGGACAAAGGCAAATGAGGATAGTTTTTAGTTCTTGAAGAAGAAGGTGACAGAGGCACCCATTTTTGCACTACCATATTTTCATAGAGTGTTTGAGGTTGATTTTGATGCCTCACATCCTGTATTGGTGTTGTTCTAAGTCAAGGTGGAAAGCCAATAGCTTTCTTTAGTTTGAAACTGAAGAGTTAAGAAATAACTACTCTACTTGTGATGTGGAATTTTATGTAATTGTACAAGCATTAAGGCCTTAGAGGATTACTTAGTGCATAAGAGTTTGTGTTATTTACACACCACATAGCCCTGAATTATTTGAATACCCAAAAGAAGTTGAATAGTAGGCATGCAAAGTGGGTATCATTTTTGTTGAGTTATAATTTTTCTCTAAAACATAAATCCAGAAAACAAAATCAAGTTGTAGATGCATTGAGTAGGTGTGTGAATTTGTTTACCACTATGGAAAATGAGGTGGTGGGTTTTGAAGCAATAAAGGGTTTGTATTCTTCTGATTTTGATTTCAAGGATATTGTTGAAAGGTTAATTTGTCCATTATCAGAAAATGTAGGAGATGTCATGGATGAGTACATTTTACAAGATGAATACCTATTCAAGGGATACTAACTATGTATTCCATTTGGGTCTATGAGAGAGAATATAGTGAAAGAATTTCATATCGGATGATTGGCTAGACATTTTGGTAAGGATAAGACGATAGCCTTGGTAGTAGAGAAATACTATTGGCCAAAGCTGAAAAGAGATGTGGTAAGATATGTGGAGAGATGTCAAATTTTCCAAGTCTCGAAAGGCCATGCATAGAATACAGGGTTGCATATGCCATTGCCTATTCCTAAAGGGCTATGGACAAATCTAAGTATGGATTTTGTGTTGGGATTACCAAAAACACAACGAGGTAATGACTCAATTTTTGAATTTTTTATATGTTTTCTAAGATGGTTCATTTTATTACCTACAAGAAAACAAGTGATGTGACAGTCATATCAGATTTGTTTTTCAGAGAAGTTTTTTGTTTGCATGGTGTTATAAAAACCATTACTTCATATAGTTACACAAGGTTCTTAAGTCACTTCTAAAGGACTTTATGGAAGAAATTGGAAACTCAACTATGATTCTATAGTGCATATCATCCTCAAATTGATGGGAAAATAGAGGTGGTAAATTAGAGTTTGGGAAACCTGTTAAGGTGCATCGTTGGGGAAAATCCAAAACAATGGGACTTAGCATTACCACAAGCTGAGTTTGCATATAATAGTTCCATAAATAGATCCACATGAAAGTCTCCATTTTCAATTGTGTATGGGAGTAATCCAAATGGGGTGTTAGATTTGGTATAGCTACTAGTTGATGGTAGATTTAGTGATGATGCAAAAGCATTTTCCGAACATATACAACAATTGCAGGAAGAAGTGTGAAAGAAGCTTGCAAAATAGTAATGATAAGTATAAGGAAATAGAAGATGTGCACAGATGGAGAAATGTATTTATAGTTGGTGAGTTGGTTATGGTATATCTACGGAAGGAAAGGTTTCCAAAAGGAACCTATAACAAGTTGAAGTACAAGAAGATCGATCCTGTGAAATTGTGAAAAAAAAAATGATAATGCTTATGAGGTAGAATTGGCGGGAAATTTGATATTTCTCCAGGTTCAATTTTTTAGATTTGTATTATTTTCATGGGATGGTGCAAAAATGGATGTTATTGATGAAGTAGTATACTGGAGGCAATAGGTTCCAGTGAAGAAGAAGAAAGACAAAGTGGATCGATTCTAGATAAGAAAACAATGGACACGCGACATGGGAAATACAAAAAAATTTGGTACATTGGAAAGGACTGGAAAAAGAGGAAAATACTTGGGCCATAGAGTAGGGAGATTATGAAGTTGGATGCGATAAATGGAAGTAGTTTGAAGAAGATAACTTCCAGAGGTACATTATTTTCAAGCGGGGGAGAATGATGCACCAAAAGTAGCAGGGAACTTGACAAGGTCATAACTTGAGCTCCGGGTGTCCATTTGAGTCCTTTTTTCTTAAACCACATGTTTCAATGAGATTATTACAGCAGCAACCCATATTATTAGTTAGGGCAATTTTTAGCACATTTTTGTGCCCTAAATTTGCCATCTTGAGGCCAAAAAATTAGGATTTTAGTTGTAGTTCAATTTTTTAAAATTTTTGGCATTAGTTAATTTTAGTCTATTAGTTGCATTATGAGTTATAAAGTTGGAAATTCCTATAATTTAGGAATGTAGAAGATGCATGGAAATTTCTTTTCCCGTATGAATAAGCATGCAAACTTACTAAGAATAGCAAGTTCTAGTAAACTACTAAAAATAGTAATTTTCGCCACCTAGAGTAGATTTAGTCAAGTTAGTTAGAGTTTTCTTGGAAAATCGAGTTGGGATTTGTTTTCCTTATTAGGAAACATTGTAATTCATTATTCAATAACAAATAAGGAGATCTATTTTCTTTTGGAGTTCATATTATTTGTAGTATATCAAGTGTGTTCATAATTTGGCTACATTACAAGGTGATTTCGGTGACTATTTATTACTATATGAATTGTGCCAAAATATGATCCTTAGATGTATTAAAGATGAATGAGTACTCAATAAATTATTTTTCACAAAATCAAATTTAGTAATAGATTGGATAGTAATTTTGAAATTTTCTATTATTGTATGTTTTGACTTATTTTGTTAAAACCTTTCCTTATGAAAGAGCCCTTGGATTATGGAATTCACTCGTAGGAATAAGCGAGTAGGTAATATTTTTACGGATGTAGTGGATCATAAATATATCCATTGAACCCACTTCTAATTCAGTAGACTTAGTGGACACTTATGAAAATGGATTTTTACAACGATGTTTCAATCGCTAGAGTCATAGTTTCTTGTCTACATTCTAGACACTATTGAAAAATGATTTGATTATTTATATATTTCATATCAAATAAGTATCAACTGGTCTTACTAGACTATTTTTTTTTGTAACAAATTCATTTTTTATATTTTAATTTATTATTTTAAGAAGGATAGTGATTTATTTAGATCCATCTTTGTGTGATTACTATTTTATCTATACATGAAACATAAATCCTTTTTGTATTGAAGAAAACACACACCAAACATTTTAAACCATGAGAAAATATTCAAATAGTAACATAAAATTATTCAAAAGAAAGCAAAATTCTAAGTACAAGAGTGCATATTAAACTATACAAAATATTCAAAATATGTGTCAAAATTGAAAATCGAGTTTACAATTCAAGATTAAACTTGTATAAATACTTAAGTGGTGGATTACTCTATGAAGTCAAATATGTTTTCATAAATCATTATCGGCCATTATAATTACAAAAAAATTTGTTTCATTAATTTCTTTGTAGTTTTTCTAGATAATTTTGTTATATAAGAACACATTACAAGGGAATCCTCTTTTCTTCCTATGATCATGGGTCATAGTTGTCGTTATATCTTCCAAACACAATAAAAAAGGAAATATTAGCTGACCAATATCTTTTAATTCCTATGTCGGTGTTGGAATTATTATAACACACTTGTCACATGGTGAAATTATTTTTTTATTTTTTTGTTTCAAGGCAAAACATGAGCTTCTTGCAATGAAGGCAAAGATTTCTTATATTTTATAATTATTTATTATAATACTCGTAATATTTACAAATACTTTGTTGTGTTATTGATATTGGAAGGAATATTCTTGTCCTCCCTCATAACATCTCGTTGATGCAAAAGTGATTGATAAACATTTGTTTTCTTTCATTAATATTTATGAATCCATCCTATCCTCCTTGATTATAATTCTCAATGTATTTTTTAAATCTTAATAATATAAGTATTTCTTTAAATTTTATGAATGCATTCAATATTATGTAAGAATTCTTGAAATTTACATCAAATATGAATACTTCTTTCTTTAAATTTTAATATTTAGTCTACAAAACATAAATCTATTAGATAAGTTATATATAATTTACTAATACACGTAATTTCACAATTTTTGACTTGTGCAAATGACCTACCAAAACTTTTTATTATTCTAAATTTGTAATTATAACATTTTTTCTCAAGACCATTTTTTGTCGTATGTTTGGGCTTAAGAATTAAGAATTTGGAACCTGTTTAACATTATATCCAAAATTTCATCATCATATTCATTATCATACAAAATTGTACTAGAATGAGTTTCATTTAGCAAAATGTAAAGCCTTATTGGTTGGATTTTTTTAGAAGTGAATAATGAGTTACTTTGAGCATGATTATGACAAGGTTCATTTTAAGAGACCTCCAGGAAACCGATGGTGTATAAACCCTGGCTAATATACTCATAACCACTTTCACAAAATAGGTGAATTTTCTGGGGTTTGAGTGTAACATTTTTTCCTCAACAACACAGGATTTTCTTGCATCAAAACCTCCTGTGATGCTTCAATGTCGTATTTCCATTTTCAATAACCTATTATCCCAAATTTGCCACTTGAGGTAATTTCGATAACTTGCATAGTTTCCCCATGCTGGAGCAAGTAGAAAAAAGGAAAGGCAAAAATCAAGTTTTAGGGGTGCCTTCAGTTTCTCTCTAACTTCCCCATTTATTGAAAAAATCTAAGAAGTTGAAAAAATTGAAAAATGTAATGAAATTCTTCCTATGCTAGTGAATTGCGGGTAAATCAAGTTTTCGAGCCCGAGCCACACAAGTACACATGGGACATCCGGAATAACATGGTTGAAATGGCCGATTTGCAAAGAAATTAGAAAAATCAGGTTTTAAGAGCCCGGACACATAGGTACGTGGGGGACATCGAGAGCTAAAAACTTGAAAAGACCATAGACAATGGGAATCAGTGAAATCTGATAGTTTTGTCCCACATGGTCCACGTGACGTCGGGACACGATGTCACCGCGTAGAAAAAAATTACCACACCAAGAGTAAATAAATGAAGTTGGGTCGAAGTGGCCAAGATTGTAGAGGTACTCATGGGACGTTTGAGACCTAAAAGGTTGTAATAGTTGACTTCAAAAGATATGTGGGCGGAGCGGGAGTAAATGACCATCATGACCTGGTCAACGTTAGGACAAGCGGGACGCTAGGATCCAATTTTTCTGAAAATGCCAACAGGAAGAAGACTTGCGGGTGGAGCATAGATTTTTGTTCGGGATAGCTAGGACATAAGGACCCAAAATCACTGAAATACCCACATTACAAAGAAAAAGTCAACATTTGACTCTCGAACTTCAAATGGCCATAACATTTGACCCTGAGCTCTGATTTTCACAAAATTTGAATTTTCAGAAATGGAATGACGTTCTCTACCTCAAAGATATTTAGCTCCAAAGAAGTGAATCTTTAGTCTTGTTAAATGATAGAAATTCTGACAGAGCCAAAATATCTTTTTACACTCGAAAGCCATAACTTTTCTATTTCTCGGTGAAAACACACAAAATTATTACCATTGGAATCATGGCTCCGATCTCAATGCACAAAAATCAATAAATATATAATTTGGAAAGAAATTTATCGTCATTTTTCCAAAAATGTTGCTCATTTGAAACAATAATTTTATTTGGTAGCTGAGATGCATTAATGAAGCATGGGCTGACATATCTCACTACTGTAAGTTATGGGACATTATGGGGAGAATTTTTCAAGCAACATAACATCATTTCACTTCATTTACTACATCTTACAACTAGTTTAATGATAGATTTTAGGATTTTCATTTTCTCTCTCTCTCTCTTCTAAGAAATCTAAAAATAGAGTTTTGGGCTCATTGTAGGGAGAGATAGTTTTAAGTAGCAAAACTCTATCAAAATTGTTTTTGAACCCGAGTGTACTACATGCCCTTGTAGTGGAATCCTTATATGATAATTCCCTTATCTATTAATAGATTGAACTTTTCATACTTATGAAGCAATAGATGTAAATTTGTGGATGTATCTTCCTCTACTATGTTTGTTTGCATTCCTCTTGCCCTTTCAATCTAATTGCATATGTATTGTGTCTATCTTATGTTGTTATAGGGATCCATTATCATTGTGTGTGCATGAAATATTGTTGTGAATGTAGTTACTAGATTGTGGAGAACTGTCATCACCCCTTCTAGTTTTCATTTTGCACCTAACCTTCACATCATGAAAGACTATTCTCTCTCTCCTTCTCTCGGTGTATCACCACTTTAGTGTATGCTTTGTTTTCATGCACTCTCTCTCCCTGTCCCTTGGAAATTTAGATTAGGATAGATATTTTTCCTATATTAGAGTAGATTGTGGTAGGTATTTTAGGAGCAAGAACCAACTTTCTTTAGAGAGTCTTGTTGACCAAAATAAGCTCACACTTATTTTTGGTCAACTAACACAATTTTCCCCCTTTTTTTCTTCAATCTAAATTTTCACATATTTTCAACACTTAACATCCCTTGAAAGCATTTCCATCGGTAGAAAATTTCTTCCCCTTTCGAAAAATATAAAGAAGTTCTTCTAACTCCTCATATTTTGCAAATGGCAGCCAATAGGCCTTGGAAGGATTTTTTGCCAAAAGTGGGGTGACAGGCTTGGGGAATTTTTTTCCCATGGGAAAAGTGTGGACCGGTGGGGAAAAGGGAGATATTTTAAATTTTTACACTTTTCACAAAAGGAACAAGTTATAATTATGGGCCCACAAGCCTTAGAAGTATTTCTTATGAAAAGTGGAAAATGCGGGCCGGCGGGCCCAAGGATGACTTTTCACCAAATGTTTTGTTATGGGGCTATAGAGGAAAATTTCCCAAGTGTAAATTTGGGCCGGTGGGTATGTAGGGAATTTTGGAACTTTTTCACTTTTCACCAAATGGCGATATTTCAAGTACAAGCCCGCGAACCTACAAAGTCTTTTCACCAAATGGAAAGTCACAAACCCACGAAGGTGCCACGTGCCTCAAAGAGATAACTTTAAAGATCAATCCAAAGGGGCACTCTCAAAAGAAGTGTGAGCTCAACACATGGTTAAAGTAAAAACAAGACAGATTCGGTTGTTGAAGAGTCCAGGACCAGTGCCGAATGAACCATGTGTCGATTGACGCAATTTTAGGTGCTACCTAAAGTGGAGACTTAAATGAGTGTCATCTCTCCATGTGTCTAAGGTCCAGCGGAGAATTCAAATGGGTAGTAGGCCAAAGTTGGCTACATATTTAATATCTAATGGATAATGCCATGTGTCTCGTCAACGAAATTCAAAGGTGTAGGCCTAAAGCGAAACTCGAACAAGCGTTGGCCCTACACATGTCTAGAGCCCGAAAAGGTAGAATTGGCCACTGAAAAGTCTAAGAAAAGGCCGGCACAAGAGAAGGAGCCACATGTTAGCATGACGTAACTTCAAAAGTAAAATTCAGAGTGGGTTCCCAAATGAGTGATGAGCCTCCAGGTGTCTAGGGTAAGACATATGGGATCGCCAAACAAAGAGGACTTATCCAAACACAAAGAAATAAAATAGATCTGTGGAAGGTGCCGCGTGTCTCTTTGGGTCAACTTCAAAGGTGCAACCAAAAAGGTCATCCCTAAATGAGCATTTTCCCTCCACGCTTCTAAAGTATGAAAAGGTAACGTCGGCCGTTGAAAATTCCAAAATCCTGTGGAGGTCTCCACATGTCTCATCCATGCAACTTCAAAGGTAAATTTTGGGGGCAATTTCCAAATGAGTGAAGCCTCCACATGTCTCGGGTTGGGAACATTGTCTCTGCCAATAGAGGTACTAAGGAAGAATACGAGAGGAAATTGAGGAGCTTGCGGAAGCCACCACGTGTCAGTCTGATGTAACTTCATGAGTGAGAGTAAGGGGTTGAATCTTTAAGGCACACGAGGATGCCACATGGGTCTTGCATGAATAGACTCTTTTAAATATTGTGATCCTACAACCTATTGTCTCCCTCAAAATTCCCCTCTTTTTGAAGTCAAGTTTTGAAAATTTTGAGTCGGTACCTTAGAGTAATGGATCACGTCAAGCCTAGTATTGGTTGTAGTTTTTCATTCCATGGAGAAAATTAGAAATTTAGGTGTAAAGGTGGGGTTTTCCCTTTCCTTTTATTTTTCCATAGTTGTGAATGATGGGCGTATCCTCCTTATCAATGTTTTCCCCAACATCTATGGGTAGTACGTGGAAATATCTGATAGATCCTGCATGGCCATGTTTCAAGTGGTAGCGGAAGCCTCCATGCATCCAAATGGCACAACTCCAAGAGCAGGTCCCAAGGGACAGTCCTCAAATAAGCACAGGATTTCCATGTGTCCCAGGTCTAAAATGAAGACAAAACAAGCTCAAATCAAATAAGTATGGAAGGTTTAATAGATGACTCCATGTGTCTCATTGACATAACTTCAAGGGTCAAAGCCAAGGGTAGTTTCACAAACTTGCACCGAGTTATCCATGTGTCCCAGTCGAAAAAAGAGACAGAGTCGATCGCTTAATTGACTAAGTATGAGAGGGTCGACGGAAGCCTCCACGTGCCTTAATGCTGCAAGTTTAGAAGTGAGACAAAAGGTCCAATTTCCAAATGACCGCTATCTCGCCACATGGTAAGAGTAAAAACTGAGATAGAGTTACTCGTTGAAGAGTCTCGAACTAGTGGAAGGAACCATGCATCAGCTCAGCACCCTTTCATGAGGTGAATCCAAAGTGGAAACTCAAATGACCGCCATCCCTCCACTTGTTTAGGGTCCAACTAAAGTCAAGTGGGAAACATGCTTGAATAAATGATGTATTAAATAACTTTGCAAAATATCCACGTGTCTCTTTAGCATAACTTCAAAGGAAGAATCAAGAGTGGGTTCCCAAGTGAGCACAATCTCACCACATGGTCAAAGTCAAAGAAGGGCTAGAGATGGTCATTACATCAGCTAAGTATAGAAGGGTTTGTAGAAACTTGCACATGTCACTTGGTGCAACTTTGAAGGAAAATATGGAGGCAGGTCCCAAATGTGCACTAAGCCTCCTCGTGTCTAGAGTCAGACTTATGGCACCGCCAAACAAAAGGGACTTAGTCAAAAATGCAAAAATACTGAACTGGCCCACAAAGGGACACGTGGCCATGTTTCAAGTGTTAGCGGGGAGGTGGGCCCTTTTTGTGTTTTGATGTTGTTTAAAACTCAAAATGTGAAGGCGGGTTTTTGAGTGATTTGGGAATTTGGGCTTTATTTCCTTAAAGAGATTAAACTTATAAAGTGACCCGTAGCCCCGCCCATGCTAAGGTAAAAATTCAAATGTTGAGCCCGCATCAAAATTCAAAGCTAAGAGGCGGGTCGATGAAGAAATTTAAGTTATTGAGCCCTCGTTGAAAAGAGGTAAAATTTTGAGAAGTGAGCCATGACTTCATCACCTCTCACGTAAAGCCACGTGTCAAGCCTATATCAAAAGTGGGTGGGCGGCCAAAATGTTCCGAAGTGTTATTTCTCTAAAATCCATAGAATGCAAAAGGCATCCTCAGGCCCACTTCAATTTAAATCTCTCCCATAAGAACGACTTGAATTCAAAGTTTACAGATTTCGATTGATTAGAATAGCTCGGATGTCAGTTTCTTGAATCGGTTTCATCATTTATTTAACCAAATGTAACTGATCTTGGAAACTATTTAATGACTTCTCCATACTATTGTTAGGGTTGGATCTTGGTACTCTATAAAGGTAAAATATTTCAAGTAATCAATACGAATTTTTCCTTTCTTCCTCGATATTCCTTCTTTCCTTGTCTCAAATTTGGGAATCATTTATCTTTTATAATAAGAGACTTTGTGTTCCTGCTTATATGATTTCTAAAACTTTGTGTCTTTGGAATTATACTAGTTATGAAAGTGAGTGATTCTATTCTACATCTCCTTGGTTGAATACATATAAGGTTATACTTTGCTATCTATATTTCCTAAAGGTATTGTTATGTTCTTCCTCTCTCATCTCCTTAACTCTTCCATTCTTTCGTATTGATGATCTTTTGGCATAAAACATTTCAAAGTATCATGAATCCACACATTGAAATTTGTACATTTATATATAAGTTTTTTGCTTTACATTTCAATAAGGGAACCTCTCCCATTAAAAGGAGGGACTTATTGTCCCTAGACTATAGTTTGATAAAGTTCCATTTTAAAACCCAAAATTTTTTGGTGAATCCACTGGGAATTTCATTTCAAATGGATCCCTTTCTAAAATAACAACTTAAACATCATTTTTGGTCTTGATACTCTATGGTATACACCAAGGATAAAACTTCTGTCTTGTTCGTTCTCTTGATCTAGGAACCTTCCTAAGAATGAAGGTAAAATGAAGAACACTTTTTGGCCCACATCACCAATGAGTGATAGTGAAAGTGATGAGTATGATGATGGAGATCTCCCTATTAAAAATTTTCAAGCTCCAAATATCCGTACAAGCTTAGTTTCGTAGAACTTCTACGGGGTATATGTCCAATATTTTTTCACCAACATTGCAAAAAAATTCAAACAAGTTGAAGAACACCCGATCAATGAAGTTTAGACACCTTGTAACAAGAGGAGAAAATTGAAGTTCTAGAATCTGCTTATAATCGGTATTTATTCCTCAACATTATCTCAATTCCACCAATGAATGTCTTCTTACTACTCCACCTGATGCATGTCAATTTTATATTCCTTCAAATAATGAAGAAGACAAATGACTTGAGGCTTTCTTTCAACCTAAAATAGAGTCTATAGAAGATATGTCATGTACCAAGGTTGAATGTTCTAGTTTTAAAAAAGATGATCCTACACTGGTGGAAGTGGATGTTCATCATAACAAAATGGACAAGATTCCTCTCTCTCATATGACTGAATAATTTCAATGCACTGAGATTAAGATCATTGTAAACCATCCCCTTATTTTTTCAAGTTCTCTCAAAGATGAACAAGTGAGTGTACCCGAAGGAGAAGAAATTAATGAGATCACTAGTTCCCCTATTATATATATGGATGAGATGAGCACAGATGATCCTTTTTGCAGTCCTTCAAAATAAATAGAAAATGGAGAGCCATGCTAAAATTTTTTCTTCACAACTATGACAATCATGTCTCATCTCACCCTTCAGAATGAAAAAAAGTAAGAGGATTATGCTATGTATCAATATTTACTTAGTCTAACATCATTTCAATTCCCTGCTAATCATGAAGACAAATAAGAAATGCAGCTTGTACCTAAGAGTCATGATCTTCTAGAATCAGGTGTTGATTTTACAAAAGAAACAGATGTGTATTTTAGAAACATGGTCAAGATTACACATAATGGTAAACCATCTAGTCCCTTGTTACAAATTCCTCTTGAATATGGTTACAAGGAAGATTCAATGGAAGTGTGTGTTCCTCATGAGATGTGCCATGATGATAATTGTAATCACCATTCATATGCTAGTGTCATTCCACCAAAACAAGGAGTTGACACTATTAGGATTGGATTTTCTCATGGATCCAGTTGTCAAAGTTTGGTGATGTGCAAAAATTAGTAAAGGCAAATCGAGGTTGTACAAGTTTTTGTATGGCACTTTTCCTCTATAAAGAGGGAGCCTCCTCGGAAGACATTCAGTTCTTCACAGGAACTGAATATTTTTAGTATGGAGTATCACTATCTGGATTGTCTTCTTTCCTCAATTTTTCTTTTCAAGCTGCATAGCATTCCCATGGAATTTTTATACGCTCAACTTTTCATCTTCAATTCAATGGTGCCTCATACTTTCATCATGTTGTTCCAAAAGGTACTTTTTTATCATCCTATCCTCTAGATTGTATACATTTCCACAGTCCTTCTTCCTTCCCCTATAAATATCCTCTTATTTCTTTGTATATACTTTCCTTGTTTTGGCTTGTTTCCTTTCTTGTTCCACACTATGTGATGTGTTTTACTTTGTCCTTTTTAGTTTTTTCCCTTCCATGTGTTTTGTCTTCTATGTTGGTTTTCCTTTGACTCTATTTGCCCAATGGATAAGGCACTAGTTTGCTTTCCTTGAGTTTTTCTATAGTTCTTGATCTTTCCTTGTTCCTCTATCAAGTCATCCCCAGAAAGAGCTAGCTGTTGTTTTCACCCTCAAAATTCCCCTTTTTGAACTCAAGTTTTGGAAATTTTGAGTTGGTACCTTAGAGTAATGGATTGTGTTGAGCACAGTATTGTTTGCAATTTTTCATTCAATGGAGAATAATTAAAAATTTGAGTGCAAAGGTGGGGTTTTTCCTTCCTTTTTTTTTTCCATAGTCGTGAATGATGAAAGTATCCACCCGTAAATTATTTCCCCAACATCCACAGTAAGTACGTGGACATCTCTAAAAGATCCTGCGTGGGCCATGTTTCAAATGGTAGCGAAATCCTCAATGCGTCTAAATGATGGAACTATAAGAGAAGTGCCCAAGGCATAATCCTCAAATAATTATAGGATTTCCATGTGTCCCAGGTACAAAATGAAGACAGAACAAACCCAAATCGGCTAAGTATGGAAGGTTCAAGAACGACACCACGTGCCTTATCGACATCTTCAAGGGTCGAAGCCAAGGGAGGTTCCCCAAACTTGTGCCAGCCATCCACGTGTCCTAGGTCTAAAAAGAGACAAATTCAATCAATTAATTGAATAAATATGAGAGGGTTGGTGGAATCCTCAACGTGCCTCAATGGTGCATCTTCGAAGTGAGACCAAAGGGCCAATTTACAAATGAGTGCCACTCACCACATGGTCAAAGTAAAAAAGAGAGATTTCGTTCGTTGAAGAGTCTCACACCGCAGAAAGGAGACACGTGTCATCTTGGTGCCCTTTCAGGAGGTGAATCCGAAGTGGAAACTCAAATGAGTGCCATCCCTCCACATGTCTACGGTCAATATAAAGTCAAGTGGGCGCGTAGGCTTGAATTTTCTAAGTATAATAGAACCGGCAGAGGTCTCCACATGTCTCTTCGGCACAAATTTAAAGGAAGAATAAAGAGTGGGTTCCCAAGGATGCGTGAGTTTTCCACATGGTTAGAGTCAAATAAGGGTAAGACCCATCCATTAAATCGACTAAGTATAAAAGGGTTTACGGAAGCCTCCATGTGTCAGCTTGGGTAAATTTGAAGGCAAAATTTGGAGGCGGAGTCCCAAATGTGCGGTGAGCCTCCACGTGTCTAGGGTCGACATATGGCCCTACCAAAAAAAAAAGGGACTTACTCAAAAATGTAAAAATAATAAACTAGCCCGCAAAGGGACATGTGGCCATGTTTCAAGCATTAGCGGGGAGGTGGGCCCTTTTTTGTGTTTTGATGTTGTTGAAAAGTCAACATGTGAAGGCAAAGTATTGAGCGATTTGGGAATTTGGGATTTATTTCCATAAAGAGCTTAAAGTTATAAAGTGACCTATGGCCCAGCCCATGCTAAGGTAGTAACTCAAATGTTGAGCCCGCATCAAAAGTCAAAGCAAAGAGGTGGGTCGGAAGAGAAATTTGAGTTTTGAGCCCGCATTGAAAAGAGGTAAAATTACAAAAAGTGAGCCATGACTCCATTGCCACTCACATAAAGCCATGTGTCAGGCCTATATCAAAAGTGGGTGGGTGGGCCAAAATGTTCAAGTTCTATTTCTCTAAAAGGCACAAAATACAAAAGGCGTCCTTAGGCCCACTTCTATTTAAATATCTCCCACATGGATGAATTGAATTCAAAGTTTGTAAAGGCCATTGAGCGGAAGCGGTTCAATGCATCTAGTTTTTCTGTTAGGCATGGAAATAGCCAAGGCATTTGAGAAGCTCAGACATCAGTTTCTTGAATCATTTTCATCATTTTTGTAACCAAATGTAACTGTTCTTGGAAGCTATTTAATGACTTCTCCACACCATTGTTAGGGTTGGATTTTGGTAATCTGCAAAGGTAAAAGATTCAAAGTAATCAATACGAAGTTTTTCCCTTTCTTCCTCTCGATATTCCTTCTTTCCTTGTCTCGAAGTTGAGAATAATCCATATTTTATGATAAGAAACTTTGTGTCTTTTGAATTATACTAGTTATGAAATTGAATGATTCTATTTTGCATCTCCTAGTTCAATACATATAAGGTTATACTGCTATCTATATTTCCTAATGGTATTGTTATGTTCTTCCTCTCTCATTTCCTTAATTCTTTCATTCTTTCATATTGATGATCTTTGGGCACAAAACATTTCAAAGTATCAAGAATAAACAATTTGAAAGTTTTACATTTGTATATAAGTTTTGCTTCTTTCTTTCAATAAGGGAACCTATCCCATTAAAAGGAGGAACTTGCTATCCCCCGATTATGGTTTGTTAAAGTTCCATTTAAAAACCCAACATGATGTTGATCTTGAGAAAACCATATCTTTCAACAAAGAGCTCAATTTGAGTGGGAAAGACATTTTAGAGATCTCTCGGTGCCTTCTATTCACCTACCACCATTAATGTTTTGGTCTACCATTTTTGAGGTCATCAAGTCTCCCACCTACCACCATGATGAAGAATGGGCTTCCTTTCTTTCCCAAGTAGAGACAATGATGGGGAAAGGGTGTTGTAGCAATACTCATCATTATCATAGGTGGATTCAATTCTCTTTCATGGGTGGTTGGAACAGGGTTCAATTCTTCCCTCCTTTCTCTCTTATTCTTCCTATATATTGTAAAGGAGGGGCATATTTCAACAGAGTTGGTCATTTTTTCTCTCCTACCCCCCTTTCTCTTTCTTCCTTAGGGTAGAATGTGGAGTCTAGGCCTCCTCTCTTAGCACTATAATGGAATTTTCTTGCATCCTGCCCACTAATGATGTATTGTTTAACTTATGGAGAAATAAAATCTATTTTGTGATGCATATTTTCCATCCTTTGACTATTTTATTGTCTCTTCTTTCCTCTCATTGTTACAGGTATACTATGAATACTCTAATGTTTATTGCATGTTCCTGGAGCCGTGTTTAATGGGTTTTGAAGTGGTGTTCCATATCAACTTCATCTCATGTATGTGATGCATTTTTCCATCCTCTCCATTGCTCACTACTATCCATATTTTTCCCCCGGGCCAAATATTGGATCAGCCACTACCCCCAGAAATAACTGAGAAAACCCATTCGATATCTGTAAATTGGTCATGAAGGACTCAACAAATGGAGTGGCGGGGGCTTAGAAATATTAAAGGACCATGTATAGGAGAAATGACTCTTTCGAGCCGTTTCCATGTCCTAGATCCATTCTTCAAGTTACTGAATAGACTTAACTATGGAATATCAAGATCGACGAGAAGGGGTAGTACCACAGGGAGCTAGTAGAAAGAAGGGGAAGAAACAACAAAGATCTAAAGTCCCCAGGATAGAAACCTATCGGAAAGGGTCAAATATTGAATTAGTATGGAGGAGGTAGGGGAATAAACCATGTGTCTTAACAAAGGTGCTTCTCTAAAGGTAAATCCAAAAAGTAAACTCAAACTTGCGCCAGCCCTCCATGTAGAAAATGGTCAAATAGAGTCAAAATTCGACAGGGCGGGCCTCAAAATTGGCTAAGTATAGAAGTGTAAGTGGAGAATGCCAAGTGTTAGTGTGGCATGTCTGCAAGAGTTAGTCCAAAAGAGGAGACCCAAACAAGCACAAATGCGCTATGTAGCTCAAAGTCCAAAATAGGTAAGAGGGACTGCATGAAAATCCCACAGACCAGTGGAGGCTACCAAGTGTCAACTCAACACTCCTCCAAAGGAAAACTTTGAGCTGGGCTTTCAAGTAAGCGTGGTGCCTCCATGTGTATAATCTCACAAGGTGCAGAGTCGGCCAATAGTCAATACATGGGCCAAGCTGGCGGAGGCTGCTAAGTGTCTAAATGGAATTGATTCAAGGATTAGAGAGAGAGAGAAGGTTCCCGAACAAGTGTTAGGCTGTTGCGTGTCCCAAATCAAGATATATGCCCATCGTAAGAAAAAATACTTAGCCAAAAAATACACAATGGGCTGCGAACTCCGTGCAAAGGAAAAATTCAAATGTTTAGGCTCCGAGTCAAGGAAAGCGAGCCATCGGGGAGAAAGTTGGTTTTTTGCCCTTTGTCATCCCAAAAGGATAAAAGTCACAAATGGCCTTTAACTCCGCCCAAAGGAAAAATTCAGCATTTGGGCCCGAGTCAAGGAAAGCGAGCTGTCGGGGGAAAGTTGGTTTTCAACCTTTGTCATCCCAAAAGGATAAAAGTCACAAAATGGGCCATAACTCTGCCTAAAGGAAAAATTTAGTGCTCGATCCTGAGTCAAAGCCAAAGCAGGGAGTCAGAGGAAAAGGTTAAAATTTTCTTTTTGTCCAAAAGGCACAAAGGTAAATATGGAAGTGCATCCCCAACCAACCAAAGGGTGCCACATGTCCAAGCGGAGCTTCAGGGCTGCAGGACTTTTCTAAATTTTGTGTTTTTGTGGAAAAGAGGAAAAATATGAATTATGGGCCCGTAAACCTGTTTTTTTCTATAATCTAGCTGCCACGTGTCCCATATCAAAGAGGGAACCCATTTTTCAACTTTTTTTCTCACCCATTTGTACGAAATCGATACAAAATTTGAAGGGGCATATCTTTCAACTCGGTGCTCAAAATATTGCAAATCTGACACCGTTGGAAGTGTCTCAATGTCTTCTATGCCATGGAAAGATAAAAGTTCTCTTTCTCAGGACCTAGTAGGTAAAAATGGAGGAAACATCTTCAAGGCCATATATGTGGGATCCATCTACCACAACAACCACATCAAACTCAATTTTTCCACCATTTATTCTCCCTCTAGAGCACCGAACCAGTGGTTGTTGTAGTGAAGAAGGATTTAGGGCATATTTTATCGGAGGCATTAAGAATGGTAGTTGAGCTTCAACTTACTTGTTCCCATTTCTCTCTCTCTTCCTTCTCTCTTATCAAATCTATAAATATAGGGGTAGGATTCATTGTAAAGGGCTAGACATTCTTTGTTTTAGAGGCTCCCCTTTTTTTCTTGGCAAAGAAACTCATGGAGTTTCAGACCTTCTTCTAGACTATAATACATTTCTACCTTTTGGCCACTTTGTAGTGAATTGTATCAATTTACATAGAAATAAAACACGTCTATGATTAACTTTAGATCTTCTCTTATCTCTTTTTCTTTCATATGATCTTTTATTATGAACCTAGTTACCTGTGCTTGGTTATTGTATGCATTTGGTTGGTTTGTGTCTATTAACAAAACAAATGTTCATCATTCCTTTGGTGTATAATCTTATAGCATATTTTGATTTCCTTTATTCCTTTTACCCATGTCTCCTTGGCAAGTTTAGATTAGGTATAAAGAGAAATCCTCTGTAAGTTCTCACATATGCACCTGAACAAAGGAATAAGAACCAACCTTTAATCTAGAGAGCTTTCCCATTTTTACAAGGTCCCATACCTTGAGTAAGGTTCAATGTTATGCAATCACACCAAATGACTCTACCTTAGAAAAGCAAACCTGTAGAACTCATTTGGGGGTGCTATGATTTCATACTAATATTTTTGGCATGCTCAGTGGGACAGAGAAGTCTCCATCTTATTACAGTAAGAATTGATGTACACTTGTTGTGATTCTGGATTTTAAGAAGTCTTAAAATTGTACATCCAGTGACTCTAAAGAGACAAATCCTCAGTTTTAAAATTCCAAGAAAGCTCATGAGAAGAATACAAACATGGTGAAGAACTAGAGAAGAGGGATTATTTGCCTGTTTAGACTTATTCGAGATAGAGGAAGGGGAGGAAGAAGAGAACAGAGGTCTCTATCCCCACCTAACGAATCTTATCAACACCTCCTAAAGCAAGGTCATTCTCTCAATCAAGAGGGGTGCTCAAGCCGATCAGGATGGCTCATCCAAATCCTTATATCAATTTCACCGACAATGACCCCACTCGCTTTGAATGCACAAACTCCGGGTCCCAATAGCAATGTTAAAGAGCATCCCATATTTCACTATGGAAAACTAGAATTATATTGGTGATCATGTCCAAGATATTGCAAATTTTTGTACAATCCATGAAATCCATGAGATAGAAATTACATTCAAGTTTCTTGCCTCTTCACTCAAAGGAAAGCTTCATAATCATTTGGGAGCCTTAAGTAGGCTCTATTCAAAATTGGAACCAATCAGGCACAACTCTTCAAAACCAGGTTTGAGAAAAGGGGGATAACTTATCCTTGTTGGAGCCACTAACAACAATCAAGAGATCCCCGAATGAGTAGGCGATAGACTTTAACCTCAAATTCTAACGAGATCCATGATAGGAGTCCAATAACAATAAATCCCACTAATGAAGGTGCATTCTTATACTTTATTAGGTCTTTAAATTTTGATATTTCTTTAATGATTCATTCAATGGGGAAAAAGCTTACCTATAGCCTATAGCCTTTCCATAGGGGCTGAGAACTATTTGATTCAGGCTAGAAAAATCACTCCTAGGCCATCCATGCCTTTGTACCCTGAGTTAGGAAACCCAGATACCAACCAAACACCCACATTAGCTCCTATACCTACTCCTAGGAGTCAAATCTTAGCTAAAGCCTCCACTTCATTATCTAACACCTCTAAAGAACTCCAAGAAGTCATGAAACAACTTCAAAACCTAGGAAATGAGCTAGTAACCATCAAAAGGAAGCAAGCTCAAAGTTCTAGGTCATGTCACCTTAGGCTCATCCACAAGCATAATATCAAGCTAGACCCCAGTATTAGCAAAATAGACCACCATCTCAGGCTATAAATCAGAGCCAAAACCAAGGACAACCTCAAGCTACTAGACCTTTCAGGTCATATGATCCAAACACATCTTCAACATCAAGGGCATTGGTTACGAGAAAAAAAATAATATGGCACAAGAATATGATTGGTGTTTTCTATGCAATCAGCCACATAACCAATCAATGTGCTTTAATGGTGCTCTAAATCAGGCCTTGATGGTGCAAACTAGTATGGTGTCACAAGAACCTAGCCAAGAAGGAGATCGACAACAAGGAACTCAACAAGAGGGAAGTCCAAGTGAGACTATCCTTGTCAATTGGAAAGCTCGGGACTTCTATTAGATGAAACAATTACCTTCTCAGAGTGTAGCTACTAATACATGGTCCAAAAAGAGAAATATTGGAGAAGGCCAACCATTGAGTTCAGGTGACCCTCAACATTCCATCACTCCATGGGGTTTTGGTGCTCTAAGTGCAACTCCCAACATGCAAAACCAATCCAAGCCACCTTCGAAATCCACTCAAGCACCGGTTGTAACAACCCATGTGCAAGAAAAATTGTGCCAGGGAATGGGCAATAGAAAGACAATCCATTTAATATCATTGAGAAAATGAAGAGGAAAAGTGTGAACATTTCACTATGGGATTCATCAGTCATTCAAGGATAGAAGGATCTATTGCAAACTACTCTAAAAAATTGGTCAAGTTCAAATCAAGCCCCTACCCAGCAAGAGACAAGAGTGCTTGCTATTGCATTTCAACCTAGGAGTAACCATGGAGAACAACAAGGTAAGAACTTGAGACCTCCTCCATTCTATGTTTCACTTATTATTAGAGACAAATTGGTGCACAATTGTATTATTGATTCTAGGGCAAGTAGTTATGTAATGCCTAAGAAAATAGCTGATCACCCGGGCCTCCAGTACGGAGTCATCTTTAGAGGGATAGTACAATTATATGGGACAACAATGTGACAACTATTGGAATCATCAAGGATCTAACCCTCACTTTGCATGCCTTCCCCATGTCACTATTTTGTCGAACGTATCCATCACATATTTCCCACCACATTTTGCTTTGTGTTTGTCCAGAACTTCACTACTAAAATTGGAGGCTATCTATCTTCGATTGGTCACATATTCTCTTTAGAAAAAGGTATGAGGAAAAGGAAAAAATCAGATCTGAACCCATTACTAATTATCATATTGAACTCATGTGCCTAACCCAATCAATGAAAAATTCTCCACTTTTGATCAAGAAGACTTCCTAAGAACCTATAAAGTAGATACCAAGTTAGGATGTATCCCAAACTTGACTTTTGATGAGTGGGTCAACAAAAGTCATGATTTTAACCCCTATAAGGAGATGGAAGAATTTGAGCTAGGTGTTTACTATCTACATGAAGAGAATCATCCTCTTCTTGACTTAATTAAGCAAGAATATAAGGATGACAATGAGGTATGAAAATTGTTCTTTGATGGCTCAAGGACTAGACAAGGAGCTAGAGGAGGAGCTATGATTATGTTCCCAAAGGTATGAAATATTATTTAGCCTTTAGATTTCAGTTTTCCTACTTAAACAACGCTATTAAGTATGAGGCTTTGGTCTAAGGTATTCATTGGGAAAGGAAGCTAGGAATCAAGAACTTGCAAGTGTTTGGTGATAGTGAACTAGTTGTGAATTAAGTCAAAGGAATTTTTGATGTCAAGAATGACCTACTCATGAACTAAAAAGTAGGGTATAGGATCTTATGGAGTATTTCAAGCCTTTAGCATTGTGTCCATACCCGGAAGGAGAATGATGCTACTGACAGGCTTGCATTACTTGGAGCAACATTTTATGTGGTTGACAACATCGAAGAGACAAAGAACAACCACATATCCATATAGTTGTGAGAGAAACAGTCCGATAACAACACATGCCGATAGGTGTTCGAGAATGATCAGCAGATCATTAACTTTTTATAAGAAGAAGCTGAATTCTCATTTAGAAACCAAAGAAGATTAGAACATCAATATAGAATCAGTTAGTATAGTTGCATATAAAAAAATTCATAAATTCTTAGTGACATTGGATTCTATCTTCAAATCTAATGATCAGTTTAGGAAAGAGAAAGCTAACATACGATCAAAGGAGAAGATTCAAATTCAATCCCAGTTGGAGAAGGAAAATACTTCAAATTGGAAAAGTGGCCACCAAGCAAGAAAGGTATGAATTCATACAACTTTTCGAATATTTTCTAGATTTATTTTCTTAGAGATATGAAGACCTAAGAGGGTTCAATCCAAAGCTAGCACAACACACAATCAAACTAAATCCAGCTTGCTCACCCCATCAGAAAAAGTAGAGACCAATCAAGCCACACATTGAGCCTCTAATGAAGAAAGAGATGAAAAATTTGATAGAAGAAAATAATATATTTCCAATCAAACACTCAATTTGGGTTGTAAACATGGTCCCAGTCAAGAATAAAAATGGAGAGATTAGGTTGTGTGTAGATTTTTGAGAATTGAACAGAGCCTCCCTTAAAGATCACTACCTACTACCTTCAATGGAGTAGATTTTGTAGGTAGTGTCTGGGTCAGAGAGATTATCTCTCTTAGATGGCTACTCAAGGTACAACTAGATCATGGTGAAAGAATATGATTAGTTAAAAATAACTTTCACCACTAAGTGGGGCACATACGCCTATAGAAAAATGCCATTTGATTGTCCAATGTTAGAGCCACTTTTCAAAGGGAAATGGATATGGCATTCAGAGGGATGATCAATAGAATAGTACTAATCTATCTAGATGACAATATGGTGTTTTCAAAAATGTAGCAGATCCACCTTTTCCACCTAAGGTAGGTGTTTCAAAGGTGTAGAAGATTTTGGGTTTCATTGAACCCTAAAAATGTGTATTCTTAGCCCATGAGGGCATGCTTCTAGGCCATATTCTATCAAAGGAAGGATTATAAATTGACCGAGAGATTTGAAGCAATAAGAGCATTGCCATTTCCAAGCCACAAGAAATATCTTCAAATCTTCCTAGGAGAAATCATTTGTGTTCACAGTTTGTACAAAACATTTTTTTCCCTTATTAAGCCAATAACATTTATGTTGAAGAAGATCTTAGCAGTCAATTGGATAGCTGAAGGAAAGGAGAACTTTAAGGCCATTAAAGTGGCTATATCACAAGCCCCAACTCTTGTAAATCTAGATTTCTCTAAAGAATTCATATTCTATGCCTTTCGTTGGGTGTGACACAATTTTTGCAATCAATGTAACAAGGAAGGGATGAAAATCTCATTTCTTTTTTAGTCAAGGTTTGGAAGACTATAAAGTGAGATATTCCTTCATCAAAATGAAATTCATGGTAGTAATCATAGGATTAAATGATGTTAAGCATATGATTTCAAATAATAAATCCAATTTTTGGTCTCCCATGCGAGAGTTAAAGAATTCCTTCTCAACAAGGACCTGAATGAAAAATATGCTAGATGGATCACTCATGTCATGGAATATGACATTAAGATCAAGGTCACTAAGCTGTCTCGTAGGGAAAGGGTTGTGTGAACAATTAACCTTAAGACAACAAGACGAAGAAAAAACGGTGAGAAGGAGGTTGATTTTGTTCTACAGATAATCAAGAAGAAGGGAGAGATGATTTACTTGTTCCTTTTGGACCCAATACATGGTGCATTTACTTTGAATAGGAATATGTCCTCATGGGATGAGTAAATAAAAAGGAGACATTTTAGACTACAGATAATCCCATATGTTTTGATTGTTGGTGTCCTATTCAAGAGAGACATCAATGGCATTCTGCTGAGATGCATTAAGACAGGATCAAGTTGAGAAAGTGTTACAAGAATTCCATGTTGAAGCAGTGGAGGCCATTTTTATCCAAGGGTGATAGCACTCAAAATCATGAAGGTGGGCTATTATTGTAACGAGTGTTTAATTACTGCTATGCATGGATCAAAATGTGTAAGAATTTTGCATTCTCCAAAGGAAAATAAAAGCTAGCAGCACTTCCATCGCACCCAATTTCAGATCCGACCAACCTTTCATGCAAGGGCGATTGAACTTCATTGAGTCATTAATCCAAATTCAAGCCAAAGTCACAAATGGATTCTCGACAACAGCAAGATTATTTAACCAAGTGGACCAAGGCAATGGCACTCAAGGGAGCTAATGAGTCTAGTATACTATATTTTTATGACGGGATCGTGACCATATTTGGAGTGCCAGCCACCATTATATCAGATAATGAATTGGCATTCATAGGTGCCAAGATCATAGGATGGGATGTTAAGAATGAGACTAACTTGAGCACTTCATCGACTATTCCCTCAAGGTAATGGCCAAGCTAAGTCCACAAACAAGAACCTACTAAAGATCATCAAAAGAACTATTGATGAGAATCAGAGAACCTAGCACACAAAGCTCAAATCATCCTTATGGGATGATAGGATAATGCCCAAGAGATCTACAAGAAGCTCTCTATTCCTACTTGTCTATGGGAAAGAAGAATTATTGACTATATCACTTGAGTTGCCAACATTGGAGCTCGTGAAGCAACTAGAGATGTCTAAATTTGAACCAATGGAGGCCAGGTATGTAGATCTGATAGAATTGGAGGAATTCAGAGAGAAAGCACTCTAAGAAATAGAAAATAATCAAGCGTTAATCAAGAGATGTTTTGATAAGAAAGCAAAAGAAAGGACCTTCTAGGAAGGAGACCTGGTTTTGAAATGGGATGCAGGTCAAGCAAAAATAGGAAGGCATTCCAAGTTTGATACCATTTAGAGTGGCCCTTACATGTTCACAAAATATAATATAGCAATGCTTTCCAATTTTCTATGTTGGAGGGTGATGAGTTGCAGATTCCAGTAAATGGGATCTATCTTAAGCACTACTACTAAAAGGAAATTTCTCACCTTGTACATATTAGTTTAGTTTCTCTTTCCTCTAAGTGCTTATGCACATCACATTGTTCTAGTTTAGGTTGCTTTTCTCCTAAGTTCTTTGCACACTCTACATGTTCCATTTAGATAATGTATGATTTCAATTTTGTATATAGTTGTGGTGTTGTTTTTTTGTTCTTATGTAGTCCACTTAGAAAGACAAATGATGCCCGTGTAAAAAAAAATTTTTACTCTCGAAACCTTCATTTCATGATTTCCTATGAAAATTGAGAGTGCAAATAGCAAGGCTCATGAATCAAAGATAGAATCAATACCGGACTATTGTTCTTGACTCCATGACCAAAGGATATGACAAGGTAATTGGTATTTTCATCTACTAGGCAAATACCACCGTGAGTTTCGCTGAATTGTTATCCATATTTCACCCCTAGGCCAAATATTGGATCAGCCACGACCCCGCATAGAAAGAACCTGAGAAAACTCATTTGGATCTATAAATTGGTCACAGAGGGACTCAAAAATGGAGTGGTAGGGGATGGGAAATATTAAAGGACCATGTACAAGAGAAACGACTATGTCGAGTTGTTTCCATGTCCTAGATCCATTCTTCAAGTTACAGGTAGACTCAACTAAGTAATAACAGGGTTAGACAAGAAGGGACAATACTGCAAGGAACCGTGAGCAAGAAGGGGAAGCAATGGTGAAGATCCAAGTCCCCAGATTGAAGTCATCTAGGAAAGTGTCCAAAATTGACTAAGTATGGAGGAATCAATGGAAGGAACCACGTGTCCTATCAATGCTTCTCCAAAGGTGAATCCAAAAATTAAACTCAAACTTGTGCCACCCTCCATGTAGCAAAGGGTCAAACTAAGTCAAAAGTCGTAGGGGTGGGCCTCAAAATTGCTAGGTATAGAATTGTTAAGTGGAGAGTTCCAAGTGTCGGTGTTGTACGTCTCCAAGAATTAGTCCAAAAGTGGATACCCAAATGACCACGAACGCGCCATGTATCTCAAAGTCCAAAAGAGGTAAGAGGGACCGTTGAAAATTCCACAGACCGGCAGAGGATGACAAGTGTCAACTCTATGCTCCTCCAAAGGAAAAATTTGAGCTGACCTTTCAAGCAATTTTGGTGCCTCCTCCACATGTCCAATCTCATAAGGGACGGGGTCGGTTGAATAGTCAATACATGGGCCGAGGCGACAGAGGCTTCCAAGTGTCTAAATGGAAATTATTTAAGAAATGGAGAGAGAGAAGGTTCCCAAATGAGTGCCAGGATGCCACGTGTCCTAGATCAAGATATATGCCCCCACCAAGCAAAAAGAATTATCCAAAAAACACAAAATTTTCCGTAAGTACGCCCAAAGGAAAAAGTCAGCGTTTGGGCCCGAGTCAAGGAAAGCAGGCCATCGGGAGCAAAGTTGGTTTTTCACCCTTTTTCATCCTAAGAGGATAAATGTCACAAAATGGGCCGTAACTCCACCCAAAGGAAAAAAAAGTCTGCATTTGGGACCAAGTCAAGGAAAGTAGGCCGTTGAGGGAAAGTTGCTTTTTCTCCCTTTGTCATCAAAAAGGATAAAAGTCACAAAATGGGCCGCAACTCTGCCCAAGGGAAAAATTCAGCATTCGAGCCTCGAGTCAAAGCCAAAGTGGGGAGTTAGAGGAAAAGGTGAAAATTTTCCTTTTGTCCAAAAGGCACAAAGGTAAATATGGAAGCGCATCCCCCAAGCTAACCAAAAGGGGCCACTTGTCCAGCATAGCTTCGAGGCCACGAGATTCTTCGAGTTTTGCATTTTTGTCAAAAAGAGGAAAAAGATGAATTACGGACCCAAAAACCTGATTTTTGCTCTAATCTGGCTACAACCTGTCCCATATCAAAGAGGGGACCCATTTTTCAAACTGTTTTCCCACCCATTTGTATGAACTTGATACAAACTTTGAAGGGGCATATCTTTCAACTCAGGGCTCAAAATATTGCAAATATGACACCGTTGGAAGAGTCTCGACATCTTCTATGCCATGGAAAGATAAAAATTCACTTTCTCACGACCTAACTTAGGTAAAAATGGAGGAAAAATATTCCGGGGCCATCAATGCAAGATCCATCTACCTTAATAACTAGATCGGATTTGATATGTTCCATCATTTATTCTCCCTCCAGGGCACCAAACTAGTGGTTGTTGTAGTCAAGATGGATTTGGTGCAGATTTAATCAGAGGCATTAACAATGGTAGTTGAGCTTCAACCTACTTATTCACATTTCTCTCTCTCTCTTCCTTCTCTCTGATCGAATCTATAAATGCAGGGAGATTCATTGTAAAGGGTTGGACATTCTTTGTTTTACAAGCTCCCCTTTTCTTCTAGAAAAGAAACTCATGGAGTTTCAAACCTTCTACTATATTGTAATACATTTCTACCTTTTGGCCACTTTGTAATGAATTGTATAAATATGCAGAGCAATAAAACATGTCTATGATCGAATTTAGATCCTCTGTTATCTCTTTTTCTTTCATCCGACCTCTTCATTATGGACCTAGTTAACTCTACTTGGTTATTATATGCA
Organism: Taxus wallichiana var. yunnanensis; assembly: GCA_018340775.1. Taxonomy (NCBI): domain Eukaryota; kingdom Viridiplantae; phylum Streptophyta; class Pinopsida; order Cupressales; family Taxaceae; genus Taxus; species Taxus wallichiana. The sequence continues at coordinate 297,743,381 of CM031241.1, forward strand.
TTTGATTGGTTTGTGTCTGTTGGAAAAACAAATGTTCATCATTCCTTTGGTGCATCACCTTATAGCTTAGTTTGATTTCTTGTATTCCTTTTACCCCTATCTCCTTGGCAAGTTTAGATTAGGTATAAAGAGAAATCCTCTGCAAGTTCTCACGTATGCACTTGAACAGAGGAATAGGAACCAACCCTTTAATCTAGAGAGCTTTCCCATTTTTGCAAGGTCCCACACCTTGGGGAAGGTTCAATGTTATGCAATCACACCAAATGACTCTGCCTTAGAAAATAAGACTCTGTAGAACTCATTTTGGGGTGGTGTGATTTGTGCTAACACTCACCTATCTCCATTTCGTAGTTGGATTTATGATCATCCACTTCCTTTGTTTTGTACCACCGCTGTAGTGTAGGATCTATTTTTATGTTTTTCTCTCTCCTATCTCCTTGGAAGGTTATCTTAGGATTAAACCTATCTTTGAAGAAGATTTTAGTAGGTAGTTTAGGAATAAGAAGCTAAATTTATTTGGAGGGCCATCTAAATTCTCTGCAAGTCCAATAGCTTTAGATATGGTCCAATGTTGCACAATCACACCAAATGTCCCAATCAGATCCGAGGCCATTTAGGGGTGTTATGATTTTTCATCAACAATTTTGACATGCCAGGTGGGACACTGAGGTTATATTTTATCATCTTTGAAGGTATCTCATTTTCAAACATCAAATCTTAAGCCACCATGTGACCACTCAACAATTTTGGCATGCCTAGTGGGACAGGTTTGAAGCACCTTACCACTTCATCGTAGTAGGTTGGTGTGTTCCTGTTAAGATTCATCCTTTTGAGGCACATGCAAAGCAGCCTCCATCTTATGAAAACCCATTCTTTGAGTTAAAAACTTTCCTTCCATCCATTTCCACCCATTCTTCTTTCCACATATTTCATTTTCTTCCATTCCATGAAGTTGTGCAATCATGACTTCATTCCCATCATGGAATTCACACTTGCAACAACAACAATGTAGTCCACCTCCAATGTATTTCTCAACTCCTCCAAGATTAGCATTATGATTAGATCTAGGATAATCATGCTTACCCATATGATTAGTGCCAAAACCAGTTTGGCTATGGAGCTTATCAAGAAAAAGGGTATGCATATAATGATAATAGCTACATGGAAAATGTTGATCTACTGGAGAAGATTTAAGGGATGGAGGCACGCATGGTAAAATCAAGGGCCACAACTCAAATGAAAGCGTTCATAATTGGCTATAGGACACTTTTTCCATGGGCCAACCCTATGCCAAGACATTATAGCCCTGAGGAGAAGGTTGACTTTATGACTGAAATGCTACCTCAACTTGCACTATGAATTGAGTATATTGAGGCATATGAGTAAAGTGTGAGAAAACCTTATCAATGGGTAAGTCAATCTCAGAATCCTTATGCTCCTTTTTATCCATCCCAAACTTCATCATTTCAGCATGGTCGAGAGTCAAGCCCCTCACTAGCTGCCCTAAATGTTGCTTTCCTTCTCCATCTCCTAGTCTTTCTTCTCATCTCAATTCTTATTCCTTTTCCTTCCAAGTAGTCATCCCCTCCAAACAAACAAGAATTTCCACTTCCCTCACCACCACAAACAATTGCAAAGCTAGTTGAAACCCCATCCACTCCTCCTCTTTCCTTCCCAATTCCATGTGGGGAAGAGATTCCAAAGACTAGTCAAGGAGAAAAACAAGAAGAGGAACCCAACAGAAGAAATGATAGAAAATATAAAGATTTGGGCTGCCATATTTGGGTTTACAAAGATCCCTTGATGGTTAAGCCAATAGAGGAGGTCAAGGTTGAAGAGTTAGTGGTGGCTGAGGTTGAGTTTGTAGCAGAACAAGAACAAGAAGGAGAAGGAGAAGATCAACAATCTGTTTTCTCTGAATGCATTGTCCATAATGGCACTTTGTTTGAAGAGGATGTTGATCTAATCCATGCTGCACAATAATTTAAGGAGGAAGAACAACCAAATCCAAGTCCCATTGAAGAGGAGCAACTGGAAGAGATCAAATTAGAGTTGAGGCCACTTAGTGAAGAAAGCATTATTGAATATTTTTTGCTTTCATTTGAAGGGCCTGATTTGATTGATGAACCCATGATGGAGGAGGACCATATGGTTCTAGAAGCTTTAGGTACAGAGCAGGCCACAAAGAACCTCTAGTTCTTCCTCCCAATTCATTTCCTTCAAGCTCTGATGTTGAAGAAGAGTTTGATCTTTCAAACTTCATGTTTGAGGATGAAGGGAGCCATGGTGAGAAAGTTATAGATCAAGAGGACACCATGGAGGAGGTCAAGCACATGCAGTAGGACAACAAGGAGGTAGAATGTCTGTTAGACTTAGAAGATTGCTTTGATGGAGAGGAGCCTGAGGAGATAACATCATTTTCTCCTCCATCATCCACCTTCCAAGCACATGATCTTGCTACCATGAAGGAGAGCATTCAAGTACAACATCCTGAACTTCATAACAACCCCTCTGGAACCAAGGTTGGAAGATATGAATCTTCCATGTTATTCATAGGAGAAGGAAGGGAAAGAGTAAGAGGATGTCATCATCTCTTCCACACCATCCATCCAGGAAGGTCTGCAAGAAGACTCAATTCTTGGAGTTGAAATTTAGAACCATGGGCACATCCATTAGATCAGACCATGCCCAATTAGGTACTTGAATTCACTTGATCCAAGGGAGAAGCCAAAACAAGTCATGCCCACTTCAGGCATAGAATGAGTATCAAAGCACCAAGGGTCACCATCAACACCTCCAGGAGTCTAATGTCAATCAGCTTGTGGAGGTTTTTTTAATGTGGATACCTTTATGATATGGGTGAAGGATTGACTTATAGTCATTTTTAACTCATATAAGTTGCAATATTTAGTGTCAAATCATTTTCATGGCTGCCATTTTTGAGAAAGGAAGCTACTTTTCCTGCTAGTTTCCATATTTGTTTGAGTCCTCTTTCTCTCTAGTTAGTGTAGAGTAGGTAGATTTTATTTTCAGTAGAAGAAGTGCTTATGCACACTCTGCATGTTCTACTTGGGCCATGTATGATCTTACTTTTTACATAGTGTGTTGTGGTTTTTTTGTTTCTCATGCACATTACATTGGAAGTAGCCTCTAGTGGGATCAGCTCTGGTTTCAAAAATTTCCAAGTGGCTCAGGGATCAAATTTTCAAATTTCAAGTTAGATTTGTGTTTACCAAGAAGACTCCATGCCCAATGCATGCTTTAATGAAAATAATAATTTCACCTAGCAGTGTGTGATCCCCATGAATCACCAAATTGTTGACCAAAATAATCTCACACTTATTTTTGGTCAACTAACTCCATTTTCCATATTTTTCACTTCAATCTACATTTTTACATATTTTAGGCACTTAAGATCCCTTGAAAGCATTCACATCAACTAGGAAATTTCTTCCCTCTCCGAAATATAAAGAAGTCCTTATAAGTCCTCATATTTTGTAAATGGTGACTGGCGGAGCCTTGGAAGGATTTATTGCCAAAAGCGGGCCAAGAGGCCTATGGAAGATTTTTTCCAATGAGAAAATTGCGTGACCGGTGGGGTGGTGGGAGATATTTTTCAATTTTTACACTATTCGCAAAAGGCATAAGTTATAATTGCAGCCGCGTGAGCACAGGAAATATTTCTTATGAAAAGTTGAAAATTTAGGTTGGTGGCCCAAGGATGACTTTTCACCAAATGTAAAGTTGTGGGGCCATGAGAGAAATTTCACCCAAGTGTAAATTTAGGCTAGGCGAGTCATGGGGCATTTGGAACTTTTTAAGTTTTTGCCAAATGATGCGAAGTTTCAAATGCGAAGCTCATGAGCCCACGAAGTCTTTTTTCAAAATGGAAAGTAGCAAACTCATGAAGGCTCCACATGCCTCAATGGTGCAACTCCAAAGGTCTAGCCCAAGGGGCAGCCTCCCAAACAAGCACGAGTTCACCACGTGGTTAGAGTAAAAATAATACATAGTTGGTCATTAAAGATTCCAGACCAATAGAAAGAACCATATGTCACTAAGACAATTTTAAAGGTGTGACCCAAAGTAGAGACTCAAATGAGCACCAAATCTCCACATGTCTAGGGTTCAATAGAAGTAAAATGGGTAGCATGCCCTGAATCATTCTAAGTATAGAAGAGCCAACGGACAATGGCACATGTCTCATCGGCACAAATTCAAAGGCACATGCTAAAGAAGAAACTAAAACAAGCCAATAGGAGGGACTTAGGAAGAATAGAGAGGAAACTAAGGATCTAGTGGAAGCCGCCACATGTCAGTCTGACATAACTTCATGAGCAAGAGGAAGGGATTGAATCTTAGGGGTGTGTGAGGCTACTACGTGGGTCTATTCATGGATGGAATCTTTTAAACATTGTGATGCCATGACCCTAATATAACCATATCTTTCAACTCAGAGCTTAGTTTGGAGTGGGAAAATAAATTTTAGAGAGAGCTCTCACATGACTTCTCTACTCACCTACCACCATTAATGTTTCGGTCCTCCATTTTCGAGGCCATTAAGTCTCCCACTTACCACCATGATGAATAATGGGCTTCCTTTCTTTCCCAGTAAGAGACAGTGATGGGAGCATGGTTGTTGCAGTGAGACACATCATTATGGTAGGTGGATTCAATGCTCTTCCAGGGGTGGTTGGATTAGGGTTCGAATTCTTCCCTCGTTTCTCTCTTATTCTTCCTATATATTTTAAAGGAGGGAGAATATTTTGAAAAGGTTGGTCATCTATTCTCTCCCACCCCCTCCATATTTCTTCCTTAGGGTAAAATGTGGAGTCTAAGCCTCCTCTCTTGGCTTTGTAATGGAATTTTCTTACCTCTTGCCCACTGATGATGTACTATGTAACTTATGGAGCAATAAAATTTGTTTTGTGATGCATCTTGTCCATCCTTTTCTTATTTTATTATCTCTTCTTTCCTCTCATCATTACAGGGTATATTGTGCATACTCTAATGTTTATTGTAGGTTATGGGAGCTGTGTTTAATGGGTTTTGAAGTGGTGTTCCATGTGAACTTCATCTCTAGTCTGTGATGCATCTGTCCATCCTCTCCATTGCTCACCTCTCTCCATTTTAGGCAGTTAGATTTGTGATCAGCCACTTCCTTTTCTGGTGTATCACCACTTAGTGTAGGCTCTGTTTTTATGTATTTCTCTCTCTCCTGTCTCCTTAGAAGGTTAGATTAGGATTAGATAGTTTTCCTGCACTAGAGTAGCTTGTGGCAGGTAGTTTAGGAAGAAGAAGTTGACTTTCTCTGGAGGGCCATCTCAAGTCCACAAGTCCCACAGCTTGAGAGATGGTCCAATGTTGTGCAATCAAATGAATGTCTCACTCAAATCTGAGGCCATTCGGGGTTCTGTGATTTTACATCAACAAATCTATCTCAAGAAGCAAGTCCCACAACTTGGAGATAGTACCCATGTAATCCAATCAAACCGTGAGCTCAAGCACACGCACTAACGCAAACCATAGGTGCTGTGATTTGTTGATAACATTTCTAGAATGCTTGGTGGGACAAAAGAAGTCTTTATTTTTAGTGTAGCAAGATTGATTTGCACTTGTTGTAAGTTTTCAACTTGTGGGATGTTTTAAACTGCACATCCGACAACTCCTAAGAGGTAGAATCCAATGGTTTTAGTAGTCCAAGCTTGGAAAGTTCATGAGAATAATTCAAATAAGGTCAAGAACAAGAGAATAAGGATTGTTTGTCTATCTACACTTGTCTACCGAAAGAGGAAGAAGAGGAAGAAGAGCTCAAAGGTCTCCATCTATACCGAATAGAACCTTGTCAATGCCTCCACCTGAACGCATTTCATTCAATCAAGTAGATTTTTCTCACCAATCCAAATGTCACAACCCAATCTCTATGTCAAATTCACCGAAGTAGCCTACTTTCTCTCAATGCAAAAATCCAGTTCGGTTTCAACATTAAACAACATTCCATATTTCACTAGAGAGAACAAAGAAACTCTGATTGACCACATCCAGGACTTTACAAATGCCTATGCAATTCATGAAATTTCTGAAATGGACATTGCTGTCAAGTTGTTGGCATCCTCCTTTAAAGGTAAAGCCTTGCAATGGTTCAAAATTTTAACAACAAGATCTATCTAGAATTGGGACCATTTGTGCATAGCTCTTTACAATCAGTTTGGAGAAGAGGAGATAATTTTCCTCTAATGGAACAATTGAAAATAATCAAGAGGGATCATAATGAGCAGTTGATTGGTTTCAACTTCAAATTTCAACATACATGGGAAATGATTCTATTGGCCTTGAGACCGACAACTTAAGGTGTTTTTCTATAGTTCCTTAAAACTTTAAATTCAAATATTTCCATAATGATTCAATGTATGGGAGGTATAACTTCACCAGAGCCTATAACATTTCTATTAGAGCTGAAAATTACTTGATTTAAGTTTGGTAAACTTGCACCGAGGCCTCCTATGCCTCTTTATCTAGAACAAGGAAGTCCAAACACTAGTCCAACTCCCACATTAGCTCCCATTCCTGCTCCAAGAAATCAAAATTAAACTGAAGCTTCTACCTCATATTCTAGTACCTCAAATGAGCTCCAAGAAGTCACGAAGAAAATACAAAACTTGGGTAATTAGTTGGTGTTGCTTAAGAGATAGTAAGCTCAAAACTACAGATCATGTCAGCCACAAAACCAATCCAATATACCTCCATATCAGCCTAATAGGCCACTCATTCAAACTACAAATCAGAACAAATTCATGCCTCTTACTAATAGTACATTCCAGCCCTACAATCCTAATGTTGCATCCACATCTAGAGCCTTGGTACTAGTGAAAAATTACATGGCTAAAGAATATGACAAGTGTTTTCCATGCAATCAACCACATAACCAAATCAATGTGTTTCAATGGTGCTTTTAACCAAGCCTTTATGGTGATAAAAAAATGTGTGGATCAATAGAAAGGCCAAGAAGGAGCAATAGGAAGCAACTCAACAAGAGGCACCTTTAAATCAAACCACACTTGTCAAATGTCAGGCTGAATATTTCTATGGTATGAATCAAGCACCTTATCAAAGTGTATCTTCCAATACATGTTCCAAGAAAAGGAACATTGGAGAAGGATAGTCATCAAATGCAAATGATCCACAACCCTATATCACTCAAAAATTTGTTAGTAATCAAAGTGCGGCTCTTAATATGCAAGGACAGCCCAAGCCACCATCTAGAACAACTTAGGTGCTAGTTGAAATAGTCCATGTGTCATAAAATAATGTGCAAAGCAAGGGACAATAGAAGGATAGCTCATCTCCATTCAACATCATTGAGAAAATGAAGAAAACGAATGTAAACATATCAATGTGGGAGTCATTAGCTATCCTAGGACAAAGAGACCTATTACAATATTCTATGGCTAATTTTTCAGTATCAAATAAGCCACCCAATCAACAAGAAAAACTTCTCACCAATGTAGATGAGAGAGAAGTCATGGAAGCCATCAAGGTAAAAATTTTAAGCCCCCTCCATTCTATATGTCATTGATCATTGGAGATAAGTTAGTGCATAATTGTATGATTGATTAAGGAGAAAGTATCTCAGTCATGCTGAAACAAATATTTGAACATATGGGTCTTCAATATGAAGTCATCTCTAAAGGTGTGGTGTAATTGGATGGGACAGAAGTCACATCGGTTGGAGTAATCAAAGTTTTGAGCCTCACACTGCATGCATGTCTCAATGTAATTTTCTTGGAAGATGTATCACCATAGACTTGCCACCACTCTTTGCATTGTGTTTTTCAAGAGACTTCACTTATAAAATCGGAAGCTATTTGTCTACCGATTGGTCACACATGCTTTTCAAAACAAGGTTTGGATCCAAGGCTACAATCGATCTGATCCCATTTCAAACTTCCACATAGATCTTCATACACTAAGTCCAATCAATGCAAATTGTTCAGCATTTGATCAAAAGGATTATCCAAACACCTATGAGGTAGATACCAAGGTCATAAGTATTCCAGAATTGACTCTCGATGAATGGGAAAACAAAATTCATTTTTGTTACCCTGACAAAGAAATGGAAGAAACTGAGCTAGAAGTGTATTTTTTGCATGAAGAGAATCATCCTCTCCTAACATCACCAAGCCAAACCACAAGGATGATAACAAAGTATGGAAGTTATTCTTCAATGGCTCAAGTAGTAGACAAGGTGCGGTAGGGGGAGCTATGCTTATTTCACCTCAAGGTACAAAATATTATTCACTTTGTTTTCAATTTTCTTGCTCAAATAACACCGCCTAGTATGAAGCCTTGGTTCATGGATTGCATTGGGCAAGAAAAAGAGGTATTAAGAATTTGTAAGTATTTGGTGATAATGAGCTGATCATGAACCAAGTTAGAGGAAAAATGCTGCCAAAAATTATCTATTCAAGAACTACAAGAATTGGGTATGGGATCTTATTGAATATTTTAGAGATTTTACCATCAATTCCATCCCAAGAAAGAAGAATGAGGCAGCAAATAGACTAATAACAATTGGGGCAACATTTGATGTTGTAGAAAGTATCAAAAATAAGAAATCTCAGCCTTATATCAAATTGGTTGTTAGACCAAATGTTCTGGACAACAACACAAGTTGGTAATTCTTTGAGAACAACCAACAAATTGTCAATTTTCTACAAGAAGAAGCCGAGTTCTTTGCTAGAAACCAAGACAAGTTGGAACAACAGTATGGTGACCAAGTGGTGTAGCTGAGAACTAACAAATTTCCAAAGGGTATTGTAACTCGGGAGGCAATCTTCAACCCAAATTATTAGTTCTTGAAAGAGAAGGAAAACATTCAAGTAAAGGGTGAAGATTCGAGCCCATTTCAAGGTAGATGAAGGCAAGACGTTGCACATTGGAAAATTAAGTACCCCACAAGAGAAACCTAAATTTGTTCAGCTTTTTCAAGAATTCCTAGATGTATTTTCCTAAACTTTTAAAGATTTGAGAGGTTTCATCCTAAAGTTGGCTCAACATACTATTGAGCTAGATCCAGAATCCAATCCTATAAAAAAATCAAAGGCCGGTGAATCCTCACATTGAACCCCTCATGAGGAAAGAGCTGAACAAGCTAATTGAATCTAGCATCATCTTACCTATCAAACATTCAAGTTGGGTTGTAAACTTGGTTCGGTGAGAAAGAGAAATGGAGAGATCAGTTGTGTGTAGACATCCATGATCTATCCATGGCTGGTGAATCCTCACATTGAACCCCTCATGAGGAAAGAGCTGAACAAGCTAATTGAATCTAGCATCATCTTACCTATCAAACATTCAAGTTGGGTTGTAAACTTGTTTCCGGTGAGAAAGAGAAATGGTTCGATTGTGTGTAGACATCCATGATCTCGTCCATGGCTAGTGAATCCTCACATTGAACCCCTCATGAGGAAAGAGATGATCAAGCTAATTTAATATAGCATCATCTTACCTATCAAACATTCAAGTTGGGTTGTAAACTTGGTTCCGGTGAGAAAGAGAAATGGAGAGATCAAATTGTGTGTAGACATCCATGATCTGTCCCAAAGATTCTTGGGAAGGATAAATTTTTCACAACTTTTTGCCTAATTTTTCCACTCTTGTGAAGCCTTTAACAATGATTCTTATGAAGAGTCTTGCTTCAAATGGATAACATGTAAAATAAATTTTGAGGCTATCAATAATGGAATATCACAAGCCCTAACTCTTTATTAACATAGAATTTTCAAAGGAATTCATGATGTATGCTTTTGGAGGGTCGAAACAATCTCATCCATCTTGTTACAACTAAATAGAGAAGGTTTAGAACAACCCATAACAATCTTCACCAAATCCTGGAAGATTATGAAGTAAGGTTATTATTATATTGAAAGGCATTTCCTTGATTTCATTAAGATTTTGAAGAAGTTCAAACACTTGGTCTCAAACAATAAGATTCAATTATCGTGTCTCATGTTGGTGTCAAGGAAGTTCTCCTAAAAAGGATTTAAATGAAAAAATAGCATGATGGGTCACTCATGTAATGGATTATGATATTGAAATCAAGGTTACTAAGATGGTTTGTGGAAATTGTCTATGTGAGTAGCTCACTTATAAACCGCATGATGAGTCAAAAGGAGAAAAAGAGGTTTTCTTACTACTACAAAATGATCAAGAACAACCAAGGCTAATGACATACCCATTAATTGTTGGACTCAAGACTTTGTGCATTGCCTCCAAAAGGATTGTTCCCTCTAGAAATAAGAAAAGAAAAATAATATACATCCAATTACAATCCATTCCGTATGTGTTTGTTGATGGTGTATTTTTAAAAAGGGATGTTAATGGTGTTCTTTTGAGATGCATTGGAACATGTCAAGTTGTGAAGATATTACATGAGTTCCATGACGGAGAAATAGGAGGCCAATTTGCTCCATGAGTAACAACTCTTAATATTATGAAGGCTGGTTACTATTAGCCTACGATGTTTAGTGATTACTACTCATGGATTACAAAATGCAAGAAATGTGCATTCATCACGGGGAAGGAAAGGTTAGCATCCCTACCTCTTCATCCGATTTTAGTAGATCAGTCATTCATTCAATGGGGATTGGAATTCATTAGAATGATCAACCCAAATTCAAGTCAAGGCCACAAGTGGATACTTATGGCAATAGAAACTAGTTCACCAAATGGTGAGACGGATCAAGCAAGGGCACTTAAGGAGGCAAATGAATCAAACATCTTAGATTTCTATGAAGGGATAGTCATAAGGTTTGGTACCCATGCTAATATCATATCAGGTAATTCATTGGCATTTATTGGTAAAAATATCACTGAATGGGTTGTCAAGAATGGTGTATACCTCAAAGCACCTTTTTGAAATATTACCCTCAGGGTAGTGGCCAAGCGGAATCCACAAATAAAAACTTACTAAGAATCATTAAAAGGAATCGGGATGAGAATCAGAGAACTTGGCACAAAAATCTCAAATAAGCTCTATGGGATGATAGGATCACACCCGACAAGTCTCACGAAACTCTCCATTCAAGCTCAAATATGGGAAAGAAGCAATATTTCCTATATCACTTGAGTTTCCAACATTGGAACTCATAAAACAAGCTGGAACTAGTTGAGTTTGAGCCTATGGAAATCGGTATGTAGAACTAATAGAATTAGAATAAGTAAGAGAACATGCTTATGTAGATCATTGAAAAGGATCAAGCATTGATATAGAAGAGATTTGAGAAGCGAGGCTAAGGAAAACATGTTCCAAATTGGAGACTTGGTACTAAAGTGGGATGCAGATCATGTAAATCTTGGAAAGCATTCCAAGTTTAATTCCATATGGAGTGGCCCATACATGATAATTGAATGAAAAGGTAGCAATGCCTTTTGACTAGCTAAGTTGGATGGCAAAGAATTGTAGATTCCAGTCAATGGAATCTATCTCAAAAATTTCATTTAAGAGGATAATTTCTCACCCTTGTACATATTAGCCTAGGATTTCCAATTCCTCTAAGTGCTTGTACACATTATTACTATTATTAGAATAGATTTCACTTCCCTAAGTGTTGGTGCACATGCTCTATTGATTCGAGTGTATGCCTTGTTTACGATTCGCTAAGCTTAGGCCAACAAAGAAGAATTTTTGTACTACAAAGCTCATGGTTGCCTACAATAGTTGGAAAGTTTAGATTTCAACAAATGTAGAGTAACTAAAATCAGATGTTGAGGTAGAATTCATAGGTATTCATCATTTAGCCTCATGGACCATAGTTTCAAGAATGAGTGAGATCTAGTTTTCAATAAATTTTCTACTCTCAAAAATCTTATTTTTGAGACTCCCTTATCAAATTGAGAGTGCAAGGAGCGGAAGGAAATATCAAGTTTAGGAGAAGTATTTCAATGACTTAAGGATGCAGGTCTTTAAGTTCTAAATTAGATTTGAGATCACCAGATAGACTCCATGCCCAATGGATTGTTACATACAACTTGCCATACTTCATCAAGTAGGCAGAGAACCCCACTGAGTCACCAAATTGTTATCCCAAATTTGCCACTTGATGTAATTTGGATAACTTACATAATTTCCCCATGTTGGAGCAAGTAGAAAATATGGAAAGGTAAAAAATCAGGTTTTAGGGGTCCGTTTGGCTTCTCTCTAACTTCCCCATCCAAGGAAAAAATTGCAAAATGTAAGGAATTCAGCCTCTGCTAGTGTATTGCGGGTAAATCGGGTTTTTGGAGCCCAAACCGCACAAGCACGCACAGGGGACATCCGGACCAAGATGGCGAAATGGCTGATTTGTAAAGAAATCGGAAAAATCAGGTTTTGGAGCCCAGTGCATAGGTACATGGGGGACGCGTCTAGGACCCAAAAACCAAAAATTCCACAGACAATAGGGAATTGACGAAATCAGATATTTTTGTCTCGCGTGGTCCGTGGGACGTCGGGATGCGAGTTTTCCATAGAGCTGAAATCACTTTGCACTAAGAGTAAATCAAAAATTTTGGTTTGAAGTGGCCCAGGGCCACAAAGGTATGTGTAGGACATTCGGGACCCAAAAGGCACAAATAGATGAATACAAAAGAGATGTGGGTGAAGCAGAGTAAACAACCCTCACGGCCTGGTCAACGTGGGGACAATCGGAACATCGGGAGATGATTTTTCCAAAAATGCTTACGGAAGTAGACTTGTGGGTGGAGCAGATTATTTTCCGAGACATCCAAGACACAAGGACTTGAAATAGCTAAAATACTCACAATACAAAGAAAAAGTCAACATTTGACTCCCAACTTCAAATGGCCATAACTTTTGACCCCGAGCTCTGATTTTCACAAAATTTGACTTTTTAGAATGGGCACAACGTCCTCTACCTCAAATTGATCTCTTATTTTTAATGAGGGTGGATATATAAAACTAAATGAAATATATTCAGCTCCAGTGAACTGAATGTTCAGTCCCGTTAAATGACAGAAAAGCCTAACATACCCAAAATAGTTTTCTACACTCAGAAGGCCATAACTTTTACATTTCTCGTAAAAATCAAAAAAATTGATATAGTTAGAATTGGCTCACGAGCCCAATGGATAGTAATCAATAAATTGATGATTTGGCAAGAAATCAATGGTCCTTTTGTAGAAAATGTGTTGAGTTTGAAACAATAATTTTATTTGGTAGCTGATATGCATTAATGAAGCAAGGGCTGACATTTCTCATTGCTACAAGTAATGGGACAAGTATGGGGAGGATTTTGTAAGAAAAAGAACATCATTTCACTTTATTTACTACATCTTTCAAGTGTTTTAAGGACATATTTCATGATTTTCATTTTCCCCTCTCTCTCTCTCTAAGAAATCTATAAATTAGAGTGTTGGGCTCATTGTAGCGAGAGATACTTTTAATTAGAAAAACTCTATAAAAATTGTTTTGTGAAGCCAATGTGCTGTTGGCCCTTGTAGTGGACTCCTTGCATGGTGATCCAGGCCCTTCTCTTATAATAGATTGAACTATGTATACTTATGAAGCAATAGATGCAAGTTTGTGGATGTATCTTCCCTTGTTGTGTTTGTTTTCATTCCTCTTTCCATTTCAATCTCATTGCATATATATTGTGTCTATCTTATGCTGTTGTAGGGATCCATTATCATTGTGTGTGCATGAAATATTTTTGTGAGTCTAGTTGCTAGATTATGGAGAACTGTCATCACCCCTTCTAGTATGCATTTTACTCCTACTCTTCATACATTGGAAGACTATTCTCACTCTCCTTTTTGGTGTATCACCGCTTTAGTATAGGATTTATTTTCATGCACTCTCTCTCCCTAGTCCCTCAGAAATTTAGATTAGGATAAATAGTTTCTCTTGCATTAGAATAGATTATGGCAGGTAGTTTAGGAGAAAGAACCAACTTTCTTTGGAGGTCTATCTCAAGAACCAAGTCCCACAACTTGGAGATAGTACCAATGTTATCCAATCACACTGTGAGCTCAAGCACACACACTTGTACAAACCATAGGGTGTTGTGATTTGGTGATAACGCAACCTATTGTCACGTTTCAAAACCTTCCTTGCAAGTTCATGATACTTGATATGTTGATACCTCAATAAGCTAGTAATAAGATAGTAGTATACTACTTAGGGAATCACCTAGGTTTATAGAGGAGATGTTTTGAATGGGTTGGAAAATATGACCCCTAAAAAAGCTATATTGTAAATTTTAGGTGAATATGAGGTTGACCTTCTCTAAAAAAATTCCTTTTGACATTTTTCTAAAATGGAATATCCACTAAATTACGAATATTCGCCACTAAAAATCCATGGATTATGTTAATAGGTGTTAATTTATTTGATCAAATATTTTACCTTGTACTCCCACTTGCACACTAATTCAACATATTCTATAATAGATTCCTAAGTTATGTCCCCCATACTATATGATATTATATTTTTGAAGTAAAACTTTTTCTTTTGATCATCCGTGAGTGGAATTTAATCTGCTTGAGGAGGGGAATATTTAATTTCAAGGATAGTTTGTTTTGATTTTGTCTTAACAAGTGGAGGTGTACTTTGTATCATATACTGGGTGTTACAATAACTACCCAACTCTACATCAACACTATAAAAACCTCAAAAATTATCATCGATCTCGATATTGTTCAAAATATTGTTTCCAATTGCACTCTCGATACCATGTCATGAAAAAAATTTAAATTCAAAGGTTATAAGGTGAACTATTACTCCGGACTTAGAAGGATATATAATATTCCTTCAACCACATGTGGTGGATGGATTATAAGAGGTATGTTTACAATCATCTATGTTCTTCTATTAACTATAAGAAGAAAATTATTACAAAATTAAACATTATACCCTTGTAAATACTATATATAATATTTGCAAGTAAACAAAAGAAATTAAACATTATAAATTACCTGGCATGGTTGGAGAAGAGACCATAATAATTTTTCATCGACCTAAGTTTGATCTACAACGTCAAACTTGGAGGTTTCTAAAATAGAAAATTTTAAAAATATTAAAACACTTTAATGTAAAGCCAACAATTTCTATGCACCAAAACCATGTCAAACCTCATTAATTACTTAGGAAAATTATGGACATTTTTTTAAAGGTCGCATGGGTGATAAAAATTAGTTGCGATCAATTCACTTCCCATTACAAAGTTCTAGACATTCATAAGGTAGTCACCATTAAATTAATAATTAATTACTATTTATTTATTCCCCAAAATGTATTATGGTCTAAATATTCCCAAGAAGTTCCTTTACTTTATTTATATATTTTCTAAATTAATTCCATTGTTTAATCCTCTTAGTTTTTCTTTAAATTTATTAAAGGTCATTTCCCAAGTTGACTTTAATAAGTTTCCTTAAATATTTATTAACCATGACCCATTCATTTATTTAATTATACACTTAATTTTAATTATTTATACCCACTTTAATCATATATCAAAGGAATCCATGCACAATATTTATTAATTCAACCTATAATAAAACATCGTTTATTTATTTATTTATTAATCCATGATAAAAAGTTCACAACTTCTTCTAACCCACTAAGGGGTCTCAATATCTAAATACACATACCTTTTATTTAAAACCCAACCCCTAAAAAATTTTGATAACTTAAAAGTGTTGTAGGGTAAAATCTCTACAATAGGATTAAATCATTTACAGCCATTGGATAAATATTTCCCTAAATATCCTTTTCGATTTTATTTTTATCCTTTTATTTTCCATAACTTTATCATTTCCACATTTTGAGATTTTTTTAGTTAGGTGGATGGATATGGAGAGTATGAAGTATCAACTTTTGATTCAAGATATGAGAATAAGGAAGAAAATTCTTCCTCCATTTGTTCTACTTCCCATTTTTTTTTTCCTAGGGGTTTTAGTTTCTAAAATGTATTTTTTTAAGAATGCAACCAAATTGCTTGTAGTGGGTATCTATTTACCTTATTTTTCTTGCTTTAGATCTGGGTATTTAAATTTTTGAGGGTATATTTGCACACACACACACATATGTATAGTTTTGAGGATTAAATATAAGGCGGGGGAAACCCTCTCCCCCTCCCACCAACTATTTCATTTTATAAATATTGGGGTGGGTGTGTCGCCTTGACCCCTCTATATTTTTTTGGTTTTAAATCTTGTCCACCCAAGCGCATCCTGGCATCAACAATATAAGAATACCTCATTTTTAAAACTAAACTCTTTTCTTTACAAAGGCATTACCCATCCGATCCATTACATATTTCAATATTAATTTCATTCAATAATAAACACACACACACACACAACATATATATATATATATATATATATATATATATATATATATATATATATATATATTTATCTAAATATAGAAATTTATATATATAATTTTTATTCATGATTGTTTTATTTTAAACAATTTACTAATTCAAGTTTATTTATATAAAAATTATAAGTGCATATATAAATATATGTAGTTTATGTACATTTATATGCATTTATATATGTTAGATAGTTTGAATAATATCCTTTTCATTTAAATAAATGCAAGGTAGAGAGAGAGAGAGATATATATTTTTATTTCAAACAATCTAGCCATAAGCCTTATTTTGTCTTGAATGAGGTATAAAATACAAAAACCGATAATGAATCCATAGCATTTTACAACTTTTTAGAAGGAAAAAAATTCAAGTAGAAGTACAATAAATATGTCTCCATTTTCATTTGTATAAGAATATAATGCAAAATAAGGTCCTTTAAAAGGTAAAAACCATTCACTTCAATAAATTTCAAATTCCAAGGAAGATAAATTCCAGATTTTAAACAAAATGTAACTTTTAATTTAAGTTGTAGATTTGAAAACCAATACAAATTTTGAAAGAGAATACAACTCCATAGCAAGTAGACTCTTCAATAAACTCTTCCAACCATACACACTTCACTATTAAATAGTACAAATATGATATGAATAATGCATTTACAAAGAGCTTAAACTTTAAAAAACAAGCACAAAAGCCCTCCACACTAAGTGGAGACAACATGATAAAACAAAACTAAAATTTCTCTAACTTTTTCTTCTACACTTTAAAATTTCAACCAAGGCCTCAACTTTGAGATCCTTCATTTCTTCACCTCAAATCACAACAAAAAATAAGGGATCATAGGCAACACTCACCTCCCAAACTTATTTCAAATGAGAATGAGAATCATACTAGTAATTGGCCCCATAACCCCAACAATGGAACAATAAACGACATTATAAAACCATAAAAACTTCACATAGGTTTATAAAACATAACAAAAACCCAAAAACTCTTGTACATACATACAAGAACACAATATCAAGAATCCATTTACAATTTTCCAAACAAAACACAAAGGCTTTCAAAATAAGCCAAAGGAGAGGAGAACATGGAGTCATCTCCTTATACCTCCCATGTGGGATGGGGGTCCACCCAAAGCCTCCAAGTGCACTTTAAAAATCACAACACATTTTCTCTCCACAATCAAGTATGCAAATTTGATATATAAACCTTTTACCTCCACATAGGTGGAGCACCCCTCCCACACTCCCTCCAAAAATCCTCACATACTCCCTTTTACCTCCAAAAAATGAAATCCACTTCCCTCTCCCAACACCACCTTGTTGATGTGTAATCACAACACCCCTTAATTTTTTTAGTTGAAGGATTGAGACTATCAGTGTGATTCCATAACATGGATATTTTCCCAAATTGTGGGACTTCATGATTGAGAGAGATATCGAGATGAAGGTCAGTTACTATTCCTACATTATGATACACACATCTAAATTGTAGAGGATCTACTCTAACTACCCAAGGAGAAAGGGGTAAGAATACTGCAAGAAATTAAACCTAATCTAAAAGGATATGTACTAAAATGAATGTTGAATACCTCCTTTGTATGGATATAGAAACCACACTAAGATTAAGAAGAGTGAAAATACACCACGAGATCAATCTAATGATGATAATTCACTAACCATTAAACACGTAATAAAATATCCATGCACATATAACAAATATTTTAATGAGATATTAGGAGAAAGAATTAAACACAAGAGAGGGTTGAAATTCATATATAGACATGTATTATTTCTCCACATTTGATACAAGTGCATTATAATGGCCAAGAGGCACAAAATTGCATTACAACTTGAATGGGAGGTTTGAGTTCCACGAATTCACTTATAGACAAGAGAAGAAGGGAGGGTGCAAAGAAAATTATCCAACATTATAAAAATACTCATCCTTACAATATCTAGGAAGAATGAGATAAGGGGAGAGAAAGAATTCAAAATTTTGCTTTAACCACCCTAGAATTCATTGAATTCACTTGCAAAAGTGATGGGTTCCATTACAAAACCCATACCTTATTCTACTTTTATTTTTTGGGAAATAACTCAAGCCCATACCTCATCATTGAGGCAGTGAGAAACCTAGAATATTGTTATAAAATGGTGGAGTGTATTTCTTCATTTCATGACATTAAGAGATTTCCAAAATTCCTTTCTTGTACAAATCCTAGATCCCAGTCAAACATTATGGCAATCAAGATTAGTGTGTCATCTTGTATTAATGGTGAGTGGTTGGCTCGGTGCTTTGGACTCCAAAATTTCCTTTAACCTCCAAAATATGAAATTTTAGAATTTCAGACATCTTGAATTAAAGGTTGATGTTACTCTTCATTTCTTAAGAGTTTGCAAAACATCTAAAACTATGAAGTCTGAAATGCATAACTTCGACCATTTTATTTCGTAGATTAAGTTACTTTTCACCCACTTGAGTCAATCAAATCTTTAAAACTTGAAACCCAGAAGTCCAAAATTAGGAATTTGGGTTTCAAACATCGAGTTATTTTTTCATGTTTTGGTGCTCCAAATTACTGAAACTCTGAAATCCTGAAGTCCAAAATTTAGACTTCAGATTTTGGACCTTGCTCCTTTTAGGATTGTTGTTATCTCAAGCCCAAAACAAAACTCGGTGTCGGGACCTCTGAAATTCCAAAATTGGGACCTTCAAAAATATGAAATTACTGTTGCATTGACCATGAAACCAAAATTTACCCCTAAAATCTGAACCCTTTTAGAATTCAGACTTTTGGGTTTTCTAGCATTTGGTTTCTTATTTCCGTTTTATTTGGTGGAGACTCCTAACCTTTGAAGTTGAAAACCTTGAACCTTCAAGTCTTAAATTTAGACTTCGGACCTACTTCTCCCAAAATTTCCAACGCATATGACCCCAAAATGGGATTATACCTCTAAAATGCTAAGCTTTTTCGGACTTCAATCTTTCCACGTTTTAAACATTTTTCCCATCCCATTTTGGGATTCTCACTACTTCAACCATGAAACAAAGCCAAAATATGCGATGACCTCTAAAATACCAATTACACAAGTCTCGAATCTTTGGGCCTAGGCCTCCATTTTTTCTTGATCTCTAATCTCTTTCAACGTTGTTTGGCCATTCCTTTTCCAAGCTTGCATTTCCATTTTGAGCCCACTGCTGACAACCCGATTTTCATTATCGAAATGTAAGCTCCCATGACTCAATCAACCTCTTCATTTCCTCTACATACGAAGGTAATGTTTATCTAGATTTTCATGAGGGAAAAATTTGATAACACACCATAAGGCCAAGATCTACCCAAATCATAAAATTCACAAACATGCACCAATTTACAACACAATAACATCAAATGCAAAAATAAGAACAAGAATGCAAGGAATAGACCCTACCTTGCCATAATAGCTTCAACAATCTTCATGAAATAAATTCCATCACCTCCAAATCTATGTAAATCCCCAAATGAAATCTCCCAAAGCTCCCAAGAAATAATTCCAAGCCAATTCCCAAAATATGCAAGTGTGTAATAAAACCAAGTAACCCCCAAAACTCCAAAATGACTTCATAAATATAAAACATTGAAGAGGATGGTGAGGTGGATCCATGTAGGATGCCACATCACTCTTCCTCCAATCCACCTCACCAAGTCAACACAAGGATCAAGACTCATAAATAGGTGAGGTGAGGGTATGAAAAGTTCCACTTACACACACAAACATCCACTCCATACTTCCAAAGGACACAATAAAGAAGGTAAGTAAAAAGGTGACATTAATTGTCCCTTTTTCATTCAAAAACACATCATGAGGGCTAATTTTTGCCCCTTACATGATAGGTATAGTTGGTAGGAAGTTTTAAGAGGTATGGGACAAGTTTAACTTATCCCACAAGCCTCCAAAAGTGGGCTCTAAGCCCAAATTCGAGTTTGGGTGATGGGGACAAGTACACTTAAAAAAATAAATTCAAATCTAATTAAAATCAAGAAATCAACAAGGACTATCTAACCCATTTAATTCCCATATAGTCACATCTCAATTTAACTTTAATCACATGATTAATTAACTAAACCAAGAACATTACTTAAGAAATAATAAAGTGAGAATTACATCACAATAAATAAATCACATACACAACTAAATAAATAAATGAAATAAAACAATCATTCAAACCCCTTGGTCACATATGAGGTTACCCCCCATGGGGAACCTCCTAACAAACACAACAATACACATGACACAAAGTTGCCAAGGTGACCATGTTGCAACATCCAATATTCTTCATTGTTAGTCTCCTAGCCCCTTCTTATTATCATGATATAATTTAGTGTGAACCAATCAAACAATACACCTTCATCCTCAAACTGCATTAAATACACCAATAATTAAAACACACATACATATCATCTAACAACATCATACACGTAGCTATATCATCATCATCAAAATTAGGAATTTCTATCAATTATTTGTAATCATTGAACATCTCAATTTTAATAAGTCATAACATCAATAAGATCATAAGGTTAGTCTAAACATCCAAATGTAATCATCATCATCATGAATCCAAAACATTAGTATACAATTAAATAACACTATATACTCAATTATCAATGTCTGCTAGTAGCCTATAACATCTATAATATGAGTCATAACATATTGAATATCACAAGTGTATGGATTTTCTATCCACATGGTAATAAAAATTTAATAATAATGTCCATGTCACTAATCAAAATAATCAAAATCACATTAAAATAAGTGTCAAAGAGGAGTAGCCATTACATCCCCCTCCCCTTAGACTTGACTTTCTCATGAAAGTCACTAGGATAGATAGGGATATGACCCCACAAGGTATCTTGTCGTATCATGTGGTTATGAGTCATAGCTAAAAGCATGTCCCACAAATTCAAATATGGTCAAGTACTAAGTGCTTCTCTTAATTAGAGTAATTTAATTAAAGAAAGTAAAAATCATCCAAGGAGTTATTTACTAACATAATTGTCTAAAACCTCTACATGGTCACATGTCATTGGAGGTCCAACATTTAGGTTTCTTGATGGAAACTAATTTATTAGTATTATTATTATATTTTCTTAACAAACATGTCTCAAAAAACATATCATGGTTTAATATCAAGGGTGTTTTAAATAGGAGAATATTATTTCAAGGGAATAGTGGGTTCAAGACAATTTCATTTGTCTCATCATCTAACTTTCCTATAAGGGTCCATGTAGTGCCCACTTCCCTTCTACACTTTTTACTATTGATTTCGATACTGTCGACTATACTTATGGATATTATTGTAGATTTTTGATTTAGCATGATGTTAGATGTTAGAAATATTGGGTTGTTGTTGATTTCAATTCATATATAATGTGTGTGGATTATTAGAGACATTTTATATTGATGTTGATATGTTGTTGACATAGCTATATATATATTTATGACATGTGATTTTTTTCATTTTTATTAGACCTTAACAACTGAAATAACCTTACGATCCTATTGATATTTATGAAATGTGGAATAGAGATGTTCTTAGAAATTATAAATGATATTGTTACTTTCCTAGGCATTTTTTGATTCATATATGGATGTCTATGGATTTATATTGTATATTTTTTGGATGTTTTGATCTATCCACGATGCCGAAGGAGGTATTATGTGTTTTGTAGGTAAACCTATAAGAACAAACAATGAGGGGATTGGAGACCAACCACATTGGGATGCTTAGATGAATTCAACAATGGTCACCATGACAACATGTATTTTTTGTGTGCGTGTGTGTGTTTAAATTGTTGTTAGGGGGTTCTATGGGGAGGATCACCTCAAATTGTGACCTAGGGTTATGTGTTATTCTTTCATTTAGTTTCCTTTATTTAATTTTAGTATGTGATCTTGAGTGATGTAATCTACTTTTATTAATTACATGATTTGTGTCTAGATTAGTAAATTAATATTTTACTAATTTAATTATGAATGGATTAAAATAATTCATTTATTAAATTATATGTCTCTTAAATTTTGTGTTGTAAGTTGAGTTCTTGTGATCTTGAGTGTTGTACACTCTACCCCTTCATGGAAATTCAAATTTGGCCTTAAGGGCCAATTTTGAGGTGAATGGATAAGATGAATTTCCATGTTCTTGTGGGACAAGTCAAACTTGTCCCACACTTCTTAAATTTATATACCAACCCTACGTATGGGTTGGGGGTAAAAATAGACCCCATTATGTGTTTTGGGAAGACAAATATGTAAAATATTACTACACTTTCCTTCTTGTAATTAAATTTTGTCCTTAGGGGTTTGGGTTTGGATTGTATGTGTAAGCAAATTTTCATTCCTCTAACCCACCGATTTATGTGCATTGGTTGATTTGACTTGGTTGAGGATGAGTGATGTGGCATCCTACATGGATAAACCTCACCCCATCTCTCCCTTTTCTATTCATTCAAGTTCTTTTACTTTCTTGGGGTTACTTAATTTCTTTGAGCTCTTCTATTTTTGGAGTTAGAAGATTTTAGATTTTTGTGGATTTGTTGGATCTTCTTGGTGATTGTTTAGGCTTGAATAATCTTGGAGTGTGGCTCTTGGATCAAGCTCTACCATGGAAAGGTAGGAGCTAAAATCTTGTTAAATGCTTTATTTTATTTTGTATACATATGTGTGTGAGTGTTTTGTATGTTTTTGGGTTCTTGGGTAGATTTCCTAAGTGTGGTGTAGGAGGAGGGGAATATGAGGATATTCATGTTGGGAGGCATAAGATTTTATTTCATGTTTTGGAGGGATTTGGGTATGGTTCCCCACCTTGGACAATAAATTGCTTGCATTTCTTACTTAGTTATTTTGTTGAGAGAGCCATAAGAGATTGTAGGGAGGTATAAGAAAATGTGGGACGCATAAGAGGTTCTTGAGGGAGGCATAAGAGTGTGTAGGGGTTTTGAGATGTTTATTGGATGGTTTAAGGTGGGCACTCATTTCCCATTGGGAGGCATAAGTGACCTCCCATAGATCTTTCTTCTTTGGCTTTTGCATTTTTGAAGTCTTGTGTATTTTGATTTTTCCTTATTGTGATTGTATTTGTATTGTTTGTATTTTGGTATGGTTGTAAAATCTTGTTTTGTGATGCGGAAGCTTTTTTTTTCCATAGAGTTGGATCCATTTTTCATTCCTATGTGGTTGGGGCTAGGGGGAAATGAGGAGGATGGCTTCTCCTCCTCATTGAAATTCTTGGTTGGGTGGAGAATGTTGTCTCTCCCCTCTTTTTTTTGTTGTGATCAAATGAATCATGGTGGAGCTCTCTTGTTGGTGATGTGAAACATGGAGCATTGTTTATGTCCTCAAGAAATCCTTCCTTGTGTTAAAACCTCCTTGTTATTCCCACTCAAGGTGGAAAATTTGTAATATTGTATTTTTTCTAAAGGAAATGTTGTATTGTAAGTTGTGATATTATTTGGAGAAGTTCATTGAAGAGTTCAATAGTTTACCTTCTCTTCAAATTGTAGTATGGAAAGAAAAGAATGAAAATGGAAAGCTTGTGTTAAAGTTTAGTTGAAATTTTATTGTGAGAAAGAAAGTTTATATTCATTATGAAGTTTTTAGTATTGTAAATGAGAAAGAAGGAATATAAAAGTTGTAAGATGATAATAATGTATGCATAGAAAACTTGAATGTAGAACAAACTTGTTATAGTTATTTTGAATATATAAGTTGTAGTGGAAATGGAAAGAGCCAAAAAATTTGAGGTACATTGTTATGTTGGAATGTTGAATTTTATAGTAAGAAAATAACAATATTAGAAGTATATTTATATCCTTTTACTCTTGGAATTGAAAGAAAAGTTGTTGTACAAAATGAAAATGATCTTGTAGTTGTTGTTATTTTTGAAATAGACAATGCTATAGAATGAGAAAATTTAACTCTAGAATGAATAAATTGAACTAAATCTTACAACTAGAAACTTTAGGCATATAAAATTAATTTCAAATGAATTTTAAAGCAAGCTAATGACTTTTGTTTTTTTGGAAAATCTTAGTTTTTAAGGTTATATTTCTAAGAAATAGAATGCCGCCTGCTGTGCAAAGTGGTGGTCTCATAACCACTACTCAACCAAGGTGGCCATCTCAGAACCGCCACTCTAGTAAGGTGGTGGTTCATGAATTTCACCCACATGGGGTGGAGGTCCCGGGACCGTCGACACGCTCTACAGGCGAGGTGGTTATGTCACTTACGGAGGAAAATCTTAGATCCACACATGTGTAATTTTTAACTTTGTAATAACTAAATTTTATGCTTGTAAAAATTTAGAGGAAACCTCCAGCAAACAAATAATGGCTAAATCTCATGGTTTTAAGCAATAAAATATTCAAATGGTGGACTCAAAGTACTCAAACTCATATATATTAATAGAGATAGGGTTTGCCCTAAAATGGAGAACTCCAAATACAAATAGTTTTGTAATACAAATAAGATTTGAAAAGGAAACCCCATCCAATCCTTGAATGAAAGCGATCATAATGATAAAACTACAATCTAAACTAATCTAATCTTGAATTCCTTGTAGATTTCTCCATAGTTATTCCTCTCTTGTTCTCATGGCTTCCTTCTCTCCAACCTGCAAATTAAACAAATGAAAAGTGACCAAATGAAGAGACTTGGGTAAAGAAAGAGATTAAATAAAAATTATTATGGATATTTAGGGTTAGTTTGGAACCCTAGGATCTAGTTGCCATAATAAAATTGATCCAAGGGTTGAGGAACAACCCTACTTTTGTTTGGTAGGAATATATTGTATAGATGTTTAATAAAATAATTAAAGTATGGGTATATGGGTGAATGGGGCCATTTTACACCTTGGTGTGCAAAGCCACTAATCTAGTTCATAATATGTTCTAGAAAAGTAATGAAATGGATTTTTTTAATTTTAATAAAATAATTATAGTAAATAAGTATAAGGTAAATTATTAGGGTATGAATATTAGTTAAGGAGGAGTAAAAACAATAAACCTAGTAAATTAAGTTATGGTACCTCCTAGTTGAATGTTAATTAATTAGCCTCGAGAGATAAATTAAGAACATTTACATAGTTAAATGAGACCTATTCCATCTCTCTTAAAGTAAATATTATTGGTGAAAATAAAATTAATGCACACTATAGGTTAACACTTTACGACATAAAATCAACATGTGACCTTCTTTGCACCTGACCTCCCGAGGTCATGCTAAGATAGCCAGGTGGAAATGAAATGAGAGTGAAATTGATGGTTATGACCAAGTTAATATAGAAACATTATTTCTCCGACACGTAATAATGGAATCTATGAATGTAAGGTAAAGAATTATCTCCTAATCTGAAGGGGTGTGATGGTAGGGTCTGATATGATAGCTACTCGGAGACTCCAATAGATGTCTAGTTCAATAGAGATACCATTAAATGGTTGTGGAATACATGTGAAAGTAACCTACAGGTGCCTCATATGGGTTTCCAAACAAGGTCATGGAAATTGAGACAAGAGATGTAGTGGAGCTGTAGTAACTAAGGGCGATTCTCTAGTCTTTTCAAGAAAGTCTTAGCTTAATCAGCTACTATACTCAACAATAAAAGCTATGTGATAATATCAGGTGGAAGCGGTGAGGATATGAATACATGTGCATAAGCTAGTGTCAATATCTAACTGACTAGCGAGGCCCTTGTGTTGCGGGACCTATGGGTCACAACCAAAGACTCGTTGAGGCCGAGGCCCTTGTATGGTCATGCATGCAATCAAATCCAATTTCAAGTAGTGAAAAATTCATAGGCCTATTAACAACTATGTTCAAGGTCTCTAAATATCTTATTTTCTCTGCTTATGTGGCAAGTGTGCGTAAGATTGTAAGCACGTGACTTGTGTTAATGTCGATTATCAACTCTTGACCATTGGGATGTGGGACCAAAGGATCACAAATGTAGGTATTTTTCTATTACATACCGTTTATGGTCATGCAAAATGAATTGGTTTGTTTTCAGTGAATAAACTATCTATCAAAGGAAATCTAAACTCTATTTTTGTTGTTTTCTCAATATATCGGAACAAAGACATAAAAAAACCTAATCTATGGAAATAAATATTTTTATGATATTCTAAACTTTCCGAAAATGCATCTAATCTAATAAACAATTTTAAAATAAATAACCTGGATGGATGTAGCTATCAATCTATTCAGATGTGTGAATCTAAATCTAAGATCTACTCTAATTCAAATAAAATATCTCCAACCCTACCTCGAAGTGAAGAAAAAATCATGACTCTAAGAGAGTTATTGTTCACCCGAACTTCCTTGTAATATTGAATGGAAAACTTCCTATTGATTTGATATCTACTTGCAAATATCTAATTAAATTAAATGAATTGTTGTCTCTACTCTATTTGATATGCAATTAAAAATTTGACAAAACAAAGAAAACAAATACACAACTCCAACCTAGAAGAGCAAGATCTTTGAAAGATCCATTAATATGAGTATCTGTCCCCTCATTTCTTTCCTTTCTTTCTTTGAGTGTTCATGTGAGTCTAAGGATTTGGGAATGCAAAGAACATCAAAAAGAGGATGGTGCTTGAGCGATGGAGTCTTGGAGGAAATCTTGATGTGATGCCGGTAGAAGAAAGATACCACAATAGATCTAAAATTGGCTATGCAATTCCTAGCAAGATTATGGCAGCAAAACAATGCAAGATACACAAAATTCTCAGGTCTTTTACTTGAATACAAGCATGGAATATATAGGAATGGAGGATGGAAGGTTACTTCATGTAAAATAAATTGAAGAGGTAGTTCCACTCATTAAATCGAATTAAAAATGTAAGGAATAAGGATAACCAAGAAAACAAAGCTATTTTTAGCAAATTCGCTCACATATTCTTTCAAAAATAAACTTAAGTGAATCATCACATGCAATTTCTCGCATGAAGATTTTGGAAAAATTGATCAGGACCACCACCTTGCATAGGGTGGTGGTTTCAGACCACTACCCCGAGCACGACAACGGTCCTAGCACTGAAGGCCAAAACAAGCACATAAATAAGGGGGAAGATGGAAAAATGCAAGGAAAAGATAAGGCTATCTAGCCTACAAATATATTCTATGAATGGTATTTTGAGCTTGAACACCTTAACTTCTTGAATGGATTTTGAATCATCACTAGGGACCTTTATAACCCTTTTCCCACCAATGTAGCATATGTAATTTTGGGTGTGTACATATTGCCCCTCGAGAGAAGCATCTTAGCCATAAAAGATGCGTAAAATGAAGAGTCTGAATATGTTGTTCTAGAAATGGGGAGTTATAAGCTATACCCGACACACCTATGTGTCGAAATCTTGTCATCCAAAATCACTTACTGCAAAATAAAAGGAAGAATCAAGTGCGATAAAAAAACATCAAAAATAAAAATTAAATTAAAATGTCAAGAGGACATACCATTTGCGAGGGATGTAGAAATATACCCTGTGCCAACACTCTAGCCCTGTAAAACACATACACTCAAAATGAAGTTAGAAATATCATATATATATCAAAACAAATTCATTTCCCAATTCATTTGTGCATTGTTGATTTGGATTGTTTGATTGATTTGGAGCTCTAGATTCACGGTGACCATTTTGACAAGAATACAATTAATACGTTCGTGTCAAGATCATGATCATGCCTCCATGAGTAGGAGATCGACCAGCATGCTCTCAAGTTAGTTATTTCCTTCTTTGTCTTTTTGTACCCTAAAAGTTTAAATGTTGAAAACTTCACCTAGGGGGGAGATTTTCAAAATTTCTTGTCTTGAATAGGTCTTTAGGGGTGCCCATAGGGCATGCTTTTATTTTGTCGAAAATGGTCAATTTTAACATTTTTGTTCTTTTTAAGGTTAAGGGCATGTTTTGAAAGTCGGTTTAGGACCACCACCCAAAGTAGGGTGGTGGTCATAAGCACTTCCACCTAAGGAAGAGCGGTGGTCCGAGAACTGCCACCGCACTTGGCGGTGGTTCTAGAAAAATGTCAAAACATGCTCAAAACATAACGTTTTTTGGATTTTGAGAGTTTACTATGTTTTTGATGAGCTTGTTGTGTGATTTTCTTTACTAACTTTCTCTTTTCTCATTTTTTGGTGGATGCAGAAGAAGGTGGAGTACATACGTAGGAGTAGAGAGAGTGTTTGATTGGCTCCCTGGGATTTTAGATCAGCTAACCCAGGATGAGATAGATATTTTATAGTGGGCAGGTATCTGACAGATATCACAAGTGCCCCATGTTGCTCCTTCCAGTCACATTCAATGTGACTTATTTTATTACAAGGATGTAGACTAAAACACTTTCTAGTTTCCAGGTGTTGGAGGTGAGTGGACCATTACTTTGGAGGATGTCTACCACATTCTTAGTCTCCCAGTACTTGGTAAGAGATTGACATTGGTGACAAAGGGGTCCAAAGTTGTGATGACACAACATGCCACATATATGGGAGATGTTATTGTCTCTTCTAGCTCGAAGAAGGGAATGAAGGTTTGGTCTATTACTACTACTCCCATTCCTATCCTTCAGAGAGCCATCATGGGTATCATGTCCTCGAGACTAATCGGGGACAAAGGAGGAGATACACTTTTGTCTTGTTGGTCCCCATCATTACAAATCAAGTGTCATGGCTGTAAGTATGCACAGGGAGTATATATTGGGGACCATGTACCATGATATATCTGAGTCGTCGATTATAGGGATAGTCCTTGAGCCACCCCACTTTGGTCATGAGTTGGGTCTATGAGTGCTTCATTTTATATGGCAAAGGGGTGCAGGTATTAGATCCGGAGGCTATCTAGGAAGCTATATGGAAAAGTATGTAAGTGCTCTAGTATCCACATCTATCGGTGGACTCTTTGACTATGACCAAGATGACCCCCATACCCTTTCTGACATGGTAGGGATATGGGGTGAGGAGACCATGATGAAGGTAGCTTGCTCTTCCTTGAGCCAACAAGTTGACAAAGCCGGAGATTAGAGATTCACCTTTGACCGGGTACCGTAACAATTTACTCTTCCATACCTTGTCATGCTTCATCTAGTGATGCCTGTTTAAAAGACTATTCAGGAGGCATGGATAGGTCCTAGAGGGGATATCAGTTAGATAGTTGTTAGTCTTGGTGTTCCTATAGTAGTTAGGCACATATTTCAAGCTCGGTGAGTAGTTGGTTTTGCTCAAGCACCCTTACTTCAAATTGGGGTGGCTCCTGGTCATAGTGGGGAGGAGGATGAGCCAATTGATTCAAAATATGACTCGAGGAGGATGCGGGAGATGATACATAGGGTGAGTCAAGTGGAGATGAGGATGAGGGGGAAGGACCTTCGAAGGGAGATGAAAGTGACCTTGAGTGGCATGACACTCGGGTGATCCTTAGAGCGATGCAGCGAGGAGGAGAGCACGAGAGAGAGACTCTAGTCTCGGAGGAGAGAATGGGAGGAGACGATGAGTACATGATGGGCTAGCACCGTCCCTTAAAATTTGGGAGGCTCCACAAACCACCAAAGCGACTCGCTGCATTAGCCATTGATCCCACATGTATGCTCGAGACCCAAGTATGTTCAATACTCCCTTCTCTATTTTTGCTTATTGATTTTTCCGGTATAGTTTAGCATTCTCTTCTGACTTGCGTTCGTGATTTTATCTTAGCTCACTATCTCTTCTTTTCTTCCTTTGCAACATCTACACATGAGTGGAAAGAGACCATTCATTAGGTATGTGTAGATATGTTGTTGATCCCTTTGGGGAAGACACGGACTGAGTTAACTGTTGATTCATGGTAGCCCTTAGCCACTTTGGCCAACATACTAATGTGTTCTCCATCATCTAGAAGGTCACGGAGATAGTGTCTTCCCTTTGTACCATAGTGGCTGGATATGAGACCACCGAGCACTTGATGAGGTGAAGTGATTCTCACAGTGAGGCTACAAGCGAAGCAGTGCCATCATGGGAACTCACCTAATTTATTCCATTCTCAACGTCATCACATCTGCAGTAGGAGACCTAGTTGTGGTTATGTGCCATCTAAGGGATCCCATAGGGATTGATAGGTCGTTGAGCCTTTATTGCTTTGATACTTTTTTTTTGACATTATACAATTTTTTTGTATGTTTTGGGCTCGTTGCGAGTGTTTTTTACCATGCCTAGTGCATGATGACATTGTATACAAACTTGATCCACTATGATATATACAGACTCTATTTTTGTTTGACATTCTATTGTATCCGAGTTGAATCTCTTTGGCTTATCTCTCATGTGTACTCTAGATATTTAGAATTTTTACTTTTCCATGATTTTCAGAATGTATGCAATGGGTGTGAACTGATAACATAATGATTTCATATTTTTTATATTTCATAATTCGATATATGATGATGCAAACAAAATGTGATTTTACACTTAGTTTTCTTTGCAATCTTCGGTACTTCGTATTTTTCTTGACAAAACGTGATGATATAATGATATGATGAATAGATATACTTACCTAACTCATAACCTTACATAACTAGTAAGATGCGAGGGCTCAACATCAAGAGTTAGAAACGGCACAAGCCATGAAACTTGTTGAATGAAAGTGATGAGAGAAAGAGAGAGGCAGCAGGAACCAAATTGGGGCCTTCTGACCTTAACCTACTCATACAACCTCGTAATTTAGACTATGAATTACTTTGTAATTTATCTAGACTTGGATCCGTAGATGGCCACTTGGTTGAAAAAATATGGTTTTAGGGTTTTGAATTCTCTTGGAATTTTGAACATCTAATTCACTTTGTTTTGACTTAAGATTTCACAGTAATTGATTTAATTATTTATGACTTTCGGGTTTGTCAAAGAGACCCCCTATACCTTGCCCCATGCTACTAGTAGGAAGCACAGGCTTATCACCATGGACAAAGCATAGGTGAGTAAGGGTGTTTCCTCCCTTTCCCAACCCTACATCACTAGTAAGAGACACAAGATCAACACGAGGGAAAAGAAATGTGTAAAATAAAATTTTTCTCGTTGATTTGCACTTGATTTATTTATTTGGGAAAAATGCTTAGAATGTTCTAATTTACAAGGAGATGTATGTATTATATATGTGACACCATGAAGCTTCTAGAACATAACATGAACAAAAGACATCTATCTTAAGAAGAGACCAAAAGTAGAACCAAGTATGCAAGCCTTGGTATGGTTACTGTCAAAACTTTGTCTTGTCTTGTTTGGATTGATGAGTGATACAAAAATAGTTGATGATACAATGAAGATTTGAAGAGACATGATTTGAATGTTTTGCCAATATTTTCAGAAGTTTTTAGGAATTGCTATAAGAATAAGCTCCTTGATCACACTTTTAACAAAATGAATGGATAGATTATAATGCAATGTAGATGCAATAATGTACATATGAGAATGTTGATAGATCATGCATAGTATATCTTTAGGTGAAGGGAGTTCATGGATTCACTAAAATCCTCACCTTCTAGAGTACACAAGTGGAATGTGCCATTTTTATAGTCTTCCACCACTCGATATGGACCTAACCACCTAGGTCTGAACTTTCTTCCCTCACCGGTCTTCTTATCTATTCGGCTATCGAGTCTTAATACCAAATCTCCTTCATAGATCTCATGTTTGTACACCTTTTTATTGTATTTCGAGCCATGTAGTCAATGTACACACTATGTCATTGCTCAGCGTTCAGTCTAGCTTTGTCGAGGCTTTCTAATTGGGAGAGACGAGCTTCTCGATAACCCTCCTCTCCTAGGATCCCATGTAGCGAAATGTGGAGGCTAGGTATTTCGACTTCAAGTGGCAGAACTGCCTCAACACCAAATACTAAAGAAAAGGGAGTTTCCCCCATTGGTGTTCTAACTGACGTTTGGTAGGCCCACAAGGCCGAAAAAATCTTTAGATGCCAATCTCATTTATTCTCCTTAACAATTTTTTAGAAGAATGGACTTTAAAGTCTTATTGGTAGCCTCAGCTTGTCCATTAGCTTGAGGGTAGTAGAGAGAAGTCGTGTGATGAATTATTTTGAAATTTGCACACAACTCATGTACCTCATCATTTTTGAAAGACATGACATTATCGAAATAATGACCTATTGCACCCCACCTACAATGATCTAGTTCGGATGAACTTAACGATTCTGAGAGCTAGGGACAATGATAAGGGGCATGGCCTCTATCCACTTAGAAAAATAATCTGTGGTTGTGATTATGAAATTATGTCCATCGGTTGACAAGGGAGAGAATTTCCTTTCAGATCTAAGCCCCGAGATAGAAAAGGGCCATGGAGTTGCAATTGGTTGTAAAGATTGTGCCGAGTATGTGATTCTCATGGGAGAAATATTGAAACTTGTGGCATCTATGCATAAACTATACCGCTCATGCTCAAGGGTGGGCTAGAAATAACCCATCCGATGTATCTTCTGGGAAGTGGCATGGCTGCCAAATTTCCCACCACATACCCCACTGTGTGACTCATAAAGAATATTTTCAGACTCTTCAGCATCAACACATCTCAATAGCATTTCATCAAATGCTCTACGATAAAGCACCTGTTCCAAGATAACATACTTAGCATAAATTATATGTAACCATCTTCTTTTTTGTGACGTTACCCCTTACGGGCATGTGTGGTCCATGAAAAATTTGATAATGTTTTTGTACCAAGGGCACACAGAGATAGGAGGCCTGGTTTCAATGAAATATATGCACTCATTGGGAAAGTCCAAATCTACCAAATCACCCCCATCTAATGGATTATCATCCAACCAATCTGTAATGATTTGACCCTTAATAGATATTTGGTTTACAAATTAACTCAAATTCTCCCATTAATGTAATGAAATGCCCAGACTTTCTAGACAAGGATCCCTACATGAGGAATGTCTATAAGTGGTCTGACTTGACGATGACCCTTGTTTCTTGATTGAGCATATAATGTCTTAAATGCTTAGTTGTAAAAAATATGGCAAGGCATTCCTTTTCTTCCTGCATGTAGCGTGTCTCATAATCGAGTAACGTCTGACTAATAAAATAAACAACATGTTCTCACTTGTCATCATCCTCTTGAGCCAACATATAGGCTAGCGAAATGTCTATAGCCCACGAATATAAGATCAAAGGGTGATCTGACCTTGGTGGCATTAGCATGGGAGGAGATAACAAAAATCATTTAACTACCTCGAAGGCCTCATCGCATTCCTCCATCCAATCAATGCTATAATATTTCTTCAAAAAATTGTTGATTGGATGAACGGCGAAGGTTAAGTCAGGGATAAACCTTCAGATTACACTGAGTTTCCAAAGAAAAGATCTAATACTAGACTCATCGATGGTGGAACCATTTCTAACACAACTTGATTTTGGCCGGGTCAACATCAATTCCCCATGAACATATAATGTAACCCAATAGCTTACCACGTATGAAATGAAATACATATTTTTCCATTCAATGTGACACCATATTCAATCAAGCATGAGATAATGATACGAAGCACCGGTGGGTGATCATAGTGCTTCTGGACTTGGCAGAGGTCATCTACATAGGATTCCACAATTTTATGAATAAGATCATGGAATATGTAGGTCATTGCTCGTTGATATGTAGCACCAACATTCTTAAGACCAAATGGCATGACAACATAACAATAGGTTCCCCAAGGAGTTATAAATGTAGTTTTAGCTTGATCCTCGGTAGAGATTTTGATTTGATTATATCCTAAAAACCCATCCATAAGAGACAACAACTCAAACCTAGTTGTTGCATCAACGATAACATCAATGGATGGTAGCGGGAAATTATCCTTGGGACAAGCCTTGTTAATGTCCTGGAAGTCTATGCAAATACAAATTTTTCCATTCTTTTTTAGGACTGGGACAATGTTGGATACCCATTGTGAATAATTGATAGGCTTGATAAATCCTACTTGGAGAAGCTTCATTACCTCTTCTTTTACCATAAGGGCCACCTTTGGTTTCATAGGTCTTGATTTCTACTTAATTGGTTTGGCATCCGGCTTAGTGATGAGATTGTGAACTGCGATGTGTGGTGCAATTCTGTCATTTCCTTGTAACTAAATACAAAGGCTTTCTGATGTTCCTTGAGGACCCTAGATTTAAGATTTTTGTTCCTCCTCCGTTCTGATGTTTATATAAATCATTCCATTAATTAAGGAAGTGTTACCCTCCTCAAACTTAGGTGGGGCCAGAGGTAAATCTAAATCCCCTTCTCCCTCTACATCATAAATCTCAAGATCCTTTCCGAGAGGACTCAATCATTGGATTTCCAAAACAAGAGGAGGAATGTGGAATTAGGGAAAAGTCTACCTCTTGACAAGTAAGATGTAACTCTTCCAGAGAATTTAAGTAACTTAAGGTTGACTCATCCCTATCAACAGGGTGTGAAGAGTCAAGCTGGTCTTCAACTTCCACATATGTCAACATTGACATTACTCGACACTTTGCGAATCAATGATTCAATGCGGAGTGAAAATGTGAAGTTGGTGTCCTATAAATCACTACTTGGGGTGAAGCATGAGGCGGAAGTTTCTATAAAGTTAGCGAGAAGGTTTTTTTCACATAGAATTGCCTCGATTGATATAAAATCAAACTCCTTAGTTAGGCCCAGCATGATGGTTTTGTAGATTTGTAGGTGTTCAACCCTAGTCTTGTATACCTCGGTTACTGATTTGTGACTAGCTATGAATCAAAAACACCCTAATGTTGAGGATGCCCATTCTCTTAGCTACTGATGACACCTAATAGGATAGCCTCATATTCATCCCCATTTTTTTGGCATTCAAAGTTCGGTTTGAAAGTGAAAGGTAAAACCCTTCCTTCAGGTGAAGTAAGGATTGCACTTGCCCAAATATCGAAGCGACACTTGGCCCCATCAAAATGGAGGGTCCAGTAATTACTTAGAAAGACATATGTTGAGTCATCCTTTGTGAGTTATCCTTTTATCTTGGTTACATCTACCATAAAACCTCATCCATTGGAAGGAACCAAGCCCCAAAGCATGTCCCATACCCATGGAATCAAAGGGGATAAGGATAGGAAAATCCTTTTCTAATAGTTCAACAATATTTGTTGTAGTTCCTAACGAGACTATCTCTACAACAACACTTTCATCCTTGACCACTAGAATACCCTTGATCAAACCTATAACCTATAATTCCTTCATGGGAACTAGATTTTCTTCTGGTAACGTGCTTTCCAGTTTGTTTAACTAGTTGGTGGGAAGCTTGGATTCAGAGTGGACCCCTGGCTTTTTCCTCAAGCTAGTCAAATGTATATTAAAGGGCTTTGGATCACCTTGGGTGACAAAGAATTTCCCTAGATGTAATAATTTTACTTCTTGGAATAGGTTGGATGGGATTGCTTTCATGCGGTGGATCTAAGGGAGACCAAGGATCATATTATAGTTGGTTTCCTGATCTATAATATAAAACTCAGTAAGCACCATTTTGGGCCCAAGAGTGACCGGTAATACTATGGTTCCGATTGAGGTTACCTTGAGACTATCATAGCCCCTCAATTTGTTTTGTGTCAAGGAGGAATTAGTCTCCCCATATCCTAACTTCTAAAGAAAAGAGAAGGGGACTATATTAACTACTACCCCATCATCAATCATTACACGCTTCACATAGTTGTTATAGATCAAAACCTACAAAAACAAGGTCGGATCACCTCTACGAGCTATTTCAACATTTGTAGGCATCTTGCTTATGTCAAATACAAACCCAATATCCCATTTGGGATAACCCAAAGGTAAAACGTCAAATTATATGTGGTTTATCTATGCCTCTGGTGGTAGAATAACGTTAGCCAAATGGCCAAGACCAAGAATTTCCAAGAGAATGACTCAATGAGTGGGGGAATTATTCAAGAGATCTAAAAGGAAATGTTTGATAAGGTCTTGGTTAGATCACTGATCAAGTCATAAGCCCCTACTGGCTTGCTTAGCATGTCATGAAAACTATCTAACACAACTAGGATAGATCACTATTGGCTACGATGAATAGTCTCTCGGCTTTTTTTACAACATTAATTTGGTGTTTAATGTCTAATTCAACCAAACTTACAATATTCATTTGCTGTGACAACCATCCAAAGGAGGTGCCACCTACGGGTTTGACAAAGTTGAGGCTTCATGATCATGAGTCCCTATTAAAATGCCTTTATTCAAACTATTAGGATCTATTCTACCATGCTTTGGATGCATGGGGGAGGATCATATAAGAATCCCAATGGTGTGTTATGTGGAGACAATGGTCCCATATAGTTGTTCGACTAGGTGCGGTTGGGTTGGCCAAAACATGTCGAGAAACAACTATCTTTGGTCTTATGGAAACTACTTTGTAAAACTTATTACAATTGTGACAAGTTCTTGTGTCATACCCACAAACCCTATGGAAACTACAATATAGGTTAGGATTGTAAGCTTGAGGCTTTTATTATGTACCTCGTTATTTTTTTAATCCACGGTTGTTTGGTTGTTAACTATTATAATTAACACTTTGGAACCCTTTCCCTTGGTTCTGAAATTTGTTGCGGTATTGGTTAGGGATTGGGGTCAAAAGTTGTCTTTGTGGTTGAGGATGTTGTTGTTGTTGTTGTTGGGGATGATTAAAATCCACAACATTTACCAAGGGTGAGAAATTTTTGTTTCTCTGATTATTGCCATTATTATTGTTATTTGTGTTGTTATTCGTAGCACCTATATCGGTGGGATTGACAATGTTAGGATTTTTGGGTTGATCAATTACCCCATCGATCGTGACTCCATGATTCTTGTTAAGGATCTTTGGTCCTTGATTGTTGTTTGTATTATTGAGTAACTCGAAGTGTTTTGAGCAGGGGTAACTAACTTACCATTTGTTCCATAGGTCTTACAACCACTATCGATGGCTGCTTGGTTGATCCAAAGAGCACCCTCTAGCACCTCTTCGTAGCTCCTTAATGGGAACTTTTGGACCTCTTCCTTTATCTCCCTATTGAGTGAGTGAAGGAAAAAATCACAAAGTTCTATTTGATCCATATTTGGAGCACTTATGGAAGAGTAGAGAACATGTCACCACCTCTGAATGAAGTGGGATGCAAATTCTTTATGTTCTTGTTTGATATGAAGAAATTCTCTTAAACCTGTTCATAGCAACTTGTTCATATCAAAATCTTTGATAAATTCTTACACTAGTTTTTTGAACAAGTGTATTGAATCGTCTGGTATCCTATAATACCGGTCGAAAGCAATAACTTAAAGTGTCTTAGGGAAAATCTTTATAATGACTACATCCCATGGGAGTAGCTCTCAAATGGATGATGCATAAGCCTTGATGTGGGCGTTTGGATCGCCATCCCTTTGAACTTCAAGAGATCGGAAAGGGTCTCGAAGCATGAATGCCTAAATAGAGAAAGCTAGGTGTTATTTGACTTACTCAAAACAAGTCCCCATTACATACATTTCCCCCATTAAAGATCCTTGTTGGGGAGGTGGGGACTGCATTAGCTGCTGAAACGGGACAACATAAACATTTGGTTGGGAGTATGACATCCCCTGTAATTGTCCATATGGACCTTGGTATGAGTCCATGTCTCTTGGTGGAGATTTAGAATACATGTGCATATAAGGGGGTTGATTATTTTGATATAGAGCTGAAGGCACCAAGCTAGGGAACCTTGATTTTCTGGCTAGTATAGCATTCAAGAATGCACTTCTGGATGTTGCCTATTGTAGATATCCATATTGAGCTTGAGGATGCATACCTAAGGTACCCATACCAGCTATAACAAGTCCCCATTATTTTGAGTATTCATGTATAACATTGGATTATGTGTGATCGACACTTTGCCATAGTTCTATGAATAGGAAGGTGCCCATGCTTTCTCGACATATGAATTATGTGTTTTTGGGAAATCTCTAACTCTTAATTTTATCAACCAAAGCTGAAATGACATCGCCATTGACAGGGTGATACCTTTCTTAGATACCTTTGGTGGAACCTTTGGAGGTTGTTGAGGAGAATGGTATCCCACTATGAATTGTTCACGATGTTGCCACCCCTCATTGGTTGTATTGTCAATTGGTGGAGGGGTAACATTATTGTTCTGAAGCAGGACATCACCTTGTCCTTATAACTTGTCGAAAGATTGGTTCATTTGTTGGAATTTCTGCTCACTCCTAGCATATCGTGCTAAATACTCCTCATCAAGATGGGGGAGTTGATCGGATTGTATGGTAATGGGCTATTGAAACAATACCTGAGGAGATGAACTCGCTTCACTAGTGAATTTCATGTTATTTGAACTTGATTGTTCAAGAGGATAAGTCTAAGTGACTTGATCCAATTCTTTGATGTGTACAAAAGAACCAACATTGGTTCCCTGAAGCAGAGGATTTTGAGTGGATGAGTGATTGTCTGCCCATGTTGAAAGTGAAGGTGACTATTGTGGTATGTTTGATTGGTATTGGTACATGTCAAAACCTCGGGATGGGTCGACTGTACTCATCATATCCCAACATATTCGGGGGTATAAGAATACCTACAGAATAAAGGATGGACGAAAGTGGAAATGCTTAGAGACTAGCTCTTCACATCGGGTTCACCAATTTGTATGATAGAAAATCAACACGTGACCTTCTTCACACCCAACCTTGAGGTCATGCCAAGACAACCGGTGTGGAATTGAAATGAGAGTGAAAGTGATGGTGATTACCAAGCTAGTTTGGAAACCTTATGTCTTCGACACATAATAATGGAATCTACAAATCTAAGGCAAAGAATGATCTCCTAACCTAAAAGGGAGTGATGGTAAGGTATGATATGATAGCTACTCGGAGACTCCAATCGATGTCTAGTTCAACTTTGAGATTCTATTGATTGGTTGCGGAATATGTGGAAAGTAGCCTATAGGTGCCTCGTATGGGTTTCCAAATAAGGTCATGGAAATTGAGACATGAGATGTAGTGGAGCTGAAGAACTAAGGGTGATTCTCTGATCTTCTCTAGAAAATCTTAGCACGATTGGCTACTATACTCAATAATGAAATTTGTGTGATAATATTAGGTAGAAGCGGTGAGGATATGAATACTGCGTGTGTAAGCTAGTGTCGATATCTAACGACTAGTAGGCCCGTTGGGTTAGCGAACCTGTGGGTCATAACGAAAGACTCATTGACAATAAGGCCCTTGTATGGTCATGCATGTAATCAAATCCTATTTCGTGAGTAGTCCAAAATTCATGTGCCTGATTAGCAGCTATGTTCAAGGTCTCTAACTATATTATTTTCTCTTTTTATGTGGTAGGTTTTCATAATATTTTTAAGCACGAGACTTGTGTCAATGTCGATTATTAACTCGGCCTATTGGGTTGTGGGACTAGAGGATAGCAATCGTAGGTATTTTCTGTTGCAGACCATTGATGGTCATGTAAAATGAATTGATTTTTTTTTTGTGAATAAACTATCTATCTAAGTAAATCTAAACTATATTTTTGGTGTGTTCTCAATATATCAGAACAAAGCGATAAAACAAACTAATCTATGGAAATAAATATTTTTGTGTTATTCTAAACTTCTAGACAATGCACCTAATCTAATAAATAATTTTAAAATAAATAACTCGGCTAGATGTGACTAGCTATCTCGTGCATATGTGTGAATCTAAATCTAATATCTACTCTAATTGTGATAAAATCTCTCCAACCCTACCTCAGAAGTGAAGAAAAAATCATGGATCTAAAATATCTATTGTTCACCCACAACTTCCTTAGTAATATTGAAGGGAAAACTTCCTATTGATTTGATCTACTTGCAACTATTTGATTAATTGAAATGAATTATTTCTCTACTCTATTTTTGATATGTAATTGACAATTTGACAAAATGAAGAAAACAAATAAAAAAATTTAACTTGGAAGAGTAAGAGCTTTGGCAAATCCAAGAAGTATGAGTATATGTACCCTTAGTTCTTTCCTTTCTTTCTCTCGGTGTTCATGTGAGTCCAATAATTTGGGAATGCAAAGAATATCAAAGCATACAACCGTGTCCCACTTTTTATAGTTTTTGTACTTTCAATAAACTATGTCTAAAACCAAAACATGACCAAACACATATAAAATGACCAAACATGCATTTTTAAGAGGCTATAAATACCAAGGTGTAGGGCATCTAGAATTTTCTGATTTTTAAAAATTTTATAGTATTTTTAATTATATATCTACTAGTTAGATTTTAAAATATTTATGGCCAAAAAGTGGGACACAATTATAATTTTAAAAAAATAGGATGGTGCTTGAGTGATCGCAGCTTGGAGGCAATCTAGATGAAATGTAGGTATAAAAAAGATAGCACAAGATATCTTAACTTGGCTATCCATTCCTAGCAAGATTATGGAAATACAAAAATGCAAGATACACAAAAATTTTAGGCCTTTTTCTCTAATACAAGTATGGAATATATAGGAATGGAGGATGGAAGGTTACTTGTATGAAAAATGAATTGAAGAGGCAGTTCCACTCATTAAATCTATTTAAATATGGAAGGAACAAGTGGAACCAAGAAAACGAAGCTATTTTTAGCAAATTCGTCTCACATATGCGTTCAAAAGGTAAACTTAAGTGAATCGTCACATGTAATTTCTCACATGAAGATTCTGGAAAATTGACCAGGACCACTACCCTATGCGGGTGGCAATTTTAGGACGGCCGCCACTAGGCGGGGCATGCGGTCCCGGCATTGAAGACCGAAGCA
This sequence comes from Taxus wallichiana var. yunnanensis, assembly GCA_018340775.1. Classification (NCBI taxonomy): domain Eukaryota; kingdom Viridiplantae; phylum Streptophyta; class Pinopsida; order Cupressales; family Taxaceae; genus Taxus; species Taxus wallichiana. The sequence goes on from CM031241.1 coordinate 297,784,584, forward strand.
AGCACGAAAGAAGGGGAAGCTAGAAAAATGCAAGGAAAATATAAGTAAGGCTATCTAGGCTATAAATATATACTACTAATGGAATTTTGGAGCTTGAACACCTTCTTGAAAGGATTTTGAATCATCGCTTAGGAAAATTATAACCGTTTTCCCACCAATGTAGCACATGTAATTTTGGGTGCGTATGAGACTCCTTGTAACCTTTTAACTTAAACCAAAAAAATTAGTAAGTAATCTTTAGGGTTAAGTGTTTAGGGTTTTAGCATGTTCCTAGAACGTAGTTTTTGTGGGTGTTACCCTTGGTATCGAGACATGGGTTTAAATATTAGACCCTTGGGCACACTTGGAAAACATAAGAAATGAAATTTTAACCTAGCGTAAATATATTTTATTTTTGTAGACCTAGAAATGGCTTTGTCTGAAAGTTGTATAATATAAAAACCTAGAAAATTGAAACAAAAACCAAGAATGATGAATTAAATCCTTCCTTGGTCTATGGAGGAGGCATGAACTGAGATAAGGGGTCCTTTCATATGGACCTACATTTACCACCTCTAAATCGGGAGGTAGTGGCCATTCTTCCTTATCTTTTATAGAAGCTTGGGACTTCAATGGCGCTATATGCAAGGGTCCTTAAGAGGACGACTTTCTAGACATGATATCGAGCCATCAATGGAGGCTCATGCATCTCCTCGACACAACAAGGAGTATATGGTAGAGAAATTCCACTTGGAGTCGGCTAGGGAAGAGTCACCACATAAAGGACATGGAGACAAGAATTCAAGATATATGGAGGAGCATGCAGAGAGACCTAGGGGTTGTCACTCATCAGTTGAAGACCATATCAGGGAGATCCTAAAGTTATAACCATCTCACTATTCTTCAGATACAAGTGGGTTTAAGATAGTGGCTTGGTTGGTGAGCTCGAGTGGATGGTTCAAGCTCTGCCCTTATACTAGAAACACGGAAGCTCATGTTGCAATCCATCTTATAAAGGATGGATTTGGTGTCCAGTGCGAAACCAAGGAGCGAGAAAATCCATATTGACTCGAGATAGTTACCTAGGAGCTCTTTGAGGAGTGGTTTTAGAGCATGTATTTACCCAGAGGTTTATTCGGTGCAGATAGATGAGTTCCACGACCTCTCATAGGCCTCTTTAACTATAGATGAGTATGAGAGTCAATTTCTATACCTACTCAAGTATTTCGACTATATGCAAAATGAGAAATTTATGGATTCACAAATTCATCAAGGGATTGAATTTGGATTTTGGTAGTTGGTATGCATTCACCGCCCACGACATTAGGAGAGGACGTGGAGAAGGCCTATATTGCGAGAGGAGACATGAGGGAAGAAGCATCGAGGCTAGGGAGAAAGTTCGAGCTGCATCCAACAGATGCAACGTAACAGTTGAGGGTCATCCCCTCCTCCTCATGGTAGATAAGGTTTAGTACAGTCTTAATTCAGGCCACCCCAATAACCACCTCAGTAGAAGTAATAAACCCACCCACCTTATAGACCTCGTCAAAGATTCGACGCACAAAGGGGACGCATAATGAGGCCTCCTCCTAGGGGTCCCATTAGGACACAACGTGTAATGAGAGCTCAATCAGTAGGATCTCATTAGTAGAGGCCACAATAGTCCATAGCCAGATCGTTAGGATCCACAACATAGACCTCTAGAGTACTAGTTGGAGCTGCATCTCACTGGAGAGGACCAGATAGTTGTTATGGTTGTGGCATTATTGGACATAATTGGAGGGAGTTCCCAAAGAACCCTAGTAAAAGGGTAAGACACAAATTTTAGATCCTATTGTTGGTAATATGGGATGCATCCATCTGATCTATGCATCAATCAAGAATCGTCGGGCTAAGCACCGAGTCTGTGATAGAGACTACATGTAGCATTGGTGCTATTCCCGCCTCTATATTGTTTTGTTCTCAGTTCTTTTGATTCATTTATTGCAACATCTTTAGTAGAGCGTTGCAAGCTATTGGAAGTAAGGAAGGGTCTTAGTTGGGACATTGAAATGGATTTTGGAGCCAAAATTTTTGTATACTCCTTAGTTAAGGAGAGTGTAGTGGATTTGGGACCCTTCACGGTACCTCGGATATTCAAATCCTTCTCTTGGGTTTGTATGGAGTCATCTTGGGAAATAACTGGATATATGCACACAGAGCTAGAGTTGATATGTTACCATAACACTATTTCTTATAATGATGATCTAGGATTTGAGTCGGTGATAACGAGGAGTTAAGAGGCACATTTCCATTCATACCGTTTCTTCTATGCGGGTTAAGCGGTGTGTGTGATGAGTTTGACTAATTTATGTTGTTATGGTTATTGATAGATATGAGGATGGGTCTAGTGGACCATGCCTTGATGACTCACATTTTGAGAGAGTTTGCTAATGTTTTCCAAGGGAGCTACTTAGGTTTACCACCCCAACGTGAGATAGATTTTAACATAGATCTTGTTCGGGCGCAGAGCCTATCTCACAAGCACCTTATTGGATGACTACCCCCCGAGCTCTCTGTGAGCTCAAGTTGAAGCTTAATGGCCTTGGAGATAGTCCTAATCCATCCGAGTGTATCCCCTTGGGGTGCACCAGTGATTTTTGTAAAGAATAAGGATGGATCTAAGTGGTTGTGTATTGATTACCACGAGCGAACAATGTAACGATCAAGAGTCATTACCACCTTTTGCACATTGATGATTTATTTGATTAGATGAAGCGGAAAATATTTTCTCTAAGATAGATCTTAAGTCAGGTTATGATTAGTTGAGGATCACGGAGGAATATATTCATAATACCTCCTTTTATACGAGATATGGCCATTACAAGTTCATAGTGGTACCTTTTGGTTTGATGAATGCCCCCGCAGTGTGTTGGTACCAAAATTTATTCTCCTTCAAAGTATGAGCAACATCATAGGTTTATAAGGAAGCTTAAAGATAGATCATGATGAGTCATTTTGTAGCAGGGATGGGATCTAACTGGATCCTAGTCACTTAGATGTGGAGGAATGGATAGCACCACTGAAAAGGATTTAAGCTATCCTCACTATTTCAGTTGTGCCTTTTAACCAAGGTAAGAGAACCCTTTTTGTATCTTGTTGTTTATGGAGGAGATGGTGATATCCTTACTAATGAAGTTGTTAAGGACACCTTGAAAAAAATATGATCAATGCAACAAAATCTAACTCTCACGAGTTTTCACTATAGATAGTGGCGATATTCTCTAGACAAGCTTCTACTAAAGACATATGGAATCCCGATTATTTCTGCATGTTTTGGTAGTAAAATTAAAGCATTTGTATACACACATGAAAAATAGGGTTAGTATGGAGGGATTCATTGTTTTTAAATAACTTTTGGTAGGAGGTAAGGAAAAATGAACTTGATTTCCCAAATATCTAAGAGATTCTTAAAAATGGAAAGTCTAGACAACAAAATACTTCAAAATAGCTGAAACATTCCTTTAGCGAAATATGTACTCAAATGGAAGCCTAGTTTTTCACTTTTTCACACAATCAATGATATTTTAACATGAAGGCTTCAGTTAGAAGAATCAATAAAACATCAAGATATAAGATCAACCATGCCCGAGGTACACCAAGAGGCTTACAAACAATCTTTGTCAAAAAATAAAAGAAAAGTGATTTTAAATCATTTATTTCACTCCCAATTGAAAGATATTCTAAGAAATGGGATTGCGAGATACTAATAAACTATCACAAGGATTGATACCTATGTGATAAAGACAAATTTTTATACAAGATTGCAACAGAACAAGAAAAGCTATTTACGAGACATTCGAAATGAAACAAACACATTTTGCTCAAGATCACCAAGAATAACTTGATTTTGATTAAATTTAACAAATGGGAAAGTTTCTAGAAAAAATCATAGCTTTTTAATGCTTGTACACTTGCAACCACCTTGACATGATCAAACTTAATACAAAAGAGATGTACGAGCCTCTTAGATGGCTTCTCAAAAGACAAGCTTTTTCAAATTTTCTTTACGGGAATTTTCTTCAACCTCTAACACTCCAACCATTTGCACAAAAATTTGTGCCATTTATAACATTTACAATGATCCCCCTCTTCCCCAAAAGACAAAAACATTTAATGTACTAGTGCTCACCATGATATTTATCATGATTCCCATACTAAGTCCGGAAAATTTGTCGGTGCTCATGGGGTAGATCTCTTTGAAAATATTAGCATTCAACTCCTTCATCCGATATAACACCCCTTCTTTAACTCTTGACCCACTTCGCCCTTAATCTTTCAAATTGGGTTCCTTGTTTGCTTGGGAGAAGAAAAATAGAAAATCAGATCGATCCGATAGTCTAACCATTTTAATGGCAAAAGATGTCTCCAGATCTCTCCCACAAAACTTAGATATCAAAATTAACTCCCCTCTTTGTTTGGCATGTAGGAAATACCAAGAAATCATGAATACTCACACTTTGAAGCATGTTTCAGTAAAAATGGGGGAAAATCAGATTCAGACTCACAATTGCCATTGATCTTTACTTTGAATTTGGGTCATCCACATGGAAGATTCAACTTTAAAACAGGCTGGGGCTTCCTTTGACTTTTTACAACCTTTTGGAAAAATGGAAAAAAATTCCATTTTGCTCACCTCTACCCTGGGAATAGAGCCTAACACGTGTCCTAAGGTGGGTCCGACTAGAACCATGGAAAAAATATGCCATTTCAACCCCTTTTTAGAAAGGAAAATTTTCCAAGTTTTCCCCACAGCTCTACCCTTGAAAAATGGGCTTGACACTTGTTCCAATGGGGGTCCCAGTGGAATCACGCTTCCTTTTCACTTTTAACTTCTTGCTCCTAAAAGGAAAATTTTCCAAATTTTCTCCAAGAGTTCACACCTCCGTCGTTGACCGAACAAGCTTTTACTTTTCCTTTATCGGGCTTGCAAGCCATTTTGAGATTTTAGTCCTTTCAATATAAGGGGCAAAAAATCCAAGTTACCTTGATAGTCTGCCTCCCCCCCTTTGACTTTTCAAACTACCACATGTCGTTATCGCACATCTTGAGATGATCACCAAAAGTTGAAATTTTAAATGAGCATGGGCTCACCACGTGTCATCCTGTGGGGTCAAAGTGACACTTTATACCTGCCTCTTAAATTTTCTTTGATCGAGCACAGCGGGGCCGTGGGGTGAGTTCAAACATTTTTAAAAGTAGCCAAAAGAACTGTTAGGATAAAATATTATTATCCTAATTAATTATGCATTCCATAATTAATAACTTTATTAATTATTGTTTTTTGGTTATATTTAATTATAACCATCCTTTTGTTTTATATTTGAATATCTTAGGAGCTATTATATTGTTTTAACAGATATTTATTTTTATTCAATTGTTTCTTCTCGGATGTTATTGGATGCTAATGTAATTGGGAATATAGTTGCACTTGTGCAACTTAGTCTCCTATTTGTATTTGGCTGTGCAATATCTATAAATATTGACCCATTCTCTCGTAAGTTTGGTTGATCAAGATTAATAAAAGTTAACCGGGGCTTACGCCTCTTGCTGAATCAAAATTTAGTACCAGAGTGAATATAAGCTCCCAGCAAGGTTGGAGAAGGTTGCAGAAGAAGGAGAATTTGTGGAGAATAAATATGCAACAAAAGGAGAGCAAGTTCTTCCTCCTGCAGCTTCCCAGAACCCCGTACAAACCCACAACCTCTTGTTTAGTTCCAGTGTTTGGAACGCAATTTTTTTTTGGCAAAGTGGTGTACCCAAAGACTAGGCAAAACTTGCTGTGGTATTGAAAATAAAAATAAAAATTATTATTTTTGTCTCCATTTGGGGTTTTTATCTCTACTATTAGAGGTATTTTTAGTCTCTGCTAAAATAACAAACTACTAGATTTAGAGGGGCTCGTGTCTTGAGCCCGCACGAGTCCATCGATCTCCTTTGATCAAGTTGGGTCTATTTGGTCAAGCCATACACGACCATTTTAGGAGTTGAACAAGTCCGAGCTTTTGGACCAAGCCATATAGTGGCATATTGCATTAGTCCAAGTGGGATCACCACTACCGAAAAATGCTCTTACTATCCACATTCGAGCCATCCATACTATTGTGCAACCGATTCCCCTCTCAATCCATTCATTCTTGGTTGATCTCTTCACACAAAGATACCGAGTTAAAGACACCAAGCAAAGGGGGGATTCTATTCCTTCAAACAAGCAAAGGTCATGCCCACATGTAGAGCTCATCTCCTCATCCTCCACGTCCAACATAGTGGCATCAAACCAACGGTGACATAAGCAAACAATGGTCTATTTTCTAATCTTCCGTAACCTCTACACAACACAATGGATCAAAAATAAAAAGACACTCAAGAAAACAATGGCTAAGGCACCGTGGTCTCTTAGAAAATCAGACCTACATTCAAGGCATGCAAAAGCACATGACCAATAAATAAAACAAAAAAAAAGAAGAAGAAAGGGGGCAACTTGGTTGACCCATATCTGACAAAAGAAACTTCGACTGCGCATCTTCAATAGTCCCCGCAAACAAAGAAAATATAAAGGCTTCAATCAAATAAAAGCATTCAAAAGAAGCGGCTACAACTCAACAAATCACGGTGAAAGCAAACTCTAAGGCGGTGACCTTTGAAAATGGGTGAGAATAACATTTAGCGGTGGATTTCATTAAGGAGAGGAAAATAAACTTTGATCCATTTTTTGGGCGTGAAAAACCTAAAACCACCTCAAGTCCATCTCGCAGGCCACGTAGGACCTCTACCACCTCGTTTTTAATAAAGTAATTCATTTTTACCCTTTATTAAATACAAGTTTTCTCATTTCCATTTCAAGCGCTCATATGAGCCATGTTGGATAGAGGAAATGACTTGGAGGGATGAGGTGTGGGGTTTGAATCCCACCAACAACACAAAAACCATTTTTGAAATTTGGTGATTTTTTTGGTGGAACCACTAAATTTAGTGGAAAAATTCAAATTTAGTTATAACTAACTAAATTTAGCGAGAAAAACCCTATTTTAGGGCAATTTTTTCTTTACTCCACTCTGCATATTTTTGCATTCCGAGCTATTTTTTTACGTTTGTTTTCTCAACAAGTCGTATTGGGCTCGAGAGTCTACCAGGGGCCCACAAATTTTTTTTTTTCCTTCCATTCAATTTTTCCAGATTGTTGAATGTATTTTGTATACTTCAAAATATTTTACTAATTTGTAGGTTGCCATAGTCAACTAAAAATTTGTAACTACTTAGAAACTAGCGAAAATTATAATAAAAACAATAAAAATTGGTTCTATAATAGTCATGATATCCTAGATCTCATTCGCAACGCGTTCGATATATACGGTGCCTCTAGGAAGCGCTTATGGGTAAAGCCGTTGTGACTAATCTGCACTTAACACCTAATATAGCTATAACAACATCATCTAGGCATAATCCCTATAAATCGACAGGGGAGTAATAAGGTCACAAAGTGTATACACAATGAACCATCCCATTCGTCTGTGAATGATTGCATGACATAAATCGGATATCAATGTCATATTCTTGCAACTTGTTCACCCACCTACACCTTTTCATGATACTTCCATCTCTGATAAGATGTCTTTTACCATGGTGTGGGAACATAAGCAAAAATTTTAGAACTTAGAATATAAGGCCTGAAATCCTTTGTTGCTTTTACTAGGGAAAATGCTTGCTTCTCCATAATAGTGTACTTTAACTCAACCCCCAACGATGCCTTACTAAAAAAAGCAATTGTCCTTTCATTCCGCTCATCATCCTTTTGCAGCAAGACAGAAGCAATAGTGTTCTCTGAAGCAAAAGAGAATAGTTGAAAGGGCTTCTTATAATCTAGAGCTGCTAGAATAGGTGCATGCTTTAGTGCCTCTTTAATCCCATTGAAAGCTTGGATGGAAGCCTCCTCCCATTTGATGGCTGATCCTTTTAACATGGAAGTGATTAGAGTGGTCAACTTAAGAAAGTTTGATATAAATATTTTGATGAAGTTTATCTCCGAAAGAAGGACTGAATCCCTTTCTTGGTCCTTAGAGTAGAGACCTTGTTGATGGCCTCTACCCTTTCCGGATCAATCATCACCCCTTCTTGTGACATAATGTGACCAAGAAATTTTTCCTTCGCACTCCAAAATGGAACTTCTTTGGATTGAGTGAAATGCCAAATTCTCTCGCATCTTATTAGCATCTTTTCTAAGTGCGGTGGGTGATCAATTCTCTTCCTTGAAAATACGGTTACATCGCTTAATACACCGCAATAAACTCATTGATGTAACTAGCGAAAGAAACATCCATTGCTCTTTGAAAGGTGGTTCCAACATTCATCGGACCAAAGGGCATCTTAACATAAACATAAGTCCTCCATGGAGTGGTAAAGGTTGTTTTAATTATTTCTGATTCCTTCACAACAACCTTTGTTATAACTAGAGAAACCATCCAGGGTAGAAAGTAGCTTAGAACCAGTCACTAGCTATAGCATGTTTTCCATGTTTGGTAAAGGATAATTATCCTTCATAGATGCTCTATTCAAATTCCTGAAATCCACACATAGCCTAATGCCACCATTCTTCTTTCTTACTGGTACTAGGTTTGCAACCCAAGAAGAATACCTTCTGGGTTGAATAATCCATCCAACCCTCGGTTTCTTTAGCTCCTCTTGCATCTTAAGAGATAGGAGTGGATTGATTGGCCTTTTATTCTACTGAATGGCTTTATATTAGATTATAAGGGAATCTCATGTTGAAATAGGTCCTCTCTATATGATTTTATTTTAGAATAAGTCCAAGCCATGTAATCCTCGATACTTTTCAACAATTGGATGTATGATTATTTCTCCTCCTTAGTGATATTTTTCCTAACCTAATCTTCCTTGGTTTCTCCTTTGTGTCAAGGTCATGCTCCTCAATATCCTTTGTGGCTTCCATAAATTTGTTAACAATGTGATAAGCATTATCAAAATTGGAATCAAGAACAACTAGCCCTTTGGGAATAGTATTAGTCTTTAGTTGGATGATACCCATGTTAAACAAGGTTTCCTTCCCCTCTATTACACATACCAATGGCTCCAAGTCAATGTATTGATCAAAAATTTTCCCTTATTCTCGAAAATCTTCCGATCTAAGCATCATCATCAAAAATAATTGCCGTTGTTTTATGTTGTTAGGGATTGAGGGTCTTGTCGACACTTCCACATCATATTCACAATATGGGGACACTACACAACTGTAAAAACAAGACCCCAACATTGCAAGTTTGTATTCCAAGTCATTGAAATTCTTATCATGGGGCACAATGTTGAATGAATCAAACATCTCAATGGAATCCTAAACTGCATGCTTGTATTATTTCATTCATTTATTCTTTGTGACATACAATTTTCTGACTTTTTACAACTAATTTCTATTATCCTTTGACGATGATGTCCTTAACACCATATTTCAAAGCAATTCTTAAACCTAACAACAGTGCCTCATACTCAACAATGTTGTTAGTGCACTCAAAATTGAGTTTGAAGGAAAAAATAATTTTATCCTGACCTGGAGAAAGCAGAACAACAGTAGCACCATTCCCAAAATTGGAGAAAGCTCCATCAAACAATAGAGTCCAAGGAGACCCTGTTTGTTCAAGGCATTTCCATTCTTTAATCTTGTTCTCCTTTCCATCATCAAATCCTACAAAGTTATCTGCATCGACACTTGTGTACAATACCTCATAAGATGCATTGTTGGGATCCTCAATAAGGTGCAACAACTTATTTTCCCCATAAAACTTCACAAGGATGCCATCAATTGCAATGGTAGCATAGGACATGTCAATTTTGACACTCACACTAACACTTGCAGCCCATTTCCTTGATAATAGCATGCCCCACTTATTAGGCAAGTCAACAATGAAAACATCAAGTTTTAAATTTCTTCCTAGATATGTTGCAAGTTGTATGAGTAGACCCTTAAAACATCCCACCATAGGAACCTCTCTAGAATCCATAGTAGTACACTTCCCATATATTGATGTTACCTTGATGTCCAGCTCATTCATGACTTCAAGGGGCATAACATTGCATGATGCCTCTGAGTCAAACATGTAGTTGTGTAGCAATCTATCTTTAATGATTAGAGTGGTGAAGAATGGATCCAAATTTAGTTGAGATTCTACTAAGGATGTCCCCAAATAAACCTTATGTGGTTCATCTATCTCTTCTGATGCTAGTGGTGCTTATGGTTCTTCAATAACTGGTGGGGTCTCCATAATGTTTATGTTTCTACCTAGGGCAGTCTTCTCTTCTTTCAATCTAAAATACTCCAATGCCCTCTTCCTATGCTCAGGGATCCTAAGAAACTAAAATATTCAAAATGAGATCTTGATCTCATTCAAGACCTAGGAAATATCATAAGGGATAGAATTTGGCAAGGCAGCTTTGGAAGGAAGGTTGACACATTCATTAGATGGTACAAGATTTTTGACAGCTTGGGCATGAAGAGGGGTATGATTCTTGTTTGGAACTGTAGGGCTTTTAGCAGATGTATCTTTCTTGGGAGCCTCTTTAGGGATGTTTTAAAGTAAGGAGATTTTGGCTTGGCTTGAGGCCCTACCCCTTTGATAGCCTTACTTATTATGTTATATTCCTTCTCTTGAGAAACCACAACATTCGGTAGTAATTTTCTATCTTCCTCGGAGGATTCGTCCATCATTCTTCTTTATCATTAATGCCCTTAAGTATTCAAATTCATTATTAGGCAATTAAAAAGCTTGTACAAGATCTACTTATAAGTTATGATAGGGAGGAAGAATAGTTACCCTACTAATGCAATCCCAAAAAGTGGCGATGAGTCTGGGAACTTATCACCTCGGTTGAAGTTGCCCCTTGTTCTGAGCTCGTGGAACAACCCATCATGTAGAAATCATCATCATTATTATCATCAACTTCTTCTTCTTCTTCCTAATCTTCTTCACAAGGAGCATGGGGTATGAAACATCTGTCACACCAATCAATGACATCTATCTCCTCTACAATAGCAACTCTTGTAGCCAAAGGATCAGGAACCATTCTATTTTCCTTGGCCAGGGACTACTTATTTCAAAATCCAACAGGTCCCTTACCTCTATCATTAGATCTTTGGTGATTTTTGAACATGTCTTGGCCTTGCTACTTGTGTTGACCCTATGAGCTCTGCCCAATTCCTTTCTCATCTCAGATAGTTTATAGGAAATGTCTTTGACAACCCCTGCTAAAGTCTTCACACCTTCCTCTAAATGAGTAGCCTTTCTTATATGAGGTTTTTCTAGGTTAATCATCTTTACACCCTTTCTTTTTGGAGGCTTTCCAATTTCCTTGATATTATTTTCAATTTGCAAGGCCATAGTTAAGGTCCGCCTCAAGTTAGTAGTGTTCTTGTCCCTCATGTAGTAAGCAGCCTTTTTATCAAATGCATCTAGATATTTGATCAAACATGATTCATCACATGGTCTTACCCTAACAGAAATATCCTCAAGGTCTTATTAAACCTTGTGTCAAAATCATGTACTTGACTCATTAGGATTATTTTTATGTTTTCAAATTCATCAAAAAAAAAACCTAGGGTTAGTTCTATCACCATCTTTATCGCAATATAAATGCAATGCTCATCTCATTCCAGAATCTATGGAATTATCTAGACACTTTTTTTACTAGTCCCTATCATCTTCTTCCAAAGTATGGATAAATAGTTTGATATATACATCTTCATGTTCAATCTCAAAATTTTCCATCATCTTGATAAAAAGGTTTAGATGTTGATCACTAGTTATAACATTATTTCCTTGGAACTTTGGCGTATGTTCCTTACTTCTTGAGGAACTTTGGCCATCCCTACAAAATTTATAGGTCCAAAGGTGTTTACAACAAAAGAGGGTCCAGGTGGGGAGAGATCATGTTGTTTTGAGGAGGTGACCTAGAGGGGTGAAAAATTGATAAGGGCGAGGGTATTTGAAACATAGGAGTATAAATTTCAAAATGGGTATCCTCTAAAGGCCTTGTTTCTTGGAAATTCCTATCAACTTCTAAAAATACTAATACGTAATGAGAAGCAAACCTTTCAAAATCAAATGAAGGCCACTCTCCGGTTGGATAATTCAATTCCACAAAGAGGCTACCTGATTCGAAGCACTTGAATTACAGTATTCAATAATAGGCTGATCACTTTCATCAATGAAGATCCATTTTCTTGTCTGCTGATCTCCAACAACTCTCCCGGATTATCTTCCTTCGACTTTGCTTTCCTAGCTCGAAAATAGTGTCCTAGTAGAATCCCTAGCAAAGAAAGACCTTCCTTCTATATTTGCAGAGATTTGTAACAAATCTCACTCGATAGAGGTTAAGACACTAGTACTCATCAAGAATCAGATCAACAGGAGTCACCACTAATGATTTAAACCTTAGTTGTGACAATCCACTAAAATAAGATCTCACAAATGTTTGTCAACACTAGAAATTGGAATTGAAAGCACGACTTTTATTAACCTAGATTTATCAATGAAAGCACTGCAACCTTGAATATTTCTTACACACCCAAACTCAAGATGATGTTTTGAAAAATGTATTAGCACTTTGAGCATACAAAAGTGTTTTACCAGTGGTCTGAATATGAACTCGTAATCGTATTTCCCGATAGTGGCACCAATAAAGTATTGGTACCCAAATTGATTCTCCTTGAAATTCTTAAAGCAACATCACAGTTTATCATAAAGCTTAGAGATAGATAGATCATGATGATTCATTTTAGTAGTGGGTATGGGATCTAACGGTGCTTAGTCACTCGATTTGGAGAAATGGATAGCACACCTGTAGACACCTAAAATTGGTTACTCAATTTAGTGTCTCCTACATTCGTTACCTTCTCAAGTAACACGGGCACGTTCATATCATCACCGCTCACTTAGGGTATTATTCAATATTTGCTTTCAAACATCTATCCTAAGTTTAATTCACTCCATTATGTTTACCCCTAATTAATTAAATATTAACTATTTAATTACACCTTTTTACATATATCCTAACCACTTATCTACCACATATCAATTTCTAACCTCCCATATCTATTCTATCCATATATCCCCCCTATTTCTCCTCCTCCCAAACCAAGCAGCGGGATATTTCCCGTATTTGAGGTGGAGGGATCACTCTCATCTTTCCAGAAAGTGCTCCTTTTGGCCATTTCGAGAGTCTATTCCTGATCGGTGCCAGCCGGTACTTTTTCGACACCAATTTTGGAATGGCACCGATTTCATCTCGGTCGGCACCGATTACAAATAGAAGGCCAGAACTCAGTTCTGGTTAGACAGTGAGTTAGACAGAGAGACACAGAGAGAGAGATACAGAAAGAATGAGAGAGTTTTGAGCATCAAGTCTGAGCATTGTCTATCAAGTGAGAGTGAATCCCATCCAAACCAATCCCTGAGAGGAGTACCATTACTCTGCTCCTACCGCATCGACATCGGGAGTCTTCAACGATCTCTTGGTGACTCTGTTCCTGCATCCAGCATAGGTGGAGCCTTGCCAGTATCCCTACGGCTCTTGCAGATCTAGCAAAGATCGATGATCTAGCTTCCACTATCTGTTTCTCAATCTTCCTGTAATTTTCCCTAAGTCGATGCTGACAAAGTACCTAGTCAATGCCGATTCTATCTAGTCGACGCCGACTTATCTCAGTCGACACCGATTCCTCTCAGTCGACGTCAATTTTCCTAATCGGCGCCGATCTACCTGCGGACAGGTAAAATAATTCAGGGATCACAAATCCAACATTGTTTTCACACTTTCCTATTTGTTATTGGTTTTTGTCTACTATTTACTTTTCTGTCTATCATTTTTAATCAAAATATAGACATTTACTTACATCTTTTATCATGTATGCTTCTTTCCTTAATTGAAAACGTGGACTGACATCCGCTAAGGGAGCTTATCACTTCCCAGACCCGCTTTTCGGGTAGTCCACCCAAATATATTTTAACGTGGTCTTTTTCTGTCAAGCATCTATGTCTTGCAGGTTTCCTAGATCTACTTTGCAGGATCACTTGTGTGCACCCGTCTTGTCTACATCGTCTTTCTTTTCCATCTACATATTTAGATTTGGTCTTTCAGGTATCGATTTCATTTGAGTTTTTCAGGGTTTTTGTGTTTAGTTTGGTACATTAACTTGGACAGGTAACAAGAAAAAAATTCTTGATCTACACTAGTAAACCCTCACATTAAACCTCTCATGAGAAAAGAGTTAAACAAGCTAATTGAGGCCAACATCATCTTCCCTATCAAGCATTCAAGTTGGGTTACAAACTTGGTGCCTGTGAGGAAAAGAAGTGGAGAAATCAGATTATGTGTGGAATTTCTTGATCTAAACAAAGCATCACTTAAAGATCACTACCCACTTCCATCGATAGAACAAATCTTGTAGGTTGAAGCTGGCTCTGAGAGATTTTCATTTCTGGATGGATACTCAGGCTATAATTAGATAATGGTGAAAGAGGAATATTAGTTCAAGATAGCCTTCACCACCAAATGGGGTACATCTACTTATAAGAAGATGCCATTCCGTGTCAGTGTCAAATGTCGAGGAACATTTCAAAGTGAGCTATGGATATGGTGTATCTAGATGATATCACTGTCTTCTCAAAGAACACAACATACCATCTCTTCCACCTCAGACATGTATTTCGAGAGGTGTAGAAGGTTCGAGTGTCACCGAACTGAAGAAGTGTGTGTTTTTTTGCATAAGAGGGAAAGTTTTGGGTCACTTTATCTCAAGAGAAGGGTTAACAATTGATCCTAAAAGAGTTGAAGCCATCCAAACGCTTCCATTACCACAACATAAGAAGTCTTTCCAAAGCTTCTTAGGGAGAATAAACTTTGTCCGCATGTTTGTGCTTGATTTTACAACCCTTGTAAATCCTTTAATGATGATGTTAAAGAAGAGTCTTGCATTTAAATGGACAACAAAAGGAAAAGAGAGTTTTGAGGTCATAAAGCTCACAATATAACAGGCCCTAACTCTTATTAACCTAGAATTTTCAATGAAATTCATACTATATGCTTTTGGAGGGTTAGACGCAATCTTAGCTATCTTGGTTCAACTTAACAAAGAAGGTTTAGAATAACCCATAGCCTTCTTTAGTCGAGCTTGGAGGATTATGAGGTAAAGTATTCTTTCATTGAAAAAATGTCCTTTCTGTCATTAGGAGTTTGAATAAATTTAGACACTTGGTCTTGAACAACAAGATTCAACTGCTAGTGTCTCATGTTGTTGTCAAGGATTTTATGGTAAATAAGGACTTGTATGAGAAGAGGGCAGGTTGGATCACTTGTGTAATGGAGTATGATATTGAAATCAAAGTGACCAAGCTAGTTCATGGCAAGGGTCTATGTGAGCATCTCACTTCCATGCAACAAGCCGGGTTAGTGGATGAAGAAGAGGTTGTCCTGTTACTCCAATATGATCAAGAGTAGTTAGCTAATGATGCATCTATTCCATGTTGGACCCAAGCCTTGGTTCATTATCTCCAAAAAGGTTTTTGCCCTCCAGAATGGAACAAAGAAAAGAGGAGATACTTCAGACTACAAGCCATCCCATATGTGCTTATCGGCAGTATCTTGTTCAAGAAGGATATCAATAGTGTTCTATTGAGGAGCATTGGGACATGAATAATTGAGAGGGTATTGCATGCCTTTGATGATGGAGAAGAAGCAAGCTACTTTGATGCTTGAGTAACAACTCCCAAAATCATGAAATTTGGTTATTATTGGCCTATGGTGTTTATGGATAAATAAGTACAAGAAGTGTGATTTATTCACAGGGAAGGAGAAGTTATCAGCCCTACCCTTTCATCCAATTTTATTGGATCAGCCATTAGTGCAATGGGGACTAGACTTTATTGGGGTGATTAGCCCAAATTCAAGCCAGGGCCACAAGTGGATACTTACAGCAACAGACTATTTCACCAAGTGGACTGAAGAAATGACACTTAAGGAGGCAAATGAATCTAAAATCTGGATTTCTATGAAGGAATAGCCACCATGTTTGAGTCCCTTCACTATTATATCGAGATAATGCATTGGCATTCCTTGGTACAAGGATCACCGAATGGGCTGATAGGAATGGTGTATACCTTAGCACTTCATCAAACTATTACCCTCGAGGTAATGGCCAAGAAGAGTCCACAAAAAGAACCTAATAATAATTATCAAAAGGAATCTTGATGAAAATCAAATAACTTGGTAGACAAATCTCAAATCAGATCTATGGGGTAATAGGATCACATCTAAAAGGTCCATAGGTAGATCCCCATACAAGTTAGTATACGTAAAATAGGTAGTAATCCCCATATCATTGGAGTTTCCCACTTTAGAGCTCATGAAACAGTTGGAACTAGTTGATTTTGAACCTATGGCAATCGGGTATGCGAGTTAATGGAAGTAGAGAGGCAAGAGAACATACAATGTAGATCATGGAGAAAAATCATACATTGATCAAGAAGAGATTGATAAGAAATCAAGAACAAGGACCTTTCAATAGGGGGACTTAGTTATACAATGGGATGCATATTGGGAAAAACCAAGAAAACATTCCAAGTTTGATGCCATTTAGAGTGGCCCCTACATGGTCACAAGATGTACAAGTAGCAATGCATTCTGATGGCTAAGTTGGATAGCAAAGAATTGTAGATTCCAATCAATGGGATCTACCTCAAACACTTCTACTAAAAGAAAAATTTCCTTGCCCTTATAAATATTAGCCTAGGTTTTCAATTTCTCCAAATGCGTATCCACATTGTCTTATTATAGTATATGTTTTATTTCCCTAAGTTCTTCGGCACAATCTTTTTGCTCCAGTTTTGTGTCGTTATATAGCTCGATGCACCTCAAGGTGAATGCACTAAGCCCTTCAATAATTACAACATGGAGAGCCATGGTCACTATGACAGTTGCTAATTTTAAAATGGAACAAATACAAAGAAACTAAAATTAGGTTTTGAGGGGATTGTTTCTAGAACAATAGGGTAGGTTCATGGTTGCCAGTGTAAACATCGATTCAAGATTCAAAGAACATGACTAGTATCAAGCCACCGCCCATGAATCCATGGCCAATGGATACAACAAGGAAGTTGAGCTCTTCATCTAGCGGCGAGATATGCCCATGAGTCACCAAATTGTTATCCCAATTTTTCCTCTCGACAAAATTAACCAAAACCAACCCTGCACAGGAAGAAATCTAAAGGTTGGTTCCATTGTATAAGCCCACATTTCAAATCCAACAGTTAGATTACAGGGAAGACTCGAAATGGAGAAACCGGAGAGGCTCTAAGGAGGAAAACAACGTAAAGGAGGCAAGAGGCTCTTCGGAGAGAAACATGGAAAGGCTCAAAGTTTTCAGGATTCACAAAGAATTTGGAGTGGGCCTAAATTGGCTAAGTATGGAAGAGATTTTGGAAGCTTCCAAGTGTCTCAATGGTGCACCTTCAAGGTTCAAAGCCAAGGGCGGTTCTCCAAACAAATGTGAAGCATCCACATGCCCCAGGCCTGAAAAAGGATAGATCCGGCCATTAAAAAGTCTAAATGAGTGGAAAGAAACATATGTCAGCTTGGCATAATTTCAAAAGTAAAAGCCCAAGGTGGAGACTCAAAATAGCACCAACTCTACATGTGGTCAGGGTCCAACAAAAGTAAAAGGGAAAATGCGGGCCCAAATTGACTAAGTATAAGGGTGTCGGTGAAGGCTTCCACGTGTCTCATCGGTTTGTTTCCAAGGATCAAGCCCAAAACGAAGTCCTAAAAATAACGCCAAGCCTCCACATTACCAGAGCCTGCCAAAATTCATACCAGCCATTGAAAAGTCTTTAATTCAACCGAAGGAGCCACGTTTTGACTCAGCGTAACTCCAAAGATAAATCCCAAGAGTGGAGAGTCAAACATGCGTCATCACGCCATGTAGTTAGGGTTCGAGAAAATCATCGGCCTGAATCTACTAAGTATTGAAGACTCACAGAAGGTGCCACATGTCTCTTCGGTGCATCTTCAAAGGCAAATCTAAAAGCAGGTCTCCCAGAAAAGAGCTATCCTTCCACATGTCCCAGGTCCAAAAGGGATAGATTTGACAATTGAAAATTCAAGATGGGGTAGAGTCAGCGGAGGGTGCCAAGTGTCTCAACAGTGCAAATTGGATAGGGGTAGCACAAGGGAAAGTCTTAAGTGAGCATAGAGCTTCCACATGTCCAAAATTCAAAAAGGGGGACACATTTGGCCGTTTAAATTGACTAATTATAAAAGAGATGATGGAGGCCTCCGCATGTCATCTCTATGCAAATTCAAAAGGTAGAATTGGGAAGTAGGTCCGAAATGTACGTTAGGCCTCTACATGTCCCGGTCAAACATATGGCCCCTTCGAACAAAAGGACATAGCCAAAAATAAAGAAACAGAACAAAGTCATGGAAGGAGCCACGTGTCTCTTCGGTGCAACTTCAAAAGTGAAATCCAAAGGCAGTCCTAAGACATGCGCTATATCTACATGTGGCCATGTCTCAAGTAAAGGCAAGAAGGTAAGTCACTGGGGAATTTTGAACTTTTATCCCTAGAAGGCGTAAAGTATAAATATAAGCTACACCTTCACCAATGACCAAAGGAGCCACGTGTTAGGCGTAAATCACATGCGGGAGGCAGAGTCTTAGAAGGATTTTTTTCTAGAAGCGGCCGACGGGCCTAGGGAGGGCTTTTACCTAGAGGGAAAATATGGACCAGCGGGCCTAAAGATGACTTTTTAGCAAAAGTTAATTGTGGGGCTGCGGGATAGTTTTTGCATTTTTGTATTTTTGTACAAAAGGCAAAAGTGCATTTTGGGTCTATGGACCCATTCTCGCTAAACTATTTTTGCCATTTTTGTACGAGATCTAACCCAAACATTCAAGTGGATATATATTTTGATCCAGTTCCCAAAATCCAACAAATCTAGCACCATTGGAAAGGTCTCGACCTCGTCTATGGCATGGAAATCTGAAAGTTTAATTTTGACAAGGTTAGGTGGGTGAAAAATAGGGAAATGTATTCATGTCATTAATATGTAATCCAATTGCTTTCAACAACCAAATCAGATTTGATTTGATCCATTGTTCTTCCTTCTTCGACACGCCAAATAGATATAGAGTGGCGAACTCAATGAATATTGGGTGGATTCACGGGGCATTAATATTCGGTAGCTAAGCTCCAAAACAAGTTTCTTGCCTCTTCTCTGCTCTTCTCCTCATAGCATCTATAAAGGCAAGAGCTTAGCACATTGTAAAGTGTTGGACATTTTTTTTTTGCACCCTCCCTTCTTCTCTTGTCTGCAAGTGAATTTTTGGAGTTTTCCAAACCTCCCATTCAAGTTTTAATACAAATTATTTTCTCTTGGCTACTATAATGTACTCTATCAACTCGGAGAAATAATATATGTCTGTGGATGATTCTCGAACATCTCATGTGTTCATTTTTGTACTCTAATATCTCATTGCAGTTTGATTATCTATGCATGGTAGTTGTATTGCATTTCTATGGTCTCGTGTTAAACTACAAAACAGGTGTTTAACATTCCTTTGGTGCATCACCTTGTTAGCTTAGGTTTAATTTTATTACATATTATCAACACTATATCCTTGGCAAGATAGAGTAGGTTTTAGAGTAGATCCTCCGCAATTTATTTGTGTGCACCAAGAGGGAAATATGAACTGCCTTCATCCGAGAGCTCTCTCGATTTAAAAGTCCCAAACTTTGAGAGATGCTCTATGTTATGAAATAACATAGAGAGTCTCAACCCATAGGTTACAAACACATATGGGTGTTGTGATTTTGCACTAAAAAAAAAATCTAACAAAATTTGTATAATTTTTATGCTTCTTTGCCGCACATCCATCCCCGCTCCAGATCTCACATTTTGGTACTGGTGGGAGTGCACATCTGTTGGAGGAACAATGTGAAACATAGAGAGTGTCTCATGAGGAAAACCCTGTATTCTGTTAATTCTCATAAACATAAATAAGGAGAAGTTGTCTCATTCTATCTTTTAGTCAAAGTGCCCCCTACCCTACACAACGTCATCACCTGCCGCTATCTCGTCCTCCTGCACACCAGCCCATGTTCCTTCATGTGGAGTTACTTACTCCATTGATGAAAAAATTACCTAACCCATACGCATTGCCTCCCTCTATTTTTTTTTTTTTTTTTTTGGGTCAATGTGGTCAGCATTATAGGAATAAACTAACGTAGATCGATTTTTAGTTACGTAATCAACTGTAATTCAAACCCCTGTATCTTGTTATTATGAGATTTCTCGGGATCTCATAACTTTAGGGTAGAGTAACGAGGTGAATCCAAACCGGTAGTTCCTGGAATTTAATCTCTTATATCCCACAAAATCCCAATGTCTAAGGATAAGCACTACTTCTCCATAAAACCACAACACCCCATATCACACCCTTTTGCACATAAGATTCTTCTTGGAAATCGAAAAGAAATCCATCATGTTCGAGTGTTTTATATTTTTATAGACATACTACCAATGATTTATCCAATAATAATTTAATGCGGACAACATATTCTTTGATTTTAATTCTTTTTTTTTTTTTTTTCTGACAATTAAAAAAATTGTTAAATAACTTATTTGCTTATTGCAAATTTTCTACGTCGATAAAATTTTTTGTTGATAGGATTATAAATTTCAATAAACTCATGATATTACCTAAATATATTAATATTGTATTAAATTAGAGGAAATATATCATTTTCCACTCAATATGAAATATCGAGAGTAAATACATATAAGTAAAGGGGAATGAAAGAATAGGAGAAGAAACCACTGAAATATTGAATGCAAATTTTGTCAATGAATTATGACTGTGGTTTTAATTTTAATTATGAATTATAAAAACATTTAAACATATATCTCTCAAGAAAAATGTGTTTTTATAAAAGAAAGTAAATTTAGCTAACCAAATGATATAAAATAGAGTCCAACCATGTAGCATGTTTAGAGCAAGTTTACGATGGTGTAATAATGCAAAGGTCACAAACTGGATTCCTATATAGGCCATAAATTATAGTTTGTTTAAATGCATAGAATATTTTAAATATTTTATTTTACATCTCTTAAAAAGTGGAAAACATTCAAACACGATAACATTCCTTAAATGAAATCTTGCATTCAAATTTATGTAAATGTGGTTGATGTTCATGGTACATAACACATCAAATCTATGTTCAAAATTTTCACAAATAAATATCAAAGTGATTGTGATTTTATTTGTAATTTTATATGCCACATAGTTTTGAATATTTCTTTTAAAATCATTCATAGAACTTCAATTCTATACATTAGAATTTACTCCAACTAATTTTGAGGTCTCCACAATCACTAATCTAATCGACAAGCCAATTTATGATGACCAATATTAAAATCCTTATGATCCCATGGGGTGACAATTCCCTCTTGTTATGCTCTAAAGTTTAGGGTATGCTTCCATAGAATGAGTACTCTTTCTTGCTTTTTAAATTTTTTTTTGGGTTAATACTAAATTTTCTACATTTGATTAGATGATTTATAGTACGGTGTCTTTTTTTTTTTTTTTTTTTTTTTTTTGAGTAATATCATATTTATTACACTATTCATTAAGAATGTTTTCTTACCTCTACAACGTATGTGATTGCTAATAAGGGATTTTGATATCTTGTTGACTCATCAATTATACTCAAGATTTGTTTTAGATTTAAAATAAATAAATTAACCATTATATTAGAAATATGGCCACTTTTGTTGTGATGTCACCATTATTGTTATAAATATCTCATAATATATATTGGGGATTGAGGTATATCTTATTTTGGATAGTAATAATTTTATTGAGAAGTAATTGTACATGATATTTGTAATGACCAAAAATTTCTACCCTCATAACATAATAGAACTAATAGTTTAATAGTCCAATTTACAATAATAATTTTTATTTTTATTTTAAAAGGGGGTTTGCAAGGTTAGACATTTCCACAATTAATAAATTCTTGGTTAAAGTCTTTCTACACAAGCTCGAGAAAATTGATGTAGATTAATAGTTAAGTATTATTAATTTACTTCCTAAAATATATTTATGGTTTGAAACAATATGTTTTCTTAGCTCCATAAGATTAATTAGTTACCATGCATCAAGATTCCTTTGTTTCTAACAGAAAAGTTTCATTATTTTGCCTAGCCAATAAGTGGCCCCATTCACTCCATTACCCATGTTCATTTTTCTCTTTATTAAATTACATTTGCACAAAATACCTCCCACTTAAATGAGGTAGGGTTTAAGTTGGGCCACTAGATGGAATCTATCCTAGGCCTTAGATTTGGGTTGCCCTAAATATCCTTATGTTTCTCTATTTTTATTCTTTTTGCCGAAAAATAACCTCATTTTCACATTCTTGTTTTGCAAGTTTTGGAAGAGGAGAAAGGGGAGAAACCATGAGAGAAAGAAGTGCATCCGTGATTTTTTTTTTTGGTTTTAGTTGTAAATGTTTTTATTATTGTAAGATTCTCATTGCTTAATATAAAGATCTTACTACGGATTTGTTTTTCTATTTTAATGTAATCATTTTTATTTTTTTTGAGCTCAAAAATTAGGGAAAAAATATCATTTCATTTAATGTATAAATTTTACCCATTTGGGTACCATAAGAGAGAAAGAAAGGCTTAAACACTTAAAATTCAATTAATTACTAGTTGATGGTAGCTTTATTTTCATGGTTTTCAGCTTAAATTTCAATTAAATATTAATATGGGTTTTAACAGTTGGGAATCTTATATTTCCGTGAAAAATGACAAAACCGCTGCCTTATATCAACTGATGGTCTTATGACCGCTGCCCTACTTGGGGGGTGGTCCATCGACCACCACTCTATGTTGGGCGGTGGCTCTAAAACTACCGCTCTACACATGGTAGCGGTTTTGTTTCCCAAAATAGAATCTTCAATTAATACATGTTTCAATAAATTTTCCACTTAAGTTGGTTTTTAATGCAACATTAATTTTAATTTAAGTGTCATTCATTCACTTTGGATGCTAGATTGATAATATATCTAGTTTCATAACTTAAATTACAAAAGATCAAGTTATTCTTTTTCTTTCCTTTGTAATAAAATGTAAAATTGAGTATAACATCAACTACAATTTATTCTCTTTCACATAGTCCATTTTCCCAACAAAATAACAAGGAACTTAAAAAACTTCATTTCAATATATCTTTATTTTCCAAATATATGTTTAAATATATTGCACATTTCAATAACATACAAATTTAGGAGAGTTTCATTTCAAGAAACTATACAACTTAAGCTTTCTCCTCTCACTATATTATTAAAAATTTGAATAAATGAAATATACAAAGTCTTGTTTTGATAATACAAGATTTACAACTTCCACCCTAAGTGGGAATAATATAAACAAAGTACAACTTAGAGATTCTTCCAATGGTTCAAACACAAATCTTCATTACAATGTCTTTTCCCAACTTCATAGCCTTAAACTTGCATCCATCAAATATTCAAAAAAATTGGATCAAAATACAAAGAAAGTGGGATAGGCGACGCTCTCCGACCAACCTTTAATCCAATAAGAGGAGAAGCCATCTACTTATTAGCCCCAACGCTGCAACTAAAGGACAATGAGGGATCTTGAGAAACATTTGACAACTTTTAAAAAGAAGGGGCTTCAACAAAAACATACAATCCATAAACATACAACATATTCGAATGGACATAATCAACATTATTTACAAATTTCTCAAAAGCACATAGGATTGACATCAAGCCAAAAGGAGAAATGAATATGGGAACTGTTATCTAATTTTTCCCCTCAGCCAAAGTTGGATAAACATGACCTTGCACATAGAGAAATTTAAGCGGTTGATTAATTCATGGGAGCTCACATTTCAATTCTAAAAATTAGGTTGTAGGTGCACTCGGCAATCGCAATGCAAGGTCGACAAAGGAATGACAAAATGAACATCTAAGGATATTAGAGCTCGAGAAAAAATAATGGAGGATCAAGCCCAAAGTTTTCAGACTTTAGGAATTCAACATTTTAGAGACAAAGAAATGTAAAAGGAAACAACAAAGTCTGAAACCCCCAAATCTAAATTTCAAACTTTAGGATTTCAGAGTTTCGAGATATCGGTGATCTTGGGAAGGTGAAAAGTGCCTCAAGCCTAAAAAGGAAATGGTCTCAAACCCCAAAAGTCAGAATTTTTGACTTTCAAGTTGCGAGTTTCGATATAGGAAATGACCAGTTGGAAGTTAGATATAAATCCCTCGAAATCTGGAAAGTCCAAAGTTTGAAAGAGTTCATATTTCGAGGTCAAACTAAGTTTCGTGGTCAACACAATGGGGATTTTGGGGTTTTGAGGTCCCGGTTTCGGACTTTGGGAGGTTTGGGGTTTTGAGTTTCAGAGGTCTCGGCGGGACCAAGCGGGTGAATAGTGTCACGGGTTTGAAAGGTGCAAGGTTCAAAACCCAAAGTTTGAATTTCAGAATTCAGGATTTTTGATGTTTAGGGTTTGGAATTTTTGAGGTTAGGTGGATGAATTATGATGATGACCTTGAAAATGCAAAAGTACAAAACCCAAAGTCTAAATTTCAGGAATTTTGAGTTTTAGAGTTTTGGAAATCTCAATAATAAGTAATGGATGAACAATAACTCAACTTCCGAAGTGGATATGCCCAAAAGTCCCAATTTTTTAGATTTTAGAGGTTATGAGGCATTTCAAAGCCCAAAGAAACACAACCAACCACCCGAAGTTAATGTATTATGCCACCTTAATCTTCAGTTGACCATAACATGGAGGTATGGGTTTGGTAGTGATGCCCATCATTGTTGCAAGTGAATTCCATGCATTTTTGGGGTGGTTGAAGCAAGATTTTGGTTTCTCCTCTCTCCCTTTCTCTCATTCTTCCTATATATTGTAAGAAGGGGATCAGTTTAAAGGTTTGGACACCTTAGATATTCCCCTCCCTTCTTCTTCTCTGTAAGAGATTTTGTGGAGATTCCAAACCTTCCTATTGAACATTGTAATGCAAAATATGTGCCTTTGAGCTTGAATGTGGTGTATTGTATCTATTTCAGGAGCAATATAATCATACTTATGGATGTTTCAATCCTTTTTTGTTATGTTGTAACTTTTACGATATTTAATTACATTCATATTATTGTTTGTTGTTGTGTTTATCATACAAGTTGTTCATCATCCTTCTAGTGCATCACCTTCCCTTAGAGTAGGTTTTAAATTTTATGAATTTTCTCTAACTCTATCCCTTAGGAAATATTTAGATTAGGTTTAGATCTGCAACTCTCTACACTTTGGACTAGTCGACACTAGGTTAGGATAGTAAGTCCTACTTCGAGGTTTATCTTGATTACAATGTCCCACACTTTGGGATAAAGAAATGTTTAACGAATCATAATGACGCACCTCAAACATCCACTTGAAAGAAATTAGGGGTTTTCTTATTTCATCATAACAGAACCACCACCTTTTTTTCTCCCTATTTAAGTATGAGTTTTAGCCAAAGCCTCCATGTGCATAATACAAAACAATAAATACATCTTTATCTCTCCCCTTGCAAAAATGAAAAAATATTTCCATGTTTTCCATTTCACTCCCCATAGGTGAAACTCCTAATCACACTCCCTCCAAAATGTATGCCTCACGTCTCCATTTTTCCTCCCCAATGGTCATGAGATCCACAATAACCTTCCCCTTATCCTACCCCTGCAATGATGTCTAATCCAATACATGAGAGGGATTTAGAATGCATCTCCTAAGAATAAAAAAATGAAATACATCATGAACATGTGGGTGGAAAGGCTAGACGATAAGCTAAATGACCGATCCACTCCAAAATCTTGAATGGACCAATGAATCTAGGAGCTAACTTAGAGCCTTTTCCATAATGTATAAAGATCTTATGAGGTCTAACAAGAATAGAAAACTTTTTTTTCACCTCATAGCTATTGTCAACTCTCCTTTTATTTGTATATTTCTTCTATCTATCATGTGCCTCCTAAAGTCTCTATTTGATCAAAACAACATGTTGTTCCATGTCCTGTAGAAACATTGGCCCAAGAGATACTCTCTGCTCCAATATGTACCAACTCGGTGGTTTCCTAAAATCCCTTCCATAAAGTGCCTAACATGAACCCATGCCAATAGAACTCTCAAAGCTATTATTATAAGTAAACTCCACCAAGTACAAATAATCCTCCCACCTCAAGTGTTGTCTATGAAATACATCCAAAGCATGTCTTCTAAAATTTGGTTCACCCATGATGTCTAGGCATCTTTCTATAGATGATATGTGGTATTGAAGTTGATACTCATACAAAGGGAATGCTGCATGTGCAGTCTCAAAATGGCCATCTGTCGTAAAATAATCTTTCCCAAGATCCCAAGCATCCTGATAATATCATCTAATTATACTCACACCATTTTACTAGCTATATAGGTGGTCTTCATGAGAAAAAATGAGGTGACTTTTTCAATCTATCCACCATGAGCATGATGGCATCTTGGTGGTATCTCGACATTGGTATCTCGTATTATGCAATCCATGGAAATAGTGTCCCATTTTCACTCCGATATAACATGAGGGTAGAGAAGGCTAACTGGATGTTCATGCTTGGACTTCACCCTCTCGACACTCCAAAAAAGTGACACAAAATAAGATACATCTCTCTCGAAGACCTATCTAATGTAACTTTCTTAAGGTGGTGTGCATCTTCTTCACCCCTAGATGGGCTGAATAAGGCACATGATGAGCCTCTACTAAGATATCTTGTCTCAAAAATCCATCCCTAGGTACATATATCCAACATCTCAGAATGAAAATTCCACCGGAATATAATAAAAATCCATCAAACATCCCCTCAAGTGGTCTCTGAGACTCAATCTCTAATCTAGCTGCAAGGTAGAAACTATCATGTGGAAGTTGTCACAAAATCCTATTCCGCAAGTCTCAGTACTTGCCACCGAAGTAGCCATAACCAAATGTCTCAGTTGACTCAAAATTTCTACAACCACATTCTCTTTCCCCTTCACATGATCTATATCCATGTCATAATCATAGAGAAATGCCATCTAATGTTGTTGATGAGCGTTGATATTGGGTTGTGTGAAGAGGTGACGTAAGCTCAAATTGTTTTTACTAAGAATGAACGTCCTACCAAGAAGGAAATTACACCAACGCATCAAAGCATGCACCACTACCACAATATCAAGGTCATGAGGTGGATACTTTAACTCATAATTTTTTATTTTTCCAGGACTCAAAGGCTACTACACAATGCTCCTACATCAAAACACCTCCCACTCCTAGAAATAAGCACATGTACACACAAATAAATCCCTCTTAGGATCCGACACTGCAATAATCGATGTTGTCATAAGGCATTTTTTTAGTGTATTGAATGCCTTCTCACATCCATTAGACCAAAAAAACTTCTTCCCTTTTCACTGAAGGGAAGTGATGGGGTGTGAAATCCTAGAGAATTCTTGAATAAATATCCTATAATAACATGCCAACCCCATGAAAATGCGTACCTCGTGACATTGGTTAATGTTGGTCAATACATAATATCCCTAATGTTGGAAGGATTAACTATGATACTTTCCCTAGAAATTATGTGACCTCGAGTACTAAACCTATGACTAGAAAAAGGAACACTTCTCGAGGTTCCCAAATAACTCGCTACTCACAAAGACACTACGAACTTGATGAAGGTTCTCTTCATGCTCTGATGGGTATATGATTATATCGAAATGTCATCAACAAAACTGAGTATAAAGCGATCCAAAACATCCTAAGAACCCCATTCATTAAAATCATGAATACTACAAGGGTGTTCATCGGACCAAATGGTACCACTCAACTCATAGTGGCCATATCTTATGCGAAAGCTATCTTGTGGACATCTTCCTCTACATTCCTCAACCGATGGTAGCCCGAGTTAATAACTATCTTATAAAATAAAGTTCCCCCTTCATCTGATCAAATAAATCATCTATCTATGGAAGGGGGTAACGATTCTTGATTGTTACTTTGTTCAGCTATTTTTATTCCACACACAAATGTAGAGATTCATCCTTTTTATTCACAAAGATCACTGGTGCACCATAAAGAGATAGACTAGGATGGATTAGGCCTTTCTCAAGAAGGAACTCTAATTGTAACTTGAGCTCACATAGCTCAGGTGTGGTCATACTATATGGTGCGCGTGAGATAGGATCCGCTCCCGAAACCATATCAATATGAAAGTATATCTCATGTGTCGGATGTAGCCCTGACAACTCAAAAGGAAAATATAAGAAAACTACTACACAATAGGGTGGTCATCAAGTGAAGGTCCACCTCGTCACGCACACCGCTTCAACTGGATAGCTGATATGGTGCTAATAGAGATAGGACTCTTGACTCCAAAATTACTGGGTCCACTCCAAAATCATCTGCACGAGATATAACCTTACTGTAACAATTAACTCTATCCTGTTTGTAAACACCTAATCCATGCCAAAGATAAATCCATATAAATTCAATAGAAGGATAAGAATATCCAAAGTCGTGGTGAAGGGTCCTAGGTCCACTACACACTCCTTAACTAAGGAGTCCACTAATATTTTTCCTCTAAAAGCCATCTAAACATCCCAACTACAGCCCTACCTAAATTCCACCAGCATGTATCGCTCTACTAAATATGTACAAAATGAAAGAATATTATGATCCTGAATCAAATAAGATAGGGGTAGAAATACCACCAATTCTACATATGGTCTCAATCACCGTGCCCTTGTGCTCTGCATGGTGGCTCTCAACCGCAACATAAATATTGTGCCTCTTAGCAATGTCACAAACCGTAAGCTCAAAAACTAGTGCCTTACCCTAATTGGTAGTGTTATGAGAGAACTCTCTCTAATGATGACCATGTACACCACACCCATAACAACTACCTAGTTCTCTTGACTAGAAAGATACTCCTCTAGTGTGCACGATTATCCATGCTATAGAAATTGATGATACTAAAATATATATTTGTGTGTGTTGCAGTGGATGAACTCCTACTAACTATGTGTGAGGTGGATCCTGAGTCCTATTTCCCCCCCCAGTTGGAAGTCCCATACTACGCCCTCTCTGAGCATCATGGGGCTATGAAGTTTTAAAAGGTGGTCGAGTTTTTTGTTGCTGCTAAGAGAGGAGGCCTAAAGGAAGACTATGCTGAAGTGTGTCTGTAATAAGGAGGAGAAAATCCCCTCGAGATACAATCTTGCAACATCTATATGAGGCTCCATAGTTTGTCTTAAGCCCACTAAGTCTTCCCCCTTGTTTCCTCTACTATATAGGCATTCTCCACAACCTTAGATAGAGTCTGTGGGAAATAAATGCACACTTCCCCAACCAATTCTAAGTTCATACCCCTAATGAACCTAGGAATTCTAACCTACTCATCTTGCATGTAGTCCACATACTGAAGCAGATCTAGAAACTGGCCCTCATAATCTGCTACTATCGTGGAGTGCTATCACAGATTAGGAAACTCATCGATCCACTACTTGAATGAATCTCCGGATATGTATCTCGATCTTGAAATTATCTTCAAAGAGCTCCTAAGTATCTGTCTCATAATCTATATGGAGATTATTCTCCTCATTCCTCCACCAAACTATAGCTTTATCTCTCGGAGGATGAATAAAAACATGAGATTTCATGTTGCTAGTAACATGACACATCCTCAAGCATCCACTAAAGCTAACCAACCATGACTCGGCATGAAATCCTCATGTATCTCAAGAAAATTGTGTTGGTTATAATTTCAAGTATCTCTACGATGTAATCCACCACTATCAACTGTCGACACCTAGGTATCTCTACATGAACATCCTTTGGGGTAGGGCTTATAGGTCTCTCTCTATGTCTCAAAGCTTCATTTCTGTGCTATCTAAATGTTAACTCATGTCCAACTAAATCCCGTGTGGTAGTGCTTTACCCTATCCTCAACACTATGATATGACAAAGATACGAGCCTCTACTAATGGTTCTCCATCTTGTCTACTAGGTCACCCTCCTAAAGATCCTCTGTGTAAAGTGGCATTAACATCCTGTAGTATCTGAAGTATTTGAGGAAATATAGCTTCTACTACCTTATTTATAAGAGGTAGATCTAGGCTCATGTGTAAGGACCCCTCGTCTAGTCTGCACCTCCTACATAGACCAAAACATGAGTTATTTTATCATCATCTAGGATTTTTTTAAGTTTTCTACATTTTCTATGTTTTAAAACATCAAGCAATGTTGTGTGTTCTAGGTTTAGAGTTGCACTAGGTTTTCTTGTTGTGTTTTGTGTTTCCAAGTGTTCTTAAGGTGTAAGCTTTGAACCCATAGCTCTAATAGAAAGTATAACGCCCACAAAATTCTACTCTCAAAACATAATAGAACTAATAATTTAATAGTCAAATTAATAGTAATAATTTTTGTTTGTTTTAAAAGGAAGTTTGCAATGTTAAAAACTTCCAAAATTAATAAATTCTAGCTTACATTCTTTCTACACATGCCCATGAAAGTTAGAATTAGATTAATAATTAAATATTATTAATTTACTTCCTTAAATATATTTATTGTTTAAAACAATACATTTACCTAGTTCCATAAGTTTAATTAGTTAACATGCATAAATATTCCTTTGTTTTCTAACACAAAGGTTTCATTATTTTTCCTAGCCACTAAGTGGCCCCATTCACCCCATTACCCATGTTGTTTTATTTTTATTTATTAAATTTCATTCCCACAAAATACCTCCCACTTAAGTGAGGTAGGGTTTAAGTTGGTCAATTGGATTGAATCTATCCTAACCTTTAGATTTGGGTTGCCCTAAATATCCTGATGGTTCTCTTTTTTATTCCTATTTCCATAAAAACAACTTCATTTGCACATTCTTATTTTAGAGGTTTTGGAAAAGGAGAAGGGGGAGAAACCATGAGTGCATGAATTTTATCCATGACAAAATTTTGTTGGTTTTGGTGTTAAAGTTTTTACTATTGTAAGATTGTCATTGCTTAATGTAGAGATCCTTCTATGGATCTGTTTTTGTTATTTTAATGTTAACAAATTTTTTTTAGCTCAACAATTAGGGAAAAAACCCCATTTCATTTAATCTATGATTTTTACACATTTGGATTCCATAAGAGAGAATGAAAGGCTTAAACACTTAAATTCAATTAATTACTAGCTACTAAGTAGCTTCCTTTCGATATTTTTAATCTTAGATTTTAATTAAATCTCAATTTAGGTTTTCACAAATTGGGAATCTTAATTTCCATCAAAAGTGACAAAACATCCTCCATACATAGGTCGGTGGTCCTATAACCACCGCCTTGCACGGGGATGGTTCATCGACCGCCACTCGAGTTGGGTAGTGATTCTCAAACTACTACTTTGCATAGGGCGGCGGTTTTGTTCTCCAAAAAAACCTTCAATAAATACATTTTTCAACAATTTTTCCACTTAACTTGTTCTTTAATGCAACATTAATTTTAATTTAAGTGTCTCGCCATTCATTGTATGCTAGATTGATAATATATCTAGTTTCATAACTCAAATTACATAACATCAACTCATTCTCTATTCTTTCCTTTGCAATAAAATGTAAAATTGAGTATAACATCAACTACAATTCATTCTCTTTCACATATTCAATTTTTCCAAAAACAACAAGGAACTCAACAACACTTCCTTTCAATACATCTTTATTTTCCATACATACATACATACATACATGCATACATACATACATACATACATACATACATACATACATATATATATATATATATATATATATATATATATATATATATATATATATATTGTAACTTTGAGTACATACAAATTTAGGAGAGTTTCATTTCAAGAAACTATAAAACTTAAGCTTTCTCCTTTCATTATAAAATTAAATATTTCAATAAATGAAATATACAAAGCCTTCTTTTGATAATTCAAGATTTACAACTTCCACCCTAAGTGGGAAAAATAAGAAAAAATTACATCTTATAGATTCTTCCAATGGTTCAAACACAAATCTTCATTACAATGTCTTCTCCCAACTTCATAGCCTTCAAGTTTCATCCATCAAATCTTTAAAAAAAAATGGATCAAAATACGAAGAAAGGGGGATAGGCGACTCTCTCTGCCTAACCTTTAATCTGGTAGAAGGAGAATTCTTCCCCTTATTGGACACCGAGCCCCAACCAAAGGACAAAGTGAGCAATCTTGAGCAACATTTGAGAACTTTAGACAAGAAATGGATTAAAAAAAAACATACAATCTAGAAAAATACAACACATTCAAATGGACATACTCAACATTATTTACAACTTTCTCAAAAACACATAGGATTGACATCAAGCTAAATGGAGAAAGGAATATGGGAACCACCTCCTTTTGCCTCCCAAGTGAAGTGGACATTTAACCAAAATCATCCATGTCTACAATAAAAACAATCAATATTGTTGATGCATAATCACAACACTCCTGGATGTCTACAACTTGATGTGTTGAAACTCTAAGTGTGATTGCATAACATGGAGCTCTTCCCAAAGTGTGGGACTTTGACATTGGGAAAGCTCTTCGGATGAAGGGTAGTTTCTATTCCTCTATTCAGGTGCACACAAATAATTTGATGAGGATCTAAACTAAAATATACTCTAATTTTCCATGGAGGCATGGTTAAGAAGATGCAAGAAAATAAACCTATTCTAACAGAGGTGAGGCACCAAAGGAATGTTGAACACCTTCTTTTACATTAAAAACAAACCATTAAAAATGAAATCCAAGCACCATGCATAGATTACCAACATTACCATGAGAGTTTAGGAAGATGTAATAGAAAAAAGAGAGAGTTGAAAATCACCCACAAACCTTTAATTGTTTCTCCAAAGATTTGATACAGTGCATTACAATGGCAAAAATTAATATTGTATTTCCAATTTAGATGGGAGGTTTCAAGTGAACAAATACACTTGCAGATAGGGGAAGAAGGGATGCTCAAAAACCAAAATGTCCGACCTTTAGAAAATGCCCCTCCTTACAATATATAGGATAAATGAGAGAAGGAGATAGAATAATTTTAAAATCCTAATCCATCCACTCAAGAACTACATTAAATTCATCTCGCAAAAATGATGGGTTCTAATTCAAAACCCATGCCACCATATGTTGTTCCTTGTTGGGAAAAAGGAAGCCCGTACCTCATTATGGTGGTACATGAGAATTCGACACCCTAAAAATGGTACACTATATTTCTTAATTTTGAATAACTTAGTCCTTTCTTGCGCAAATCGTAGCTCCAAGTCAAAAGTTATGGCCATCCAAGGTTGAGGTGTCATTCAAAAATGGAAGGTTCTTGAGAGTTTTGAAACTCAAAACACAAAGCCTAAAAGTCTCAAAGTCTTAAATAATGGACTTTCGTGTTTCGAGTTTCGATACATTTGAGTTGAGATTTTTAAGTTTTGGGGTTTGATAGTTCCAATAATTCAAACAACAAACCTCCAAAAGTACAAAACCCAAAAGTACAAAATTTCAGACTTTCAAACTTTCAAACATTTTGCTTTTTCAAAAATTTCATTGTTCATCACCCAAATCACCTCGAGAGTTTCGTAACCCCAAAACCCAAAGTTCAAAAACTCTGAAACTTTAAACTACCTCCATGTTGACCATGAAACTGCGTTGAATTTCAAAAATGAAAACCCTTTCAGATTTCGAACATTTTCGGTATTTTTCCAATTTTACGGCCGGAGACCTGTGAAACCCCGAAACCCCGAAAGTCTGAAATTTTGGACTTTCGCAGTTTTGGACTTCAAAAATTTCTGATTCTTTTTTTCTATTTGGCCACTAAAATCTGAAATGCCAAAAATGTAAAGTCTAAAACTTTGATCCTTTCTCCACTCTTCTGTTTGATCTCTGTTCTCCTAAATTATTTAACCATTGATTTCTGACCTTACATTTCAGTGACAATCTCCTCTGCAACGTAATATTTTAAATCAGATGTGAGATCACACGACCGAACTACCCTCTCCATTTATCCTGTGCAAGGTCACGTTTGATCAATTTTTCCCGAGGGGAAAAATTGGATAACAATTTGGTAACTTGCAGGTCACACCGCCTACTAGGTGGAAATATCGCTTGCCTTGAAGATCCATTGGGCACAAAGTCATGAATGATATTTTGATACTCGATCTTGTACTTGAAACCTTAACCCGAATGCTTGCACCTATTGATCCTAAACCCGAATGCTTGCACTATAAATTTTTAGAAGAAAATATTGAAGGTAAGATGTCCGAGAGTAGAAAATTATCTTGACCTAGAGAATTCCCTTGCTTCTAGAATGGATTGTTACAACTTTCACTGAAGCAAACCGAACTACATAGTGATACATCCTTGGAGAAACAAGACACTGCTCAAGTACTTAAGGAAATTGAAACCTACACTACAACAAGAAAATGTGCATATCCCTCGTTAGGGATCCTTCGCGTTCGAAACGTCGTAAAATCCCTCCCCTGGGAAATCTAGTTTTCGAACTTAGTCTCTTTGAGCCTTTTTTGGCTGGGCGCATGAATTTTCCTTGTAAAACATAATTTTGATGCGCCCCCTTAAAAGCCTTTGGCGCATGGTTTTCCATGTTAGCACGCTTCTCGGTGCGCCAAAGGGCGCACGTAATCTATGTTACACCAAGTTTTGGTGCGCCAAAGGGCGCACATAACTTCATGTCGACAACGAATTTGGTGCGCCAAAGGCGCGCTCATTCTTCTGTTGCCATTTCCTTCCATGCGCCAAAGGGCGCACGCTTTACCTTGTCGACAGCATTTCCATGCGCCATTTCAAAAGGTTGGTGGCGCATTAATGACAGGTTTTTCTATAAATATCCGTGCGCGCCCAATGTCATTTTCATTCTTTTGTCAGCACGTGATTTTTCTGGATTTGTCAGCCCCTGCTCTGTCGCTTTCGTCGTGTTGTGGACCCGCTCAAGGAATTTTCGCTATATTTTAAGGTAAGAGGTTCTTCCCCTTCCTGTTTTTCTTGGCTGTTTTTCTCTCTTTGGGCTTGTTTTTGTCGGTTTTGGTGTGTGTGCCAACTTGCTGGCCGGTTTTCATCAAAGTTTGAATGTGTTTGAGCCTTTCCCCGTCCTGTTCATTTTCTTCTTTTCTTCCTCCTCTCCCTCCCTCTTTCCGGATCTGCTTGGAAAAGGGGTCATTTAAAACTAGCTTGTACATTTACAAGATTTTTGAAAAACCTTACTTGTCAAGCAATTTTTGAAGTGGAAGAGAGAGAAAGAAAGAGGTTTGAGAGCTTATTTCACAAGGCACACCGCGCGCGCCTGTAACAATCAAGGCATCGCGCCCCTCGGCGCTTTATCCGACTTGCAACATACTCAAGATCCGCGCCATGGCGCGCCCCATCTGCTACGGCTGAAATTCATGCGCCCATAAGCGCACCCCTTTTGCATGCTCAAGTGTAAATCCGCGCTTCCTCCTAAAAGCCTTGGCGCATCCTTTACCATCTTTGCATAATGTTTCCCATGCGCGAAAGAGCGCACCCGGTTCGATGCAACAAAAGCCTTTTTCGCGCAAGTATAAAGATTACATAGGCGCGCACCCTCCGATGCAGTAACATGATGTTGTGTAAACCCTCCATGCGCCGCGCTATATTCCTTTGGCGCATCATTCGTCCATGTTACACAATCTTTCCATGCGCCATAGGGCGCATCGAACCCCAATGTAACACGCATTTCCTGTGCGCCCTGTTATAAAATGCAACCTGCTTCATCCATGCGCCATGCGCTTTTGGCGCCAATATAACCTCTGCAACATTCCTTTCTTGCGCGCCTTATCTATTTGGCACTGCGATTGTATTTTCTGCACTACGCCACAGAGCCTTTAAATCTCTAACTCCTCTGCTAAGCTTTCCAATGGAAGATCAAATGACTAATTCAACCTTTTTGGATTGGGTCTCTCTTCTTCTTCATGTGATCGAGATCAGCGGTGAGTTCGAAAGAACACATGTCTACGTCAAGCGAAAAGCCCACCAAACCAAGAGGAAAGGCAAAGCTAACGAAAGAAGAAATGAAATACAAATATCGGAAGGTCGGGATGCCGAATCACGAGTGAGTGCGGTATGGATGTCAGGGACTACGGGTTGGGTCACATTGACATGGATGAGTTACGGCTTAGAACTCAAAAGGTTCTGAAGAAGTCCATGGATGGACAAACTAATAGCGGTGCCACTGCACTTTGCGGAGGAATCCTGTCATGTGTGCCTGTGAATAACGAGTTTATGATGGTTGTTGCACAATCCTTCAACAAAGACACGAGATGTGTCGAGAATAGCAAGGGCGAAGTAGTCATAAACCTCACTGCCCGCCATTTTGAGTTGATGCTTGGCATTCCTCACCACCGGAACTACGTGGCTGTTAGCCAACAGGAATGCATCAAGGCCTGGGAAGACAACGAAGGCCAGTGCATGCAGTTAATGAATGAGGTCTACCTAAAGAATAAGAAGGTAGTGACCCGGTGGCCTCAGACTATCCACCGAAGTGATTTCTCAGAGGAACTCAGTGATTCTATCACCTTCTTGAGCAGAGTCTTCGGGCTTTCAGATGCCCACTATTTCCATAAGTGGATGCTGCGGTACCTAGAAACAATGAATAAGAATTTGCCCGATCAGCGCTTTTGCTGGGGTGAAATAATCAATGACACCATCTACGGCGGCGGCTTCTGACACTTGCCAAGCTGGGTATTTCATATGAACTCCTATGTAGTCTACGCTGCAGCATCGGCAAGGGATTACCCAGGGCTCAACCGAAGTGGAGTATGGCCTCAGGCCAAGATATTTGATTACTATCCAGAGCTGAGACTAGAGAATAGTATCCCTCAATTTGCTAAAATCAATGATGTTTTCTTCTATCACATCATGTGCATGTTGCGGCCAAATTTGACTCATAGCCGGACGACAAAGAACATAGTGGCAGTCACAGAGAAATGGGGAGCCTTGTTCACCCAATTTCCCACGTTCACCTATCTAAGGGCTGCCAACTTTTTGGGAGAGCCAACCAGGCTACCAAGGTATGCTGGACCAAAGCTGATTTTATTGGAACTGTCAAGACAGCTCGTCACATACCATGAAAAGTGCCTCAAGAGAAAGAAGGGCGGAACTCCTTTCCCCCTCACAGTAGGCCGTTACACATGCTCCAGCTATCACAAGGCGAAGGAGATGTTTGCTTTGAGCTAGAATTGCTCAACCTAAAGCATGATTTCCCGTGAGGCCTACATTCGACCCTAGGGGCTGTCTACGAGGCTAAGCTTGATCGATTCATGTCCCTCAGTTGAGGATATCTACATTGGCGTTCTCCATGAGGTAGAACTCGGAAGAAAGGATCACTCTCGCTTGGCATTAACGGAAATCATCGATACGGAGTGGCCATTGTCCCAAAAGGCTTCCAAACCACGGAAGGCAGAAGTAGACAAAGTGTATAATGACACGAAGGGGATGATTGGCCCTTCCGGACATTGGCGAAGAAGAGGCTCCTCAAACAATTGAGGAGAGGGTAAAAGAAACTATGCGGAGAAACGGAGCATTGGTGCCGCATGAACGGACTAATCTACCTCGGGGTAGATTTCACGACTTCCCCTTTGGGCAACGCACCTCCAAGGACAAAGAAGCTGCTGAAAGGCAAAGGTGCCGAAGGTGAACCTAGCACCATTCAGGAGGAAGCCCCTGAAAGTCCTCTTCCTTCAGAGCCTGAACAAGTAATAACTCTGGATTCGCCAGAGAAAGAATTGACAGAGGATAGTCCTATACGCCCATCCACCCAGGATGTCGGCGTCGCTTCAGACCAGGTCCCTTCTATCCCTTCTTCTTCTCTTCCTTCCCCTCCTCGAGTGACTCAAGCAACCACTCCTTTGGTTGTGTCCTCTGCCCCTTCTTCTACTCTTTCCCCCGCCTCTTCATCTATCTTCTCCTCCCTTGCTGATTTGTCTT
Source organism: Taxus wallichiana var. yunnanensis (assembly GCA_018340775.1). Classification (NCBI taxonomy): domain Eukaryota; kingdom Viridiplantae; phylum Streptophyta; class Pinopsida; order Cupressales; family Taxaceae; genus Taxus; species Taxus wallichiana. The sequence goes on from CM031241.1 coordinate 297,822,727, forward strand.
CTTCCATTTCTTCCCTCATCTCCGAGCTCCCTTCCCTTCCTATATCTTCTGCGGTTGCGGTTTCCCTTTCTCCCGTGGGCACTTCCTCGGCTATTCTTTCGATCCGCCGCGTGTCGTGTCTCACGTTTTCCCCTCTTCTCTGACGTTCTTTGCCTCCCCCTCTGTCTCTGGTCCTTCTTCTATAGGACCAGCTTGGATCTCTCGGCTAAAGCCAACAAAAGAGGAAAGTCCCCATCGCTCAGATGGACTTTTCGATCATTAAACTAAAGGAGCAAAGAAGCACAAGCCGGTTACACGCTTCTCCAAGAGCGCTGCGGTGAGAGGTTATGGAAATAGCCTACCCCGATCCCACCAAAGAGAAAGAAGATCTGTCTCCGGCAGATTTCACGGTGACCCAAGTCACAGTGGGGACATCCTCGAGAAAGTCTCCGAGGAAGCTCTTTCCGCGATTGATGCACTCTGCGAAAAGCTTGAGAAAAAAAAAGGAAGAAAAAGGCTACTAAAGGAGCAGAACAAGTATCTGCTTCAAGCCTTACAGAAGATGGGAAGTGCACCTCCCACAACTGCTGCCGAGACTCCTGAGCTGCTCAGTCAGGAGAAGATTAATGAATATTCAAAGATCGGCGAGCAAGGTATGTTTCTGCTTGGAGGAGCCAGATCCTCAAAGATAGTGAAAAGGTGATCGCCGAGTATATCAGTTTATACCTGAACATCGAGAAGGCGAATAAGGAACTCCAAGCATTAGCAGGCCCGATATCAGAAGAATTAGAGCATGCTAGACTCCAGCACGAAGCCTTCCAACAAATGTTCGACTGTTCAGTCGAAGATCTGGTTAAGTTCGGAGTCTTCGGCCACCCAAGGGCCCTCAATAAAACTATGTCCACTCTGGACTATCGGATAGATCAGCTAGAATTTGTTCTGGAAAAGATAGACAAGGTAAAGGAAGAGGCCCTGGATGCGATGCATCAAATGGAGAAAATTGTTTTATCTATGACTCCAGGGTTGCTCACTCCTTCCCTTACCTTGAGATCGGTGATGACACTATCCAGGATTTTCAAGGAGGTAGCTTCTCAAGGGACAGGGCCAGAAGTCACGTTCGACATCGAATCCATCAACAACCTACTGGCCTGTAGAGACTTCATCGGGTCCCTAATCGAGGCGGGTAAAGACTATTCCAAGATCCCAGAAAAGCTCATAGATGAGCGGGAAACTTGCGAAGCAATCAGTGAACGGCACAAGGATCCATCACAGGATCAATTTGGGCCGATGATCAGCAAGTTCTTGGAATACCGCGCTCAGTTCCACATCTCATCTCCTGATCAGCATCAGAAACAGGCGACCCCTTTTAGGCCACAGGATGATGATGATGAATAGCTTCCTCTTCTTCTTCTTCTTCTTCTTCTCCTCTCTTTTCTCCGACTTTCTTTTCGTAATATCTGAAGTAAGTTGGCACAAATGATGACATCATCCATGTTGCATCATGGGATGATGTCATCCATCCAAGTTGTCAAAGTCAACATGACTTTTGGATATTTTGTAAATATCTTGTAAATAAGTGGTTGGCTCCATTTTGCCTTCTCTCTCCCTCATCTTCTATAAATACAAGAATACTTGTTGTATTCAAGGAGGTGAACATTTTTTAGATAGAAATAGAAGTGAGGAGAGAAAGACTTTGAGCTTTCTTGTAACAGAAAAGAACAGTAATACAATTATTCAGACTTTGTGCTCAATAGCTGTGTTATACATTAGATCTTTCTTACGTTAGATCTGTATGTGTTTAATCTGTTGGATTCATATCTACTTTTCCGTCATTTGTTTATCAGTATTGCTTTGTTTATTTATGCAAGTAGGTTTGGCTCTGTTTACTACCAAACTAAAAACATAAATCTTCTGACCTTTCTGCTTTGGAATTCATTTCTTTTCTTCCTTCGGATCTGTTCTTTCTCTTTTCCTTCTTTCATTCCTTTCTTTTCGCACACAAAACACTCTCTTGGGATGAGATCCCAACCCCGAAGGCGGAATCATGAGACTTGCATAGGTTCTGCTAGTAGAAATAGCAATAAACCGAGTTTCGCTTTTTTGTCTCAAAGAGGGCTAAGCCACTGCTGACACTTTGTTGGCTCGTCTATCCATAGATCTCCCCACGCGGCATTTTCGGACCAACGGATTTTTGGCGACTCATTGAGGAACAGACGGATCTGTCGATCTATGCTGGATAGTATAATATAAAATCGAAAAAATCGGAAAAATCAAAAGATTGCTGCCCATTTTTGCAAACTGAATTTTTTTAAAAATCCAAAAAATTTGCAAAAGTGCTCAAATCGAAAAATTTCCTTCTGAGAGTCATAGATCGGGCCTAGTTACAGATCTTTAGTTCGCTGAGTTTTTATCAAAATCATTATTTTTCCGTAGATCGGATTTTTGACTATTTTCCAAAAAGTTTAAAACCCTTTGAAAAAGTAAAGATCAGATCTGAAAATCAGCTTACTATCTTCCCTGCCATCTTATCCTCGTTATTATTTGTCATTAACCGCAATCGGTTTTTCGAAGAGGATAGTTTTTTTAAATATTCAGAAAAGTGCATGCTGCTGGTTTTTGACAGAAAAACCAGAAAATCAGCAAGTACACCCAAAAATAAAGTTTAAATCTGCGCCGTAATATTGCAGATCTGAAAGGTACACTGGCGAGTGAACCTTTTACGCGCAGCAGGAGAGCCCGTGGAGAAGTTGATCCTACTTTCGATCTGCTTCAAAGGCACAATTTCAGCGTAACACCGGCACGTTTTTCAGCGTTAAGCTCGGCTAGGTGGTCATCCAGGAGTGTCTCACCTCCGCGAAGAAAAAGTCTGTTACAAGGAGCATCTACATCCCTTTGTAGTGCCTTGCTGCTCAGTGGAACCACCCTCCCAGTTCGTGTGCTTTTTCCAGCCTTTCAAATGGCAGTACCATGGGGAAATGCTATGGGTCCTCTCGCACTGCCACATCCAGTTCACGCACTCCCTCACGGAAATCGAAAGAATTTTCCTAAATTTGACGGGAGCGGAAATCAAAGCACAGATTCCCACATATCTGCTTTCATCATATGTCATGCGATATTTTGGACGTGACTCACGAAGATGTGTCGGTTCGCCTTTTGGAAACTCTCTACAGGGCTGCGGTGAATGGTTTCAGCATTTGCCGGCCGGATCTATCACCGGTTGGGCACTTTGCGGGAAGCTTTTGAAGACAGTATAAGCCTTGAGAGGATGCATTTGCATTGCTTATCACGGATCACTCACTGAAGAAGGAGGCAAATGAGACCATGCGCGATTTTGTCGCCCGTTTGATACATTAATAAGCGTGTCCCTCTTGCCATGCTTCAACACCGGAGAATCAGAAGTGTTTCTTCGTGAACGCCATGAGCTCAAAAGTCAGCTTCTTGCTCCTTCAAGAGCGAGTAGCTACTCTACCTCTTGCTCAGGCTGCTGCCATCCGGATAGAAGACAATTTAATAATATCTGGCGAGTTGAAAAAGGAATCGTCAAAGCCTAAATCTTCGGATCCCTCGCCTACCACTTCATCTGATCCGGCATTCCAAAAGATGGCGAATGACCTACTTGCACTAAAAAAGCAGCTGGCCCAAGCCTCTCCCAGTTCCTCGTATCGGGATATCCCGCGGAGGAATTTTGTTCCTAACAATGCTTCACAAAGGCCGCGCTTGCCTGCAGCTGCTCCACGGTTGGCGCTTGAGGCCCCTCCGGTCAATGCTCTGGCCGAAATTGAAGAAGAAGAGCAGTACTATGAAGAACCTTCGCCTCAAGACGAAGATGATCAAGATGTCGGTGAGCCGACTGGCGACTCCACTATTGGATACATGGAATTTGATGAGGATGAATCTGATGAAGAAGAGAGTACTCAGGGCTATGCAAGCGGACAATCCTATGCTGTTTTTACCCGCTCGCAAGGAAAGGAAGCGGAAGTTGCTGCCCATGTGCAGAAGGAGAAGGTCGTGTCAAACGCGCCTCCAACCATTGCTAGAAGAGGTAATCCTCTTCCTACTCAATTCCCTGTTAAGTCTTTTGCAAAGAAGTCTTTCCCGCCCATCTCTCCTCCGAATCAACCCCCACATATTCCTATCAAGATCAGTAACCCTGTTCCACCATCGCGAAGTGAAGGACTCATTCCTTTACCAACGCAACCCTTGGCCGCATTCGATATAATAGATCATGCAAAAAAGACCAAGATCCGGATATGCAGAAAGAGTATCTTGATCAAACCCCGAACAGCTTATAAGATTGACTAAGTATATCCAAAGTCAAGCTGTTATATCTAATCAGGCTTCCCCTAAAGGAATCCTTTCCACTCCCCATGAATCCCATATAAATGTTGCTTCAACATCCGCATCAGGCAAGATAGAACCTTTCTATCTCTCCCTCCTAATCAATGGCCATAAGTTGAGCAAGCTGTATAATTGATTAGGAGCTTCCGATAACGTCATGCCGGCGAAAGTCGCCCATGCTTTGGGCCTCACTCTTACCAAACCTTTCGGCGATGCTTACTCATTGGAAACCAAGCAAGTGCCATTGATTGGCCAAATCAAAGACGCGCGCAATTTGCGTTTGCGGCCTTCCCGGATAAAGAGTAAAAATGACCGTCCTTGTCGGCGACATTCCGGCCTATGGAATTTTGTTTGGGAAGGAGCTTTTGCAGCGAAGTTGGTGGAGAAATTCACATGGGTGGTCCAAAGCTAGAATTCCAGTCAAAGGCGTAATGCAAACTTTGGAGCCAGAATCCCAAAAGAAATACTTGGTCACTAGCTCTGAAGACCCCAAAGCCCAAATCCTTTTTGAATCATCAGGGATGGGAAACTACTTCTTATCTACCGAGGCGGATACAAAGGATGTTTTCGTTCAAGAAAAGGACCTTAATAAGGTCTGGACCTTGCAATTTGATGGCAGCTGTGCAACTAGTGGATGTGGCGCCGGAGCCGTGCTAATATCTCCTGAGGAGGAGGTAATTCCTCTTTCTTTCAAGTTGCAGTTTTTCAATACTAACAATACTGCTGAGTATGAGTCTCTCTTACTCGGTATGCAAGCCGCAAAAGAAAAAGGGATAAAAAATCTAAAGGCACAAGGTGATGCCGAGCTAGTTGTAAATCAGGTCAAAAGGATTTACCAAGTGAAAAATGAAAGGCTCAGGCACTACCGTAATGCAGTATGGGACAGCATTGAGGAATTTGACGCTTTTTCAATAGAGGCAATTCCAAGAGCCCAAAACGACATGGCTGATTCGTTGGCGTTTCAGCATCTCTCATGCTCCTTTTGGTTTGAAAACGAGCAAATACACCATTGAAGTGGTTTTCCGCCCAAGCGTGCCAGACAACTCTCAGCATTGGCAGGTATTCAACGATGATAATCACCTCATTGCCTTTCTGGAAAAATCAGAAAATTTTGATGAGTTGTATTTTGAAGGATCCACCTCTACATGCCGTGAATCAATCAACGGTCAAAACCACGAAACAAAGGAGAACGATGGCATTTGTCAGCTTAAAGGAAATAAAATCCCAAAGGGCCTGGTTTCTCTGGAGCGCCTGTTTGACAGACATGATCGTTTTGTGAAAAAGAAGAGGCGAGATGATCCTGACTCATCTCCAGAGACAGAACCAGTCAATATAGGTTCTGAGGCACACCCGCAATTCGTGAACATCGGGAAATGTTGCACGCCAGAAGAAAAGCGGAAATTTGTCAAGTTGCTGAAAAGATATATGGATGTATTGGCATGGTCCTATGCAGATTTAAAGTCCTTCAAGCCAAAGGACGTTCAGCATGATATACAGCTGAAAGAAGATGCCAAAGCCTTCCGTCAGAAGCAAAGGCATTATAATCCCAAGATTTCGGGCACCATTCAAGCCGAAATTCAGAAGATGCTGGACGCAAGAATCATCTTCCCTATCCATCACAGCACTTGGGTGGCGAACATTGTGCGATCGTACGCAAGAAAAAGCGGTGAGATACGCATCTGCGTAGACTTTGAAAACTTGAATCAAGCTTGAGTGAAAGACAACTACCCTCTTCCCATAATGGATCAAGTTACGCAGCGGTGTTGGATCGGAAATCTTGTCTATGCTTGATGGTTTTCGGGCTATAATCAGATTGAAGTCTCTCCTGAAGATCAATTCAAAACAGCATTCACTACTCCATGGGGTACATTTGCCTATAGCAGGATGCCTTTCGGCCTAACTAACGCTGGTGCCACTTTTCAGCGGGCCATGGACTTTGCATTCAAAGGCATGATGGGAAAAGTCATCGTAGTTTATCTAGATGACTTAACCGTGTTCTCTAAACTACGAAGTGATCATTATGATCACTTGGAGCAAGTATTGGCCAGGTGCCGAGAACATGGGATTTCCCTAAATCCCAAAAAGTCTGTTTTTGGGGTTACAGAAGGGAAATTGCTAGGCCATGTGGTTAGCAAAGAAGGAACGAAGATTGATGCCGAAAGAGTTAAGGCTATCCAAAGCCTTACTCGCCTCTGAAAGCAAGAATGGTGTTCATTCTTTCTTCGGAAAGGTGAACTTTCTTAGGCGTTTTGTCCCTGATTTTGCTGAGAAGACCCGCCACATACTAAACATGATGAAAGGGTCACCCACTTTCAGATGGAGTGAAGAGGGGAAAAGGTCGTTTGAAGAGATAAAAACTTCTGTTGCTCATGCACCGGTCCTGGTATGTCCGGATTTCTCCAAGAACTTCATTATGTATAGTTACGCCTCCGAACATACTGTGTCTGCAATCCTAATGCAAAAGAACTCGGAGGATATTGAATCTCCAATCGCATTCATGAGTTCTCCTCTCAAGCCTCACGAGTTGAAAATGACTCAGCTGGAAAAACACGCCTTTGCCGTTGTCAAAGCGGTGAAGAATTTCAGGTATTACATTCTGAACTCGCATACGGTGGTGCTGGTTCCCGACACCGCGGTGAAATCAATTCTAACTCAGCAGGAGTTAGGAAGTTTGAGAGGGAATTGGATCGCAAAAGTCCAGGAATATGACCTGGATATTAAACCCACCAAGCTGGTAAGGGGTAAAGGCCTGTGTCAGCTAATGGCTGAGAACAGGGGTTCAGAAAATCCTGATGAAAGAGAGAATTATACCGACAAAGAGCAAAGCCCTCTAGAGGAGCCTGATTCTCTGCCTCTGGTTCTATTTATTGCGACCAGTGATGAGTGGTACTCCGACATTGCTTTCTTCCTTACCTACGGCGAATGCCCGATGCACCTAACTGCAAAGGAGAAGCGTGCTATAAAGCTCAGGGCAGCTAAGTATGTCATCTGGGATGACGGTTTATATAAGCGCGGGATAGACGGTGTCTTCCTGCGATGTGTTGACAAGCCCACAAGTAAAAGCTGCTGGAAAGTTTTCACAATTCAGCTGTGGAGGCCATTTTCTTCTTCCGTGAATGACACACACAAGATCATTCGAGCCGGTATTATTGGCCAACGCTCTTTCAAGATGCGGCTACACAGGTGGCAAAGTGTGAACCACATCGACAATTAAATCGGCAAGCCCAAGTTGGCTGCCCTTCCCCTTAGGCCGGTCATTATCAATGAACCATTTAGGCAATGGGGAATTGATTTTATTGGTGCACTCAATCCTCAATCGAGTGCTGGACATAGCTATGTCCTCACAGCAACGGATTACTTCACTAAATGGGTGGAAGCCATACCTGTCAAGCACGCCACTTCTGAGGTAGTTTGCAGTTTTATCAAAGAAAATATCATCGTCAGGTTCGGTGTTCCAGACAAAATCGTTGCTGATAACGCTTCTAACTTCTCTTCGCGGGAAGTTATTAGTTTTTGCTATGAATATGGAATAACTTTAGCACATGCCTCGGATTATTACCCTCAGGGAAATGGTCAGGCGGAATCCAGTAATAAGAACTTGGTGACCATCATACGGAAATTAGTAGATGAAAATCAGCGGATGTGGCACAAGTCTTTGTACGATGCTTTGTGGGCGGACCGCATTACTCCTAAGAGATCTCTCGGCATGTCACCTTTTCAAGTGTTATATGGCACTGATGCCGAACTTCCCATTTCTGCGGAACTTCCTGCTCTACGCTTGGCACGAGCAATCGAAGATGAAACTTTTCAGAGTTCTCTAGAAAAGAGAATCATGTATTTGGCAGAACTTGAAGAAAAGAGAGTAAAGGTGGTCGACAGGATCACTGAACATCAGAATCAAGTGAAGAGGCTTTTTGACAAGAAGGCCAAGCAGAGAGATTTTCTAGTGGGAGATCTCGTCCTTCTTTGGGACAAGCGAAGAGAACCAAAGGGCATGCACGGAAAATTTGATTCCCTATGGAGAGGGCCCTTCAAAATCAAGCAACTCAATGGAGAGAATAGTTTCTATCTCTCATATCTGGATGGAGCTGAACTCCCGCTTCCCTATAGCGGGCAACATCTCAAGATCTTCAGGAAGTAGAGCTTGCTCTCTTCTTTGTATGCTCTCTTCTTTACAGTTTATTTTAGTTGTGTGTTTGCTTTTGTTGTGTGTTTGCTTTCGGTTTGTTGTGTGTTTCCTTTGTTCTCCCTCCGGTCCCCCTTGTTTTTGACTCCGTACCCAATGGATAGGCACATGTGATCTGGGATTCTCTACCCCCGAGTTTGCTCAGAGATAGTCCCCAGAAAGAGCCAGCTGTTATCCCGTAAAATTGACAAGGGCAATTTTACCGATAACCATACCGAAAATTTTGTTTCGATCCCTCGTTAGGGATCCTTCGCGTTCGAAACGTCGTAAAATCCCTCCCTGGGAAATCTAGTTTTCGAACTTAGTCTTTTTGAGCCTTTTTGGCTAGGCGCATGGTTTTCCTTGTAAAACATCATTTTGATGCGCCCCCTTAAAGCCTTTGGCGCATGGTTTTCCATGTTGTCACTCCTTTCGGTGCGCCAAAGGATGTTGAGTAAGTTTTTGGTGCGCCATAGGGCGCACATAATATACCTGTTACACCAAGTTTTGGTGCGCCAAAGGGCGCACATAACTTCATGTCGACGACGAATTTGGTGCGCCAAAGGCGCGCTCATTCTTCTGTTGCCATTTCCTTCCATGCGCCAAAGGGCGCACGCTTTACCTTGTCGACAGCCGTTTCCATGCGCCATTTCAAAAGGTTGGTGGCGCATTAATGACAGGTTTTTCTATAAATATCCGTGCGCGCCCAATGTCATTTTCATTCTTTTGTCAGCACGTGATTTTTCTGGATTTGTCAGCCCCTGCTCTGTCGCTTTCGTCGTGTTGTGGACCCGCTCAAGGAATTTTCGCTATATTTTAAGGTAAGAGGTTCTTCCCCTTCCCTGTTTTATGTTTTCTGTTCTTTGGGCTTGTTTTTGTCCGGTTTTGGTGTGTGTGCCAACTTGCTGGCAGTTTTCATCAAAGTTTGAATGTGTTTGAGCCTTTCCCCCCGTGCTGTCCTGTTCATTTTCTTCTGTTGCTCTTCCTCTCCCTCCCTCTTTCCGGATCTGCTGGAAAAGGGGTCGTTTTGTAGCTAGCTTGGTCTGTTTACAAGATTTTTGAAAAACCTTACTTGTCCAAGCAATTTTTGAAGTGGAAGAGAGAGAAAGAAAGAGGTTTGAGAGCTTATTTCACAAGGCGCACCGGCGCGCCTTGTAACAATCAAGACAGTCGCGCCCCTCGGCGCACCTATCCGACTTGCAACATACTCAAGATCCGCGCCATGGCGCACCCTGCCATCCTGCTACAGCTGAAATTCATGCGCCCATAAGCGCACCCCTTTTGCATGCTCCAAGTGTAAAACCCGCGCTTCCTCCTATAAGCCTTGGCGCACCCTTTACCCATGTTGCATCCCATTTCCATCGCGCCAAAGAGCGCACCCAGTTTCGATGCAACAAAAGCCTTTTTCGCGCAAGTATAAAGATTACATAGGCGCTGGCGCACCCTCCGATGCAGTAACATGATGTTGTGTAAACCCTCCATGCGCCGCGCTATATTCCTTTGGCGCATCATTCGTCCATGTTACACAATCTTTCCATGCGCCATAGGGCGCATCGAACCCCAATGTAACACGCATTTCCTGTGCGCCCTGTTATAAAATGCAACCTGCTTCATCCATGCGCCATGCGCTTTTGGCGCCAATATAACCTCTGCAACATTCCTTTCTTGCGCGCCTTATCTATTTGGCCTGCCAATTGTATTTTTCCTGCGCCCTGAGCCTTTAAATCTCTAACTCCTCCTGCTAAGCTTTCCAATGGAAGATCAAATGACTAATTCAACCTTTTTGGATTGGGTCTCTCTTCTTCTTCGTGCAGATCAGCAGCTGAGTTCGAAAGAACACATGTCTACGTCAAGCAAGAAGCCCACCAAACCAAGAGGAAAGGCAAAGCTAACAGAAGAAGAAATGAAATACAAATATCAGAAGGTCAGGATGCCCGAATCACAGGCTGAGTGCAGTATGGATGTCCGGGACTCTGAATTGGGTCACATTGACATGGATGAGTTCTGGCTTAGAACTCAAAAGGTTACAAGAAGTCCATGGATGGACAAACTAATAGGCAGTGCCCTGCACTTTGCCGGAGGAATCCCTGTCAGCGCTGTGAATAACGAGTTTATGATGGTTGTTGCACAATCCTTCAACAAAGACACGAGATGTGTCGAGAATAGCAAGGGCGAAGTAGTCATAAACCTCACTGCCCGCCATTTTGAGTTGATGCTTGGCATTCCTCACCACCGGAACTACGTGGCTGTTAGCCAACAGGAATGCATCAAGGCCTGGGAAGACAACGAAGGCCAGTGCATGCAGTTAATGAATGAGGTCTACCTAAAGAATAAGAAGGTAGTGACCCGGTGGCCTCAGACTATCCACCGAAGTGATTTCTCAGAGGAACTCAGTGATTCTATCACCTTCTTGAGCAGAGTCTTCGGGCTTTCAGATGCCCACTATTTCCATAAGTGGATCTTTGCGGTACTAGAAACAATGAATAAGAATTTGCCCGATCAGCGCTTTTCTTTGGGGTGAAATAATCAAGCGACACCATCTCGGCGGCTACAACTGACTTGCCACAACCCCAGGAGTATTTCATATGAACTCCTATGTAGTCTACTGCCGGCATCGGCAAGGATTACCCGGGCTCAACCGAAGTGGAGTATGGCCTCGAGGCCAAGATATTTGATTACTATCCAGGAGGCTGAGACTAGAGAATAGTATCCCTCATTTGCTAAAATCAATGATGTTTTCTTCTATCACATCATGTGCATGTTGCGGCCAAATTTGACTCATAGCCGGACGACAAAAAGAACATAGTGGCGATCCACGAGAGAAATGGGAGCCTTGTTCACCCAATTTCCCACGTTCACCTATCTAAGGGCTGCCAACTTTTTGGAGAGCCAACCGGGCTACCAAGTATCTTTGGACCAAAGCTGATTTTATTGGGCTGTCAAGACACTCGTCACATACCATGAAAAGTGCCTCAAGAGAAAGAAGGGCGGAACTCCTTTCCCCCTCACGGTGGCCGTTACACATGCTCCAGCTATCACAAGGCGAAGGAGATGTTTCTTTGAGCTAGAATTGCTCAACCTAAAGCATGATTTCCCAGCAAGGCCTACATTCGACCCTAGGGGCTGTCTACCAAGGGCTAAGCTTGATCCAATTCATGTCCCTCAGATTGAGGATATCTACATTGACGTTCTCCATGAGGTAGAACTCAGAAGAAAGGATCACTCTCGCTTGGCATTAACGGAAATCATCCAATACGGAGTGGCCATTGTCCCAAAAGGCTTCCAAACCACGGAAGACGAAGTAGACAAAGTGTATAATGACACAGAAGGGGATGATTGGCCCTTCCCGGACATTGACAGAAGCAAGGCTCCTCAAACAATTGAGGAGAGGGTAAAAGAAACTATGCGGAGAACGGAGCATTGGTGCCGCATGAACGGACTAATCTACCTCGGGGTAGATTTCACGACTTCCCCTTTGGGCAACGCACCTCCAAGGACAAAGAAGCTGCTGAAAGGCAAAGGTACCGAAGGTGAACCTAGCACCATTCAGGAGGAAGCCCCTGAAAGTCCTCTTCCTTCAGAGCCTGAACAAGTAATAACTCTGGATTCGCGGAGAAAAGAATTGACAGAGGATAGTCCTATACGCCCATCCACCCAGGATGTCGGCGTCGCTACAACTTCAGAGGTCCCTTCTATCCCTTCTTCTTCTCTTCCTTCCCCTCCTCGAGTGACTCAAGCAACCACTCCTTTGGTTGTGTCCTCTGCCCCTTCTTCTACTCTTTCCCCCGCCTCTTCATCTATCTTCTCCTCCCTTGCTGATTTGTCTTCTTCCATTTCTTCCCTCATCTCCGAGCTCCCTTCCCTTCCTATATCTTCTGCGGTTGCGGTTTCCCTTTCTCCCGTGGGCACTTCCTCGGCTATTCTTTCGATGCCGCCGCCGCGTGTCTCCACGTTTTTCCCCTCTTCTACCGTTGCTGCCTCCCCCTCTGTCTCTGGTCCTTCTTCTATAGGACCAGCTTGGATCTCTCAGCAGCTAAGCCAACAAAAGAGGAAAGTCCCCATCGCTCCGATGGACTTTTCAGTCATTCCGGCTAAAGGAGCAAAGAAGCACAAGCCGGTTACACGCTTCTCCAAGAGCGCTGCAGGTGAGAGGGTTATGGAAATAGCCTACCCCGATCCCACCAAAGAGAAAGAAGATCTGTCTCCGGCAGATTTCACAGTGACCCAAGTCACAATGGGGACATCCTCAGAAAGTCTCCAGGGGGAAGCTCTTTCCGCAGTTGATGCACTCTGCGAAAAGCTTCAGGAAACAAAAGAGGAGAAAAGGCTACTAAAGGAGCAGAACAAGTATCTGCTTCAAGCCTTACAGAAGATGGGAAGTGCACCTCCCACAACTGCCGCCGAGACTCCTGAGCTGCTCAGTCAGGAGAAGATTAATGAGTATTCAAAAATCGGCGAGCAAGGTATGGCTGTTTCTGCTTGGAGGAGCCAGATCCTCAAAGATAGTGAAAAGGTGATCGCCGAGTATATCAGTTTATACCTGAACATCGAGAAGGCGAATAAGGAACTCCAAGCATTAGCAAGTCCAGTATCAGAAGAATTAGAGCATGCTAGACTCCAGCACGAAGCCTTCCAACAAATGTTCGACTGTTCAGTCGAAGATCTGGTTAAGTTCGGAGTCTTCGGCCACCCAAGGGCCCTCAATAAAACTATGTCCACTCTGGACTATCGGATAGATCAGCTAGAATTTGTTCTGGAAAAGATAGACAAGGTAAAGGAAGAGGCCCTGGATGCGATGCATCAAATGGAGAAAATTGTTTTATCTATGACTCCAGGGTTGCTCACTCCTTCCCTTACCTTGAGATCAGCTGATGACACTATCCGGATTTTCAAGGAGGTAGCTTCTCAAGGGACAGGGCCAGAAGTCACGTTCGACATCGAATCCATCAACAACCTACTGGCCTGTAGAGACTTCATCGGGTCCCTAATCGAGGCGGGTAAAGACTATTCCAAGATCCCAGAAAAGCTCATAGATGAGCGGGAAACTTGCGAAGCAATCAGTGAACGGCACAAGGATCCATCACAGGATCAATTTGGGCCGATGATCAGCAAGTTCTTGGAATACCGCGCTCAGTTCCACATCTCATCTCCTGATCAGCATCAGAAACAGGCGACCCCTTTTAGGCCACAGGATGATGATGATGAATAGCTTCCTCTTCTTCTTCTTCTTCTTCTTCTCCTCTCTATTCTCCGACTTTCTTTTCGTAATATCTGAAGTAAGTTGGCACAAATGATGACATCATCCATGTTGCATCATGGGATGATGTCATCCATCCAAGTTGTCAAAGTCAACATGACTTTTGGATATTTTGTAAATATCTTGTAAATAAGTGGTTGGCTCCATTTTGCCTTCTCTCTCCCTCATCTTCTATAAATACAAGAATACTTGTTGTATTCAAAGGGGTGAACATTTTTTAGATAGAAATAGAAGTGAGGAGAGAAAGACTTTGAGCTTTCTTATATGAAAAAAAAGACGAATACAATTATTCAGACTTTGTGCTCAATAGCTGTGTTATACATTAGATCTTTCTTACGTTAGATCTGTATGTGTTTAATCTGTTGGATTCATATCTACTTTTCCGTCATTTGTTTATCAGTATTGCTTTGTTTATTTATGCAAGTAGGTTTGGCTCTGTTTACTACCAAACTAAAAACATAAATCTTCTGACCTTTCTGCTTTGGAATTCATTTCTTTTCTTCCTTCGGATCTGTTCTTTCTCTTTTCCTTCTTTCATTCCTTTCTTTTCGCAGCCTGAAACACTCTACTGGGATGAGATCCCAACCCCGAAGGCAGAATCTGTGAGACTTGCATAGGTTCCTGCTAGTAGAAATAGCAATAAACCAGTTCGCTTTGCTGTCTCAAAGAGGGGCTAAGAAACATCTGTATCCATAGCAATTTTCGGAAGGCATTTATACTTTTACATCTTGTGACCATGTAGGGGCCACTCCTAATGGCATAAAATTTAGAACCCTTCCTGAATTTTTCCGATCTACATCCCTTTTCGAACTAAGTCCCCTTCCTGAAAGGTTGTTTCTCTTGCTTTCTTGTCAAACCATCTTTTGACTAAGGATTGATATTTTTCCATTATTTTAACTACATGTTCTCTGATTTATTTCAATTCCATCATCTCTGTATCTAGCCTCCATCGGTTTAAACACGTAAAGCTCTAACTAATTCATGAGCTCGAGAGTGGGAAGCTCTAATGATATAGGAAACACCGCCTCTTTACCATAAACCAAATTGTAAGGAGAATTACCTGTAGAAATTTTTGTTGTGATCCTGTTAGCCCATAATGCTGATTTTAGTTTTGTATGCCATGTCCTTTAGTTTTCACCTAGATTCCTTCTAATGATTCTTAACAAATTCTTTTTCATGGACTCGCCTACCCATTACCCTGTGGATACTATTTTGAAGAGTTTCTCAAGTAGATCCCATTATTAACATCCCATTATGTGATCTTGGAACCTAAGAACGCCAATGCATTGTCTAGTATGATAGTCACTGGTACAACTAATCTAGTCATTATTCTTTCATAAAAGTATAGTATGCTAGACTCATTTGCTTCTTTGAGTGTTACTGCCTCAGTCCACTTGGTGAAATAGTCTGTTTCCGTCAGAACATACTTGTGGCCTTGGATTGAATTTGGATTGATGACCCTGATGAAGTCCAATCCCCATTACATGAATGGTTGGTTAACTGATATTGGATGCAATGGAAGTGTTGTTAACCTTTCCTTTCCTATGAATAATGCACATTTTTTACACTTCTTGATCTGAGTGTAACAGTCACTAAACATAGTGGGCCAATATTAACTTGCATTCATTATTTTGAGATTTGTTACCCATGGGGAAAAATGACCTTTGGCTTCCCCATCGTTGAACTATTATAACACCTTCTCAATTTTACTTGTTCTAATGCATCTCAGTAGAACACCAGTGATGTCTTTCTTGAACAAAACACCATCAAAAAGCACATATGGAATGGCTTGTACTTTGAAGTATATCCTCTTTAATTTTCTCATTTCTCAAGCACACACGCCTATTTGTAGGAAGTGTATCATATTTTGAGTCCAACAAGGGACAGACACATTATCATTTTTTTGTTCTTGACCATCTTG
The DNA here is from genome assembly GCA_018340775.1 of Taxus wallichiana var. yunnanensis. Classification (NCBI taxonomy): domain Eukaryota; kingdom Viridiplantae; phylum Streptophyta; class Pinopsida; order Cupressales; family Taxaceae; genus Taxus; species Taxus wallichiana. The sequence continues at coordinate 297,838,387 of CM031241.1, forward strand.
TAATACATAAAAAACCACATTTTCATTGATTGCAACAACCCGTTGACTCAAGGCTTGTTGTTCACATATTCCCTTTCCACAGAGCAGCTTATTGACCTTAATTTCAATGTCATATTCCATGACACGAGTGATCCATCCTACATGTTTCTCATTCAAATATTTGTTTGAAAAGAAGTCCTTGACTGCCACATGAGAGACTAGCAATTGAATCTTGTTATTTGAAACTAGGTGCTTGAACTTCTTCAAACTCCTGATCACTACAAGGACATGATTTTCGAGGAAGGTGTATCTCAATTCAAAGTCCTCCAAAATTTGACTGAAGAAGGAAATTGGTTGTTTAGACCCCTCTTTATTTTTTTGCACTAAGATTGTAGAAATTGTGTGCCCACCACAAAAGCCATAGGGCATGAAGTCCTTAGAGAATTTTGGATTGACGAGAGTTGAAGCTTGGGATATATCTTCTCTGATAGCCTCAAAAATTTCTTTACCTTCATATTTCCACCTAAATGCCATGTTTTTCTTGAACATCATCATTATTATAATCACAAGGGCATCAAAATTTGGTAAAAACATATGAACAAAATTGACCCTTCCTATAAAGCTTTGAAGAACCTTTTTGTGACTTGGAAAGGGCAATGCTCGAATTGCCTCAACTCTTTATGGATCAATCTTAAATCCTTCCTTTGACACAATATGGCCTAGGTGCATTTCTTCATGAGCAAAGAATATGAATTTTTTGGGATTGAGTTATACCACAAATCTCCTACACCTTTGAAATACATGTATCGGATGAAAGAGGTGATCGACTACATTTTGGATAACACAATGATATCATCAATATATATATATATCCATATTATGTTATTGATTAACCACTTGAATGCCATGTTCATTGATGTTTGGAAATTTTCACTAGCATCGATAATCCAAATGAAATTTTCCCGTAGGCATAGGTGGCCTACTTTGTGGTGAAAGCTATTTTGAAATAATATCTTCTTTCACCATTATCTAATTATATCTCGAGTAGCCATCTAGGAGAGAGAATATGTATGATCCAGCTACTACTTGTAATATTTTTTCCATTAAAGGAAGTGGGTAATAGTCCTTGAGATATTCCCTATTCAAGTCTCATAAGTCCATGCACAACCTAATTTCTACGTTCTTCTTCCCGAACGGTTCCAAGTTTGTTCGTGTTTGAGTGCTTGATTGGAAATATAATGCTTGCCTCTATTAGATTTTTTTAACTCTTTCTTCATTAGAGGTTCAATGTGAGGGTTGACTGGTATTTTCTTTTGCCTGATGGGCTTAGCATATGGATCTAGTTCAATTGTGTGTTGTGAAAACTTCGGATCAATCCTCTCAACTCTTCATAGCTCCAAGAGAAGACATCTAGAAACTTCTGGAAATGTTGTGTGAACTCATATTTTTCCCGTTTAGTGGCCACTTTTCCAATTTGAAGTGTTTTTCCCTCTCTAACCGAGATTGGATATGAATCTTCTCCATTGACTTGTATATTGGATTTCTCTTTACGAAATTGACGAATTAGGTTGAAGATGGACTTCAACGTAACCAAAACTTTGGGAAGATTGTTTGTCCACAGGTGCACTACTTGATCCCCACACTACTTATCTAATTTGTCTTAATTCCTAGCTGTTAATTCAACCTCTTCTTGTAAGAAATTGACGATATTTTGATTGTTCTCAAACACCTTCTAGCTTGTGTTGTTATCTGGCACTACAGGTATTACAATCACATGGATATTTGGCTGTGTTTTGTCTCTTTTGATACTTTCAACCACATCAAATGTTACTCGAGTGCCGCAAGCCTCTCCACAGCTCATTCTCTATCCCGGTATTGACACAATGTTGAAAGCTTCAAAATCATCCATGAGATCCATACCCTATTTTTGTAGCTCTTGAGTAGGTCATTATTTGCACCATATTGTCCTTTGACTTAATTGATGATTAGCTCCCTATCACGAAATACTTATATATTCTTCAAGCCTCATTTCATGGCACAATGAAGTCCATGAATCAAAGCCTCATATTCAACTATGTTATTTGAACACGCAAACTAAAATCTGAAAGTTGAATAATACTTGATGATCTGTGGTGAAACCAACATTTCACCACCTCTAGGACCTTGTTTGATTCTTGAACCTTCAAAAATAGTGGCCAAAATTCATTTTCTTCCTTATATTCTCGGCTTGGTAATGTTAGGAATGGGGAATTTTCTTTTTGTACACAATATACACCCAATTGATTCTTCCATTTCCTGGAATGGGTGAAAAGCATACATTTTGTTAGTCCATTCATCTAGAGTTAAATCTAGAATACCCTTAACCTTAGTACCTATTTCTAGATAATTTGAACACTCCTAATCAAAAGCTAAGAAATTTGCATTTATAGGACTTGGAACATGAGGCTCAATATGAAAATGTGAAATTGGTTCTTATCTGATGGTTGCCTTGGCCCCATACCTCATCCTAGAAAGTATGTCCGACCAATCTCTTGATAGGTACCCACCAATTTTGGCCATGAAATCCCTTGATAAACATAGTGCAAAGAGTGGTCGACGTCAATTACGGACACATCCCGCAAAATCCGTGACATTTGGATATGTATGCAACGTAAGGCTTAACCCTTTGATGATCCCAACCATTCCTACTATTGTTCCATCTAGTTGTACTACTCCTTTCAGCATTGGCTCATACTTTAGACCCAATTGATCTGCTATTTGCTTCGGCATCACTGAGCTACTTGCCCTTGAATCAATCATGCAGTTATGTACCAAGTGGTTCCTAATAATCAATGACACATAGAATGGTGGAGGATTCAAATTTTTCTTAGTTGACCACCACCTTGTTGCACTACATTAGTGAGAATTTTCTCGTGTCCTTGGTTTGATCCTCACAAGACACACTAATTAGCCATTGCCACTAAAGCAACAAATCTCGTTGTCTTGGGATTTTCAAAGTGAATCCCACATGGAAATATTCACATTTGTTATCTTCATTTGGTCAATGATATTAAAAGGGGATGAATTATCCTTTTATTGCCCTTTACTTGCACAACTCTTTCTCGGATCTTGAACAGGCACATTTATCTGCTGCAATGCGAGCCTTAGGCTGATTTTACACATTGGGGGTGCATTTGTTCTACAAACTCCTTGTTGTGTAGGAGTGGGCTGAGAAAAAACTGGATTAGATCATTTTCCCTCCTCAATTTTCCTCTTCTTTGATCACGTATTGGCAGCTACACCCTAAAAAGGAGGTTGATTAACTCCATAGAAGTCTTGCACGTGCGAATTGACCAACATGGTTTCTATTGGAGGAACCTCTTGCTGATTTTCTTGCTATTTATTTCCTTCTTTACTTGGTTCTTGTGACACACCAATGGTCTCACCATCAAAGTATGATTTAGGGCATCATTGAAACATGTTGATTGATTGTGAGGAAGATTCTAGGGGTAACACTAGTCATGCTCTTGATGTGGAAGATTTGTATTGATCATATGGTTGGAATGGCTTAGCAGCTTGAGGTTGTCTATAGTTATTGTTTTAATTTCCATCCTAATTTAGTGGTCTATTTTGCTAATATGGGGGCCTGGTTGGATACTTATTGTGAGGCTGATATGGCCTAGAACTATGAGCTTGTTGTCTCTTGATAGTCACTAGCTCATTTCCTAGCTTCTCTAGTTGTTTCATAACCTCCAGAAATTCTTCTTAAGTGCTTGAAGAACTAGAAGCCTTACTATTGTTTTGATTCCTAGGGGGTGGAATGGGATTCAAATCTAGTGTATGACTAGCTATAGGAGCTCCCATATCTTGATAGAGAGGCATTGGTGGCCTTAGTGCTATCTTACCATCTTGAATCAAGCATTTTTATCCCTAATAGTAATGTTATAGGATGCGGGTAAGGTTATACCTCCCATTGATTGGATCATCATGGCTATATATGAATTTATAGCCTTCAAGAAATAAAGGAATGCTCCTTCAATAGTTGGTTTAACAACTATCGGAATCCTATCCCATGTCCTCTGGAACCTGAAGTTGAAATTAGTCAACTGCTCATTAGGAGCCCTCTTGATTGTTGTCAATTGTTCCAATAAAGATAGATTATCTCCCTTTTCCCCAAATTGATTGTGGAGGGATGTGCATAAATTGTCCCAATTCTAGATAGACCATGTTGTTTGGCTTTTGTGCCATTGCAAAGATTTACCCTTAAAATATGAAGCTAACAACTTGACCACAATATCCATTTCATTGATTTCATGAATTACACAGACATTTGCAATGTCCTGGATGTGGTCAATCGGAGTTTTCTGGTTCTCTCCAGTGAAATATGGGATGTTCTTCAATGCCACAATTGGAACTAGATTTTGAGCATTTAGGGAAAGTGGGCTACTTCCCATGAAGTTGATATACGATTAGGTTACACCATCCTGATTAGTTGAAGAAATCTTGTTGATTGAAGAAAAGGTCTACCAGGTGGAGGTGTAGACAAAGTCCTATTAGGTGGAGATGGTGATCTTTGCGGTCTTCTTCCTCTCCTTCCTCTTCCTGGTGATAATTTCAAGTAGACAAACAATCCCTCTTCTTGAGTATCAGACGGGGCTCGATTCTTCTCATGTACTTGGGCAACCTATGTTGCTACATGCTAAATTATATCACTTAAGAGTCACCAGATGTGTTTTGGAAATGAGCCTCTAAATGATAGATTTTGACAAGTTACACACCAAACTTGATAGAATAAAAATGAAAACCTTAAAGGACCTATGTATTTGATATTCTGGAGGTTGAAAATTTATTTGAAATGATAGTCTATAAAAATTGAAAATGCAAGACTTCCGAATGCCCGAAACCCCTAAATTTGGCGAAGTCTGAAATTCTGAAATCCTGAAATCCCGAAACCTGAAATTCAAAAAACATAGAAATTTCGAAAATCAAATTTTCAAAAAACTCTGAAATTTATGGAATCAAAATTTTCAAAAATATAAATATACTTTTGAATATTATCCCTCGATCTACAACTCGGTGAAATTTGGACCTTTTTTGAGCAATTTAAGCCCCTGATAATCGATTTCTGAGTTCATTCTGAGAGGTGAAAAGCCCAAAATTAGAGAAATCACAATTTCTTCTGAGTTCATTCTGAGAGGTGAAAAGCCCAAAATTAGAGAAATCAAAATTTCTAAGTCTGAAAATGATGAAAATGCCTTCAAATCTTGTTGAATGACCTCTAAGATCCCATCCAGAATGCCAAAATAGTTGATGTGTAATCACAACACTCCTAGATATCTACAACTCGATGGGTTGAAACTCTTATTGTGATTGCATAACATGGAGCTTTTCCCAAAGTGTGGGACATTACGATTGGGAAAGCTCTTCGGATGAAGGCTGGTTCCTATTCCTTTTTTCATGTGCACACATACAATTTGCAAAGAATCTACTCTATTTTTCCAAGGAGACATGGTTAAGAAGATACACGAAAATAAACCTAACTAATAGAGGTGATGCATTAAAGGAATGTTGAGCACATACTTTTCCATTGAACACAAACCATAAAGATGTCATATAACCATGATGTACAAATAACCAGATTACAATGAGAGATTAGGTAGATACAATGAACATCAGATAGGGTTAATATCATCCACAGACTTATTTTTATTGCTCCAAGAATTTGATACAATGCATTACAATGGCCAAGAGGCACAAACTTGCATTACAATTTGAATGGGAGGTTTGAACTCCACAAATCCACTTGCAGAGAAGAGAAGAAGGGAAGGTGAAAAAAAAATGTCCAAACTTTTAAAAAAAGCCCCTCCTTACAATAAATAGGAAGAATTAGAGAAGGAGATAGAATAAATCTAAAATCGTCCATCAACCACCTCTAAAATGCATTGAATTTCCCTACAAAAGTGATGAGAGCCATAACTAAGCCCGTACCTCCATGTACCATGCCTTATCATCATAGAAGGAAGCCCATACCTCATAACTTTTGTACGTGAGAATCCTAACACCCTAAAAAATGGCAAAATGTATTTCATCATTTTCAGAGTTTGAAATGCATGTAACCTCTTAAATCCAAAAATTTAGACTTTCATAAATTTTTGTTTCGGAAGTCCAAACTCTGCTCACCACTCAAAATGGGCTAAGAGTTCTGAAAGTTCGAAACCCAAAAGTCTAAAAGTCCAAAATTTCAAACTTTTAGAATTCAGAATTTCAAACATTGAGTCTTGTTTTTTATGTTTTAGGGCTTGAGAGTTCCGAAATCCCGAAACCCAAAATCCCAAAATCCAAAATCCTAAAATCTCGAAACCTAAGATTCTCAAACCCCAAAACTCAAAATCCCAAAACCACAATACCCAAAATCCTAAAATTAAAAATCCTCAAACCCAAAATCCCAAAATCTCAAACACAAAATCTTGAAATCTCAAAACCTAAAATCCAAAAATCCTTAAATCCTGAAACCCAAATCCAAAATCCTGAATCCCAAAATCCAAATCCCAAAATCCTGAAAACCCTAAAATCCTAAAATCCCAAAACCCCGAAATCCCGAAACCTGAAATCTTGAAATCCCAAAATCCCAAACTTGAAATCTCAAACTCAAATCCCAAAATCATAAAAATATGAAATTCTAAAAATCAAAATTACAAAAACTAATGATACCCTTTTGAATTTTATCCCCGATCTATCAACTGGTGAAATTTGGGCTTGTTTTGAGCAAGTTAAACCATTGAAAATTAATTTTGCAATTATGCTTGAGATGTGAAAAGTCCAAATTTGAGAACTTGCAATTTCATTCTCCCAACACCAAAATGCAATCCCCATGATCGAACCAACCCCGCTGTCGGTTCCTCCGAGTGTAAGGTCAACTTTTTCTATTTTCCCGAGAGCAAAAATTGGATAACACTACCTTTTTCTAGGGTTTGTAATTTTCATTATGGTTGTAATTTGGTCTCCATGTAAATACCCATTTGGGTATTTGACATTTTCCCAATACATCTATATTATTCTTTTTTGTTGAAAAATATTACTCTTTTCCTTTGAGAAAACACTAATTTTGATTATATATACAAGTTTGTATCTCTCTCTCTCTCTCTCTCTCTCTCTCTCTCTCTCTCTCTCTCTCTCTCTCTCTCTCTCTCTCACTCACACACACACACACACACACACCTTGTTTAATAAAATTTTGTGGCCGTAGCTAAAAAAATTTCATGCAAACTTCACAAATATCTCACGACCAACCCAAAAGCAATGGTGGCAATGATAATATTTAAGTTTATGAGAATTTTGAGGGGCAGGTCGGGGCCAAATTAAGGTTTCAAGCACCTAGGCAGTATTCAGAGAATACGCCCCCCCTCTCCCACCCCTTCCGGGACCAGGCACCCACGTGTGCATGTTTTTAAAACAATTATAGTATAACTTTTAACACATTCAATTAAAGCTATAAAAGGTCCAGTATCCACAAAAATAACCCAAACAATATGTAACAGGAAAATCTCAGGTCGGCCATTAGCTCAATTTCCATTTCTAGGGAGTACACTCAATAATAATGTCAAAATATCTATTCTTGATTTTTTCTAAGAGTACTGAATTACCTCAAAATGACACCCAAAAACGTAATTAAACAAACAAGAGAATTTCTAAATTTGTGCATATAAACATGTCCCAGATCAATGATCATACCTGTTCAAGTTCGCTTGCAAGTTGCAACAACTTTTCCTTCATTTGGTGAATGAATTGTCCTGCGTACAGCCTGGCAAAGCCACAAAGCAAATTAGTGATTCGGGATTCCTAAAGACTGACCGCTGATTCCTATCATGTCTTGTTCCATCAAACAGAAAAGTAGGCCATTCTAGAAAATCAAACTATGATAAACGCTAGGCTTGTATTCTGGTATCGAAATCTCTGTTCGCCATGAATCATTTCTTAATGTATTGTAGGTATGTATAGCGCACTTGTTATTCATACTAATATCTGTGCCCACTGCCACAACTGTAAAGCTCTGTCTCTGCCCGCTAGAAACGCTCACAATTCCTGTTATTATTATACCATGTGAAGGGGATGCAACACTTATCAGACAAGGAACTTTAACCACAACACCCCTAAATAAATCCCACGCGTACGATATTTGTTTGTTGCAGAAGAGGTCCCTCTAACCACAAGACGTATAGTCTTCTATCAAAAGATACTCTCGCAATGATCCTTCATAATATTGATGAACAACTAAATCTGGCGATACTCTGTAATATAATATTGATGAACAACTAAAGTTGAAAAAATGGAGCCGCATTACGTTATCACCCACAAAATACGTAAAATGGAAAAAGTTGAATAACATCTCATTTTACTGAGTATATGGAGCAGCAGTAACTTATATATGTGAATTGAAATTTTGAATGGGCCAAATTGGTGAAGCCGACTTGAGATTTGAAATTTTTGTTAAAAAATTAGCCGCCCCTCCTTGTTTGGCGCCCTAGGCAATCGCTTGTTGCCTAGGGCATGAAAATGCCCTCGGTAGGTCACCGACCCCACGCCCACCCATATTATGGGATGGGGGTGGGGTCGGTGAGCCTCCACCCTTTTAAATAAATAAAATCCAACACTTTAGTTGTGGGCCTAAATAAAACTAAATCCATAACAGCTTTTCTAAAGTTTGTTTCTTTTTGTTTTACTTTTATAATAATAATTTTTTTAATATTAATAATAATTATATTATTATTATATGTATATTGATATATCTATATATATATATATATATATATATATATATTAATATTTAAATTTCATTATTATTATTAAAATGTAATTATATTAATATATTAACAATATTAAAATAATTGAATTTAATTAAAATCCTTCTTTTTCTTGATAAAGAGAACTAAAATTTGTCTAATATATATAGTACACAATGAATACAATTACATTAATTTAAAATTCTATATATGGCTATATATGCTTTTTTGTGTATTAAAAAGGTAAATTAGTGTATAACATAAATATACAAGACAAGAATTTTTGTTGTTTTCTTTCTATTTATTTAACAAAATTTGGTGAAAACTAATAAGGTTTCATTCTAAATACCACAACTAGTAAGGAGGAGATTATTATTCTTATTAAAAAAATCATATATTACTTATTTGACCTAAAATGCTATAATATGTAAGTATTCCATTTCCCCAATAAGATATAAATAAGAAATATTTTCAACAACAATAAATTTTAACAAGCTTCCCCTTTTTTAGAAAATGTATGTATATCCCATTTCAACTTGATTCAAAATTTCTACTTCTTCAAAACAATGTGATAAATTGGTAGTCTCCTTTCACAATACTAATACATTTTAAAAGCACATTTCTCAATACAACACTTTTAGAAGAGTTTACAAGATAAAGGGATTTCCAAGAAATAAAATGGCTTTTTTCAAGCTTAAAATTTTACAATCATCCACACAAAGTGGGAAAATTAAATTAAACAATTTACAACAAGGGTTATCAACAAGGCCAAATATATAAGTATCCAATTTGCATGTTTTCTCCCAATGATAGCTCCAAATCTCACATTCTTCAACTTTCACAAAGAGGATCACAATACAAAAGAAGGGGGAGTAGGAAATGCTATGCACCCAAACTTTAATTCATTAAGAGGAGAAGTCATCCCCTTAATGGCCCCCGAGCCCCAACCAAAGAACCATGAGGGGTTCTTGAGAAACTCTGAAAACTTTACAACAAAGTGGCTTCACAACAACATGTATTCAAGACATTCAACACAAGAAATAAGACATTACCAACAAGCTTGCAACCTTCTCAAAACCACACAAAGGTTTGAAATCAAACCAAATAGAGCAAGGGATATCATAAACCACCTCTTTATGCCTCCCAAGTGAAGTGCGAGTCTCACCCTAAGCCTCCAAGTGCACAAAACAATTAACGAAAATCCTTATGTCTCCCTTGCAAGTATGCAACAAAATAACCATGATTTCCTTTTCACTCCCCATAGGTGAAACTCCCATTCACACTCCCACCAAATGCATGCCTCACAAAACTCCCTTTTCCCTCCCCAATTGTCCCATAATCCCTTCTCCCACACCCAACTTAAGGCCTACTACCCAACAAACACACAAGAACATTCACAAGACTTAAACAATTTTAACAAGCACAACATTTCATATAAACAAACATAATACAAAAATAACAAGGTGGAGATCCTACCTCTCCATCAAGCTCCAAGAAAACTCCACAAGTCTCTTTCAATTCCAAACCAAGCAGTTTCTTAAAGCACTCCAACAAGCTCCCAATCTAAAAGTTCCCAAGGAGAAAAATGATCAACTAACCCCCATTCAAAAAGAATTCAACAATAAATAGAAATGGAATGTGAGGATGATGAGGTGGATCCATGTAGGATGCCACTTCATCCTTCCTCCATTCCCACACTTAAGTCAACACACCAAGTCTGAGACAACCAATGAACTTGTCAGAACTATGACAACCCACATGGCTCACGAACTTGTACACCATGATTTCAAAGGACATAATTAATTGTGATAAGAAGATAATGAAATTATTTTCTCCCTTTTACACTAAAAATTGGATAAACAAGTCAAAAATAAACTCCCCAACCCATAGGTAGGGTTTTGGGTAAATTTAAGAGGCATGGGACAAGAATAGCGTGTTCCACAAGCCGCCAAAAGCCTCCCAAGTCAAAATAAGAATATTTAAGTTGGGGTGGTGTAAAACACAGACAAATCAATAAAAATATTACTTACAACAAGGACCACCTAACCCCATAATTATCTATTTTTCACATCTCAATTTTAGTTGACCAAATATGAAGGATTTAACTTAATTAAAACACATTACAACATGCTAATAAATTGACAAAAATTCCAAATTTGAAATACATAAAACAAAAATAAAGCACATACAAAAATTATAAGAAAGAGAAAACGATTCACCCCATGGCCACACATGTGAGGTCACCCCACGGAAACCTCTTAATGAGGTATGCAAAAACACCACACTATAAGAACATCACTCAAGTTGTCAAAAGTTTTCCACGTTCTATCAACACCCGACATCCTTGTGTGGTTGGTCCCTATCCTCTTCGATTGTATGTGAAAATATATCATGTAAGATAGAAAAGTACCTCTCTAAACATTCAACCACATTAACAACATCGAGACAATATATATATAAAATCAATAATCATCATTTGACATTAGCAATTATATTATTCATCAATATATCAAAAATCTAATCCTAACATCCATGAGATTATAATTCTACTAAAAAAATATAGAGTTTAACATGTCAAGATAAAATAAAAATCATACAAATCAACATATATCAAATTATCTACCATCACCATCCAATGCATCTTAATAAAATGTAAACCATATAATATCAATAGTCCAAATATCAGTATAATCTATCATCTAGTGATCAATGTATCATAATCACAATGTCTAAGTATCAGTCCAATAATATCAATATCAAATGAAATAGTTTCAAGAGGAGTGTACACTACAAAAGGCGTAATAAATTTTTGGCAGGAAGTGATGGGAGCATGGGCACACTAGACAGATTTTATTCTCCTTGAAATTTTGAGCTCGAGAATTTTGAGGAACAGCTTTGAGTCCCAGTCACCTTTCTTCAACCACTCGTAAACGAGCCCGGATTTGGGAACCTTTTGCTCTATGTTCTTCAATAACCTTGAGTTGATGTAGAAGTATTACAACTAAGACTTGAATGAAAATGTCAAATAATTATCGCTCGAGCAATCGTGTTTGTGTGCACTAGAACTCCTACTAAAGATCCTCGTCAAGATGCTTACATATTCGTGCCACCTGTTTGCCAAAGTGGTGAAGAAACTTGGTAGTGTGTTGAATAGTGTCATTCCACCACGAAATAAATCTAGCAACATAAGGAGGATGTGGTGCCATATTCTAGACTTGGGAAATGTATGCCAGAACCCATGGATGATGCAGCAGGGATACATTCATCTAAAATTACATGCTATGAGTTTTCCCATTCCAAGTAAGCGTATAAGATATCGGATCGTGAGTGACAAAGACTATCAGAAAAGTGGTGACATAAGATTGACTATTAGATGCTAGCTGAAAACCTAGGTGCTTTGAGAAATCATAACACAATAAAGCCATTTGAACACACGAGCAGAGCCTCTTGAAAACTGAACCAATTAAACCAATTATTATAAGTAAATTTTATCTGTATTTTAAATATAGGGTCTTTAATGCCCCACCTACTTTTGAAATAAAACCAAGGTTAATGCTCTCCAATGCATCATCTCATCAAAAGAAGACCTAATTTTTCATTGGGATATTTCACCATATTAAAGTCACCGTAGAATAATAAATAAGAAAAGACGATTATCCCCTAAAATTTTCCATAAGGCCATACTTTCTGGACCATTATTAGAGATATAAAGATTAACAATACCAAATGAAAAGCCATTATAATTAAAAATCACCCAAACCGACCTATTTTCAAGATCATACCCCATGGTAAACATCATGATAGAAAATATAGGTGACACAAAAAAACACCATGTTTTCCTTCCAAATGAAAGGAATAAAAATGTAGAAAATCGAAATAATACACAATACAAAAGTATGAATAAAAAAACCAATAATATTAACCTCTTATGAAAAAACAATATAAATATTACCAATAATGTGACAAGCATGGTTCGTAAAATATTTTCGATACATTCTCTAAGACCTCTAACATTTAAGGAGAGAAAATTCATGCAAAGATAGAAGTGGAATGTTATTCCTCTTGTCCATCCTGCGCAACATATCCTCCGAATTTAAAATACGAAATTGGTCTAAAGTAAGTTATTCCATCAGGTTAGGATGATGCTTAGGCCCATTCCATCCAATGTTCCACGTAGAGTCTATTATCCCAAATTCACCCCTCAAGGTAAATTTTGGATAACCTGCATCATTTCTCCTAGCCTAAGCGAGTAGAATTGGTCTAAAGATAAAAACTGGTTTTAGGGGTGCCTGTGGCTTCTTGCTAACTTCCCCGTCCAAGAAAAATTTCAACTTGGAGAAAGTACCCACGTTAGTCCCCTTCACTTGTATGTGAAAAGATGTCATGTAACATAGAAAAGTACCTCTCTCGCCTTTCGAACGCATTAACAACATCGAGACAAAATACATATTAAATCAATAATCATCATTTGACATTAGCAATTATATTATTCATCAATATATAAAAAAACTAATCCTAACATTCATGAGATTATAATTCTACTCATAAAATCTAGAGTTTAATGTGTTAATATAAGATTAAAATCATACAAATCAACATATAACAAATTATCTACCATCACCATCCAAAGTGCATCTTAATAAAATGTAAACCATATAATATCAATAGTCTAAATATCATTATAATCTATCATCTAGTGATCAATGTATCATAATCAAAATGTCTAAGTATCAGTCCAATAATATCAATATCAAATGAAATAGTTTCAAGAGAAGTGGGTACTACAAAAGGCGTAAGAGTTTTTTGGAAGGGAAGTGATGGGACCATGGGCAAGCTAAACAAATTTTGTTCTCCTTGATATTTTGAGCTCCAATAATTTTGAAGAACCCTTTTGAGTCCTTGTCACCAGTCTTCAACCACTGCAAGCGGGCCCAGATTTGAGCTCCTTTGGCTATATGTTGTTCATTAACTTTGAGATGATGTATAAGTATGACAAATAATACTTGAATGGTGGTGTCAAATGATTGGAGCTCGAGCAGTCCATTTGTGCACTAGAACTCCTACTAAAGAGCCTCGTCAAGATCCTAACGGATTTGTGCCACCTGTTTTCCAAAGTGGTGAAGAAACTAGGTAGTGTGTTGAAAAGCGTCATTCCACAAGGAAATCCATCTAGACACATAAGGAGGACATGGCGCCATATTCTAGACTTGTGAAATGTATGCCCGAAACCCTGGATGATGCAACAAGGATATATTCATATAAAATTACATGCTATGAGTTTTAATATACACCCCATTCCAAGTAAGCATATAGGATATCATACTATGAGCTGATAGAAGAATATCAGGCCATGTGGTGACTTGAGATTGACTATTTGAACACACAAATATAGCCTTCTTGAAAATTAAACCAAGTAAACCAATTTATATAACTAAATTTTAGCCACATTTTAAATATAGGGTCTTTAATGCCCCACCTACTTTTGAAATACAACCAAGGTTCACGCTCTCCAATGCACCATCTCATCAAAAGAAGACCCAATTTTTCATTGGGATGTTCCACCATATTAAAGTCACCTTAGAATAACCAATAAGAAAAAGACAGATTATCCCTAAAATTTTCTATAATGACATCCTTTCGACCATTTTTAGCAGCATAAATATTAAAATACCAAACAAAAATCCCTTATAACTAAAATGCACCCAAACCAATCTATTTTGAGGATCATACCCCATGACAGACATCATGAAAGAAAATCTAGGTGACACAGAAATACAAACACCATGTTTGCCTTCTAAATGAAAGGAATAAAAATATAGAAAATTCAGAGTAATACACAATAAGGAAGTACGAATCAAAAAAACTAGTAATCTTAACCTCTTGCAAACAAACAAAATAAATATTACCAATAATGTGACAAGTATGGTTTAGAAAATAATTTTGATAGGATTCTCTAAGACCTCTAACATTCCATGAGAGACAATTCATAAAAAGATAGACATGGAATGTTATTCCTCTTGTCCATCCTGCAACATATGCTCCGAATTTAAAATACTAAAAAGATTTGATAGAAAACTAAACTAGCCTAAAGTATGTTATTCCATCAGTGTTAGGATGATGCTTAGTCCCATTCCATCCAATGTTCCATGTAGAGTCTATTATCCCAAATTCACCCCTCAAGGTAAATTTTGGATAACCTGCATCATTTCTCCTAGCCTGAGCGAGTAGAATTGGTCTAAAGATAAAAACAAATTTTAGGGGTCCCTGTGGCTTCTCTCTAAGTTCCCTTCAAAGAAAAATTTCAACGAGTTAGAAAAATTACAAAAACTTTGGCTTGTGCTAGTGTTGTGTGGACAAATTAGGCTTTTGGAGCCTAGGCCGCACAAGTGTGCACGGGATAGTTAGGACCCATATGGCCAAAATGGGTGATTTATAAAGAAATCAGATAAATCAAGATTTTGGAGCCCAGTGTCGCTTAAGTATGCGCGGGACATCTGGGATCCGAAAAGCCAAAATCACCGCATATAGTTCTAATCATCACAATGGTCGGGTATATTTAGTCCCCGTAGTTTCAAATTTTTTTTTTGAAACCCATGTCCTACAAGCCTTTGTAGTGGACTCCTTGCATGGTGATCAAGGCCCTTATCTTGTAATAGATTGAATTGTGCATACTTATGAAGCAATAGATACAAGTTTGTGGATATATCTTCCCTTGTTGTGTTTGTTTGCATTCTTCTTTCCCTTTCAATCTCATTGCATATATATTGTGTCTATCTTATGCTCTTCTAGGGATTCATTATTATTGTGTGTATAAAATATTGTTGTGAATGCCATTGCTAGATTGTGGAGAACTATTATCACCCCTTCTAGTTTGCATTCTGCTTCTACTTTTCACACATTGGAAGACTACTCTCACACTCTCCTTTTCTGGTGTATCACCGCTTTAGTGTAGGATTTATTTTCATGCACTCTCTCTCCCTGGTCCCTTGGAAAGTTAGATTAGGATAGATAGTTTTGCCTGCATTAGAGTATATTGTGGCAGGTAGTTTAGGAGCAAGAACCATCTTTCTCTACAGTCTATCTCAAGAAGCAAGTCCCACAACTTGGAGATAGTACCCATGTTATCCAATCACATTGTCAGCTCAAGCACACACACTTGTGTAAACCATAGGGTGTTGTGATTCATAGATAACAAAGTCTTGAGAGAGGCTTTGGGAGTGACGTTGTGAAGATGACGAAACATTTAACTTCCTATCTATTTGTTGAACCAGAGTGATTTGGCTCTACACGACAGGGGTATCGTAAATAGCCTTGGCAAGAATAGAAGTGGAAGGTTGATGAGATGAGGGCTGCTTAGGGGGATGTGGAGTAGCTGCCAAAGAATTATTGCTCGCCACCTTCCTTTTAACAACCGTGGTCCAACCATCAAAATTTTTACTTGCGAAACAAACGATGTATGCTCAATGGAGGGCTTGACATATTGGGTGAGTGGATAGTAATGAATACAATGATCGATCGGACTTGACAATGAAAATAAGTGTTAGTAAGGTTATAATAGAAAATATATTACGAGATACGCATGGACCCAACTTGTATATCAATGTGGTCCCGCATATCATATGCTAAATCAACCTCGACGCAAACCCGTTTATGCAGACGAGCATAAAAGAATCATCAGTCGCTCATGACAAGTCACATGGCAAGCAGACGGAAAATATCATTCAAATGGCCAGAGTTGTTATCGAAGACCCGAAAGTTCAACCCAAATGGTAACTCCAAGATGCACCTTGTTAGCTAGGTTAAAATCAGGGCTCCATTGTGACAAAACAAGTAAAGTGTTTCCAAGGTACCAACAAGCGGAATGCTCGAGGAGTAGTTGAACTTCCGAAGGCTCATGAAAAGTAAAAAAAAAAACCCTTGGAGAGGTTCCGGACACAAGTAACTTGAGTGCCGACGGACTCACATTGGGATTTAATACTGTTTTACAGATAAGACTCAAACATAATACAACCACAGAAATACACAACTAAACAATTGTTATGGAAAAACTACACAACATGATCAATAAAAGAAAGCTCAATAGTAACATTCGGGGGGGAATCAAATATATTATCTCGTAAGATGCGCTTTCGGATGAATTTTCTCGCGCACTTGGGAGCCATCTACACCACCGTGTGCAACTGATGTTGCAACGAAATGGTTAACGACCATTTTAAAGGGTTGGCGCCACCCAAAATGGGTGGAATAAATGCCCAAAACGTTGTGAAAAACGATAATAATAAAAGGAAAAAGCTTGAAATGACTAGGCAAAAGACAAACACAAGCATAATCATGCGAGAAAACTTTACACTAATCCAATCAATATTTAATTTTTTATTTTCTTACAAAATATTTTGCACTACAATAATTTTAAATTAAAACTTACCATACAAATCTTCCAAAAATCTATTTAGAGTAAATATAGTAAAATTAAGTTGAACTCTTGAAATAAAGAACATGAAATCTTTTCTAATCGTACCTATCGGCCTTTCCCAAGCACCTATGGATGCTTTTTCTAGTCTATTTAACTTTTAAATATGATATCGTTACAAACCTACGAGTATGGGATAGTTTGCAGCCCCCATGACAGTTTGACGTTTTAGCCAACAATTTTTTTGCAGATATTCTATTTAACTTTTAAATAAGATTGATGTTTTGATAAGATTCTCACGCGTGCGATGTTATATATTCAAAAAGCAAGATTTATAACTAACAGTGTTTAAAGTGCCATATATACTAAATAGCTGAAATATCTCTTCACGTGAATAAAGATTCACTTAAAAACAAATGGTCTATAATTAACAGTTTTTATGGTTAGATGAGATTTAAAGCTCTAAATATTTAAGGCTGTGCCTTGCAATTTCTGTGGATGAGCAATTTCAGGACTAAACAACTGGTCACCGACTTCTAGCACTTACTCTATAATATTCTCGTCATGTACAAGCGAACTATAATTCTGTTGTTTTGTGGTGACACTGTATGGTGATAATTCTGTTAGCTTGTCTTTTTCTCTTGTTTTTCTCGTCAGGCCACAAATGAACCGAAATTTAAAACTGTACATATAACTTTCTGTTAAGCCAGAGTACATTTCCTTTAGATTTTAAATTGCCCTACCTCTAGCAAATGTGTTTGACAGATTGCATGGCGTTTACGGTAAATAAAATGTTGCAGGAATGCAGAAATGTTAAATAGGAGCGCCTTGTAAAGGAGATTAGGATTCAAATAATTAAATAATCTAGATGGTATCTTTTTTTCCACAAGTTTTTACGAGTTCAGATACAAGAAAGTGGGAGAATGCATGTGATGTCGGTACGAAATGGCCATCATATAAAAAGCAAACTATTTGTATTTGAATACTGAAGCTATTGAGCATCTTCAAAGATTATTTCTTATTAAACTACGGCATTTAGGGATTGAAGCCTTGAACCATCGTCAAGCATATACAAGTATTTACTGAAATATTCCTTCTTTATTCTGAAAGGGTAACGAAGAGTAGTATGTATATCAGTCTTTTATTCCCAAATGATACTCTAGGGAGTTTAGTACAAACAAATACAAATATAATACGAGTAAAAAAAAATAATTTATTTTCCTTTTTGGGGCCATTTACCTTTTGACAGAACATCGTTCGTAGCATAACATTGTAAATGACGTTAAACTCTAATATCTATAATAATGCAATCACCCCATCAGCTTTTATTGAAAGATCAATGGTTTTATCTTGCGAGAGTTGAAAGATAACTTTAATGTAAAGAAAACGGCATTTTTAATTTCTTTTTTGAACGTAGTAAGCAATCCCAGAGAGCTAATATCTTTTTCTTTTGAAAAATGAATGAATTTAATGGCAATCATGTTGAGCTCTAATAAAAAACAAAATAAGTTCTTTGAAAGATTTAAATTGGATGGTTATCTTGCCAGCTAAGGATCGACATACTCATGTGGAGAATTATATCGCTTAAGCGAACGCTTACAATGGAAAAGTTAAAATTAGATTTCTTACTCTCCCCGTCAATTATTGAAAAGATTGTGAGCTAAGTAATAGCTATGGACTAGTTAAGAGTCGAACGTAAGTTTAAAATATTAAAATATTACTAGCAATCACACTTGAGGTGTGTGATGTTAACGCCGAAATAGAAATTTTGCTGAGCAGAAAAGGAAATTGAAATGGAGAATAAAGCACTATGTTTCGATTGAATCTAATGATGAAAAATAATGGCAAACCAAGTGGGAAGAACGAATTGTTGTAAACAAAGTGTTGTCGATAGAGCCGATAACATCATTTAAAAAACAAGTTTGAACCTATAAATTTATGGAAAGCATGTGTTTTTGGTTGACGCGGAGAAAAATGTAATGTTGCAATTGATCCATAATCAGTCTATCATGAGTCATTACGGCCGGTTACTCTTGAAAAGAATTCATTGTTCAACTTGCTTAACACACAAGCTCTGAGCTCGTTCTCGAGTGCAAGAGACATGCCCTATTCAAGTCAAAACACCTTCTTAGAGGACTGTGTTTTTGGACTTCACGCCGCCTCTACCGTAATCACATAGTCGTCGCCGCACTTCTCATCACT
Organism: Taxus wallichiana var. yunnanensis; assembly: GCA_018340775.1. Classification (NCBI taxonomy): domain Eukaryota; kingdom Viridiplantae; phylum Streptophyta; class Pinopsida; order Cupressales; family Taxaceae; genus Taxus; species Taxus wallichiana. The sequence goes on from CM031241.1 coordinate 297,857,737, forward strand.
TCAACTCGAACATCTTCTTCTTCGTTTCTCTTTCCGCTTGATATGTGCATGTGCGGGTTTCAGGTGGTTATGGGATATTCAAAAATCAGACGCCTAGAGCTCGCCATTAAACAAGCATTGGATGTGACAGTGCTCAGGTAATTTTCTTTGTTTCTTGCTCTTCGTTCTCTTTCCCTAAACTAAGCATTGGAGTGATATAAATAAGAAAAACAAAACAAAAAATAAAGAAATCGTGTATTTTCCTAGCAAGTATGAGTACTGATAGCAATTGATGATAAGATGGACAACCACAACCTTCAATTGTTGAAAGCCCTTTACTCTCCCATTGCCAATTCCACCAGGCATACTGACTCAAGATTGGTTGATTATGGTTCGCTTGCAAAACATTTTTTTATCTACGTCAACCAGAAAGACATGCTTTGTGCAAATTTGTAGGTCGAAAAATGTCTTTTGAATGTTGCTACTACCTCTATCGTCGATAATGTTTAGGAAAAATCATTCCATCCACATCGTGTGCCTGTATTTCTCATCGTTGAATCTTATCAAGACACGGTGCTTTATTGTCTATTATAATTTTTGTTTCCACTTACCATTATTTCTCTTTTGGCGTTAACATCACTCACCTAGATTGCTAGTTTTTTTTTGGAATGAGTACTCAGAAAAGGTCATTTAGTTAGGTAAAAATATATCTTTTGAATGTTGTTACTTCCTCTATCGTAAAAAATGTTTAGTAAAAAGCAACCCAGCCACATCATTTTCCTATATTTCTCGTCGTTGAATATAATCGGTACGCGGTGTTTTATTGTCTGTTATAATTTCCATTTACTTTTACCATTATTTCTCTTTCGTTGTTAACATCGCACACCTAGATTTATAGTATTTTTGGATTAAGTACTCAGAAAAGATTGGCTACAAATAGCATCACATTCATTATGGGAATATTGTTAAATACACTCCCAAATACAAGTGGTAAAGCAACATGTCCTTCTTTTCGAATGTAAAAGTAACTTCTTGCTTAGCCAACCAAATCATCCTGGTTGTCACTATATTTGTCAACTTTTCCCATTGCAAGTGCCTTTCGATTGTAATAACGGTTGGTGATTCCACCACTTATTTTCTCACCATAGAAAAGGATTACTAAATATTATTTTCTCAAAGCATAATAACTATTGGTGATTACGCCACTTATTTTAAACAAACCAACCTCCATATAAATCAATATTTTTAATCTTCTTTTGAATATTTCTACATCACCAAAAGTATAAATTGATAAATGTGTTGACAAATATAAATTCTCATATAAAATTTTTACATTTTAATTTCCGTATGTTTATAAATAAAAATAATCAAAAACACCCCCAACACACCAACAAAAATTGTAGTGCCCACTTCCCTTCGACACTTTTGATATTGATCATGATATTGCTGAATATATTATGGACATTATTATAGTTTTGATTTAGTATGGTGTTAGAGGTCAGATCATGGATTATTGTTGACTCTGATTCATATATGATGCATGATGATTGTTAGAGACATTTTATATAGATGTTGACATGTTGTTGGACATGGTTATATATTTATTTATGGATGTTGTTAGGACATGTGATACTTGGATATATTGAGTAGAAAAATCGAATTTAAAATTGATGATTATATATTTGCTAATGAAATTGTAAGTGATATTGTTGATTTTCTTTATGTTGTTGTGATTCATATATATAGATTCATATATATATATATATATATATATATATATATATATATATATATATATATATATATATATATATATATATATATATATATATATATATATATATTGATGATTTTGAAATTATATTACATTCATTTGGATGTTACGATATGGCCATGAGGCTGAACTCGTATTTGTATTAAGTAAGTTAAAAATATTACAACAAATAGCATGGGATTGGAAACCAAACACATTGGAATTCTAGATGAATTCACTAAGGTCACTATGGAAACTTTAATTGTTCATGTGTGTGTGTTTGATTGTAAGGGATTCCCATGGGGGATCACCTTTAAATGTGACCATGGGTTATGTGTATTTATTTATTTAGTTCCTTTTTATTGATGTTTGTATGTGTTTATTAAGTGATGTGTTTACCACTTTCATTATTTATTAATTGTGGTAAATTAATGTGAGTAAACATGTTGTTAAAATTAATTAATCAAATTGGGACATAAAAAAGTAATTATTAGAGTTGTTGGCCTAAAATTAAAATGTTGTTAAAATTAATTAATCAAATTGGGACATAAGAAAGTAATTATTAGAGTTGTTGGCCTAAAATTAAAATGTTGTAAGAAATGTGTAAGTGATGTGGAAGAGATGTGTAAATTAATTTTGGTGTATGAGACACTCCACCTCCTTTTGAAATTCGAATTTGTCCTTGGACGCTGATTTTGGAAGCTTATGGGACAAGTAAAACTTATCCCATACCTCTTAAATTTGCTTGCCAACCTTACCTATGGTTGGAGGGTTGAAATCTATCCTTCATCATGCATTTTTGTAAGTCGAGTTGTATTCTTTTATTGCACTTTCTTACATGCTTTCAATTTTACTCCTTATGAGGTGTGGCTTTATTTTGAGCCTATAAGTAAAATTGTCATTTATTCACCTGCTTATTTATTGTGCCTTGAGATTGAAATTGACATATGAGTTGGAGTTGAGGATGTGTGATGTGGCATCCCACATGGATCCACCTCATCCTCTCTTCTCTTTTTCTTCTATATATTCAAATTCCTTGGCTTGTTTTTGGGTTTTCTTTTCTTAACTTTTATCACTTCATTTTTAGCGATCGCTTTGGGTTTTTAGAGTTCTTGCAAATTGGGAGAAATTTGGAGATTGTTCATACTTTTTTATTGTTGATCTCTTGGTTTGTGTTGCATTGGAGAGCTTTTTGTTCTGAAATTTGAACTTTGATCTCTTGGTTTGTGTTGCTTAGCTCTTGGAAATACTCTCCTTTTATTTGTATGCATATGTGAATGGTTGAATGTTTGAATGTGTTGTTTTATTTTTGGTTGGTTGGGTAGATGGCCTAGGGATGGTGTAGAAGATGACTATGGAAAATTTTGTGGGAGGCATAAGTATTTTGGAGAGGTATAAGTGTGGAGGGAGTTGGGATTTGGGTTCCACCTTACAAAGAAATAGCTTGCATTTCTTTACTCGTTATGGGGTGTCATAAGATGTTGGGGAGGCATAAGGAAATGTGAGGAATAAGGGGTAATTTTGGGAGGCATAAGGGCATGTCAGGGATTTGAAATGATATATATTTTGGCAGTTTGTTCTCAAGTGCTGATACCCATTTCCCCTTTGGGAGACATAAGCATCATCCCCATAGTTTCTTGCTCCTTTGGCGTACATGATGAATCTTGAGTGTTTTTTTTTGTTTCTTTTGTTGTCGCAAACTACATTTTTTGTTTTGGACTATATTTTTAATGAGAAATATATATTTTTGTTGTGGAAACCTATTGTTGCCATGAGTTGAAAAAAAAATCTTATTGCAATGTGGTTGGGGCTCGGGGGCCAATGAAGAAGGATGGCTTCTACCTTTTCATTGGATGTCTTGGTTGGGTGGAGAGTGTTTCCTTTCCCCTGTTGTTTTGTGACCAAATTGGAGAATGATGGAAATTCATACTGCTATTCTGGAACTGATAAAGAAGACAATTTGATAGTCCTTGCTGAGATCATTTCTTAATGTAACCTTTTCCCACTTGAAGTGCATGATCTTGTATATTATTTGTGATGGAAAGATGGTCTGTATGGGCTATGAAAGTTGTAAAATGAATTGTGAAAGAGATTTAATCTTTTTTTCTACTTTTGAAAGAATGTGAAAGAAATCATATTTTGTAAATTGTAATTGAGGAATGAGAGAAGAAATTTTAAAGGTATGTCTTTGAATCAATAAAGTATTTATTACTTTACTCAAATGGAACTATTAGGTATTGAAATCTTATTGTTGAATGTATTTTGAAATTCATTTGGAAGGATGAAAAAGTGAATAGGTATAGAGAAATGTCATGATACTCTTTTCTTTTAAATAAATGTTTTAGAAATTAGAATTGTAATTTGGCATTTGTATACTTTTCTTGAGTAAACTTAGTATGTTAGATTGGATTGGAATGAATTCATAGTTTAAAGTTGGTGAATGAAAATAAATCTATTCAAATTTGAGCTATGTTCGATAACTTTCATATTGGCAATTATTAATCAGAAATTGAATAGAATGACGTTGTAACATCAAAAATAAAAAATGAAATATAAAATTTTATTTTTAAGGTAAAAACGACCCCAAACATACCAAAATACTTACGAAAATTTTATAGAACATTTCAAATCGGGAAAAGGAAAAATTTAAGACTTCTAGCTGTATAAAATTGATAAATTTCGAATGTAAATCAATCAAGCAAACTTAACCTTACAATCTATCCTAAAATATTCCAATTAAAATCATCCATGCTTGTTTGGCAAGTGGAAAAAGAATTAACGACAAATTTTAACAAAATTGATAAGTTAAAAATACCAGTTCACATTCTAAGTCACAGAAATACTTTTTCTCAAAATTGACCCTTTAAAATTTATCAAAATCAAATTCCTAATATTTCAGTTAAATAGGAACATTGAGAGCTTTCCAAAAAGTCCTTGTTTTCCAAAAACCAAATCCCCAATCAAAAGTTATGGCGTTCTGAAGTTTTTACTTCATTTTTGGCTCAAAATAATCTTACTGTCAAATTTTAAATGAATAAAATATTCTTGGGTGGACTCGCAGGCTAAAAATTTCCTTATTTTTACTTTTTTCCCAGAAGGTTAAAAAATTCATGAAGTTTCCTGCCGCTCTCCTAATCCGCAAGCCTTCATTTTGTCTAAAAATGAATTTAATTTGGCAATTTTTCCTCCACGGCCCCTCCACCCTGCAGCCAATCATTGATCAACACATGGATTCATTGGGCATCAGTGGAGGCTCGGATCAATTTTAACATTACGTTCTTTCAAAAATAAATTTGGAAAAATTTATAATTTTTCCTCGCAGCCCCACCAACCCGCAGGTAATCAGGTGCTTGCCACATGGCTTCACGAGGCATCGACGGAGGAGCAGATCTTTTTAAGCCTTAATGCTTCGAAAAAATAAGGAAAAATTTCCAAATTATCCCCACTAGCCCGCCAAACCATAGCTAACAGTTGGTTGACACATGGCATCTTCTCACGTCGACAGAGGCACGGGTTCGTTTCGACCTTTTTGCCCTTCCTTTTGAATAGTCAAATTTTCCAAATGTTTCCTCGCTGACTGCACCAATACGGATCTGCCACATGGCCTCCTTGGGTGTCGATAGAGGTGTGGGTGTAAAATTTACTTTTTCCTAAAGGGGAAAAAGTGATAAATGCCTTACTCGCTCTATCGGCTGGCTTTTGGGAAAAAATTTCTTTCCCGCTCCACAGATACGCTTTTTTCCTTCAGGTGAATTTTCTCTTCGAAGTCCACAGGCTTGAGTTGGGGAAAATTTTCCTCCCGTGCCCGCTAGCCCACTTTTGGGAAAAATTTCACCCAAATTTCCGCTAGTCCATAACTCGAGAAATATGAGGAGTTAGGAGGAATTCTTTATATCACCGAAAAGATGAGGAATTGCCTATCTAATGGGAATGTTTTCAAGAATTTGTAATTGCGTTAATCATGAGAAAATTCAAATTTAATCTTTAACGAGTTCGGGAGTGGGTAATTAGGAATTTAATCGATGATTTTAAATATATATTCTTTTCCCCACTATAATTAAACCTTGCTCCTATCTTAGATCTTGTGGAATTAAATACCTTGTGTATTTAATTGTTTTTGTCCCTTAACCCTAAAGTTTTAATCAAGGAATATTTAGCTAAAATCTCAATGTAATTAGTGATTAAATTAATCCCTAAGCAGATATGAGCTAGGTGTGGACTTATTACACTTGTTTCTTTTTAATGTGGAATTAATAATTATTATAATGGGAAAAGTTATCTCGTTGAATTTAATTGTCCTTGAGACTTTGGTTGTTAACACTTTAAAAAAGAATATTCCATAATTTTGTAACTAAACCTAGGTTGTTCATGGGTCTTAAGTGGGAGATATTTTTGGGTGTTACACTTGGTATCGTAGTCGTGGGTTCAAAGCTTGTACCCTTGGGCACACTAGAAAACTTGAGACATGAACTAAACCTAGCACACTTTTGAATCTAAGAAAACAAAATTTTTTTAAAATTGAAAAAGAAATGCCTATGAATAAATATTACATCACTCTGTTCATTTGAACTACCAAAATTAAAATAATAATAAAATAATAATTTGTTTGAATTGTTGTACTCGCTCAGTGGCATTTTTTCCAAAACCGGGTAGCTAAGAATGTCAAATTAAATTGATTTTTATGAACTTCTAGTGTAGTGGAAACTTTGTTCCCGTTTGAAAATGTGTTGTTTTACAAGTCCTAAAACTTGATTTAATTGTATGATGCATTAAGCCCTTTGTTGAGACCCTTCCTTATTGGAGTTGTTAGAATGATAAGTTGTATAGTGTGAATATTTTGGTTGGACAATAGTGGTTGTGTCATTGGGTCGGGAAGAGTTAATTAGAAGTTGTTTAGAGCTTCCTTCCTTTAGTAGTTAGGAAAGTTGGTCCGGTTGTGCTTTTTCATTTTGTTACCCATATGGGAGAGTGAAAATTAAGTATGGGTGTCATTTATGACCTAATATTGTGCATATGTCCTCGAACTGACCTCGAGGTAGAGTAACCCTATTGGCGGCCATGAAGGACTGTGAAGTGAATGTGGTGTTAACATTTTGTATTTTACATTCATAAACTTGTGTCATTTTATCAAGGACCAACATCTTATTTTATGATAGGATTGAGAATCTCTATGGCTGTTCTAGTTATTTATATTTTTGTGAGAATTTTTAGACTTTGCAATGTGGCTAGTTAGCCACTTTCCTTGATTGTCGATATTTCTTGGAATTTATTTTGATTAGTGACTCGAGCTCGTTATGTTGTTGGTTGCTTAGCTAAATGTTACGTGGATTTCTTCTTGCATGATGATGAGGTCGTTCTATGATACTTTTATTCATACATTTTCTCGTATGGGGGTACACCCTAGGTGTCTTTAATGTCCTCTTAGGTTCTTAAAGTTATGCCTTGGTTTTAGATGCACAGAACCTTGAGTGTATCTAGGATATTAGAGCGACCTTTTCATTACTTGACCTTGTTGCAAAGAGAGTTCGTTGTGTTGTGAGTTCTAGTTGGCAGCCTATTAGCGGTGGTGGTGATTCTCTTACAATCTGATAAGAGCTTGAACCTCGTCGGAGTAGAGGTGTTTAATTGTGGGTTGATGAATTATGGTGGGATTGGTTTGCTTTTGGCTAGCTATGGATGTTAGTGGAAAAGTGTTTTTCTGGTAGTGGCTTCTCTTCGATGGCATGCTAAGTTTTATCAAGAGTTCCTCATTTCATTATATTAAGTAGTGACTTGAGGATTGTATGCATCTTGGTAATTATGGTTATATTTAATCCTATTTGAGTATTGTTTGTAAATTAAGTGTGTCTATTTTCCCTCTTGACCTATAAATAAGTCTACCCTTTCCTTAACTTTTTTAGTTACTATGAATAACACTCTATGACCTATTAATTTTGGATTACATTGAGACAATTATGGATGCTTTGAGTCTTTTGGACCATGAAATTGGTGATGATAGTGTAATTATACCTTGATAATTTAATCTCGGTGGTATTTTATAATGTGATTCTTCTTGCAAAACTATAACTCTTGGTCATAAAGCCAAGGTGAATAGATAGCCGATGTCTCGCTTACATTTGGCGCTTTCTTGCAAGTATGTGGTGTTCTTATATTTAAAATATTTCCTTTTCATTTTGATTTCTTGGTTGGTGGTATCTTGTGGTGATATGGGTGTATTGGAAAAATTCCCTTATCCTATTAGGTGAGTAAAATGTTTTCACCAAAACAACAAACATTGTTAAACCCTAGTAGATCAAGAAAAGTAATTATGCTTCCTTAATGGGCCTCTCCTTGTAACTTCTTTTGAGAACTTGTAGAAACCCACTTGGAATGTTTTATGACACTTTTAATTAGTGAAAAAACAAATCTCGAAATATTGTTGTGATCCACGTTGGTGATTGTTTCCTAGTTCTTACAAAAGTAATAATGTGTTTTCTATGTTGAATATCCCTTGTTTTCCTTAGAATTAAAAATGTGATGTGTTGATTTACCTCTCTCCCCATAAAAGTAACAGAGTGATATATTTCCCCTTCCTTCTCATTAAATTTTTAATTGACAAATTGACTCACCCAAACATCATACAACTATAATTCAGGAGATTTGGCCTTGAACCATAACAAATAAACTGGAACATAGAAAGAGAAAATCATAATTGCCTTAACCTTGCTAGATTAATAGAAGAAAACAAACACATGTAGAAGAACAGAAAAGGAAAAATTGTCCATCTACCTCCCCAACGAGTAAAATAAATACTTTTTCTCTTTTAAACTCTGAGAATGGCAAGATATCATGCCCCCTTAGTGGTTCTTATAACACAAAGTTGTGATGTCATAATATGAGGAACTTTAATTAATAAAACTCGTAGAGGAATGTGCTTAGAAAATGAAACTACAACTTTTGACTTAATTAGTTGAGTTATAAAATAAGTAATATTTATGTGTATTGAGTGCAATGTTTAGTTGAACTCGTAGTTTTGTCGCCTACCTAAAATTGTGAAATACCTAGTCGATAGCAATGTGTTCTAGTTCCTTAGTAATTTCTTATTCATAGTTGTATGTGCCTTTCTTGTGAGATTTTTGGGTCATCATACCCTTATCATCCTGTAGCTCGATGAGTGTGAGTTGTGGTCCTTTTGGATTAGGACTTATATGTTGTTTAAGAAGCAACCTCCTTGCGTGTTGTCTTTTCCTTGGAGACCTAAGTTATTGTAATTTTAAGGTAACATATGTTAAGGATATAAAATAACTTTGAGAAGTCTTCTTTTCTTCATATTTTCTTGGGTCACCTTGTTATTGTTGCCCCTTTTCCATTAGGATGGAAAGTGCAAGATGATGTTATTCACTTTTGGTACGATGCACCCTTGGATTGTAGTTAGACCCCATGTTACTTGTTCTTCTCCCTGGTGACCTTGAGTGGTCCTTGTTGTTTCTTGTGCTCTCTTAATGGTTATTCTAAGCTTGAGTAGGAAATAATATAAATAAATCCTAGTGTGCTATAATGTATGGTACTTGTATTGATATGTTAGTTTCTAGGGGATATATATATATATATATATATATATATATATATATATATATTTTGCTAAACAATTGACTTCTTTAGATTTGGTTGTTATGGTGTGTTCGATTCTCTAAAAAATGTAAAAATAAGACTATAAGAAAACTTGTGGTATTGACTTTGCTTGTATTACCAAGAAAAGTTAATTGTACCCTCTCAAGTTATAAAAGTGTTTTCCTTGAATATTTCCTTGATCTTAAATGTTTTGCTGATTTATATTTCATTGTTGATTGACCTCATCCTGTGTGATCCTCAAATTGTGGGACCTTGAGTAGACTTGTTCCTCATGAAAATTTGGTCATAGTTGATTTTTGCTAGCCTTGTCTAGACAACGAACCTTGAAATCATGGCTTAAACTTAGTAGAAACCTTAACTTTTATTATTGTAGTATATTGTATTCCTTGGGAAACTATGTGGTCATTCTCAAACTATGTGGTATCTTTGTTGATAGCGTAAATTTTCTCTCTAGATTTAAGTGTTCATAGCCTTGCATGCAGAAATTTTATAACTCATCCTTTATAATCTCCCTTCTTCTTGCTAAATTACATTGGACCAAACTTAGGTTCTGTAGAGACCCACACATTTTTGAAGCAAGCAATCCTATAATAGAGTGATCCCTTTTCTATTGCATTTGTTCCTATCTCTCTTTCCAGTGACTTACAAGAGGAAGTCAAGTCTAAGGGGAGGGGGATGTAGTGTCCACTTCCCTTCGACACTTTTGATATTGATCATGATACTGCTAACTATATTATGGACATTATTATAGTTTTGATTTAGTATGGTGTTAGATGTCAGATCATGGATTATTGTTGACTCTGATTCATATACGATGCATGATAATTGTTAGAGACATTTTATATAGATGTTGACATGTTGTTAGACATGGTTATATATATGTATGTATGTATGTATGTATGTATGTATGTATGTATGTATGTATGTATGTATGTATGTAGTTAGTACATGTGATATTTGGATATATTGAGTAGACCGAGAAAATTGAATTTAAAATTGATGATTATATAATTGTTGATGAAATTGTAAGTGATATTGTTGATTTTCTGGATGTTGTTGTGATTCATATATATATTGATGATTTTGAAATTATATGATATTCAATTGGATGTTATTATATGGCCACGAGGCCGAAGGGGTATTTGTATTGTGCAGGTTAAAAATATCCCAACAAACATAGGGGGATTGTAGACCAACCACATTGGAATTCTAGATGAATTCAACAAGGTCATCATGGCAACTTGTATTGTTCATGTGTGTGTGTTTGATTGTTAGGGATTCCCATGATGGGGGATCACCTTTAAATGTGACCAAGGGTTATGTGTATTTATTTATTTGGTTTCTTTTTATTGATGTTTGTATGTGTTTATTAAGTGATGTGTTTACCCCTTTCATTATTCATTAACTGGTAAATTAATGTGAGTAAACATATAATTAAAATTAATTATTCAAATTGAGACATAAGAAAGTAATTATTAGAGTTGTTGGCCTAAACTTAAAGTGTTGTAAGAAATGTGTAAGTGATGTGTAAATTAATTTTGGAGTATGAAACACTCCACCTCCTTTTGAAATTCGAATTTTTCCTTGGAGACTGATTTTGGAAGCTTATGGGACAAGTTAAACTTGTCCCATACCTCTTAAATTTACATGCCAACCTTACCTATGGTTAGAGGGTTTACATCTATCCTTAATTATGTAGTTTTTCAAGTCAAGTTGAATGCTTGTATTGCACTTTCTTACATGCTTTCAATTTCAGTCCTTAAGAGGTGTGGGTTTGATTTGAGTGTGTAAGTACAACTATCATTATTCACCTACTTATTTATTGTGCCTTGGAGATTGAAGTTGACTTATGAGTTGGAGTTGAGGATGTGTGATGTGGCATCCCAAATGGATCCACCTCATCCTCTTCTCTTTCCACTTCTATATATTCTAATTCCTTGCCTTGTTTTTGGGGTTTTTTTTTCTTCACTTCTATTACTTCATTTTTGGCGACTAGATTTGGTTTTTGGAGCTCTTGAAAATTGGGATAAATTTTGAGATTGTTGCATACTTGTTGATTGTTGATCTCTTGGTTTGTGTTGTATTGGAGATCTGGTTAATTTTAACTTGGAATAAACTCCATCATGGAGAGGTAAGAGATTAGCTCTTGAAATACTCTCCTTTTATTTGTATGTATATGTGAATGGTTGAATGTTTGAATGTGTTGTTTTATTTGTTGGCTGGTTGGGTAGATGGCCTACGGATGGTGTACGAGGAGACTATGTGGCATTTTATATGAGGAATAAGTTTTTTTGGGAGGTATAAGTGTAGAGGGAGTTGAGATTTGGGTTCTACCTTACAAAGAAATAGCTTGCATTTCTTTACTCGTTACGGGGTGTCATAAGAGGTTGGGAGGCATAAGGAAATGTGAGGAATAAAGGTTGCTTGGGGAGGAATAAGGGAATTTTAGGTATTTGAAATGATATATATTTTATCGGTTTATTCTCGGGTGATACCCATTTATCCTTTTGGAGGCATAAGCAACATCCCCCATAGTTTCTTACTCCATTGGCTTGTAAGATAAAGCGTGAGTGTTGTTTATTGTTTTTTTATTTGGTGGCAAACTACAATTTTGTTTTGGACTTTGTTTTGAATGAGAAATTTGTCTTTGTGTTGTGGAAGCCTATTCTTGCCATGGGTTGAAAAAAAAAAGATTTCTTATTGCAATGTGGTTAGGGCTCGGGGGCCAATGAAGAAGGATGACTTCTCCTTTTAATTGGATGTCTTGGTTGGGTGGAGAGCATTGCCTTTCCCATATTCTATTATGACCAAATTGGAGAATGATTGAAATTCATATTACTATTTTGGAACTAGGAAAGAAGAGAGTTTGATACCTTGCTTTGAGATTATTTCTTAATGTAACCTTTTCCCACTTGAAGTGGATGATCTTGTATATTATTTGTGATGGAAATATGGTCTGTATGGGCTATGAAAGTTGTAAATTGAATTGTGAAAGATATATACTCTATTTTTCTACTAGAATGTGAAAGAAATCATATTTTGTATATTGTAATTGAGGAATGAAAGAAGAAATTGTGAAGGTATCTCTTTGAATCAATAAAGGATTGTATTAATTTACTCCAATGGCATTATTGGGTATTTAAATCATATTTTTGAATGTATTTTGAAATTCTGTTGGAAGGATGAAAAAGTGAATACGTATGGAGAAATGTCATGATACCTTTTTTTTTTTAAATAAATGTTTTAGAAATTAAAACTTTAATTTGGAATTTGAATACTTGGCTTGAGTAAACTTATTATGCTAGATTGGGTTGGAATTAATTCATAACTTTTAAAGTTGGCAAATGAAAATAAATCTATTCGAATTTGAGCTCTATTAGATAACTTTCATACTAACAATTATTAATCAGAAATTGAATAGAATGACCCTACAACATCAAAAATACAAAATGAAATATAAAATTTTATTTGGAATGTCAAAAGGACCCCAAACATACAAATATACTTATGAAAATTTTATAGAACCTTTCAAATCAAGTAAAAGCAAAATTACAGACTTCTTGCTATATAAAATTGATAAATTTCAAATGCAAATAAATCAAGAAAACTTAACCTTGCAATCTATCCTAAAATATTCCCATTAAAATAATCCATGCTTGTTTGGCAAGTGGAAAAAGAATTAACAAAAATTTGAGCAAAATTGATAAGTTAAAAATACTAGTTCACTTTCTAAGTGACAAAATACATTGTCTCAAAATTGACCCTTTAAAATTTATCAAAATAAAAAACCTAAGATTTTTTTGAAAAGAGAACGTTGAGATATTTCCAGAAATTCCTCGTTTGGCAAAAATTGAGTTCCCAATCAAAAGTTATGGCCTTCTGAAATTTTTATTTCATTTCGGGATCAAAATAGTCTAACTGTCAAATTTTAAATGAATAAAATATTCTTGGGAGGACCCATGGGCCAAATATTTCCTTTTTTTTTATTTTTTACCCAAAAGGTGCAAAGTCATGAAGTTTCCTTCCGCTCCGCAAGCCTTCATTTTTGTCTAAAAATGATCTAAGTCAAAAAAATTAATTTGACAATTTTTCCTCCGTGGCCCCACTGCCTCTGCAAACCCAATCATTGATAAACACATGGCTTCATTAGATGTCGGTGGAGGCTCAAATCAATTTTAACCTTAAGTGCTTTCAAAAATAAAATTAGAAAAATTTGTAAGTTTTCCCCATGAGCCCACTAGCCCTGCGGTGTAATCAGTGTTGCCACGTGGCTTCACGAGGCGTCGGCGGAGGAGTGGATCTTTTTAAGCCTTAATGCTTTAGAAAACTTTTGGGAAAATTTTCCAAATTATCCCTATCGGCCCGCAAAACCGAAGCTAATCGTTGGCTTACAAGTGACATCTTCTCATGTTGGCGAGAGGCACGAGGTTCCTTTCGACCTTTTTTCCCTTCCTTTTAAATAGTCAAATTTCCAAATGTTCCCCACCGACCCGCATCCAATAAGGATCTGCCACGTGGCCTCCCTAGGCGTCGGTGGAGGTGCGGGTGTAAAATTCACTTTGTCCCAAAAGGGAAAAAGTGCTAAATGCCTTCCCCGCTCCACTGGTCCACTTTTCTCCTCGATGAGAATTTTCTCTCTGAAGTCCGTCTGACGAAAAAGTTGGGGAAAATTTTCCTCCCCAGGCCCGCATGCCCGCTCTTGGGAAACTTTTCACGCCATGTTCGGCCGGTCCATAAGTTGAGAAATACGAGGAGTTAGGAGGATTTATTTATATCACCGGAAAGGTGAGGAAATTACCTATCTAATGGGAATGTTTTGAGGAAGTTTTAAGTGCGCTAATCATGGAAAAAATGAAACTAAATCTTTAATCGAGTTCTGGAGTGGGTAAGCAAGAATTTACTCGATGATTTTAAATATGTATTCTTTTCCCCACTACAATTAAACCTTGCTCTTGTCTTAGATCTTGTAGAATTAAATACCTTGGGTATTTTATTGTTTTGGTCCCTTAACCCTAAAATTTTAATCGGGAATATTTAGCTAAAATGTCAATGTAATCAAGTGATTAAATTAATCCCTAAGGAGATTTGAGCTAAGTGTGGACTTATTACACTTGTTCCTTTATAATGTGGAATTAGTAATTATTATAATGGGAAAAGTTATTAGTTGAGATTAATTTTCCCTAAGACTTTGGTTGTTAACACTTTAAAAAAATTATTCCATAATTTCGTAACTAAACCTATGTTGTTCATGGTTCTCATGTAGGAGATTTTAGTGGGCGTTAAAAAAATGAAACATTAAAATAAAAAAAGTGTGCTATTCTTTCAAACACTGACGATGTCAGTTTCCTCTCCTCTTGGGCTTGACATGTGACTATTTTCTTGACATATGGCTCTTTGAAGTAGGGAATTCCTTAAGGTGGGACATGAGAAGTGAGAGAGAAGCCATGTGTCCACATGTTCGATGTGGAAGTTGTCTTTGAACTATGGAAACACTCTTAGTGTTTCCCCTTCTACACATTCCCGCCAGCAGACATGCACTCTACTTAAATATTTTTCTCGAGACCTCATTCTCGCTATAGATAGTACAAGCACTACAAGATAACAGATCATGTAGCTACAAATTTTCCACAAATATGTTGTAAATAAGTTAAATTATTGTGAAAAAGTTAAATTTTAGATATATTGTAGATCTCCTACAAGTCAAATTTTTGGCAATTACAACAAAATGAAATTTGTGAGAATTGCTATAGTTAAAATAATTGTGACATTGCAACAACGTTAAAAATTGTGACTTCACCACATAAGAACATTTAAGACATTTTCACAAACTTAAATTTCTCAAAACTAATATTCTTAAAATAAATTTACCCATCTAATAAATATATTATCATTATATAAAAAAATTATATATATATATATAATTTTGTTTTTCTAACTTAAGATTTATTTTTAAAAATTACTATAAATTAATAAATAGTAATATAAAATTTATTTTAAAATATATTACTTTTGAATGAAAATATTAATCAAATTACAAATTTAGTTATATTTTATTGTTTATGTGCTTTTAAAACTATTAAATAAACTATTATTCTAATTTAAAAATATATTTAAATCATAGACAAATATGCGTAATGCGAGACAATGTTTGATGGTAATTTCATAGATTTTTATGGATTGAAAACGGAAATAAAGTGGATGTAAATTTGTGTGGAAATGTTTCGTTTAGTAATTCACAAAATAATATAGAATAGGGACCTACCATTAAAATTAAATTAAATTGTACTATTATATATATAATCAATTTATTTTCTTTCCTATGTGTGGGGATTGCTTTGGAAACCGAGTATTCACACATTTTAATCTCTTTTAGTTATAGATAGAGAATAATTTCTTTTAATTAAAAAATTGATATAAAAATAAATTATTAATAAATTAATGATATTGTGTATTATTATTGTTGGTCTTATATCCACAATGACCAGAAATTAACTACAAATAAGTAAGAATCCACATGTGAAATTAAATTCATGTGAGATTCATATATTAGGCATAAATAGCTATGTTTAATTCTAAACAACATTTTGTGTTTCTTGGGAGCCTTTTTTAAATCATCATTTTTTTATGGAAAAGTATTGCTTATTAATTTTTTAAAAATAGATATTATACATTAATAGAAACTAGTGTGTCGAGTTAAGATGAAATCTGAAAATCTTCAGGGAACCTACAAAACCTCTTGTTGGCTAGGTGAAAACAAGCTAGTGAGAGACAAAAATGGATCCACCATGGCAATGAAAAACAAAGAAACAAGGAAATCTGCAAATTAACAACTCTAAGAATGTAGCCGTAGTTGGTGAAAAAGAAAATAGTGCTGCAAGACTGTCCAAAGACCAACACTAGAATATTAAAGGCACTACGGTGGATAAAATAATGCACTTTGCAGAGTCGATATAAACCACAGTAAAACAAAAACATTAAAGACAAAAAAATGCATCCGAAACAAGTTGAACTAGCACACCAACTACAAGCAAGCACAAATAAATGAGAAAAACCACAGAGAGAATAAACTACAATTAAAACCTTAATGATATTGGATTAAAACCATGAGAAATAGGAAGCTTTGGTTATCCCATAGATTAAAGAGGATTTTTCTCATAGACACCACTAGTTTATGCAAACAGGTATCTTCACCAAACATTAAACTTTAAAAGATGGATATGTCACAACCAACATTTAATAGTAATTCCTGTTATCCAATTTTTTCCCTTAGGAAAAATTAATCAAACATGACCTTGCATAGGAGGAAATGGAGAGTTTTGTTCTTCGTACAAGATCACATTCGATCCCAAAAATATAGTTACGGGAAGGCTCAGCAGTGGAGAAGCAAGATCGGAAAATGAGGCCAAACAATGTTACAAGAGATTAGAGCTTAACAGAAGAAAAATGGACAAAGGTTGTGTTCTCTCGAGGCCCAAATCAGCTAAGTATAAAAGAGTCAGTGGAAGCCTCCACGTGTCTCATCAGTGTAAATTCAAAGATAAATCAAAAGATAGGTTCACAAACGCGTGCTAGCTCTCCACATGTCTAAGGCCCAAAAGTTTAAATGGCCATTGAAAAGTCAAAGTAAAGCAACAGAGCGGTGGAAGCCTCCACATTCCTCATCGGTGTAACTTCAAAGGTGTGAAAGAAATAGCAATCCCCAAACAAGCACGGGCTCTCCTCGTGTCTAGAGCCCGAAAAGGTAGAACCGGTCATTGAAAAGTCAAAGAAAAGAAGAAGAACCGGTAGAAGCCACCATGTGCCTCATAAGCACAAATTCAAGGTAAATTCAAAGACAGGAGTTCAAAAACACGTGATGACCCTCCACATGTTTAGGGTCTAACATAGGTGGAAAAGGAAGTACCGACTGTTGAAAAGTATAAGAGTCGCGAGAATACTCCACGTGCCCGAATGTTGCAACTTCAAAAGTAAAATCCGGAGGCAGGTCCCAAACATGCACACCTCTCCACGTGTCTAGGGTCAGATGTAGTTTCTCCACCAAATATGAGGGACTAAGCCAAAACACAAGGGAATGAAGAAGCAGGCTCGCAGACGATGCCAAGTGTCCAAACATCACAACTTCAGGAGTGAAAGGGGGTAGTAAAATCTCAATAGTGCACATGGTTTCCACGTATATCCCGCATGGATAGACTCCAAAACTGAAGCAGCTTTGAAAAATAGTTGGCAAAATAAAAGTTTAAAGATGAATCATGAAGCCCGTCAAGGATTTTGAATGCTTAGATCTTTAAGATATTGTGAGAACCCATGTGGAACGTTGGATTATGACCTTCAGATGATCTCAACTATGAATAGAATAACTATAGTCTACCATTTTTACAGGGGATGTTAGGTTTCTCACCTACCTAGTTGGTTGAAGCATGATGGGAATTCTTCTCCCCTTCTCTCTTATTCTTCCTATATATTGTAAGGAGGGGAAATTTTCTAAAGGTTGGACATTTCTTCTTTGCACCCTCCCTTCTTCTCTTGTCTATAAGTGGATTTGTGGATTCCAAGCCTCCCATTCAAATTGTAATGAAAGTGTGTGCGTCTTGCCCAATGTAATGCACAATATCAACTTTTTCTAGAAATAATGCATGTCTATGGATAATTTTTAACCCTCTCTTATGTTCATTGTCTCCTTCCTGATCTCTCATTGTAGTCCTGGTTATTTGTGCATGGTGATTGTATTGCATTTTTATGGTTTGTGTTTATTGCAAAGTAGGTGTTCAACATTCCTTTGGTGCATCACCCTTGTTAGTTTAGGTTTTATTTCTTGCATCTCCTTAATCCCTATCTCCTTGGCAAGCTAGAGTAGGTTTTAGAGTAGATCCTTTGCAATATGAATATGTGCACCTGAACAGAGGAATAGGAAATGATCTTCATACCAAGAGCTCTCCCAATTTGCAAAGTCCCACACTTTGGGAGAAGCTCTATGTTATGAAATCACACTGAGAGTCTCAACTCAATGAGTTACAGACATTCAGGGGTGTTGTGATTACACATCAATAGTTTTGGTAGACCAGTGGGACCAAAGGTCAATATTTTAGTGTTACGAAGATTGGGTGTGTGTCTTGGTAAAATTCCATCCTTTGGCAGCTTTAGAGCAACACATCTGGCGACTTTGTCACTCAAATCATGTTGTTTCAACAACCCAAGTTTATCAAGTTCATGAGAAGAATCCAGACAAGTTCAAGAATAAGACAAGGATTGGTTTTCTATCTGCATTTATCCCCAGAAAGAGGAAGAAGAGCTCAAAGGTCTCCATCTCCACCAAACATAACCTTGTCAATACCTCCACCTGGAAGGTATTTCGTTCAATCGACTAGATTTCTTCGACTAATTAGGATGGCACAACCCAACCCCTACGTCAACTTCACAGGAAATAGCCCACTGGCTCTCAATGCACAAAACCCAGTTCTAGTTGTAGCATTGAAGAACATCCAATATTTCACTGGAGAGAACCAAACAACTCCGATTGACCACATCCAATACATCGGAAATGCCTGTGCAATCCACAAAATTACTTAAATGGACATTGTTGTTAAATTATTGGCATCTTCATTCAAGGGAAAAGAATTACAATGGTTCAAGCCTAACCGCGGGATCCATCCGAATGGGACCATTTATGCACAACTCTCCACAATCAATTTGGAGAAAAGGGGATATTATGTGTTTATTGGAACAACTGAAAACAATGAAGAGGGCTCCTAACAAGAAGTTAAGTGACATCAACTTCAAATTCTAGCGGACATTAGATAGGATTCCATTCGCTATGAGACCAACAACTGAAGGTGCTTTTCTATGCTTCCTCAAAGCTTTGAATTCTGATATTGCTATGATGATCCAATCAATGGGAGGTATAACCTTACCCGCAGCTAATAATATTGTTATTAGAGAAGAAAACTACTTGATCCAAGTTGGTAAACTCGAACCTAGGCCACCTATGCCTCTATACCCAGAATTAGGAGCTCTTACAACTAGTCAAACACCAGAGTTGAATCACATTCCATCCCCTAGGAATCAAATAAATAATGAGGCTTCTACTTCTTCAAGCACTTCAAAATAGCTACAAGAGGTTATGAAACAACTACAAAACCTAGGAAATGAGCTAGTGACTATCAAGAGACAACAAGCTCAAAGTTCTAGGTCATATCAACCTCCAAATCAATATCAAGCTAGGCCCCCATACCAACAAAATAGACCACCAAATCAGGCCGGAAATCAAAACCAGAACCAGGGACAACCTCAAGCTTCTAGACCATTCTGACCATATGATAAAAATGTAGTTTAAACATTGAGGGCCTTGGTTCCAACACAAAACAACATGGAACAAGAGTACAACTAGTGTTACCCCTGCAATCTACCTCACAATTAATCAATGTGTTTTAACAGTGCATTGAACTAGGCCTTGATGGTAGAGACCATTGGTGTGTCCCAAGAACCAAGTCAAGAAGGGAATTGGTAGAAAAAAATTCTACAAGAGGCACCTCCAATGGAAACCACCTTAGTCAATTGGCACACATAAGACTTGTGTGGAGTTAATCAACCTCCTTTTCAGGGTGTAGCTACTAGCACGTGGTCAAAGAAGGGGAATACAGAGGAGGGACAACGATCTAATTTAGTAATTTCTCAGCCAAATCCTACACAACACGGAGTTAGTAGACCCAATATAACTCCTGAATGTGTGAAATCAACCTAAGATACTCATTGTAGCAGACATGTGCCGCCGGGCACCGGAAAAGTTCAAACCAAGTAAGGGGAAGAAAAAGGATAATTCACCCCCTTTAACATTATTGATCACATGAAGAAGACACATGTGAACATTTCCATGTGGGAGTCACTAGAAATCCCAAGACAACGAGATTTGTTGCAAGCTATAATGGCCAATTGGTCTACCTTGAATGGATCAAACCAAGGTCAGGAGAAAGTTCTCACTAATGCAGTGCAACAGGGTGGTGGTCAACCAAGCAAAAATTTGAAGCCTCCACCATTCTATGTGTCATTGATTATTAGGAACCATTTGGTACATAATTGCATGATCGATTCGGTGCAAGTAGCTCAGTGATGCCAAAAAAATAGTAGATCAATTGGGTCTAAAGTATGAGCCAGTGTTGAGAGGAGTAGTGCAACTAGATGGGACAACAGTAGGAATAGTTGGGGTCATCAAGGGTTTAAGCCTAACACTACATGCATGTCCAAATGTCACAATCTTGTAAGATGTGTCTGTAATTGACCTCCCACCACTCTTTGCACTGTGTTTGTCGAGGGACTTCACCACCAAAATTGGTGGGTATCTATCTACAGATTGGTTGCATATGCTTTTCAGGATGAGGTATGGAGCTAGGGCTACAATCAGGTTAGAGCTGATTGTAAACTTTCACATTGAGCCTCATGTGCCAAGTCCTATCAATGTAAATTTCTCATCCTTTGACCAAGAAGAGTGTTCAAATGATTTAGAAATAGGTACTAAGGTTGAGGGTATCCCAGATTTGACTCTGGATGAATGGGAAAACAAAGGGCACACATTCAACCCATATAAGGAAATTGAAGAATATGAATTGGGTGTATATTGTGTACACAAAGAAAATTCACCCATTCCTAACATCACCAAGCCAGAAGATGAAGATGAAAATGAAGTATGGAAACTATATTTCGATGGTTCAAGAAGTAAACAAGGTGTTGGAGGAGGTGCATTTTTATGTTCACCATAGAACATAAAGTATTATTTACCATTTCATATCCATTTTTCCTGTTAAAAAAACATGGATGAATATGAGGCCTTTATTCATGGACTTCATTGGGCCAGGAAAAGAGGCATAAAGAATTTGCAAGTATTTGGTGATAGTGAGCTAATCGTCAATCAAGTCAAAGGACAACATGCTGTAAGGAATGAATTACTCAAAAGCTACAAAAATAGGGTATGGGATCTCATTGAAGATTTCAAAGCTTTCAACATTATGTCCATACCCAGGGGGGTAAGTGCAGGAAGTTGATGGACAAATATAGGGTCATCCGTGGACATCATATTGTAAAAAATAGCAAAATCTCAACTTGTAGGGATTATTAGCTATACACGCACTCTAAATTAGAAAAATTTATATAAATATGAATCGTAGAATTCGGAATCTAGTTTCTAAAATACTAATTTTTGTAAAAAACAGATAAGTTTAGCTATACTAAACACTTAAAATTATATGACTTAGTGTTTTTTTTATAAAAACTTATAAGATTGTAGTCTGTTTACCCGCATTTTGGATGACCAAATATTGTTATTTATTTTTCTCCTTTGGTGAAACGTTAGATGTAGTTGTCTATCTTGGGATGGATTTTATTTTGTATTTTTATTAGCAATATATATTTTTTTATGATTTTTTCCGTGAAAGTGGTCTGAAAATATTTAGAAAACGGAGCGCTTTCCGTTTGCCCGCCATAACTATATCAAAAAATATCAAAATCAAATTTATTTATTTTTTAAAATGTATAGAATTTGTCCATGCTTGGGATGGTATAAGTTTTATTATATTTTGATAAGCGAAACAAAATTTATAGTCTTAAACGTAGACATGAACATTCACGGGAAAAAATGTCTTAAAGACCTATTGTTAGTAAAAAATTATAAAATGATATTTATATTATTCTATTCACTTTAAAAACAATATTTCTACGAAGCTAAGAGTCTCCCCTACGCGATGGAACCATTTTTGTGAAATGTTTTCAGTTTTTTAGCACGGTTCAAGTCTTTGGAAGAGCAGATTTGAGGTTTTTTTACCTTTTACACTTCATAATGACCTTCCATAGCTTTGGTTGGGGAAAAACAAAGATTTTCCGAGCCTTAGGTTCGGCAGATAGATCCGCGATCACGGTTTTTTAAACATAAAGCACAATCACGCTTTTTATAAATTGTGAGTGTGCTTTATAAACCGCGATCGTGGTTTATAAAGCACGATCGTGGTTTATAAATCATATTTACACACATCCCAATGTTCGAATTACCATGTGATTTTTACTCTCTGACCTTACCGTATGAATTATTGTGAAATTCTGTCTTTTTCTGCACATTTTTCTTATCACCGGAAGCAAAACATCATGGGAGACAAAAACGAAGTAAAAAAGGAAGTCATTAAGTAAAAAAACACCAAATGAATTAGAGGCCAACAAAATTCAAAATGCTGAGCGAATGCGGAAACTTCATGAATCTAGAAGAGGTTCATCTTCAATCCCAACTATTGTAAGCAATGAAGAACTAGGTAATGTTTCTACTGTCAATGTTGAATTTGAATTAAATACTCGTGATGAAGAAGTTTTTACTGTCAATGTTGAAGAAGAATTAAATACTCATGATGTAGCAAATGTTGAAATTGAAGGAGACGATGAAAATGTGAATAAGGAAATTCATGTTGAAACTGTAGACAAGCAAAATTTGACAAAAACACCTCCTAGGATTTTACGTAAGAAACCTAATTTTTTATTGAAATTGATGAAAACATTTTGAAACCAATGTCTGACAAACTTTCTGAACGAAAATCAAAAGAAAAACCACTAAAATTTGGGATAATCATTTTGAAATTTTAAATGATTCCCAAAGATGTTAGTTGTTGGTTAGTTTGATGAAATTGATTAAAATGAGACCTACATTAAACACCTTAGGATTGAAAACATCTAATATACGTTGTCAAACCTCTACAATTGTTGAAAACCTTCATGATGCATATCACACTCTTGGTGTCAAGAGACGCACTAGGGATAGTAATATTGTGCGTCGTGTACTTTCTACTAGTGTTGTAAGTGAATCAATAAAAACAACGTTTGATTACGCAAACAAGTCGAATGTTGCAAGTTAATCGAAAAACTCTAATGAAAGCAATTGAAAGATGTAATATCCTTCAATCACTCAATAATGCTGATTTTTGGGCATTTTCTGCTAGAGCACTGCGTAAGGACAAAAATAATTCTGATGCTATAAGAGAAGTTGTTATTAAATTTTGGCATGATAACACTAGAGTTTCACCTAATACAAGAGATGTTATAAACGGAGAGTTGGTTCTACTAATCGTGAACCACATCCAAAGCATTTCTTAGATATGACTCAAACTCAATTTTTCGTAAGTTTGAACAAGAGAATCTGGAAATTAAAATTAGTCAACGTTTTTTGAAATGTTGAAACCATTCTATGTGAAAATAAACCATGCTCGCACCACTTGTTGTTGTAGGCAACATGTTGAATTTGCGATGCATTATGATAAATTTTTACGTATTCATTCTAATTTTCATTCTGAAACTATGTTATCTGAATGTGGTGTTTAAGTTCCACCAATATCATCCAGGGATTTCATTCCTACTATATTTTGTGAAAAGAAGTTGGATAATTTTTTTATAGTCGGGATTGTTTAGATGGAAGTTTTAGTACATGCGGTGGATTACCTAAATTGGAAAGTTGCATCCATGAGAAAATTGAAGGTACAATAGGACATAATTTAGTTGAATTTGATAAATATAAATCAGTTGCATACCAATTGAAAGATGGAAAAGAGTCGAAACGGTGTGAGCTAGTTACAGAACAAATGTCCGTTTTTCAATTTATGAGAAAATTTAAGGATGAAATTGTTTATGAGTATGTGAGGCATACACATAGAGCTCGATGGTTGGATGAACAATTCAAGCTATGCAAAGACACATTTCCTATTGGTACTATTGTTTCAGTGGTCGATTTTACATAGAGAATTACACATTGCAACCACAAATGGAGGTTCAATCGCAATATTACAACTCAGTACAAGTTGCCATTTTTGTGCATATAGCATTTCTACATTCTCCTGACAGTATAGAGAATGATCGAAAAATCTTAAGAGAGTACCACTTTTATATCAGTGATGATCGTACTCATTCTACTGAATTTGTGCAAGGGTGTTTCCAGTTATTTTATGGAAACTTGTCTGATAGGGACATCCACTTCAAACAACATTATATATGGTCAGATAATTACACGTCTCAGTTTAAGAATGCACGTCAAGATGGGTGTGCAACATATTTGGAGTTTCACTGAGGCTGGACATGGAAAAGGAGAGCATGACAGTGCAGGGGCATGTGTGAAAAGAGCTCTTGCAAGAGAAGAGTTGAAGTACAAAGATGGTGCTAAATTAAAAGATGCAAAGAGCATAGTGGAATGGTGTACTGACAACATGGCCCGAGGTTCTCAAGAAAATTCCACAGTTTGCAGATATTTTTGGTCGATAGAGGAAAAACATATTGCTAACTACGAGGATTATATGACACTCACTGGGTCCAGTGATATGCACTCATTTTGTAGCTCAGACGCTACTTCATGGGCCATATGGACAAGAAAGTTGACATGCTTTTGTGCATCTTGTATCGAATTTGTCACTGCTGAGTGTGATTCACAAGAATGGGTGGAAGGATGGATTTGTAGGCCTCTAACTCCACTTCCTATTTATCAACCTCCACAAGAATTATGACTCGTTTCTGCAGATGAAGTTACAAAATCCAAGGACTTTGACGAAATTTCAATTTTGGTGCGACAAGGTATGAATATGGTTATTTATTTAATTTTTGTAAATTGAGTTATATGTCCATTGAAATTTTAATATGTAATTTAAATTTGAGTTGTTCAACTTTCCTTGGTTATTTTTTTGTAGGACATGTGTTTGCAGTAATTGCGACAGAAGACAATGAAGAAGGAACAAACTATTTCTTATGTCGTTGCATCGAGGAAAGAAAGAATTTGACTTCTCCTATTATAGATGGCGAAGATATTGAGTATCCTACAGGGTTAGTGGTAGTTACTGAACTTGGCTTTGATGGTATCCATTAAAAAACTCCTCTGTTTCGGTGTTTGAAGACTTTGAGACACACAGGAAAATACTCTTATATTCACATCTAGTTCTAGTGACAAATATTCAGTTGTATAGATATCGAGGAAGGCCTAATAACAAGATTCTTTGGAAGGTTCGAGAGTCAGATCATGAAGCAATCTTGTCTGCTATTCAGAGTAGATCCGATCCTGATGGTTCATTGGAATGAATTTTTACAATGCGAGCATGTCTGGTATATATATAATTTCTTTTCAATTTATATATATATAAATTTTTTAGAACTTAAAGATCTAGATTTAAGTTTGAATATATATTTTATTTTAAATTTGTGTATTTTGCACGTACATTATATCTAGATCTATAGTATATATGGTTTTGATTTGAAACTTAAATTTCTTTGACTAACACTTTTATGTTTAGGTTAGTGGTGCCATAAAAGCTTCCACCTTCACGTGGTTGGCACTGTTAGTAGAGAATTTTAAATTCTTGAATCTAAGAGAAACTTTTATTGTTTGAAAAAGTTGTAAATTTTGAAAAAGTCAAGTAAATTTTGAAAATGTTGTAAATTTTCATAATGTTGTAAATTTTGAAAATGTTGTAAATTTTGAAAAAGTTGTAAATTTTGAAAATGTTGTAAATTTTGAAAACGAATCCTCCCCAAGTGTTTACAAGACAATACTTATGCGTGTGCACCAATATGAGAAGGAAAAAACTGAGAGAGGCTATTGTAGAGGGTCCCTACGCTGAGGTGTCGGATCAGACGAGGCCTCTCTAGGTGCCACAGAGTCCGAGTAGTCACCCGTCAAAGTTGAAGGATATTTTGGTCTCAGGGCTCTTAAGGGACTACGCCCGAACGAAGTATCCCGAAAGCAAGGACCATTTCACGCACTAAAACACCACCTCCTATAGCATTCACCTAACCACCCAGACGTGTCGGCGCAGTCCGTTTGGTGCCACGACCCACCGTTTGCAAAATATAGCATTTGACAACCTTACACTGGCTCCAACTGCACTATTTCACACGTTTGCAAATAGTAGGACAGCAAGAGCACCAAAATGAGAAGGAAAAAACTTAGAGAGGCTATTGTAGAGGGTCCATATACTGAGGTTTCAGATTAGACGAGGTCTCTCTAGGTGCCACGGAGTCCGATTAGTCACCCGTCGAAGTTGAATGATATTTTGGTCTCAGGGCTCTTAAGGGACTGCGCCCGAACGAAGTAGCCCGAAAGCAACAACCGTTTCACGCACCAAAACACCACCTCCTCTAGCATTCCCCTGGCCACTCGGACATTTCAGCACAGTCCATTTGGTGCCATGACCCACCATTTGCAAAATATAGCATTTGACAACCTTATACTGGCTCCAACCGCACTATTTCACGCGTTTGCAAAAAGAGTAGGACAATGAGAGCACCAAAATGAGAAGGAAAAAACTGAGAGAGGCTATTATATAGGGTCCCTACGTCAAGGTGTCGGATTAGATGAGGCCTCTCTAGGTACCACGAGAGTTCGAGTAGTCACTCGTCGAAGTTGAACGATATTTTGGTCTCAGGGCTCTTAAGGGACTACGCCCGAACGAAGTAGCCCGGAAGCAACGACCATTTCGCGCACCAAAACACCACCTCCTCTAGTGTTCACCTGCCACCCGGACATGTCGGTGCGCAGTCTGTTTGGTGCCATGACCCACCGTTTGTAAAATATAGCGTTTGACAACCTTACACTGGCTCCAACTGCACTATTTCACACGTTTGCAAACAGTAGGACAGCGAGAGCACCGAAATGAGAAGGAAAAAACCAAGAGAGGCTATTGTAGAGGGTCCCTACGTCAAGGTTTTGGATCAAACGAGGCCTCTCTAGGTACCACGGAGTTTGAGTAGTCACCCGTCGAAGTTGAATGATATTTTGGTCTCAGGGCTCTTAAGGGACTACGCCCGAACGAAGTAGCCCGGAAGCAACAACCGTTTCGCGCACTAAAACACCACCTCCTCTAGTGTTCACCTGGCCACTCGGATGTTTCGGCGTAGTTTGTTTGGTGCCACGACCCACCGTTTGCAAAATATAGCATTTAACAACCTTACACTGCTCTAACTGCACTATTTCACGCGCTTGCAAACAAGTGGGACAAATGAGAGCACCGAAAATGAGAAGGAAAAAAACCAAGAGAGGCTATTGTAGAGGGTCCTGTTAGTGCAAAATCATAGCACCCCTGGATGCACATCAGGCTTCTAGGTTGATGTTCAGGCATCCAGTGTGATTGCACAACATGGAAACCTCTCTCCAAGCGTGGGACTTGTGAAACTCGAGAGAGGAATCTCCAGAGAGACTGGTTCCTCAAACTCCTCCTCGATTTAGATCTATATTTTGCAAAACTACAGAGGTTTAGATCCTAATCCTATTCTAACTTGCAAGGAGACAAAGGCGAAGTGCAAAAGTTGAAACTAACTAAAGATGGTGATGCACCAAAAGGAGAATGTTGGACATTTATCAAAACCGCCATGGACAAAGAGAGGTGAGCAATGGGAAGGATGGACGGATGCATCACGAGCCCAAGGATAGATTTCACATAGAAAATGTCCCAAAACTCCATGAACACAGCCTCCGACACTGTAATGAACATTCAAACATGCAAAAATACCTTTGTGTGAAGAGAGGCAAGAAGAGAACAAGCAAAAACGAGGAAGGATGGACAGATGCATCACAAAACACGTTTTGTTGCTCCGAGAAGTTTGTCAGAGAACATCATTCCATTAGTAAAAGGCAAAAACACCATTAAATAGCAAGGAGGAGGTTCAAACTCCATTTTCAACCCTAGAGAAGAAAAGAAGGGAGGGCAGAGCAGAAAGAATGAACAACCCCTTTTCAAAATTAGCCAAATCTAGCTTTTACCTTGCATGGGTCGAGCCCAGGGGACAGAAACGTAGGAAAACGTGCAAGCCCATTCCTCATGACTGCAGGTGCATTAAATCGGCATGAGGGACCTTAAAAACCCATACCCTATTACCTTGACCGGATTACAGGAGAATGCAACCCATTCTGCATTAAATCTGTCATTGAATGTCATTTCTCGGCCATGAACACGTGTCAGATCCATTTCTCAATTTTCTCTCTTCAGACTGCACCAAAACTCAAGATTGATCCCAGAATCGTGTAGAGAATTTCACCAGCTTTCCGTTGATATAAAGAACGTGCAAATCCGAGCTCTGGATCGAAAGTTATGGTGATCTGAAGAATTAGGGCACGAAACAAGCGAAAATGGATTTTGAAATATTTTCACTAGCTCCGCCACTGGATGACATGTGGCAGGCTCTGGTTGGACGAGAAATTCTCTCTCCTCCATCTTTAGTGGGATTTTCTTTGAAATTTCCTTGTGGGGCCCTTTACTGGGACACGTGGCACTATCCCATTGGTTCGGGCTGACCCTTTAAAACTTGCCCTTTGACTTTTGACTTTTCTCCTTTTGACTTTTGACTTTTGACTTCAAAGGGCAAGTTTTAAAGGGTCAGCCCGAACTGGCACTATCCCGTATTTTCTCGAGCTTCCTCCTAACTACCGGACAGAGAGAGTTAGAAAATATATCGAGAGAACCTCGAAATATGATGTTTTCTCCGAATCAATCAATGTGCCTGGACTTGAATATTCGATGCATGTTATCAAAATTACCTGAGGGGGTGAAATTTTGACAACAGGGTCCTACGCCAAGGTGTCGATTAGACGAGGCATTTCTAGGTGCCACGAGTCCGAGTAGTCACCCGTTGAAGTTGAACGATATTTTGGTCTCAGGGCTCTTAATGGACTACGCCCGAATGAAGTAGCCCGAAAGTAACAACCATTTCACACACCAAAACACCACCTCCTCTAGCATTCACCTGGCCACCCGAACATTTCGGCACAGTCTGCTCGGTGCCATGACCCACCATTTTCAAAATATAGCGTTTGAAAACCTTACACTGGCTCCAACCGCACTATTTCACACGTATGCAAACAGTAGGATAACGAGAGCACCAAAATGAGAAGGAAAAAACTGAGAGATGCTATTGTATAGGGTCCCTATGTCGAGGTTTCAGATCAGCTGAGGCCTCTCTAGGTACCACGGAGTTCGAGTAGTCACCCGTTGAAGTTGAATGATATTTTGGTCTCAGGGCTCTTAAGGGACTACGCACGAACAAAGTAGCATGGAAGCAATGACCGTTTCACGCACCAAAACACCACCTCCTCTAGCGTTCACCTAGCCATCCGACGTGTCGGACAAATCCCCGTTCGGTGCCATGACCCACCGTTTGCAAAATATAGTGTTTACTTATTTTTTAAATTAAATTACAATGACTTGGTTGTTATGTTATCTCTTGTTGTCATCTTGTCCTTGGTAGGATGATATATGGGGCTCATGAATCTTATTTTCTGCCTTATCCTTAACACTTGGTTTTGTTATAATATTATGGGTAGTATTGTTCTACGGTTTTCTTTTCCTTTCTCTTCTTTCTCTCTTTCTATGAAGACCATCAGTTGTGCTACCTCTTGATTCAACTCTCTGACCTCCTGTGAAACCATAATTATCTTCTCTTCCTCCTTTCTTCTTTCCTTTCTCTCTCTCTCTCTCTCTCTCTCTCTCTCTCTCTCTCTCTCTCTCTCTTGTACCTCATTAGCTCTATCAACCTTTGAATCACATTTCCTGCTAGTTCTTCTTCTTCTTCACCATATATATCAAGTCTGATTCATGAGGCCTAATAACCTTCAATTACCTTTCTCTACGTTTCTTCCTTGTTTCCATCATCTTTTCTATTTTTCACATATGTTCTTGAACTCTCTTATCCTTTCATGTAATTTCTTTAGTCTAGCATCTTATCTCTCTGATACTAACTTCTCCATCCAATGTGGCATTTTGTAACCATGACCTCACTCTTTACTTCACCCATCATTTTCATCTATCTCTTTGTCTCTCTTCTTGGACCACTGTATCAACCTTATCTCAAATCCTTTTAGCTAATCTTCCTTGATCTTCAAGCTATGATACCACATGTTGCAGTTCAAAAAATTTATAACATATGTATTCAATGGTTTCTATGTTTCCCTAAAAACTCAACTCTGTCTTTTGATCAAGTTCAAACAGCTCCTTTTCACTAGTTAACATACTCCAAATTTAATATTATCCCTTATCCTCTATATGGTTTCTTACTGATATTATTTATCTAACTCTAATGTAGATACTATGAGCATAATCAAAATGATCAACTACCATCTTCAACTGCCAAGTTCAATATCCATGATGCATAGGCAAATACAACAATGCCCATGTTGGAAGGTACTTACAGTCTTCACAGTTTTGGAACTCAAAATACATGAAGCAATCAGCTAAAACAAATGTACAAATACATTTGAAAATAACTTCTAGGTTGTAGAGCAATTGAAAGAATGTAGTTTCATGGTATTAGTTTCATATCCAGAAGTCTAAGAAGATTGCAACTATAATGGCATGTTTCAGTAATGCACATCTAACAGTACAAGCTTATGATGCAAATAAAAATAATATAAAGATACAGCCACATATCATTCAGATTTAACAATATTTCAGGATTATTATGAGTTACAAAAGAACAGTATGCAGCTACAGATTGGAAAATCAATACAGTTAAGTTTCAAGGATTAACTCATATGTACACAAAAGTTACAAACAATGCAGACCCAATTTTGGGTATACCTGTAATATTATCAAGATGTACAGTCAAATACACCAGAGTTTCAAGCACACTTTTCCAAATACAACAGGATGATAAATTGATGAATTCCATTAAATATAAGCTTTAGTTACTAATACTTAAGTTGGCAATAGAGCTAACAATATTGTTTTAGTTTGAAAAATAAAAATTCAAAATGCCCATGGTGAAATATACCACAAATAATAATCAGAAAGATACTAGAAAATATATAACTAGAAGTAATACACTAAATCCACCTCAAGATTTAAAAGACCTGAAATAGTTCAAATTTATAGCCTCGGAAACAAAACCGTAGCAGAGATATCCATAGGAGTTCCATATATGGAGGAATCGCCAAAATAACCAAAATAAATATGATTTAACCAACACACATGGATATATATATATATAAGAATCAAACAAAGTGTGCTCCAGACGCACACGTCTCTGAAAATATATATGTACATAAGTTCATAATGTATGTATACATCTCGAACTAAGCATGTGTCATAATGTACATATGGGACCACATGCGGTCGCAAAAGGCTATATATAGTACAATGGACTGTGAATCTACTCATGACCACATATGTACATCCAGGTGGACTATAAATCTACTCATGAAACATCTTCCCTCTCTTCGCCCTACTAGAAGTAGCACGTCCACGACCTGGGGATGTAGTGGAGGGAGATGCCACTACGGATTTCATCCGTGTGGTCCTAGGTGTCTCTAAGCATGCCTGCAACCTAACCTGCACATTCATAAACAACAAGTTTTTAACACCCAAAATTTTAAAATACATTCAAAAGTTAAAATGCATGTGAAATCTTACCGCAATGTCATGATCCCTATCAATTTGTTGTTGACACGTCAGCAGGACAACAATAGACTCACGAGGGGTAAGCTACATACAAATAATTAATTTTAAAATTAAATATTTCACATATATACCTACAAAATTTGATATTGTAGATTTAAGTTTAATAAAAATAATGAAGGTCTCTAAAATTTAACAAATTTAAAAAATTGTGTACCTCGCTTAGTGGATCTATAGATGCTATGGCAAGATCTACACAGTAGCCTCCACAGTCTACATATATGGAGGAGTCTCTCTAGCAGTCATAAGCTATACAAAAAACATGTACAAATCAATATTAAAATCTACTTAAGAGCTTAGCACTCCTATCGAAACCTATTGAAAAAAATAATAGTAAAGGAACTCAAAGGTCCCTACACTCTAAACATATCTTTTCACATTCATCAAGGAAACACCAGATCTATATATAGGTACATGAAACATTTACAAGCACTCATTCCACATGTTGAGATTTTAAGAAGGTAAAAAAACTATACAAAGGAGGGAAATTATACATTCATTCCCGTCCCTACTATACAATCTTACCCCAGGTGGTACTTTCAAGACATGTAAAACCAATATATGATTACATACATGGCTAGTTATATCAAATGAATTGGCATTTCCTACTAAATAATATATAGGTTGAGTATAAGAAAGTGAAACTCATGTACAGAGGTCCAAAGCATGCAATCCATGCGTGAAATTCCAGTAATTAGAAACAAAGTGTAAAGATATTTACTAACCTACGTAAAACTCATGTGAGGCGTGCCAGTAGCCTCAGTTCCTTGAGAAGATGATGACCCGCCAGGCTCCTATGTATAAAAGAGAAAAATATTAATACATGTACAACATACACGTGAAACAAATTATAATAATAATCTAGTGCAATTAAATGATTTATTAAAAATGTAAGTTTGTACAACTTGAAACTTATGTTTGAAACACACCCAGCCACAGTAGCTAGCATGTCGACACCAGATGTTTCCTTCACCGGCTCTTGCTATTTAAAATAAAATAAAAAATTAGTTTTTTACATGTATGTACATGACGTACAATCAAATATATATATATATATATATATATATAATATATATTAATATCTCAAACATGTGAATTAAACTATTGTATATATATTATTTAAATTTATTTAAAATTTACCTGTGAAAGACCAATATCAGTGGCTCCAGTTCCAAAAACACTCCCCAGCATCTCATCTATAGAAAAGAAATCCTGTGAACCAGCAAATGATGTCTCACCTGTAGTGCATACGGCACCACATGATCCACAGTGGTGTGGTGCACTAGAACTGGCACCTCCACCAACATCACCAGATGCAATCTAGGTGCTATGCTGGGTGAGAGTGTCAGTGAGCTCCCTCAATGCATGTAATGTATCAATCTCCACAACCTCCTTCACTGTAGGAGGGATAACTGAAGGTAGTGGGGGTTTTGGGGCATGGGGGATCCTAGGCTGACCTACGCGTGCACCAGGTCTGCTCTGTGCAGAGCCACCTCCTCGACCAAAAAGTTAGAAAAGTCAAAATAATTCAGGACCTCATTGAGCACGAACTCACAATATAATTTCTTCAAAAAATAAAGAGGAACCTCATTGTTGTTGCATGGTGGATAATCAAAAACCATCCACCATCGGTCCCAAAAATTTTTTTTGATTCTATCATCATGGTACCAATGGATTGGGAACCATTTGCAAGTAACTCCAGGGGGGCATTGGTTCTAGTGTCGGTAAATAATGCACAAATGAGGTATTTTCCAAATTTTTTTGTCTTTGACGGCCGCATGGGATAGTTTATCCGCATACCACCGCCTACAGTCACTTCTAAAGGTGTTCCATCTATGTATTTGGTTGGTTGCAGACTCGACTTCGCCAATCAATGTTTTCAATGTATTGGCTAAAGTCATGCAAGATGGATTTGTAGCATGATTTTGTCTTATATTTTGAATTAGGTTCTCAATGGAAATTTTATTTTCTTGGATTCTTCCAATGATATTATCTTACATTCCTACTGGCTCAGTGGGGATAGAAGGAGCCACAAGAGGCGGATCTATGTTTTTGAGGAATGGGTTTTGAGGAATGTTTTTTTGAGGAATGTTTTGACGGTTTGCACGATTTCGAGCTTGCCGACCAACTGATAAAACAAGAAAATTGTATACATAAACAAACATTTCAAAAAACCCATGAAAATGCAAAAAAAAACCTAAAATGCAAAAAAATGATTACAATCGGGGACTTACCTCCTTGTCTTGGCAGCATGGTTGAATATATCGCTATCCAGAAGTCCGATGAGCAATTTTGAGATGGTATTGAAAGCGCGAGTGAAAAACGTTTAGGAAAAGTCGCGGTTCGAAATGAAAAATGAGGAAAATAACGAGTCGCGGGACTGTTAAATTTTGTCTCAGAGTTCCGCGATCGCGGTTTTAGGTTCGGTAATTACCGAACCTAGAATTCAGAACCGCGATCGTGGTTTTAAAACCGTGATCGCGGTTCCTTTATTTCGGTTTTTATGTCCACGAATTGTCCACCAACTTCGTGCACTTACCCAGGAGAAGAATGAAGTTGAAGATAGGCTTGCATTAGTTAGAGAAACATTTGATGTGGTTGAAAGTGTTAAAAGAGGTAAAACACAACCACATATCCATGTGATTATAATGCTAGCAATTCTAGACAATAATTCAAGTTGGCAGGTGTTTGAAAATGATCAACAGATCGTCATTTTCTTGCAAGAAGAGGCTGAATTATCAGCTAGGAATCAAGATAAATTGGAGTAGTAGTATGGGGATCAAGTAGTGCAACTGCAGACAAACAAGCTTCCCAGAGGTTTGGTGACACTGGAGTCAATATTCAATCCTAATGACCAGTTTTGTAAAGAGAAAGAAAACATTAAGGTCAAGGGAGATGATTTAGAACCTATTTTTTTGGGGAAGGAAAAACACTCCAAATTGGAAAAGTCAAGCACTGAACAAGAGAGATATGAATTCATACAAATTTTCCAAGAATTTCCATATGTTTTCACCTAGAGTTATGAAGACTGTGAGGATTCAATCCAAAGTTGGCACAACATACAATAGAACTGGATCCAGATGCTAATCCCATCAGGAAGAAGAAAATACTATTCAACCCACACATTGAGCCTCTAATGAAGAAAGAGTTGAACAAGCTGATAGAGGCAAGCATTATATTCCCAATCAAGCATTCAAGCTAGGTTACAAACTTGGTACTAGTCAGGAAGAAGAATGGAGAAATCAGGTTGTGCATGGACTTTCGAGACTTGAACAGAGCATCTCTCAAAGACCACTACCCACTCCCTTCAATGGAACAAATCTTACAGGTAGTATCCGGCTTAGAAATATTTTCTCTCCTGGATGGATACTCAGGGTATAATCAGATAATGGTGAAAGAAGATGACCAGTTCAAAACAGCTTTCACCACTAAGTGGGGCACCTATGCCTACAAGAAGATGTCATTTGGATTGTCTAATGCCGGAGCATTTTCCAGAGGGTGACTGACATGGCATTCAAGTGGTTTATCAACAAAATTGTACTAATATATCTTGACAATATCACTATGTTCTCTAAAAATGTAGCGGATCACCTCTTCCATCTGAGATAGGTATTTCAAAGATGTAGGAGATTTGGGGTATCATTGAATCCTAAAAAGTGAATATTCCTAGCTCACTAATGCAATCTCCAATGCCATATTGTGTCAAAGGAAGGATTGACGATCGACCCAGAAAGAGTTGAAGCAATTTGAGCATTACCTTTGCCAAATTTGTAATCAATTTTATTCGTATGTTTGTGCTAAAATTTTCCACTCTTGTGAAGCCAATAACACTGATGTTGAAGAAGAGCACGAAATTTAGGTGGATAGCTAAGGGAAAAGAAATTTTGAAGCCATCAAAGAAGCCATATCCCAAGCTCCAACTCTCATCAATCCAGACTTTTCCAAGGACTTCATGCTTTATGCCTTTGGTGGTGGGGACACAATTTTTGTAATCCTAGTGCAACAAAATAAAGAGGGATCTAAACAACCAGTTGCCTTCTTCAGTCAAGGCTTGGAGGACTATGAAGTGAGGTACTCCTTCATCGAGAAGCATGTCCTTACAGTGATCAGGAGCTTAAAGAAGTTCAAACACCTAGTCTCAAACAACAGGATCCAACTGTTAGTTTCTCATGTGGGAGTCAGGGAATTCCTTTTGAATAAGGATGTGAATGAGAAACATGCAAGATGGATCACTTGTGTCATGGAATATGACATTGAAATTAAGGTCACTAAGCTAGTTCGTGGAAAGGGACTATGTGAACAACTAGCCTTGAGTCAACAAGTTGATGCAAGAAATGGAAATGGAGTTGTTTTGGTACTACAAGATGGTCAAGAATAAGAAAATGATAATGTGTCTATTCCTTGTTGGACTCATAATATGATGCACTTCCTGCAAATAGGCCTATGCCCTCTAGAAATGAGAAAAGAAAAAAGGAGATACTTCGATTACAAGCCATTCCATATGTGCTTGTTGATGGTGTTTTGTTCAAAAGGGACATCAATAGTGTTCTACTGAGATGCATTAGAATAGGTCAAATCGAGAAGGTGTTATAGGAGTTTCACGATGGAGAAGCTAGAGGTCATTTTTCTCCACAGTAACAACTCTCAAGATAATGAAGGCGGGATATTATTGGCCCACAGTGTTCAAAGGATTACACTTGGATCAAGAAGTGTAAAAAATGTGCATTCTTCACAGGCAAGGAAAGATTAACAACACTCCCATTGCACCCAATTTTAGTTGACCAGCCATTCATGCAATGGGGATTGGAATTCATTAGGTTCATCAATCCAAACTCAAGCCAAGGCCATAAGTGGATCCTCACAACAACAAACTATTTCACCAAGTGGACTAAGGCGGTAGCACTCAAAGAAGCAAACGAGTCTAGCATACTAGACTTTTATGAAGGGATAGTGACTAGGTTTGGAGTACCACCACTATCATATCAGAAAATGCATTGGCATTCCTAGGTTCCAAGATCATAGAATGGGCTATTAAGAATGGGATCTACTTGAGCACCTCTTTGAATTATTACCCACATGGTAATGGGCAGGGAAGATTCCACAAACAATAATTTACTAAGAATCATTAGAAGGACTCTAGATGAAAATCAAAGGATATGGCATACAAAGCTAAAATCAGCATTATGGGCTAACAGGATCACACCAAATAGATCTACAAGTAATTCCCCTTATAAGCTGGTCTATGGGAAAGAGGCAGTGTTTCCTATATCATTAGAGCTTCCCGCATTTGAAATCATGAAGTAGTTGGAATTATCTGAGTTTGAACCGAACGAGCCTAGGTATGCATAGCTGATGGAATTCAAGAAATCGAGATAACCTTTAGTTCAAATGATAGAAACAAATAAAGCCTTAGTCAAATGGTGGTTTGATAAGAAAGCAAGAGCAAGGACCTTTTAGGAAGGGGACGTAGTTCTAAAGTGGGATGTAGATAAGGGAAATCCAGGAAGCCATTCTAAATTCGATGTTATTTGGATTGGCCACTACATGGTCACAAGATGTAAAAGTAGTAGTTCCTTCCAATTGTCTACGTTGGATGGAGAGGAGCTTTTGATTCTCGGTTAATGGAATATATCTTAAACATTTTTACTAAAAGGAAAATGTTTCACCATTGTAAATATTAGCTTAGGATTTTAATTCCTCTAAGTGCGTGTGCACATTATCTTGTTATAGTGTAGGTTTCAATTTCCCTAAGTGCTTTGGCATAGGTTTCATTGCTCCTAGGTTGAATCATTGTGCAATTCAATGTGCCTCTAAAGGTGAATGTTGTAGCAGTCCATTTCAGGGGTAGGTGAATGTTCCAGTCAAGACAATTTTTTACTCTCAGAAATCTCACCTTTGATATTTTATTATGAAAATTGAGAGTTAGCAAGCAGCCCAACTCGAGGTTTCACGAATGGATCAAGTCATAGGATATCATTCATGACTCCACGCCCGATGGATACTTCAAGGCAACTGATATTTTCACCTAGCAAACAGGTGATCCCGTGAGTTGCCAAATTGTTATCCAATTTTTCCTCTCAATTTTTTTTGATCAAACACGACCTTACACATGAGGAAATGGAGAGTTCGATTCAGTCGTGCGAGCTCACATTCGATCCCAAAAATCAAGTTGGAGGCGAGGCTCGAAAGTGGAGAAGCAAGGTCGGGAAATGAGGCCAAGTAATGTTAAAATAGATCAAAGCTCAACAGAAAAAAATGGAGAAAGAGAGTGTTCACTCAAGGCCCGAATCGGGTAAGTATAAAAGTGTCAGCAGAAGCCTCCACGTTTCTTATCAAAGCAAAGTTCAAAGGTAAATCCAAAGACAAGTTCATAAACACTCGTTGGTTGTCCACATGTCTATGGCCCAAAAAATTTGAGCCAGTCATTGAAAAGTCGAAGAAAAGCAACAGAGCCAACACAAGCCTCCATGTGCCTCATCGATGCAACTTCAAAGATGTGATAGAACGGGAAATCCCTAAACTAGCGTAGGGTCTCCACATGTCTAGATCCCAAAAAGGTAGTGTTTGTATCCAAATTGATTCTCCCTTGGAAACCGAGAAGCATCAAAGATTTAGCAAGACACTTAGAGACAGAAAGATCATATTATGAGTCGTTTTGTATCCAGGGAGGAGATTTGTTTGACTCTTTGTCACTCGGACATCAGAGAAATGGATAGCACCTTCATTAAGGATTTGATCTATCCTGACTTCTTTAGGCCGTGCCTTTCGACCAGGGTGAGAGGACCCATTTTGTAACCTCTGTCGGTGAAGGAGAATGAAGATATCCCTCTTTGATAAAATTTTAAAGGGGACCCTAAGAAAATATGATCAATGCACCACAATTTAACTCTCATGAGTTGTCACTTCTAAAGAATGGTGATATTTCCTAAATAGGGTTGAAGGTTACTAGAGACATTATGGGATCCTGATTGCTTCTACATATTTTGGTAGTAGATTCTATTATTTTATGGACACACAGGGAAAACAGGGTTTGTTCAGGATGGATTCATTGTTTTTTGAATAATTTTGGTGGGAGATTAAGTAGGATAAAATTGATTATGCTAGATCTTTGAGAACCTTCACAACAATTGGAATACTAAATGACAGAAAGCTTTAGAATAGCTAAAATATTCCTTCAACCAAAATTTGTGCATCAATGGAGGCCCATATTTACATGGTTTCACACAATATCAAAGATTTTAACACAAAGGATCAAGATAACGATTCAATTAAACATTAAGACCCCTTGTTCCTCATGCCTAAGATACACTCAAAGGCTTACAGAAAATCTGTATCAACAAATGACAATAAAGTGATTTTAAATTGTTTATCTCATTGCAGGATGAGGGCTCTTCTTAAAATGAAATTGAAAATGCCATTAAACTATCACAGGATGATATCATGTGTAATTCAGAGGAATTTAACACAAGATTGCAATGGGAATAAGAAACACTACTTGTAGACATTATGAAATAAAAAAGACACAAATTGGTCCAAGATTGAGACAGATTAATTTGAAATTCATTAGATTCATCAAGCGGGAAAGTTTCTTTGAACATTCTCATCTTCAAGGAAACACCATCACATAAGGATATGCACAAAAAACAAAGGAATATAGAAAATCAACGTTGCTTCACCCCCATACCATGACCAGGTGTCTAGTCAGAATAGTTCACCTTTTCCAAGCACCCCACACAGCCAGTTAAAAATGGTAGTTTGGAACAATTATGGACATCCACCTACACACGAAGGAGATGAGTCTTCAGTCTAATGTTGTAGAAGAGAAGGTCCATCTTACACAAAACAACAACCACTCTCCAAACCCCATGCTACCAACAGAAAAAGGAAAGGAAACTCCTCAGCATGCCTAACACAAGTCCCCAAACAAAAGGAAAAAAAACAAACAATGTTTCCTTGTCTCCCACGCCAAACATGCCAATTAAATGGCCATAAAGAAGATAAACAGGGAGGATTTTATCCCCAATCCCAAGGCATATCAACGCCTCCACATGCCAAAAGACCACGAGGTAAGGAAACCAATAGTCATTTGCCCAACAAGGAAAATTAAATTCTCTTAAATAATGGCAGGTTGGTGGAAGCAATGTAAAATTTTCCTTTAATTAAATTATAAAAAAACATGAATGAAGGCTTGAATGAGCAAGGAGGAAAAAACTATTTGTTGGAGTTTCAAAGGCAACGCAGACAATGACCACCATGGCGCCACAATGGAGATCTCTTCCTTTTCTCTAAATGAGGCTCAAGCTACATACACGATCAATAATAAAATTAAATAGCTTAGAGGTAATTAATAATAATATAGGTAAAAATTGACACTAAAATAAAATAGTTGTCAATTAAAAATTAAATAATAATATTATTATTATGATTGTTCTTATTATTATTTTTACAACCGAAAATAATTAATAGTCATACTAATAACGACCGACAATCAAGCTTGAAAAAATGAGAACAAGATTTTCCTTTAATAGGGTAATCGAATAGGGTGCTATGGACACCCTCCACAAGAAACACCGACAAGGACATGAAAATAAAAAATAGGGAGGAAGGATGTTAATCCTTTTATGTGACAAGGTCGAAGCCAACTAATGACCCACGGAAACTCACACAAACGTTCGATCCCTAGAATAGGGTCGTCAAAGCGAGGACTGAAGTAACCATCGAACGAGGTGTTACATAAACTAAGTTTGACTTTTATAATTAGGTTATTTTCTATATTTCTTATTTAAATAACACAAAAATCTGGAGATATCATCATAAATTTCACAACGAGAATGCACTATATGATATTAAATTCGATATCATTTAAGATGCATATCTAACTTTTACAATAAAAAAATTGAGGATCAAGATAACACCTATATGTAGATGAACATTTACCTTAACACCTAATATCTAAAATATTAAAAACTTCAATTATAAACTCGTTTATACTTCGCAAAATGTTGTAATATCCTCTACATTTTCATTTAACATGTATATCTAACCCCCTTTTTTACCATATGTAAATTTGAACCAAAAGGACACTTATAGTTAAATGCACAATTCCCCAAAACACATATATTTTAATAATAATTCACACACAATAAGAGATGATTAGGGCATATATTCATTTCATTTCATTTCATTTCATTTCTTAACTAAGGGAGGAGAGAGAAAGAGATGAGGAAGAGAGAGAAACACTATTTTCCCAAAAGTCAAATTTCACATGCCAAGCCACAAGATAGAGTTTCAAACAATTATTTACAAGTGTTAATAAGTTTCCATTATGATTTTATGACTTGACTAGGGTCCTAAGACTTTCTTTCACATTTTCCTACTCGTTGCAAAAATGTCCAATTTTGCCTTGGAGGCTAAGAAAGTGCATTAAAAAATAGTCCTCCGATAAGTAAATTCACGATGGGTGAACTCCTATGTATCAACGTATATACCAAGAATCCACAGGATTTAAGGAACTCACAATTGGAAAATGGTGTACAATTGGTGAATGGTTTTTCTGGAGCCACTGATCGTAATCGGTCAAGTTTTACCTAGTCAAAAAGTGACCGAAGGCCTACAAAAGCTAGTTTCCTATCTAACTAGGAATGTTTTTTTCCCAAACCAGAGGTTTTAAGAAATTTTCTAGTAAAAATACTAGAGGTTTGCAAAGGCGGACAAGAAGTTGGTTGTCCAGTGTCTAGACAGGAGATGAAACAAAAACCAAGTTTTAGTTTTAGGATCTTCCTAAAAGTGTGAAATATTGTAAAAGGGATCCTAGAAGAGAGACGAAGAGAGTGAAAATGCTCAAACAGGGTCCAACTAATGTTTGACGTGACTCTCTATATAATAAGGAACACATACGATGTTTGACATCACTTGTATGTGGCTCAGAGTATTGTTTTTCAAGTCTCTGGAAATTGTATTTTTCCTAACTTTGCAAGGTAGACATAAATGGTTGTTTTAGTTAACTCATCTAGCTCTCATGATAACTAATGGACATGAGCACATAGTTTAGACACCCTAGGTTTAGAAAATTCATGAGGTTGTGGTACCAAGTGTAAATGATGTTCAATAGTAAATCGCTTACATAAACCATGAGGTGGGGTTTTATTATTTTACACTAAAAGTTTGGTTAGAATATCCAATGGTTTAAGCATCTAATGATTTAATATTTCAATTATATTGCAAATGAAAAACCAATTTATATAAGAATTATAAAAGATGAAGGTAAGGAGACCATTCCCATTCAAGAACGACTCGGTGAAATAGCTGCTCTATACAGGTCCCCCAACATTTCACGAGACTAGAAAATGATACCACACATCACCCACTTTAATAAAGACACCTTCGAAAAACATTTTTGGAGATAAATTTCATGAGGAATATCTTAAATAGTGCATTATTGGTCTTAACAAAAAAACTCTTGAAGAGAAATTTTGACTGGGATAGTTTTCTAATGATTAAATGCATATTTGAGCTATAATTCATGCTTGATAAACTCAAGGAGCCATTTATATTCAGTTAACCGATTTCCAACAACACACGCTAATCACATTTAATAGTGTGATATTTCTAGGGGTTTACATTGCTTTCCAATGTTAATAATATGTCTTTTGAGACCTTAGTAAGCTACCAAATAAACTTAGATTTGATATCTTCTTCAAGAGGATCTCGTCAAAATTTTTCAAGATTCAAAGTGTCTGGGCCATAGGATGGAAAATAAATATGATTTTGGAGAACTCAATGGCCTGAATTTTTTTTTTAAAATTAAAAAAACTTGTATTTTATTTCTTAGAAAACTCCGTGGAACCAAATAATTGATTATTTGTGATCAATAAGATCTTAGATTTCTTATGAGAAGAAACGTGATCAAGCTATGGGAGATATTCTCAATCTGTAGAAACTTTAAATAACCCTTGGGGGACTAAAAGAGAGAGTTGATGGTTCATCAATCGGATCAAGTAAATTTTATTTTCTACAAAGAACATATAGGTGGGAATGGCTAAGCAATCGGCTTTCCAACTTCAATATAGCATCTGGGCACTTTATTTTGTGAATAAGCCCATGTCTTCTACGAACCATGAAGCATGATAATGCTCCTCCAAATCCTCAATCTCTCTCTTTATTCTTTTCCCTTTTGTTGAAAACAAGAAACAAAACAATGGCAAGAAGTCGTTTTCCTTCCTTTTAGAGACAAATTGACCAGCTTCAGACACAAATACACATCCATATACATCAATTTATATATCACGGTATTAGGGGATCAAAAGGGAGAAGAT
The DNA here is from genome assembly GCA_018340775.1 of Taxus wallichiana var. yunnanensis. Classification (NCBI taxonomy): domain Eukaryota; kingdom Viridiplantae; phylum Streptophyta; class Pinopsida; order Cupressales; family Taxaceae; genus Taxus; species Taxus wallichiana. Next base: position 297,900,834 of record CM031241.1, read on the forward strand.
GGTCATTGTATACACAATGAACTACACAATAAAACCCCTACAAACCATACATAAATTGTAATTGTCCACCATTTTTGTGACCTCTGAAAGGAATCAGAGATTCATTTGATAGAGGGAAAAGCCATAGAAAAAACACCTCTTGTATTTCTCGAGATTTCCACCAAACTGGTGACATTTTAGAGTTTTCATGGCCTGAAATTAAGTTGAGATACATGCCAATATAGCCTATGAAATCAGTATATCATTAGCTGACATATATTCCTCCCTCTGGTAGATGACCTCACTTCCACTATTAAATTTCCGTTAAATTTTATGCGTAGACCATTGGGTTTTCAACATGGTTTTTTCCTTGGAAAACAAGTAAAGTTTTTTTCTTAAATGCGAGGAAGTGACATGTATGATGTTGATTGAGGGTTCCCATACCAGAAAAAAGGTTTTACCTCATGACAATCTCCTCCCCCATGTCTCTATCTCACCTTCTCTTATTGAATATCTTCCACCGCTATTCTCTTTTATTTTATTTTTTTTTTTTACATTATATTTCATTTTCTAATTTATTTTTTCTTTTATTAAAAGAAATAAAATGGGGCATTACATCTCCCTCCCCTTATAAGAGCATCGTCCTTGATGAAACACAATACAAAGATTATAAGGGGTTCTCATGAGCTAGGAGGAAACAATAAAAGTCTCATGTCACCAAAAACAATACTTGTTGCTAAATCAAGACCACAAGGAAGAAGGGATGTTTGAAAAGTTGTTAATGTTTTGTCAATATTGAAATTTTTAGTTTACTTTATTAATTAGTCTTTTTCTTTAAAGTATTTATTAATCTCAACTCTTAGTATTTCATTGTTTAAGTTTGTTTTTATGTCTTATGTTTGTGGGTGCCAAACAGAACTGACATAACAATACCACATCAGGGTCACACACAACACTAATGGTTCATAAGACATCATGATATGTACCCTCATGACTATATCACATCACAATAACTCAACTGAACCATGGAAAGAACATACATATCCCTCACAACACAATACTTGTCACACATGCTTCGACACAAAGGTACTTGTAACATAAGTAGACTACAACAACATGGAATTCCCAACATGTACACATACATGGGTTTCACACAACTCAAAACCATAACTATGTAGCTATATAGGGTCAAGATGGAAACAAAATCATACCAACAATGAGGAGCATCAATCCTCAACATCAAAAAACACAACCAGACTCACAAGAGTACACATAAATCATAACACCAACACCATACACCTCCCAAAACATCACAAAACAACTCCATATACCTCCCAAAGCATCACCAACAACTACATATGCCTCCCAAAGCATCAAAAACATAAAAAAAAAACTCCAAGTGCACTAATCACACACACACAAGTCTCTTATGTCTCCCTCAAGTATCTTATGTCTCCCTCAAGTATCTTATGCCTCCCTCAAGTCTCTTATGTCTCCCTCAAGTCTCTTATGTCTACCTCAAGTCTCTTATGTCTCCCTAAAGGGGTTGGTCACACAATTTCCCTAGGTCCATAGAGTCGAGACACCCCTAACCCAAGTGACATCATAACTTGTGGTTCAACAACTTACTAGTTATCTATAAGTCCTTAGGGTGTACCCCTATACAAAGAAGCGGATCCACGAGTTCCGTTGGTATCCAAATTCGTTCTCCTTTTCAAGCCGAGCAAAAGAACACAAATTCAACAGGACCTTAGCGCAAGATAGATCATAAATGCATATCGTTTTGTAGCTAGGGATGAAATCTAATTGACCCTTTGTTACTCGAGTTTGTGGAGAGATGGATAGCACCTTAAAAGGATGTGATCTTATCCTAACTATTTTAGGTTGTGCCTTTCAACCAAGGTAAGAGAACCTATTTTGTAACCTCTGTTGTTGAAGGAGACGTAGATATCTTTCTTTTACAAAACTTTTATAGAGAAGACCTTGGGGAAACTATGATCAAGACACCAAATCGACTCTCGCGAGTTGTCACTTCTAGATTATGGGGATATTTTCAAACACAAGGCTAAGGTTACTGAAGACATTTGGAATCCTGATCTATTCTACGTACTTTAGCAAATGGATTTTTGTTCTTTTGTGGATATAAAAATAAAAACAGGAGTAGTTCAGGGTAGGATTGGTTATTTGAATAGTTTTTTGGTGGGAGATCAAGAAGATATATTGGAATTTTCCAGATCCTTGAGAAAATTCACAACAAACAGAAAACTCAATAACAGAAAGGTTCAAAATAGTTAAAACATTCCTTCAACTAGAAGATGTGCTTCAATGGAGGCCCAGACATGTAATTTTTCACTCAATCTTTGAGATTCTATCATGAAGGATCTAGTTATAAGACCCAAAAATATCAAAATATAAGATCACCACTCCCGAGGTACACCCAAAGGCTTCAAACAATCCTTGTCAACATATGAAAGAAAAGTGATTTTAAATATTTTATTTCATTCCCAGATGAAAGATCTTCTGAAAAATGAAATTGTAGATGCCACTAAACTATCACAAGGATTGAGATTTGTGTGATTCAAATAGATTTTGATACAATATTACAATAGGAACAAGAAAAACTACTTGCAGACATTCTGAAAGTGAAATAAACAAAAACATTTTCCAAAGATTTGACACAAATTAACTCAAAATTTATCATATTCATTAGCAAGGGAGAGTTATTTAAACAATCTCAGAGCTTGTTGATGGCTATACACTTGTAACTAACTCAACATGAATGAAAATCTAACACAAAGGAAGTTAACCTGGCTTCTCAGAAATTTTTCTCAGAGGATGAGCTTTTCTCAAAATTTTCTCATGAAAATGAACCCATACAATTTACATGAAAAATTCATGCAATATATACCTTTTACTCAGTCACTCACTATGCGCCTCAAACATTCCCTCCAAAAGTGGAATATTCGAAGCACCTTTGCTTTGCAATATTTCTTGAAACTGACATTTAACAAACTCACAAAAAGTTTCTAGTTATTCTTTCAAAAGGTGAATCATTTCAAATAGTTCATCATTCTTCAAAGTGGAAGCACGTTTTACATTTCCCACACATGTAGATCCCTTTCATTTCATCATTTCAACTTTTCCCTTCCCAATTTTTTACTCTGCAACTTTGGATATGGTAATTCACAATTTTCACAAACCAGAGTAAAAAATCATTTGAAAAATGCCTTGGATTCACAAATTAAACCCCAAATTGATTAATTCAGACCCTGTAGGCCAAGACGACACGAATTGGTAAAAAATTTGATGAATATTGATTCAAAAAACACATCTCCAAACTTCCTCGATCTCAAATGGCGGCCAAATTGGTGAAATGCACAAACCGCCGATTTGTTCCTCGACTTCATATTTGAGCCATCCATGTGGAAAATCCAGTAAAAGTGGGCCTTGGGACATCTTTTTACCTTTTTACTACTTTTGGAAAATTTGGAAAGTTTCTTTATTTCCTATGTCGCTCTGCTCGATGAGATTTGGGCCTGACACATGGCATAATATGAGTGGATATGGAGTCACGGCTCAATTTTACACATTTTACATCTTTCTGGAAAAAAGGAAAAAAATTCATTTTTCCTCCATGGCTCCGCCCTTCTAGTTCAAGTTTCTAAAGTGGGTCCCAGTAGAACCCCAGGTCCCTTTATGCCTTTAACTCACTTTTCCCTCAAAGGGAAAAAATTTCACTTTTCCTCCGCCAGCCCGCACCTCTACTATTGACTTCTGAAATGAATTTTGACTTTTTATCCTCGGGATTGCGGATTAGTTTGATACTTTGAGTCATTTGAATACAAGAGGAAAATTTTCTAAGTTGCCCCCCATGGTCCGTCTCCCCACCTCTTTGTCTTTTCAAACTGTCACGTGTGACCATAGTGCATGTTGAGGTGGTTTAAAAATTTTGATACCTTAAACAAGCGAGGGGTGTCCATGTGTCCTGTTCCAGCGAGATTTTTCTAAATGCTTGAAGCTCAGTGGAAGGAACCACATGTCATACTCCGAGGAAATATCCTTTTGGCTATTGAAAATTATAAGTAAAACACAAAGCAAACAACGGCCTCCATGTGTCATCCAGACGCTTATTTAAGATGGTGCCTAAAATGGAGACCTTGAATGAGTGTGAGCTCGCCACATGTCCTGTTCCGCCAAACTGCTCCAACTGCATAAAAAAATTATCCAAGTCCGGGCCAAGCAACGAGAATCCTCCACGTGTCCTCTCGGTGTGTTATCCCCGTTTTGAGTTCACGAAAAACGATCGGATAAACCCTACAAAATTTTCGAAGTAATTTTGCATTATGGCCTCTTTTAAAGAAAATCGGGTTTTACCAACAGCTCGACATACCTGAGTTTAAACTTGCTTTGTGTCGCGTGACCTCCGAAATCCGAAACCCGCCTTGTATTGAGAAGACCCTTTGTATTCGGGTTTTCGGAACCCCAAAGCATCGGAACATCCATGATCCAAAACATGTTTTATGCGCCATGTTCTCCGATTCCCGAAGTCCGCTCAATCCTTTGTATTCGGGTTTTCGGGGCTATGTAGCACCTAAGCACTTCATGTTTTGTGCTCTATGTTTTCCGAAACCCGAAACCCGGAATGCACTAAATCTCTTCGTGTCGGGTTTTCGGACCCCTCCAACATGCTGACATGGCATTCATGCCGAATGGTTGGTGAGTTGGCACGTGCCGAGCTGAAGTGTATTTATTACTAATTTTCTTATAAATACGTGGATTTCCACGTCATTCTTACCATTCATATTTTTAATTCGTGGATTTTTCGCATGCTCTTCCGCTTTCAAAACCCGCAAACTCGCATTACCCGATTTGGATCGTTTGTTTTCGATCTTACCTGTCTCGAATCGAAGGTATTTTTCTTCCCTTCTTTATTTTTGATTTTTATGAATCGATTGCGCGTATTTTCTTTCCAATTTCTTGCCAGTTGTTGAAGGTTTTCTTCCCTTCTTCTTTCTGTGTTGTTTTGGAAAGGGTTTTGGGTTTTTAGGGTTTATTTTCTTTTTGAGACTATCAATTGATGCTGTTTCTTCCAAAATTCTAATTATATGCATGATGTATGGAATATGAATAACAAAAAAGAAAGGAAGTTGTATATGTGGAAATACAGGAAAGACTTTGTTTTTGCTTCTCGGTTTTTGAAAACTGTTTTGCAGATTCAAAGGCCCGGAGTATAAAGGAAGCTTGAAGTATCGGGGTTTCTCAACATTCCGACCTCAACAGTAAGTGTCGGGAATCTCCGAAGTTCCGTCATCAAAAGTGGGCGCCGGGTTTCCTCCCGTGTCCGCCATTAACAGTGAGTGCCGGGTTTCCGCCTGTTTCCATCATCAAAAGCAAGTGTCGGGCTTTGCCAAAGTTCCGACAGATCAAACTTGTCGGGTTCCTCAAAGTTTTCCGACATCCTCTTCAGCGTGTTGGGTTCTTCTCTTCTTCCAGCGCATTCATTCAATCGGGATTTCCAGTTTGAACAGCATCACCTGAGTTCCGAGCCTTTCTCCCTCCAACATTCTTCATGTCGGACCCTGTTCCATTTCAGGAGAAGGCCGAGAAGTCTAGCAGATGAAGTACAAATTTAAGAAACAAGAATCCCCATCATATATTGATTGTAATTATGATATCGTGGGATACTTGAACTTGGCAAAATAGATATGGACGACTTTTTTTGAATAGGGTGAAGAGTTCTTCTCAAACCCCATGGATGATGGCTTTAGCTAACGGTGGCTTGCCCCTTGCGCAAAGAGCTTTCCCATGTCCGCCAATGTCCAGAGTTTGTTTTGGCTTGTTCATCCAGATTCGACTCGGCTTCTCGTTCAGTGAGGAATCAGGATGGTGAGGTAGTCATCAAACTAGATGGAGCGTATTTTGATGATCTCCTGAAACTACCTAATTTCGAGGAGTATGGGGACCTAAATATCAAGTCGGCTCGAAGGCTGGGACAAGAACTGTGAAAAATTGCATTAAGGATGTCAATAAGAAGTTCTTGGTCAAGGCAAAACCAGTAATATCTAGATTTCCAAGAACTATTCCTAGATGTGATTTCATACAAGAAATCAATGACATTATCACCCTGCTGAGCCGGGTTTTTGGCTTGCCGGAATCAAATTTATTTCATGGATGGATGTATCAGTTTATGGTCACCATCAAGAAGAACCAACAAGGGATTGACTGGGGAACCCTTATCAGTAATGAGATTGACTCTCAGATGACGATGGTCTTATCGACCGGAAAGTTTTATATGTTCTCATATGTGGCCTATGCAGCAGCTGGGATGAGGAGCTATCCCGGACTGGATACTAAAGGAAGCAGAACGACAAACCCAGTCTATAAGTATTATCCTCAAATAACAAAGAAGGGGTCCAAGGATCATTTTAGGAGGGTGAATGACGCCTTTTTCTACGAGAACATCTGCCGGCTGAACCCAGGGCTAAGAAAGACAAGGGTATCAGACGAAGCTTGGACTGAGGTATCTAAATGGGGATGTATCTTCTTACAGTTCAAGAAGTTTACCTACCTTCGAACGGTCATGTACTGGGAGAGCCTTTCCGTCTGCCTCGCTATCCAGGGGATAGATTGATACTAATAGAATTGGTCAGACAGCTATTGGATTTTCACAAATTTCAACAGAGCAAGCATAAGGCAGCAGTATCCTTCCCAATTTCTATTGGGAGATATACTTGCTCAATGGTGGCAAAGGCTAAAAATGTTGAATGTGAACTCCAGGAGAAATTAAAGAAGCATATGAAGTCTCGGGATGGTTTTGACATCCGAGGAGTACTTAGAACCTATGGAGCCCAACATCTGCACAGCCCGACATTGAGGATATCTGGGTGGATCTGCGTAACGAAGTTGCAGTTCGCAGAAAAGATAATAGTAGGTTAACTATTAATGAGATTCAGACGCTAGAGCTTTCTGATTTGCCAGATGGCACAACTGACAATGAAAGTGTGTTGGATATGTCCTATGATGGGCTTAATGAAGATCGATACGTTTTCCCACCTATTGATTGGTCGGCCAGCGAAAAAGCCTCTATCACAGATAGGTCGGCTCTCATTCTTGCTCGCACCAAAAAATGGCTCTCTTCTTGGGGCATGAATTTTAAAGATGACAAGTTTCCAAAGTTGGCTGAAACGGAGGTGGGGCCCTCCCAAAAGAAAAAGGACAAAGAATCTTCTGGGGGGTCTATAAAAATCAGGATCCCCAAGAAGAGGAAAGAAAGACAAATCTCTTCAATTGTCTCTTCAGCTCAAACGGTGGTTGTGCCAGAATCACCAACACCACCAGAAATAGGGGAGATTAATTTAGAAGAAGGAGGAAGCCAGCTCTTGACTTCACCATTTGCTGATTGCTCAACTGGAGAGACCTTATCTCTTGCATTCAAGGCTTTGGAAACTGAATCATGCCTCCCCCTCAACAACCATTTCAGCCTCCTCGTTCCGCATCCACTTCTTCAAGCATGGCCAATATTTTCTCCGGGCTCTCACCCCTCTCTCGTTGGAACTCAAGTGATCACCAACACTCCCCACAACCTCGTGCCTCTATTCATTGCACCTACTACCACGTTGGCTGTTGTTCCCCCTCCAATAGTATAATCTTCTCCCCTTGAGAGTAGAATACCGATTCTTACAACATTGGAAATTTCCTCCGATACTCCACAATGGTTACTCGAGCAAACTCGAGGAAGAGGAAAGTGATTGTACCCTACCACCTTTGATTTCAGCTCACTCAAGGCTTCTACATGCGAGATCAGCCAAGAAACCCAAAACAATTTCAAGGGTTTTGGTAGATGCTTCGGGAGATAAGTTTACAGAGATTGCCACTCCCTACCGGCCGACAAAACTAGAGAGGATATAACAGCTTCCGATTATCGATAACCAAGGTGGCTCTAGGAAAGTGACGACGAAGGAAGCGCAACAAGATGCACGGGCTTCCATAGACGTCTTTGTGCCAAAGTTGAAAGAAACAAAGGACAGCAGAAATGAGCTTAAGGAAAAAGTGAAGCGATTGACGAGGTTTTGATTAAACTCTCAACACCCCGAATCCATACCATCTTCTTCTCAGATCTCGCTGGATTTGATTTCTCATCGCTGCCTATGATTGAGAAGATTGCTAAAAAAGGAAGGGTGGTTGATGAATGGATCCAAAAGATGCTCCAACAGGGGAAAGAAGTAATTCAAGACGTGGTGAAGGTTCATAAGTCTTTGGGGGAGATTCAGAAGGAAGGAGAGAAGATGGATGGGGAATTCACTGAAGAAATTGGACAACTTGATTTGACTTGTGAAGCTCTCTAAGTGCTAAAGAAAATACCAGCACATCTCTTGGTAGAAGAAGGCATTCTTCCACATACAGATAAACACTTTCAGCTGACCAAGGCCATCAAGTTCAGAGTAAAGATCCTCAACGAAGCCTGCAGCAAGTTGAGAGAATCAAGGGATAAATTGATCGATGGGAAAAGTGATCTGGAAGAAGAATTGCTAAAGATTTGTCCGAAGGTGTCAGTTGGGAACTCAGGTATCCTATCAGCAGATGATCTCTTCAAACAAGTTCAGGAATCTATTCAGCATGAACCTGTACACGGATTTGACCTTGAAGTCATTGGTCAGTTTGTAAGGATTGAGCACACTTTAGAGGCCTTAAGAAAGCTCAGCAAAGGATTGAAGAAACTTCCCGGCACTGCCAGTGATGTTCATGAAACCTGCGAAATGTGGAATGATCATTCCACTGCGCCTGATGAGAATGAAATGCAAGGCATTATTCGGAAGTTCCAGGAGTTTCGTAACAAACAGTCTCAGCTGGAGGAGGAGAAAGAAGCAGAAGCAAAAGATGATGATTCGGATTAAGTCCCAACGTCCCATGTCATTTCTATTTTTAGATTGACATGTCTTTTCTTATTTCCGTTTTGTCATATTTTTAATTCATACTTTGACTTGATCTCCTGCGTGAGAGTCATGCAAAACTGAAACTCCAGTTAACATGCTACTCTTTAGGATCTGTCCTATTTTATCTCTAGTTCCTTTTGTTATAAATAAGGGATGCCTGTGCATTCAAAAGGGTCGAGAATTTTTGAAGCATTAAGAGGCTATTGGAAAGGAGAAAAACTTTGTGTTTTCTTTCAATCATTTTGAAGAATAGAAGTTGATATTGTTTTGCAGACTTTGTGTTGTGAAATATATCTTATTTAAGACAGTGTTCTTATGTTCATGATCTTAAAGCTATTCTTTGCATAGAATCTCAGTGTTTCTAATTATCTCGACACTATATCTGTGATCTAAAACTCGTATGATTATTTCGTGCTCTGTGTTTACTCGAAAGAAAATACGTTTCTCCCATTTCTTTTCTACCCTGCTTCTTTCATCATGTAATGGGCTTTCTAACCTATTTCACTTACGAAAGCAATATCCTTGAATCGTGTGAATGTGGATTTCGGGATTTCATCCCAACCCCCAATGGTTAGATTAGTGTGAATATTGTATATATTATTTACTGTGTTTTAGATTAGCAATAAACAGTAGCCTCACTTTTGTCTTTGAGGAGGGATTTAATCCCAGCGTGGTTGAACCTCATATTTTGGTTTGACAAAATATCCAACCAACAGTTTTTGGTGACTCCGCTGGGGAATACGGATCAATAGTATAAAGCTTATCCTCTCGGTGTCTGGTGACTCCATATTTGCCTTATTTTTAATAAGATCTCCTTTCACCAAGTGCTGGCCAGAGGATCTTCACTCGGTCTCGCCGAGCTCAAGGTGAAATTGATCCACTCTTCGAGTTACTGCAACGAAAGACAATTTCAGCCTTTCTCCCAACAATACGTTGTTTCTAACCGAACCAGAAGTTCTTCGCCTGTTCGGAGAAACTGGATCCCTGAAGAACGGGAAGCATCTGCAACTTGTCGTGCACTACTCTTGTCTGATACTCGGATCCCTGTACGCACTCTTTTCAGAAGGATGGCGGTTCAACCTGTGCCTTGGGGTGCAGTTATTGGTCCTCTTTCCTTGACTCCTCCATTGAATGAGTTACCACGTGGATCTCGTAAAAATATTCCCAAGTTCAATGGAGATGGGAAGCAGCATCCTGATGAGCACATTGCATCTTTCTTTGTTGCATGCGGTGTCCTTGGAGTGGCCCATGAAGATGTCTCCGTCCGACTCTTCGTTGAAACGTTGCAGGGTGTAGCAGCCGAATGGTTTTATCACCTTCCAAATGCATGCATCCCAAACTGGGCTACCATGCGGACTAAGTTCGAAGCACATTTCAAACCAGCTGAAGATTCCCATGCTTTGTTAGCTCACTCATGCATATGAAGAAGGAATCGCATGAACCTATGCAGAATTCGTGGCAAAGTTCAACAAGCTGATCCTAAGATTCCGAGAATAGTCATGTACTTACTACTCGAGAATAAAAATGCTTCTTCATCAATGCCCAACCTCCCGATATAAGCTTTTATTAAGAAGGTCGGTTATCCCGATTTGGCTACCGCTCATTCAATGGCTACTTGAAATAGAGGATGATCTCATCTTGGCCTAAGGATCAAGAAAGACATACCCAAACTCAAAAATCAAGGTTCTTCTCAAGGTAACACGATCCTATGTTTCAAAAATGGCTAGTGATTTGATTGCTTTAAAGAAGCAAATGTCTCAAAGGTGAACAATGTTCCATATCGGGATATGCCTAGGTGGAATTTCAATAATAACAATGGTGCACCCGTCGAGATAGGCCATGGTTAACTCCCCGCTCAGCGAGACTAGCAATTGAAGCTCCTCCCGTCAATGCAGCAGTGGAAATACTTGATGAAGAAGATGAACCAGAAGAACAAGATTCCCATGAGGATTTCGAAGCTTCAGGATATGCTGATGAATCTTATGACGAGTCAGCTGGCGACTCCAGCATTGGTTATTTGGAATATGATGAAGATGAATGTGAGCCAGATGGTCAATCATTTGCTGTTTTCACTCGGTCCCAATCTCAGGTTCCCAGAAAGCCTCTGGAAAATACTAAGGAGAAGAATAAGGAACCTCCCGTATCCATAGTCAAGAGGGGTACCCCTATTTCGGCGCAAACTGAAAAGAGGTTACTAAAAAGACAGCTGCTCCTTATTCTCCTTCTCCTAAGGTCAGTGCCCCAGCACAAGCTCATGTAATTAGAACTGAGCCTACTATCATTCCTTCTTATACTGCTTTTGACATTATTGATCATGCAAAGAGAACTAAGATTCAAATGTCAGAAGCAGAATACCTTCAGTCGAATCCCGAACAATTTGAAAAGCTGGCCAAGTTCATCAGGAGTAAAGCGGCCGTTCCATCACCTTCCAAAGGTCTCCTCCCGAATCCTACTCAACCCACACCTCAGAATAATCTGACCTCTGCTTCTTCCTCAGGAAAGATTGAACCATTTTATTTGTCTCTACTTATAAATGGGTTTAAACTCAGCAATTGCATCATTGATTCAGGGGCCTCTGATAATGTTATGCCCGTAAAAATGGCCCATGCCCTCGGGATTACTTTGACTAAGTCATATGGACGGTGCTATTCCATGGAACTAAACAAGTCCCTCTGATTGGTCAAATCAAGGACGCACAGTTTGCATTTGTTGCCTTCCCTGAGAAGAGAGTGAAAATGACTATTCTGGTTGCTGATATCCCTGCGGCTTATGGTATCCTCTTGGGTAAAGGATTTTGTAAAGATGTCGGAGGAGAGATTAGTATGGATTGGACCAAAGCCAAGATCCCAAATAAAGGGGTTCAACAGTTCTTCATCCCGAACCGCAGTAAAGTATTTGGTGACCAAATCGAGATGATCCTAAGGCTCGATTCTTTTCAAAGATGCTAGCTTCGGGAATTATTTCATGGCTTCAGAGATACCTGTTGTAGATGTTGAAGAGGAAGATCCCAATGCTATTTGGATGCTCGAATTTGATGGTAGCTACTCAACCTCTGGATTCTCATATCTCCTAGCTCCGAGATTTTCCCATCAGCTTATAAGTTGCAATTTGATAATACTAACAACACGGCCGAATATGAAGCCCTGTTATTAGGATTAGAATTGGCCAGATAGAAGGGAATCAGGAATCTCAAGGTTCAAGGAGATGCGGAGCTGATTGTTAATCAGGTCAGGGGTATATATCAGGTGAAAAATGATCGGTTGAAACATTACCGTAATAAAGTGTGGGATAGTATAGAATGCTTTGATGCATTTTCTATTAAGGCAGTTTTAAGAGATTATAATGACAAGGCTGATTCTTTGGCCGTATCTGCATCTCTTCTTCTTCCTCATCCTCAGTTCAAGCAAGATACATACTCTATTGAGATTGTATATCGTCCTAGTATCCCAGATAATGCAACTCATTGGCAAGTGTTCAATGATGATCGACAGGTGTTGGCTTTTCTAGAAAAGGCTGACAATTTCAGTGAGTTATATTTTGAAGGTTCAGAATCAGCCTTCCGTGAAACTATTTCAGATCCATATCAGGAGGTTGATGGTGAATATATCCAGCTGAAAGGCAACAAGATACCCAAAGGTTTGGTTTCTTTGGAGGGCTTGTTTGATAAGCATGATCGCTTTATCCAAAACAAAAGGCAAGTCGAAGGAGCTTCTTCCTCTGAAGTAGATCAAATCAATCTAGGTTCATCTGATCAACCTCGGATGGTGAATATCGGTAAATGTTGTTCTCCTGAAGAGAAGGCGAGATTCACTTTGCTTTTGAAGAAATACATTGATGTGATGGCCTGGTCTTATGCAGATTTGAAATCTTTTAAGCCCAAAGATGTTCAGCACAGTATTCCTCTGAAGCCTGATGTGAAGCCGTATAGACAAAAGCAAAGGCATTACAATCCCAAGATCTCAGGAACTATTCTGGCAGAAATTCAGAAGATGTTAGATGCCAGAATTATTTTCCCAATCCATCACTCCACTTGGATTGCAAACATTGTTCCTGTCAGAAAGAAGAATGGCGAGATCCGGATTTGTGTTGACTTTCGGAACTTGAATCAGTCCTCGCTAAAGGATAACTATCCCTTGCCTATCATGGACCAGGTACTACAAACTGTTACTGGATCAGAAATGTTATCCATGCTCGACGGGTTTTCGAGGATATAATCAAGTCGAGGTAACCACAGAAGATCAACACAAGACAGCTTTCACGACCCCATGGGATACCTTTGCTTACAGAAGGATGCCATTCGGCCTGATCAACGCCAGAGCTACTTTTCAGAGGGCTATGGATCTAGCATTCAGAGATCTGATGGGAAAGGTCATAGTCGTGTATTTGGATGACTTGACCGTTTTTTCTAAAAAGCGGAGTGATCATTATGGTCATTTAGAACAGGTACTTTTAAGGTGTAGACGTCATGGGATTTCATTGAATCCCAAGAAGTCTATGTTCGGGGTAACAGAAGGAAAGCTGCTGGGTCATATTGTGACTAGAGAAGGAACTAAAATTGACCCAGAAAGGGTAAAGGCTATTCAGAGCCTTACCTTGCCCACAAGTAAAACAGGAGTTCATTCTTTCTTCGGAAAGGTTAATTTCTTGAGAAGATTTGTACCCGATTTCGCTGACAAAACCAAGGATATCCTTGGAATGATGAAAGCAAAGTCCCATTCAGATGGAGTGCAGAAGGGAAACTTTCATTTGAAGAAATCAAAAGGGCAGTTGCTTGCGCTCCTACCTTAGTATGTCCAGACTTCAAGAAAGATTTCATCATGTATAGCTATGCTTCTGCCCACACAGTGTCAGCGATCCTGATGCAGGAAAATGGAGAAGGCATTGAAGCTCCTATCGCATTCATGATCTGTCCATTGAAAGATCATGAATTGAATATGTCGCAGATTGAAAAACATGCTTATGCGGTGGTGCGAGCGGTGAAGCATTTCGGTACTATGTGCTGAATTCTCATACTCGTGTTCTCGCTTCCGATATCAAGTTAAATCCATTCTAACTCAACAACACCGGGAAGCCAACAAGGTACTTGGATTGCTAAGGTTCAGGAGTATGACTTGGACATCAAACCTACCAAGTTGGTACGAGGAAGAGGCCTGTGTCAATTGATTGCAGAGAATCATGCTGAAGCAGAGTGTGATAAGAATCAAGATACTTCTTCCGAGCTGCCTATGGTGCTTTTTGTGAGTACGACCGATGAATGGTACACGGACATTGCTTTCTTCCTAACTTATGGTGAATGCCCTCCGCATTTAAATCAAAAGGAGAAGAGGACCGTCAAGCTGAGAGCTGCGAGATACCTTCTGTGGAATAATGCAATATACAAGAAAGGTATTGATGGTGTCTTCTTGCGTTGCGTTGATAAATCACAACAGGAAAAGTTATTAGAATCCTTTCATAGCCTAGCATGCGGAGGACATTTTTCGTCCTCTGTAACAGCATATAAGATCTTACGGGCTAGGTATTATTGGCCTACTCTTTTCCGGGATTCAGCAGAATGGGTGTCTAAATGTGAAGCTTGTCAACATTTCGTTGGTCGTCCCAAGCTAGCAGCTCTTCCTCTGAAGCCTGTGGTGATTGAAGAACCTTTTCGCCAATGGGGGATTGATTTTATCGGAACATTGAATCCTGCTTCCAGTGCTGGACACAACTATGTGCTGACTGCTACAGATTATTTTACCAAGTGGGTAGAGGCTGTACCAATCAAGCAAGCGACTTCTGAAGCTGTTTGCAAGTTCCTGAAAGAAAACATAATCGTCAGATTTGGTGTGCCTCATAAGATCGTAGCGGATAATGCTTCCAATTTCTCGTCACATGAGTTAACTGAGTTTTGCTATGGATTCGGCATTACTCTGGCTCACTCATCTGACTATTATCCCCAGGGCAATGGGCAAGCTGAGTCCAGCAATAAGAATCTGGTTACTATAATCAGGAAACTAGTAGAAGAAAATCAGAGGACATGGCACAAAGCATTGTATGATGCGTTGTGGGCTGATCGGATCACTCCAAAACAAGCCATAGGGATGTCCCCTTTTCAGTTGCTATACGGGATTGATGCTGAAATTCCTATCTCAGTAGAATTGCGAAAAGAGGGTTATGTACCTAACCAGGCTAGAAGAAGAGCGAATTAAGGTGGTTGATCGTATAGCAGATCATCAGAGCAGGGTGAAGAAGATTTTCGATAAAAAGTCAAAGCAGCGCAACTTCCAGATTGGAGACCTGGTGTTGCTTTGGGATAAAAGGAGAGAACAGAAAGGAATGCATGGAAAATTTGATTCTTTATGGAAAGGACCTTTCAAGATCCACGAGTTGAATGGTGAAAATAGTTTCCTTCTATCATATCTGGATGGAGGGTTACTCCCTTTTCCTTTCAATGGGACAACATCTAAAGCTGTTCTACCATTAATGCAAGATGCTCTCTTGCATTGTACATATTTTGCTTTTTGTTGTGTGTTTGCTTTTGGTTTTCTTTCTTTCTTTCTTCGTTTTGTTTTGTTTTGGTTTTCTCCTTGACCCCGTAGCCTAATGAATAAGACCAGAGATTCTGAGTTCTCTTCCTTTGGTATTGCAAAGAAAGTCCCCAACTGGAGCCAGCTGTTATCCCCGTTTTGAGTTCACGACAAAACAATCGGATAACCCCTACAAAATTTTCGAAGTAATTTTGCATTATGGCCTCTTTTAAAGAAAATCGGGTTTTACCAACAAACTCGACATACCCGAGTTTAAACTTGCTTTGTGTCGCGTGACCTCCAAATCAAACCCACCTTGTATTGAAAAGACCCTTTGTATTCGGGTTTTCGGAACCCCAAAGCATTGGAACATCCATGATCCAAAACATGTTTTATGCGCCATGTTCTCCGATTCCCGAAGTCCGCTCAATCCTTTGTATTCGGGTTTTCGGGGCTATGTAGCACCTAAGCACTTCATGTTTTGTTCTCTATGTTTTCCAAACCCAAACCCGAATGCACTAAATCTCTTCGTGTCGGGTTTTCGGACCCCTCCAACATGCTGACATGGCATTCATGCCGAATGGTTGGTGAGTTGGCACGTGCCGAGCTGAAGTGTATTTATTACTAATTTTCTTATAAATACGCGGATTTCCACGTCATTCTTACCATTCATATTTTTAATTCGTGGATTTTTCACATGCTCTTCCGCTTTCAAAACCCGCAAACTCGCATTGCCCGATTGGATCATTTGTTTTCGATCTTACCTGTCTCGAATCGAAGGTATTTTTCTTCCCTTCTTTATTCTTGATTTTTATGAATCGATTGCGCGTATATTCTTTCCAATTTCTTGCCGCTTGTTGAAGGTTTTCTTCCCTTCTTCTTTCTATGTTGTTTTGGAAAGGGTTTTGGGTTTTTAGGGTTTATTTTCTTTTTTGAGACTATCAATTGATGCTGTTTCTTCCAAAATTCTAATTATATGCATGATGTATGGAATATGAATAACAAAAAAGAAAGGAAGTTGTATATGTGGAAATACAGGAAAGACTTTGTTTTTGCTTCTCGGTTTTTGAAAACTGTTTTGTAGATTCAAAGGCCCGGAGTATAAAGGAATCTTGAAGTATCGGGGTTTCTCAACATTCGGACCTCCACAGTAAGTGTCGGGAATCTCCGAAGTTCCGTCATCAAAAGTGGGCGCCGGGTTTCCTCCCGTGTCCGCCATTAACAGTGAGTGCCGGGTTTCCGCCTGTTTCCGTCATCAAAAGCAAGTGTCGGGCTTTGCCAAAGTTCCGACAGATCAAACTTGTCGGGTTCTCAGGGTTTTCCGACATCCTCTTCAGTGTGTCGGGTTCTTCTCTTCTTCCAGCGCATTCAGTCAATCAGGATTTCCAGTTTGAACAGCATCACCTGAGTTCCGAGTCTTTCTCCCTCCACATTCTTCATGTCGGACCCTGGTCCATCTCAGGAGAAGGCCGAGAAGTCTAGCAGGATGAAGTACAAATTTAAGAAACCAGAATCCCCATCATATATTGATTGTAATTATGATATCAGGGATACTGAACTTGGCAACATAGATATGGACGACTTTTGGAATAGGGTGAAGAGTTCTTCTCAAACCCCATGGATGATGGCTTTAGCTAACAGTGGCTTGCCCCTTGCAGCAGGCTTTCCCATGTCTGCCCAATGTCCAGAGTTTGTTTTGGCTTGTGCATCCAGTTACGACTCGGCTTCTCGTTCAGTGAGGAATCAGGATGGTGAGGTAGTCATCAAACTAGATGGAGCGTATTTTGATGATCTCCTGAAACTACCTAATTTCAAGGAGTATGGGGACCTAAATATCAAGTCGGCTTAGAAGGCCTCGGGACAAGAACTCAGAAAATTGCATTAAGGATGTCAATAAGAAGTTCTTGGTCAAGGTAAAACCAAGAATATCTAGATTTCCAAGAACTATTCCTAGATGTGATTTCATACAAGAAATCGTGACATTATCACCCTGCTGAGCCGGGTTTTTGGCTTGCCGGAATCAAATTTATTTCATGGATGGATGTATCAGTTTATGGTCACCATCAAGAAGAACCAGCAAGGGATTGACTGGGGAACCCTTATCAGTAATGAGATTGACTCTCAGATGACGACGGTCTTATCGACCGGAAAGTTTTATATGTTCTCATATGTGGCCTATGCAGCAGCGGGATGAGGAGCTATCCCGGACTGGATACTAAAGGAAGCAGAACGACAAACCCAGTCTATAAGTATTATCCTCAAATAACAAAGAAGGGGTCCAAGGATCATTTTAGGAGGGTGAATGACGCCTTTTTCTACGAGAGCATCTGTACTGTGAATCCGTGGCTAAGAAAGACAAGGGTATCAGACGAAGCTTGGACTGAGGTATCTAAATGGGGATGTATCTTCTTACAGTTCAAGAAGTTTACCTACCTTCGAACGGTCATGTACTCAGGAGAGCCTTTCCGTCTGCCTCGCTATCCAGGGGATAGATTGATACTTTTAGAATTGGTCGACAATGGCTATTGGATTTTCACAAATTTCAACAGAGTAAGGATAAGGCAGCAGTATCCTTCCCAATTTCTATTGGGAGATATACTTTCTCAACGGTGGCAAAGGCTAAAAATGTTGAATGTGAACTCCAGTGAAATTAAAGTAGCATATGAAGTCTCGGGATGGTTTTGACATCCAAGAAGTACTTAGAACCTATAGAGCCCAACATCTCGCATGGCCCGACATTGAGGATATCCGGGTGGATCTGCATGAACGAAGTTGCATAGCGAGAAAAAGATAATAGTAGGTTAACTATTAATGAAATTCGTGACGCTAGAGCTTTATGATTTCCCGGATGGCACAACCGATAATGAAAGTGTCTTGGATATGTCTTATGATGGGCTTAATGAAGATCGATACGTTTTCCCACCTATTGATTGGTCGGCCAAATAAAAGCCTCTATCACAGATAGGTCGGCTCTCATTCTTGCTGCAACAAAAAGTGGCTCTCTTCTTGGGGCATGAATTTTAAAGATGACAAGTTTCTAAAGTTGGCTGAAACAGAGGTGGGGCCCTCCATAATAAGAAGGACAAAGAATCTTCCGGGGGTCTATAAAAATCAGATCCCCAAGAAGAGGAAAGAAAGACAAAACTCTTCAATTGTCTCTTCACTTTCAAACGGTGGTTGTGCGTAATCACCAACACCACCGAAAATAGGGAGATTAATTTAGAAGAAGGAGGAAGCCAGCTCTTGACTTCACCATTTGCTGATTGCTCAACTGGAGAGACCTTATCTCTTGCATTCAAGGCTTTGGAAACTGAATCTGTGCCTCCCCCTCAACAACCACTTCAGCCTCCTCATTCCCCATCCACTTCTTCAAGTATGGCCAATATTTTCTCCGGGCTCTCACCCCTCTCTGCTGGAACCCAAGTGATCACCAACACTCCCCCACAACCTGTGCCTCTATTCATTGCACCTACTACCACGTTGGCTGCTGTTCCCCCTCCAATAGTAGAATCTTCTCCCCTTGAGAGTAGAATACCAGTTACTACAACATTGGCAATTTCCTCTGATACTCCACAATGGCTACTCGAGCAAACTCCGAGGAAGAGGAAAGTGATTGTACCCCTACCAGCCTTTGATTTCAGCTCACTCAAGGCTTCTACTGCGAGATCAGCCAAGAAACCCAAAACAGTTTCAAGGGTTTTGGTAGATGCTTCAGGAGATAAGTTCGCAGAGATTGCCACTCCCTCGGCTGACAAAACTAGAGAGGATATAACAGCTTCTGATTATCAGATAACCAAGGTGGCTCTAGGGAAAGTGACAGCAGAAGGAGCGCAACAAGATGCACGGGCTTCCATAGACGTGTTGTGCCAAAAGTTGAAAGAAACAAAGGACAACAGAAATGAGCTTAAGGAAAAAGTGGAGCAGTTGACAGAGGTTTTGATTAAACTCTCAACACCCCTGGAATCCATACCATCTTCTTCTCAGATTCTGCTGGATTTGATTTCTCATCGCTGCCTACGATTGAGAAGATTGCTAAAAAAGGAAGGGTGGTTGATGAATGGATCCAAAAGATGCTCCAACAGGGGAAAGAAGTAATTCAAGACGTGGTGAAGGTTCATAAGTCTTTGGGGGAGATTCAGAAGGAAGGAGAGAAGATGGATGGGGAATTCACCTCAAGAAATTAGACAAATGATTTGACTTGTGAAGCTCTCCAAGTGCTAAAGAAAATACCAGCACATCTCTTGGTAGAAGAAGGCGTTCTTCCACATACAGATAAACACTTTCAGCTGACCAAGGCCATCAAGTTCAGAGTAAAGATCCTCAACGAAGCCTGCAGCAAGTTGAGAGAATCAAGGGATAAATTTATCGATGGGAAAAGTGATCTGGAAGAAGAATTGCTAAAGATTTGTCCAAAGGTGTCAGTTGGGAACTCAGGTATCCTATCAGCAGATGATCTCTTCAAACAAGTTCAGAATCTATTCAAAGCATGAACCTATACACGGATTTGACCTTGAAGTCATTGGTCAGTTTGTAAGGATTGAGCACACTTTAGAGGCCTTAAGAAAGCTTAGCAAAGGATTGAAGAAACTTCTGCATGATGGCCAAAGTGATGTTCATGAAACCTGCGAAATGTGGAATGATCATTCCACTGCGCACTGATGAGAATGAAATGCAAGGCATTATTCGGAAGTTCCAGGAGTTTCGTAACAAACAGTCTCAGCTGGAGGAGGAGAAAGAAGCAGAAGCAAAAGATGATGATTCAGATTAAGTCCCAACGTCCCATGTCATTTCTATTTTTAGATTGACATGTCTTTTCTTATTTCCGTTTTGTCATATTTTTAATTCATACTTTGACTTGATCTCCTGCGTGAGAGTCATGCAAAACTGAAACTCCAGTTAACATGCTACTCTTTAGGATCTGTCCTGTTTTATCTCTAGTTCCTTTTGTTATAAATAAGGGATGCCTGTGCATTCAAAAGGGTCGAGAATTTTTGAAGCATTAAGAGGCTATTGGAAAGGAGAAAAACTTTGTGTTTTCTTTCAATCATTTTGAAGAATAGAAGTTGATATTGTTTTGCAGACTTTGTGTTGTGAAATATATCTTATTTAAGACAGTGTTCTTATGTTCATGATCTTAAAGCTATTCTTTGCATAGAATCTCAGTGTTTCTAATTATCTCGGACACTATATCTATGATCTAAAACTCGTATGATTATTTCGTGCTCTATGTTTACTCGAAAGAAAATACGTTTCTCCCATTTCTTTTCTACCATGCTTCTTTCACTGTAACAGTTTCTAACCTATTTCACTTACGAAAGCAATATCCTTGAATCGTGTGAATGTGGATTTCGGGATTTCATCCCAACCCCCAATGGTTAGATTAGTGTGAATATTGTATATATTATTTACTGTGTTTTAGATTAGCAATAAATAGGCAGCCTCACCTGTCTTTGAGGAGGGATTTAATCCCTTGTACTGTGGTTGAACCTCATATTTTGGTTTGACAAAATATCCAACCAACACGGCGCTAATTCAAAGCCGAGACCAAAAGTAAATCTTCAAATGAGTGGCGTTCACCCACATGGACAGATTTCAGAGTTGAGGCTTTTTATAGAAATTTTGAATTGTTTCACCAAGCCTCGTCTAGCTAAAAGGTGCCACATCCCCTGTAGATGCAAGGATGAAAATTTGACTGGGAGAAATGCCTTTCAAACTATAAATAATAGAAAAATTACCATATGAGCCTAGAAATGAAATTTCCTTCAAGGACAGAGAGTTTAGAAAGTTACAAGGCTCAAATATGTTCCTCAGGGACATATCAACTCATTCTTCTTCAATTATTTAAGGTAGAAATGACATGAAAGAAAAATTATGACTCTAGAAATAGAGTGAACGGGAAAACATGAGTTTTTTGAAAGGACAGAGCATGGGGGAATAAAAATACAGACCTTTCCAGAGAAACAAAAAAAAATAGGAGACAAATATCGACCCATACATGATCTTTGACCCAAGGGTAGACTAAAAATGGCAAAAAGATGAGCCAAGAACAACATGGGGAAGGATAAAATGATAGAGGTCAAATCAATAAATTTCCAAGGGCACAAATTGGGCGAGACAATTTTGAGCACCAACATAGGCTCCAACTCGGGGATGGGCACTCCCAACAAGTGCCATAAGAACAAAAGTAGACCAAGTGCCAAAATATCCTTTGGGAAAATGGAGTGACGAGCCAAAACACCCAAAAACCAGCTGACAAACCAACCAAAACAACAAAAATAGAGCAGTAAAAAAATTGGCACACTTTACAAGTGATATGCAAATCTTAGTTTTGGAGATCAATCCAAAAATGCTTAAAATGTCTCGCCATTAACAGGAAAATCAAGAAATTCCCCATCCGTATTTTAGAAAAAATGTATTCTCACCATTTCTTATGTCAATGAAATATGGGACCATCCACAAAGCATCAAATTTACCATGCTTTCCCTTATCTTCATGCCTGCTATCCCACAATAGCACAAGATCTCCAATACTAAAAGCTCTTGGGGTTACCTTCTTATCAAATATATTCTTTATCCTCTCTCTGAATTTTACATGCCTCGATGGGATGCTCTTCTTGCTTCATCAAGCTCAATAATATGATTAATCCTTGCTTCATATGGACTGATTTCTTTGTCTTCAAGTTGTTGAAAAACTTAAATAAAGACAATTTCGGATGTAAGGAAGAAGAGCTTGTGTTCCATATACAAATTCAAACGATATTTTACAAGTATCTCTTTTGGCGTGATCCTGTTAGCCCAAACAGAAATTTTCATTTCTCACCCCACTTCTTTTTGTTCAATTCCAAAGTCCTTTTAATGATTTTCAGCAAGTTTTTATTGTAAGACTCAGCCTGTCCATTTCCTTGTGGATTGTAGTTAGAATCATATGTTAACTTTATCCCATACTCTTTTCACATTTCCACTAAAGCTCAAGCTCTAAAACTCATGGCATTATCAGTAATAATCTTGATTGGCACTCCAAATCTGCAGATGATATGATTCAATATGAAGTCCATTACAACTTGGTGTGTTGCCTTCCTAGTGGGGATTGCTTCCACCCATTTTGTGAAAAAATCAGTAGCTACTAAAATCCATTTGTGTCCAGCACTTGATGAATAAGAGATTTCACCAATAAATTCCAGCCCCCATTGTTTGAAAGGAGATTCAATTGATACAAGCTGCAAAGGAAGGGATCCTGAAGCTTTCAATCTTCTAGAGAAACGCTGACAACTCTCACATCTTCTAATCAACTGAGTTGCATCCTTGAAAAGAGTTGGCCACCAATAACCAGCCCTCAAAATTTTGTGTGCAGTAACTCTTCTAGCAAAATTTCCTCCACAAACTCCCCCATGGAAATCAGCAATTATTTTCGGAGCTTCATCTTCAGTCACACATCTCAAGAGGATTCCTTCAGGGTTCTTCCAAGCCAACCCAAATTTTGTAATGATATATTTTTGAGAAGCCAACTTGAGGGATATTTTCTGATTTTTATTCAAATTCCCAGGGCAACATAAGTGTCTGAGATAAAAGATTACATCCTTGTACCATTCAAAACTCAACAATTTCTCAAGAACATCTGTCCTTTCTTCTTCTACCTCATTTACTTCAGCATTCTGCAGATTGCTTTCAGCCATGAGCTTGGCAAGACCCAAACCTCTTACTAGCTTTGTGGTCTGGATGTCCATATCATACTCCCATTATTTGTTGACCCATCTACACCTTTTTCTTGAGATCTCCATCTATGATAAGATGTCTTTCACCATTGTGTGAGGAACATAAGCAACAATTTTGGAACTCAAAATATAAGGCCTAAAAACTTTTGTTGCTTTTACCAAGGCAAATGCCTACTTCTCCATGATTGTGTATCTCAACTCAGCTACTTGGAATCCATTAATAAAGAAGGGAATAGGTATTTCATCTCAATCATCATCCTTTTGAAAAAAAAATAGATGCAATGGTGTGCTCAAAAGAAAAGGAGAATATTTGGAAAGGTTTATTGTAATTTGGGGCTACTAGAACAGGAGCATGCTTCAATGCTTCCTTGATTCCATCAAAATATTTAAGGGATGCCTCTTCCCACTTGATATTCTATTCCTTATTCAACATGTAAGTAATGGGGAGAGTCAACTCAGCAAAATTAAACACAAACCTTCTAATGAAATTGATTTGACCAAAGAAGGATTGGATTCCTTTCCTAGTTTTTGGAACTAGGATCTTGCTGATAGCTTCTATCCTTTTTGGACCAATCATAACTCCTTCTTTAGACACAATGTGACCAAGTAGTTTTTCTCTTTTCACTCCAAAATTGCACTTCTTTGGATTGAGTGAAATTCCATATTCTCTACATCTGATCAACATTCTTTCCAAATACTATAAGTGGTCAATTCTTTTGCTAGAAAAAACAATAATATCATCGTGATAAACAACAATAAAATCATTGATATAGCCAATGAAAGAAATGTCCATGGCCATTTGAAAAGTAGCTCCAGCATTAATTAAACAAAAGGGCATCCTGAAAAAAGCATATGTTCCCCACAGAATAGTAAAGGCAGTTTTAATCCTCTCTGATTCTTTGACAACAACTTGGTTATAACCGGAGAAACCATCCAAAGTAGAAAGCATTTCAGAACCAGTCACTAATTGCAACATATTTTCCATGTTTGGTAGAGGATAGTTTTCTTTCATTTATGCTCTATTTAGATTTTTGAAATCCACACAAAGTCTGATATCTCCATTTTTCTTTCTGACCGGCACCAAGTTTGCAACCCAAAAATAATAACTTGTGGGTTGAATGATTCCTCCATCTCTCAATTTTTTCAATTCCTCTTGCGCTTTGAGAGAAAGGATAGGGTTAATTAGCCTTTTCTTCTGTCTGAATGGTTTGTCATCTTTCTTAAGAGGTATTTGATGTTGGAACAAGTCTTCTCTATATGCTTTCAGCTTCGAGAATAAGACCAAGCCAAACAAATCTCCGATATTGTTTCAATAATTGGATATAGGACTGTTTTTCTTCCTTTTTAAAACCACTTCCTAAAAATCTTCCTTCATTTCTCCTTTGTTCCCAATTCATGCTCTTCAACATCTATAGATGCAAACATGTTTCTATTGATTATACAATCAGCATTGTTAAAATTTTACTCAAGAGCAACCAGCCCTCTAGGGATGGTGTTAGTCTTCAATTGAATGATATCACCTGCAAACAAGGTTTATTTTCCATCAACATTACACACCAATGGTTCCAAATCAATATGTTGATCCACAAACTCACCTTGGTTCTGCAAAAACCTTTGAACTTGAGCATCATCATCAAATACTTGCCAATGTTTGATGTTATCAGGGACTGCAGGCCTAGTGAGTATTTCTACATCATATTCACAATATGGAGAAACAATACAATTGTCAAATATTGACCCCAACAATACTAGCCTATCTGCAATCATATTCAAACTTTGGTCATGATGAATAATGTAGAAGGAATAAAACATCTCAATCAGATCCCAAACTACGTGTTTTTATTGTTTCATTCGTTGATTTTTTTTTTGCATACAGTTTTCTAACTTGTTTGACAACCAACTCAGAATATCCCTTTACAATGACATCCTTTACACCATAATTCAAAGTAATCCTCAGCCCTAACAATAATGCCTCATACTCAACTATGTTATTAGTGCATTCAAAGTTAAGTTTGAAAGAAAAAAAAAATTCCTCTTTACTTGGAGAGATCAAAACAACACTAGCACCATTAGCAAATTTGGATCAAGCTCCATAAAATAACAAAGTCCATGGAGAGCCTAATTCTTCAAGACACTTAGAATGATCCATCTTATTCTCCTTACCATCATCAAACCCAACAAAATTATCAACATCAACATCAGCAAATAATACTTCATAAGAAGCATTATTTGGATCCTCAATTAGATGCAACATCTTATTCTCTCCATATAATTTTACAAGGCTACCCTCAATGGGAAGGGTGGAAAAATATATATCCATTTGGAAACTCCCTCCAACACTTACAACCCACTTTCTTGACAATAACATACCTCATTTGGCAAGGCAATCAATAATTACAACATCAAGTTTCAAATTCTTACCTGGATAGGCTGCAAGTTGCACCACCAAACCTTAAACACACCCAACAACCGGCATTTCCTGAATCCATGGTAGTACACTTGCCATATGCTATCAAGTTACTTTTATATATAACTCATTTATAACTTCTAAAGGCATGACATTGCATGATGCCCTAGAGTCAAACATACAATTATGTAGTAACCTATCCTTGATGATCAAAGTTTACAAGAAAGGGTCAACACTCAGCTGAGATTCAACCAAGGATGTTCCTAAATATACCTCCGTGGTTCACAAAATTCTTCCAATGATGATGTCTTTCCTACCTCTGCTGCAATAGCAAGTGGAGCCTCTACAACATTCACATTCCTTTTCATGGCAGCCTTCTCCTCCTTCAATCCCAAATACTCAAGTGCCCTCTTTTTGTGGTCAGAGATTCTATGCAGCTCAAAAATTGGAACATTGACCTTAATTTGGCTCAAAAATTGACCGATGTCATAGGGAATGTATGTAGGAAAACAATAATGGAAGGAGGGCTGGAAATTTCATTTGATGGCACAAGGTTTTTAACATTTTTAGCCTGGGTGAAGCATAAATTTTTCTTGGGACATGAGGGCTCTTAATAGATGTTTCTTTCTTAGGAACCTCTTTTGGGACATTAGAAAGCAATGGGGTTTTATTTTTGGCCTGAGGCCCAACTCCCTTGATAGCCTTACATCTTGTGTTATACTCCTTCGCTTAGGCCACCACCACATTCATAAGAAGTTTCTTATCCTCTTCCAAGGGTATACCTCCATCATACTTCTTGATCATCAACGCCCTCAGTATTCAAAATCATTATTGGGAGGCTCAAAGGCTTATACATTATCAATTTGTAAACACATGAGAAGGAGGAAAATATGTACCCATTGAATGCAATCCCAAAATCTATCAAAAGTCCTTGCACTTATCACTTGAGTCGATGTCGCTCCTTGACATGATTTTTAGGAAAGTCCATCATGCACGCATCATCATCATTATTACAATCATCATCTTCCTTTTCAATTTTTTTATTTGTTCCATATGGAGGATGTGGTAATAAACATTTGTCACACTAGTCAATCTGATTTGCATCATCAACAACAACCACTCTAGCATTTAATGGATCAGGAACTACCTTACTTTCCTTGGCTTGAGATTGCCTATTTCCAAATCGAATAAGCCCTTTACCTTTTCATCAAATCTTTGCTCATTCCTATGGTGATTTCTGAATCTAATTATGTGCTTGTTTCCTAGGTTGACCTTGTGAAGTTTTTCCAATTCCCTTCTCATCTCTTTCCAATTTGTAGGAAATCTCTTTGACAGCCCCTTCCAAAGTTTTCACCACTTCCTCCAATTCTAAACTCTTTCTTTCTTGAGGCTTCTCAAGGTTTACCAATTTGAAGTGCCATGGTAAAGGCCTACCTTAAATTGCTATGGTTCTTGTCACTCAAGTAATATACAGCCTATTTATCAAATGCATCATAATATTTTATCAAACAAGATTCATCATATGGTCTTAAATTAATTGGCAATATCCTCAAAGTTTTATTGAACCTTGAAGTCATGAACCGATTCATTTAGGTTCTTCTTGATATTATCAAACTATGATAAAAGGAACCTGGGATCAGTCTTGTCACCATATTGTATCCAAAATTCACCCCCCAGGGTAAATTTTGATAACATGCATTAAATTCTCAAGTCCCAGGCAATTATATTGATTCAGGGCAAAAGTCATGTTTCTAGGGTCCCCTCAGATTTTTTCTAACTCCCCTATCCAAGTAGAAGAGAGCAAGTTCTGAGAAAAGGTGAAAAATTTGCAGAAAACAAGCTCGGGCCAGAAAAAATCATTAAAAATGGCTAAGTCCTAGTCCTCGCAACAGTCGGGACATGAGGGACATCTGGGCGCGAACCGGCCGAAAGGCCGCCAGGTGGTCTATGCAGCATTTGGGACAGTTGGGACAAAGGGATGCATGGGACGCGAAATCCGAACTGGCCGAAAAATGAAAAATTGACTAACTGTTGAAACAGGTAGTCTGGGACATCTGGGTAGTTAGTACGCGGAGGACGTGGGTCGGCCGAAAAGACTTAAGGCAGCCCGGAACAGTTGGGACGAAGGTACGTGAAGTACACAAACCAGCTGAATCGGCTGAAATAGGGAACTACAGTCCGGGACAAGCGGGACAAGAGTACGCGAACCAGCCGAACCGGGTGAATCGAAGAAATTTGTCCCATATGCAGGACATTTGGGCGCTTAGTACAATCGCCCTTTTGAACCGATGAACCGGTGAAATAGAGGACCTTCGTGACTTTGGGAAATCCGGGCCAAAGGGATGCGTGGGGCGTGAAAAGCCGAGGCGGCTGAAGGCAAAGAACAAAAGTCAACGTTTGACCCGTGAAACTTCAAACGGCCATAACTTTTGACTCCGAGCTCCGATTTTCACAAAATTGGACTTTCTGGAACGAGCACGACGTCCTCTACACCACAAAAAATGGATTTCTTAATTTTTATGAGGGTAGATATATTTAATTAAGATAAATATATTCGGCTCCAGTCAGTTAATGCTCATTCACGTCAAATAACAGAAAACGCCTGCCAGACCCAAAATAGCTGCCCGCACTCAGAAGGCCATAAATTTTGCATTTCTCAACGAAATCGCACAAAATTGGTACCGTTGGAATCGTGGCTCCAATCCCAATGCACAAAAATCAAGAAACTCAAGATTTGATTAGAAATTGGTTGATATTTTTAATAAAACGTGGCCGGGTTCATAATAGTGTTTCATTTGGTGGTTGGGAGTGCAATTAAGAGGCATGGTCATCATTTTTTCTCTCTTGCACCTGCAAGCACATGGGACAGTATGGGGAGCCTTTTGCAAGTAATTTATAATCATATTACTCCATTTAATGCCTCTTACAGTGAATGAAGGACAGATTTCGGGATTTCCATTTTCCTTCTCTTTTCCTTCTCATTTTTCTATAAATTGGAGTGTTGGGCTCATTGTAAGAGGGAGAGTTTTTGGGTAGAAAAGCTCTGCCAAAATTGCTTTGTAAATCTAGTGTGTTTTAGACCCTTGTAGTGGACTCCTTGCATGGTGATCCAGGCCCTTATCTTGTAATAGACTCAATCATGCATATCATGAAGCAATAAAATATCGGTTTGTGGATGTATCTTCCCTCGTGTGTTTTTATTTCATTCTTATTGCCCCCTTTAATCTTTCTACAAGAATATTGTGTCTATTATTATGTTCTTACAGGATCCATTATCATTGTGTATGCTTGGAATATTGTTGTGAATGCATTTTGCTAGATTATGGAGAACTGTCATCACCTCTTCTAGTGTGTACTTTGCTTATATTTTTCACACATTTGGAGACTAATCTCACACCCTCCTTTTCTAGTGTATCACCGCTTTAGTGTAGGATTTCATTTTATGCACTCTCTCTCCCTGGTCCCTTGGAAATTTAGATTAGAATAGTTAGTTTCCCTGCATTAGAGTAGATTGTGGCGGGTAGTTTAGGAGCAAGAACCAGCTTTCTCTGGAGGTCTATCTCAAGTAGCAAGTCCCACAACTTGGAGATAGTACCCATGTTATCCAATCACACTAGATGCTTAGAGTGATCAAACTAGAAATCTGATCAACATCCAAGGGTGCTGTGATTCGGTGATAACACATATTGCAGCTTGAATGCATTTTACATTTCAGCCCATGAATAAATAGAATTATTTGGCAAGGCCTTGTACCAATCCTAGCATCCTCCTCTAAAGTGTGGACAAATAATTTTATGTACACATTCTCAAATCCAATTTCAAAATCCTCCATCATATCAATAAAGAGTTTCAAATGTTGATCACCTATTATGGCATTATTCCCTTGGAAAATTTTCAATCTATTTCTAACATCCTGAGGCACAACATTAGGAAAACTAGTCATTCCCCTAAAATTAATTGTGCCAAAGGTATTGACCAAAAATGGAGGCCTAGGTGGAGGCTGAGCCATGTTTTCTAGTGCAGGTGATCTTGGGGGTGACACAAGCTGGTGAGGAGTGCAAGGTTTTGGGGGATCAAGAATTTGATTCACAAGATTGGTATTCTCTAGGTGCTGATTTTCTTGGAAATTTTTACTAGAATTGAAACACACAGGTGCAGATTGAAGAAGGAACTCACTAGGTACGAGAAGAAGGACCTTCACTAGTTGAAGTAATCAAGTTTATGAGAAGATTGCTTAAATCATAATCACTGGAAGAAGAGTTATAATCCTCTATTAGAGGCTGATATCTCTCACCAATGGATATTCCTTTACTTGATGTCTAAGCGTAAACAACCTTCCAAAATTTTCTTTCCTCCAAAACTGTCATTCCCAATTCTTGAAATAATTTTCTACTTGGGTATCTCCCTGAAGAAAGATATTCTTCCTTCTAGTTTTTAGATTTTATGTGACAAACTTCACTTAATGTATGATAGGGTACTGGTGTTTATAAAAATATAACAACAATGAGTTTCCACTAAGGACTTTCACCCTAGTTTGTGCAAATGCACTATAAAGATCTAACAAATGACTGCAAATATCAGCACTATGTAAAGCTTTAACAGATCTCATCTTCTTTCATTCAATTTTTGAACTATGGTGTAGAGTTTGAAACAACAAATTGGAGACACTTTAAAATATTAAACTCAAAACTATACTCTTCATTCCAGTCTTATAAATATGATTAGAAAATGATGCTTAGCAATGTAGTTGCACATAAATCACATAAAATGTATTACCAGGGCTTTGAAATACTGAAATATTCCCCGATAGTGGCGCCATTTATGTTGGTATCCAAATTCATTCTCCTTTTCAATCTGATTACTAACACATGATTCAACAGGGAGCTGAGAGGTAGATAGATCATAAATGTGTATCGTTTTGTAGCCAGAGATGAAATCTAACTGACCGTTTACTACTTGAGTTTGTGGAGAGATGGAGAGCACCTTAACAAGATGTGATATTATCCTAACTATTTTAGGTTGTCACTTTTAACCAAGTTAAGAGAACCTATTTTGTAACCTCTGTTGTTGAAGGATACGTAGATACCTTTCTTTTGCACAAATTTTATAGAGAAGACCTTCGGGAAAATATGATCAACACACCAAATCTGACTCTCACAAGTTGTCACTTCTAGATTATGGGGATATTTTCAAACACAAGGCTAAGGTTACTGAAGACATTTAGAATCTTGATCTGTTTTACATACTTTAAAAAATGGATTTTATTCTTCTGTAGATATACAGAGAAAAACAGGGGTAGTTCAAGGTAGGATTGGTTATTTGAATAGTTTTTTGGTGGGAGATCAAGAAGATTGAGAAAATTCACAAAACACATAGAACTCAATAACAGAAAGCTACAAAATAGTTAAAACATTCCTTCAGCTAGAAGATGTGCATCAATGGAGGCCAAGACATGCACTTTTTCACATAATCTTTGAGATTCTAGAATGAAGGCTTGAGTTAGAATACCCAATAAAACCTCAAAATCTACGATCATCATGCCCGAGGTACACCCAAAGGATTACAAACAATCTCTATCAATAGATTAAAGAAAAGTGATTTTAAATCATTTATTTCATTCCCAGATGAAAGCTCTTCTAAAAATGAAATTGTAGATGCCACTAAACTATCACAAGGATTGAGATTTGTGTGATTCAAAGAGATTTTGATACAAGATTGCAATAGAACAAGAAAAACTACTTGCAGACATTCTGAAAGTGAAATAAACACAAAATTTTCCAAATATTTGACACAAATTAACTCAAAATTCATCAGATTCATCAGCAAGGGAGAGTTATTTAAACAATATCAGAGATTTTTGATTGCTATACACTTGTAATCAACTCAACATGAATGAAAATCTAACACATAGGAAGTTAACCCGACTTCTAGGAAAGTTTTCTCAGAGGATGAGCTTTTCTCAAAATTTTCTTGTGAAAATGAACCCCCACCATTTGCATGACAAATTGATGCAATATATACCTTTTACTCACTCACTCAGTTTTCCCCTCAAATATTCCCTCCAAAAGTGGAATATTCAAAGCACCTTTGCTTTGCAAGATTTGTGGAAAATGACATTTAAAAAACTCACAAAAAGTTGTCAATTGTTCTTTCAAAAGGTGAATCATTACAAATCTTTGACCATTCTTCAAAGTGGAAACATGTTTTTCATTTCCCACACATGTAGATCCCTTTCATTTCACCATTTTAACTTGTCCCTTCCCAATTTTTACACTACAACTTTAGATATGGTAATTCACATTTTTCATGAACCAAAGTAAAAATTCATTTCAAAAATGCCTTGATTCACAAATTGAACGCCCAAATTGATTAATTTGGACCTGCGAAGCCAAGACAAGATGAATTGGTAAAAATTTGACGAATATTGATGCAAAAAATGCATCTCCAAACTTCCTGGAGCTCAAATGGTGACCAATTTGGTGAAATGCACAACTACCATATATCTATTCCTCAACTTCAAATTTGAGCCCTCCACATGGCGAGATCTCCGGGTAAAAACGGACTCGGACGCGTCTTTTTACATTTTTACTACTTTTAGAAAATTTGCACAATTTCTTGATTTCCTCTGTCGCTCCGTTGATGAAATTTGGGCCTGACATGTGGCACAATATGACTACATACAGAGTTGTGGCTCAATTTTACACATTTTGCATCTTTCTGGAAAAAGGAAAAAATTTCATTTTTCCTCCGTGGCTCCACCCTTCCACTTCAAGTTTCTAAAGTGGGTCCCAGCAGAACCCTAGGTCCCTTTATGCCTTTAACTCCCTTTTCCCTCAAAGGGAAAATTTTTCAATTTTCCTCTACCAGCCCGCACCTCCGCTATTGACTTCTCAAATGAATTTTGACTTTTTAACCTTAGGCTTGCGGGTTAGTTTGATACTTTGAGTCATTTGAATACAAGAGGAAAATTCTCCAAGTTGCCCCACATGGTCTCTCCTCCCCTTGTTTGAATTTTTAAACTACCACGTGTCACCACAAGACACCTTGAAAAAAATTTGATACCTAGAACAAGCGCGAGCTCGCCATGTGTCCTGTTCCAGAGAGATTTGTCTGAATGCTTGAAGCTCGGTAAAAGGAACCACATTTCATACTCCAAGGTAGTATCCTTTTGGTTGTTGAAAATTCTAAGTAAAATGTAAAGCAAGCAAAGGACTCCACGTGTCATCATGGCGCTTCTTTAAGATGGTGCCCAAAGTGGAGACCCTGAATGAGCGCGAGCTTGCCACGTGTCCTGTTCCACCAAACTGCTCCAACTGAATAAAAAAATTATCCAAGTCTGGGAAAAGTAGCGGAAGCCTCCATGTGTCCTCCTAGTGCTACTTCAAAGCTGGACCAAAAATTAAATCTTCAAACGAGCGTCGTTCACCCACTTGGAAAGATTTATGAGTTGAGGCTTTTTATATAATTTTTGAAGTGTTTAGCTGATCTGCGTCTAACCAAAAGGTGCCACATCCCTTGTAGATGCAAGGATGTAAATTTTACTAGGAGAAACACCCATCAAACCGTAAAATACAAAAAAATGACCATTTGAGCCTAGAAATGAAATTTCTTTCGAGGACAGAGAGTTTAGAAAGTTACAAGGCTTAAATACGTTGCTCAGGGACATATCAACTCATTCTTCTTCAAGGATTTAAGGTAGAAATTACAAGAACAAAAAATCTCTATTGTGGCAATAGAGGGAAGGGGAAAACATGAGTTTTTTGAAAGGATAGAGCACGGGGGACTCAAAATACAAACCTTTCCAGAGGAACAAAGAAAGTAGGAGACAAATATGGACCCATACATGATCTTTAACCTGTAGGGCGGACTAAAAATGGCAACAAAGGCCAACGAAGCACAACACGGGAAGGATAAAATGATAGAGGCTGTAAATCAATAAATTTCCAAGGCCACAAATGGGGCAAGAAAATTTTGAGCACCAACAGGTTTAATCACTCGATGTTGCATCCTATAACCATATTCCACTCATTAAGACATTAGAACCAGCATAACAATCTATTTCAAATGCCAAGTGGAAAAAAATCAAAGGCCTGGGCTAGGCTATAAAACCTTTAAACATGAAACGTAAGTTTAAATCTAAGTAAATCAAATAGCCGAAGAACCATAGTTAACGAAAAAATCTGAATTTTAGTGTAACAACCAAATAAAATTCCTAAAATATACGAACACATCAATCAAGAAAACTGCTCGTTCTAGCATGAAAAAGGAAAATTTTCAGTTTACGAATAAAATACATATAGAGAAATAACACATCGTAATAAAAGTGTGCCCTTATATGGCCACCAAAGGGGCACTCAATGAGTTGCTAACACTCGGATATTGAGCCTCACTCGTAAAATAACATATTAAATAATACAATTGTTATCATCTTTGTGTGAATCATCCCTCCATACTCCCACAAGTGTCAACATAGTCAAAATCACATAGGATTTTTCGAAGGAAAAACCAATAAGAGAGATAAGGGGATGGTAGTTTTCATATGTTGAGCCTAAGGTAGTGCACATCCACAATATATCTTGAGCAATATTGTAATATACTAAAAAAATATAAGTTGATTTTCGTCTATATAAGGATCCACTTCCTCGGTCATACTAGGCTCAATATTATGAAAACCTCATCCTCTCCCCCTCTATCCATACATACACTCTTAATGATTTTTTCCTTTAGGGCCGTCAAGTGTAAGGTTCATAACATAACACATAACTACATCAATAACACATTCGAGATTTACACACATTAACCATAACATATTACACATGGTATATATATACAGGGTATAACACAATCACTACTTGCACGGGTTATGATACATCATTTTTTCACATAATGCACATAAGGTACAAGTACTACACAAAAGGGTCATATAATACCCATATGCCCCTAGTTCACGACATTAATCATCTCATATTACACAAATTATACGCATGATGAACACAATGAATAACATTACAACATAGAATCAATTGTGAGACAACATGGTGACACACAATTCATCATTACACATTGACAACATTACTATTAAATCAAATCCACTATACAAAAATATTTATCACACGACACATCGAACACCTACATATCACAAAATGATAAGATTCTCCAACACACTGCCATCCATAAAAACATTCCTCTCACACATACCAAGGCAACACATCACATGTGGAATCCTCATTGAATCCATGTAAAAGGTGAACACATAATGTCATCACAAGCACATCAACATGATAAAAGTACACACTAAGTGACATGTCCAACATGTGTGTTCATAATAAATCATAGTTACAAAGTTGGTCATATAAAAATATATATCACATTACTCTTCTAATCTCTACCACAACCACAATGCAAAAATAATCACAATTCCAATCCATCCCAAAGGTTTGAGACCATGAACCTTGGCTTTGATACCAAATGTAACACCCACAAATTACACACATAGATACGACGGTAAAAATATTGGAATATATATATTTTTGACTTACATTTCTTGATACACGAGAACACTTGGGATCACTGAGGAAAACACACACCACATGATATGTTTTCAAAAACATTAACCCATATAGATGACATTAAATGTTCTGATGCAAATCAAGCTCAATTTTTTTTTTTGGATGACAAGGCACATCATAACGATCCAAAAATAGTATAAATTTATAGATACGGTCTTCCCATGGCATGATACTTTTAGAATTTTACTGTTATGATAACGATGATAAAATATTTGACTTAAGTTCTAGAAAGGCTCAAAATATGTGAATCTTACATTCCTTTTCTTATTTCTAGGTTTCCTTTTATATTGTTTAATATTTAGCTTATGATGTAACTCATTGAATAAGGATAATCTACATTATTTAAATTACGCATGTTTAATCCAATCATTACTAATAAGGTAATCAGTTAAACACAAGGCTACCCTCCATGACACCAAAATTTCTTAGTTTATAATTTTATTACCTTTATCTCTCATTATTGGCTTTAATTGTTTAGAATATATTTCATCTGTTCCTTAATTATTATGTAAACTAAAATACATTATATTTATTTAACTTGACATTTCACTTGTAGTAATCCCATATAATTATTCTTATTTCCCTTATCACACCAGAATGTTTTTTGTAACTTGTTTATTGGCATGAACATATATACATACATAATCCTTTTAGTATTTTTCCAAGGATTCATTTTCTAAGTTGCATGTTCAATTGGATTTTCCATTTATCTTAAGTACAAAAAGGGATTTTCTCATGAAGTAAATGGAGTTTATTGATTGAGGAGTAGATAATTTTTTTGTTCTTTTCATATTAGCTTTCAATTTCTAAGGTTAGTCTATTTTTGTTTAGGTTATGACAACTAACTGTGTATCCCATCTACTTCACTAAATTGCTTAGACATCAATGCACTAATGGGCATGCTTTCACACTTACCAAATTTGGATTCATATGTAGTAAGTATTAGAAGCATGATGTCAGGAGACATTCAATTAAAAATTTTACCCTC
Organism: Taxus wallichiana var. yunnanensis; assembly: GCA_018340775.1. NCBI lineage: Eukaryota > Viridiplantae > Streptophyta > Pinopsida > Cupressales > Taxaceae > Taxus > Taxus wallichiana. The sequence continues at coordinate 297,936,924 of CM031241.1, forward strand.
CTTACTAAGGTCACAACTAGAGTGATTGAACACCCTTATCTCAAAAATCATCTTGCAACTCTAGGTGAATTCAACACTTCTCGTCAATGTTAAACTCTTGTTTGAGAGGGGTTAAAGTTGATTCACACCTAGCGTTGTCATGTGTATGTAATTAGAAAATAGGACTTGCTCAAATCATTTTCATTCATCTAAAAAAAATTGGTTTCACTTAACCTGATTTAATTATTCTCTTAGAATTTATTGTGTAACCTATTTATTAATAGGGACATATGTATTCTCATGGGACTACTAATCCTTATCCTAGGGGTTCATATCAAGAACATAATTACATTATTTCACATCATACATTCATTACGTATTAGGAAAATTGGGGAACAAGAGGGAATACTCCTTTGTTTAAAGGATTATGGTTCACATTAGCGATCACACACTATGAATTTAGTCCCTCACCAAAAGAGGGTTTATACACATTATATGAATGATCTAAATTTCACCTTTCTCCAAGCATGTCATCTTATGGATACATTTTCAAAAAAAATAAATAAATTAGGATGTTGTTAAGTTTCACAACTAACTCTTAGTATTGCACCATAGAACCCAAATGATAATTGAGGTTGGGTATCAGGTTATTTTATGAACCCAACTCCTAAAGGTGACTTCTAAGGTTTGTTGGCAATCTTCACCACTCAACACATGTGTCGTACCAAGAGGGTTTTACACTATGTTTGAGTTTGGACACCCATAAAGTATTACCTTAAGAAAATCACATTTTCCTTACTACACACACGATTTCCAATCCTAGGAGGGGAACACCATACTACTTATGATGTTTGACCATATTTTTCCTATTCATGGTGTTCGTGGATGATGCCACTAAGCATATAGGTTATGATGACAAAATTTAAACTAGGGATCTTATTTACTTAAGCTAGGAGGTGTCATCGAGTGTGAATAGTTAAGTTTATCCTAAGGTTTTGATTTCTTTTGTGTTAGGATAGATAATGTGAGAAGGGTAGGTATGCACAAGTTTTAAACTAAGGTTGACTATTATAATTAGGTTTATCCTCTATATTTTATAGTTAAATAACACAACACTATGGGGATTTCATCATACATTTCACAACGAGAATGCACTATAAGATATTAAATTCGATATCATTTAACATACATATCCAACCTTTACAATACAAAATTTGAGGATCAAGATAAAACCCATATGTAGATGAACATTTCCCTTAACCCCTAACATCTAAACTATTTCAAAACTTCAATTATTATATTTTTATACTTCACAAAATATTGCAATATCCTCTATAGTTCCATTTAAATGCACAAATTAAAGGAAGAATTAAAGAATATTTACAATCTCCAATGAGGAAAATTAGTCAAATGAAGGGTTTCTTTAGTAATTCCGTTTTGATATAAAGTGCCATGAAAAAAAAAGTGTGGATAACTTGAAACTAGATAAAAATATGATGATAAATATGAGTAAAGAAGAAAATCGATGTGCTCACCTCTAACTACATGAGCATATTTCTCTCATTTGAAGGAACAATATCTTCCTTAATAGGAAATGCATCATAATATTTTCTAAGGTATACTTTTTGGGTAAAAATTAAAAAAATTCTTCTTTTCATTATCTTTCATTTAAGACACACACACACACACACACACACAGAGGAAATATGTCACACACCAAAACTTATCCTTTTTATCCTTTTATTCCTAGCTCCTAAAAGGGCATGTTTATGCTCAGTGGAAAATAAAATGAACGCAATTTGGCAATTTCAAGATTTATGGGGAATCATTATTCATAGTATACCCTATCCAAAGAACACTGATGAGTAGACAAAATTTGATAAATTAAATGCCAAATATGTGATGTTGATCATACTCAGCATTACTAACGGAGTACAACCACATATCCAAGATGCAACGACATCTAAGGCCAATCGAGAAATTCTATCTACTATGTATAAAGACAACAACCAAAGAAATATAATTCATGTTTGGTCAATGTGGCATACACTAAATATGTTTTTCTAGAGATAAGGTTGAATAATTATTACATGCGACAAGTACCTGAACCTTGAGTAGAGATTTTCATACTTGGTGAGAAGATTGAGGATAAAATGTTGATCCTCATCACTTTGAGAGAACTCCTGTCAAATTTTGAGACATTTTTCATGACATTGAATATCACTAAACAAGAAATATCATTCGAAGTGTTGGTAAATCTGATCCAACAAGAGCAAGAAATTACGTTTGTGAAAGATGAATTTGAAGAAAAAGTGTTGATTTCAAACATTCATGGTTAAAATTTCATGAATAAATCACAACACCAATACTAAAAAAACCCAATTAAAACCCATGCCAAGGAATAGAAGTTGTGTCACATATGTAACATGAATACTCATGCCACCTTTGAGTTGTACTAGAATGGTTATAAAAAAACATCATCTAGTTGAGATGGCACACAAAGACACACAAACATCTCCCTCGATGGATATGAAGTACAAAGGAAAAGTATCCAAAATTGTAAACCCTTTAAGAGTAATCGGGTTAGGATTTTAGATGATAAGGAGTATATTGCAGAAGGCATTGAAGATGTCACTATTCTACTTGGTATGAACAATTTTACACTCATAAAAGTTCTCTAGGTACCATTCCTAACAAAAAATCTCCTATCTATCAATAATCTATTGAATCACAAGGTTAAGGTCGAATTACACGTTATAAATGGTATGAAATCTTGTCTCATCATTAAATATGGGAAGGTCATAGCATGATATTTATTGCGAGACAAGTTGTTTGACTTAGATGTTATATCCTCCCATGAAGGTTATCTCACTTTCCCAATGGAAAAGATCACAACACTTTATCATTTCGTTTATGGGAACCTATCTAGTGGTACCGTTCATCAATTCATCACAAAAATATGGTTTGCGGCCTTCCTAAAATTTCTCCATCATTTCCTATATGTTAAGGTTATGTTGTAGGAAATCAACATTGAGTTGCATTTGATCTGAGTTCAAATTGATCCATTTATCATTTGGATGTGATACTCACAAATATTTGGAGACCACTACCTACCACTATACAAGGAATCAAATATTTTCAATTATTTGTGGATGACTTATCTACAAAAATATTGGTATTCTTTCTAGAAAAGAAGAGTGACACATTTTCACAATTCAAAATCTTCAAGAATATCATTGAGAACTAGTTTGACATGTTCATTTGTCTAATCTTCTAAGGCCAATTGGGGAATTCAGTTTGAAGGATTTCATGGCCTTCTTAAAACAAAATATTATCAAACAAATGTTATAGCTCCCTATACACCTAAGAAAAATGGAGTCTTAGAATTTCACATTCGTCAATGATGAAAATGGCTCATTGAATTATGTCCAAAGTGATATTGGAGGATAACTATTGGGAATATTCACTTCAAATGATTGTGTATATTCTTAATAGGTCTTCTAAAAAGGAACTAAATAATATAACGCAAGAGGAAGTGCGGAGTGGTGGTAAGGCAAAAATATATCATGTTTGTGTGTTTGGTTTTACTGGATACATGCATGTGCTCACAAATAAAATAATTAAGGATGAACCAAATACACTCCAATGCATATTGTTGAGGTAAAATGAGACCTCAAAATCATATCGTCTCATAGATCTAGAGACAAAGAATATTTATGAAAGTAGTGATGTGTTATTTCATGATTTATCATATGACTAAGGAAAAATGAATCTTAAATGAAAATGATTCTTCTAGAAGAGAATATGATCTATAATGAGAAAGGTTTGTTTATGAAGGGAATTTGAGGACACCCGTACACAAAATCAGCTCTCACACCTAAAATGGGTTGAAATTGCCCTTAAGGGCACTGATTTGGACTCACTTCTAGATTATTCAACAGGTATTATGATGAGAAGTCAAGCAAGAGAGAAATTCAATCTCACCTTGATGAGCTCACTAATTTACAACACCAAACAAAATTCAGTTCAAGAAGCATTGAACCAACCACAATGGAAGAAGGCTATGGAAGATGAATATGAGTCATTAATTGAATATGTTATGTGGGATCTTGTTTATCTATCTATAGGAAAGAAGTACACTAAGTGAAAATGGATATTCAAGAAAAATTATAAGAACGAAGGATCCATAGATATATTTAAAGCATGATTAGTTATAAAATATATTCTCAATAGGAAGCTATATAATTTAATGAAACTTTGTTACCCACCTGCAAAGATAATGAACATCAGATTTGTTTGTGTACTAGCAGCACAAAAGGTGTGGAATATTGAATAGATGGATATAAAAACAACTTTCTTGAATGGTGATATGAATGAAGAAATATACATGACCCAACTATAAGGATTTTAGGATGAGAAACATCCTTATAATGTGTGTCGATTGATCAAATATCTATATGACGTGAAAGAGGAACTTCGTAAGGTACATAAGGATTTTGTATCATATCTTACAACATGGATTAGAGTGTAGCCCCTCAAATTCCAACTTGTAAATTAAAACAAATAGTACTTATATTGTCATTCTTGTTCATAATGTTGATGATGTTGTAATCATAGGGACCATGGATAATCTCATTGATCAGGTAAAGAATGATATCAAGAAATCAGTTGACATTTCATATTTTGGTATAATACAATATTGTCTAAGCTTAGGATATAAAAGAAGGAGAATCACATCTTTATCAATCCGGATGAAGTATGCCAAGGCACTACTTAAAAAATATGAGATGCAGGATTGTAATACAATTGAAACTCCAATGGAACAAGTATTGTTACTTTCCCATTTTAAGGATTCACCTCAATTAAATTGAACTCACTACAAGAAACTTGTTGGATGTCTCATGTACTTGATGGGTTCTTGGATGGATTTTTTTTTTGTTTTTAGTTATCTTTCACATTTCATGCGGGATCCGAGAAGTGTCATTGGTTAGTAGTAAAGAGAGTTATACGATATGTTCAAGGTACACTAAGTTATGGGTCGGAATACAAGAAGACCACACAACGCTTCTTACAAGAATATATATATATTCGAGACAATGTTATATCCATTGATGATAGGAAATGAAAATCAGTACATGTTTTTCATTTTAGATCGAAACGCTTTCTTTGATCAATAAAAAGAAAACAATTGTTGTATTATCATGTATTGAAGTTGAGTATCATGCCAAATGAGGAGCTATTTGTAAATAAATTAGGCCATGCCATATTATGGAAGATATGGGAATACGTGAAGACCAAATATAATTCATTACTAAGAAAATCAATGTGTATTGAATCTTGTCAAAAATCCATTACGTCATTAGCGTAAAAATCATATTTAAGTACAATGTCACTTTATTCGAGAACAAATATTAAACTACAATATCAAGCTTCATGTACAATCCTACCGAACAACAAGATGCAGATGTTTTCACTAAGCCTTTACGAAAGGTGAAATTCTATTCTTTATAGTGATCCATTTTTAATAAAAATGTAATAACGGGGAAATTTTATATTAAGTCCACATTAGATTTGGTCTACCAGGAGTTATCACATTTCCCTCCATACTGCCTCCCACGTACCGATTGCATACACACACTGTCAAGAGTAAGTCAATATAATATTGTATAAATAAAGATCATGTGGTCTATGCATAACATTTAAAAGCATTATCACATAGTTTCTTTATATTTTTATTTTGATCTTATTATTTTCCTCCTCTTAATACTTCATGAAGTTAGTCATGGTGGACTCGCGTTTTTATTTCCCTAATAATTTCTCCATTAGTAAGGGTTTATAGATGAATATTAGTACATTGGTTACTAACATTTATTTTTCTACCCATTTTCTATTTTTATAAATATAAATATGATGAATATTCCCAAGGATAAGAATATGATAACGCATTTTCATTATGCATAAAAGATTGAGAGGATTTTGGTAATTAATAATTTATGGTTCATAACAGACCCTCTCTTATGATGGAATTATTTTGCTGGAATTTATGGTTTACCTTGTATAATTGTTAACATTAAGAACATATCCCATGCACCTCAGTCAGTTCATGATATTGAAGAAAAATATGTTATCGTATTGCAAAGCTAGTGGAAAACTTTTTTTTTTTTTTTACGTAAATTGAAAACTTGAGACCAGACTTACACACGGCATAATATTATCTTTACTGTATCTTCTATAAATACATTGATACATATTAATAGGAGAGTCTACTCCTATTTTCATGGAGATTGTTCAACAACACTCCCCACAAACTCCTATATTCGTGAGTTGGTTGTATAACCAAATCTCACATATAAACAATATTAGTTATAGTTGTTTAATATAACAACTATTAATCCTATATTATTAATATGAGTTATATTAACTCATCATTAATAATATTACAATTTATATATATTATATTTGATAATATAGTTGCACACACTAATAATAATGTGAACACTATACATTCCTAACATTCACCCCCTTGGTGTGAACATTATTAATTCTAAATATTCACCCCCTTAATGTGAACATGACGAAGAACCATATTTGAAGAAGTTGAACCACCTCCTAAAAGCACTTCTTAGACCAGGTACAAACTCCATATATTATCTCTTTACCCTCGTAAAGGCGTAGTGTCGAGCTGAATTATGCAGAATTCTCCCTTCCTCTTTGGGTTCTTGTGGGACTTTCCCTTCCTCCCTGGGCACCCGAATTCTGAATCTCCAAGATCCACAAGCTTCACACTAGCTGGATAACCATCCCTTGAGTCTACCTTGAAATCTTCTCCTACTCCCAAAAGTGAGTATTCTGAAAACATGACTCCTCCAAAAATCTCTGAAAAGGGTTTATTCAACAAACCATCACACTACAAACAGGAACACTGAAAATGAACTAAAAATAGAAACCACACTGCACACATGTCACCAAACCATCTATGCGGCCCCGTCATTGGCGACTGACGAGAGGTCGCTGATTGACCTCCTTCCTCCGTTTTCCTCCATCCTCCGATATCATGTTGCTAGTTCAGCTGGATGTGATCATGAAGTTCAAAATACCTTCAATAATTTGGACGTCGCGTACAAGTGAAAATGCATCCAAAATTGAAATGCAGGCAATTTTTTATTTTGTTTTTCGGACTTTGGATGACAACACTTTTTACAATGGAATTGACCGACAATACACTTTATTTTGACATTGACACTAAATAAATTTTAAATGACCTTGACAAGACGACATTAACTCTACAAGAATAACACCTTCATTGATATAGAAGGACTCACCTTGACACAAGTGACACACTATACAGGACTTACTATTATGGAAATAAACTTATAAAGACTTATGAGACAAATAATAAAACATTTTTAAAACAACAAACTAAACCATATACAAATCACACATTATTTTTGACTTGACTAATAGTATTTTAACTTATTATCAATGAAACACTGACACGACCAGCAACACTACTATTAGATCAACACAGAAACTATTACAATGACTTTTATTGTGAAGCCTCACACACAAACAAACCTAAAATCACTACACCGATGCAAAAAAAAATAAAATAAAATACCATCGAATCAGGAACAACAACTTGGGCGACTATGTGGAAGCATCTATGAGTGAATACCAGTCTGATTGAATCGGTAATTATATTGTTATTTTATTCAATATATGGGCTGAGCTAGACGCTGAGTGGGCAGATAATTTGTGTCTGACACCAAGATTCTTTGCACACAATTTTATAATGGCCACATATACAGATCTGCATGACGTTGGCAATTGGAGACATTCACTGTCCAGATATCAGTTTTCAATGAGACGTGCTTAACATGCAATGGTTGATCCTAAAGGCTTCCAAATGCATGAATTTTTTTCAACTCCAAGCAATTCGACTCCTCAAGAAAAAATATCAGCGCCCTTCTATCTATACATGGTCCTTGTTTTGTTTAATCTCCTTTGTAATACCACGATGCACAATGCCAAATGGACTTGAAAATGAGTCAAGACCAAACTTCTGAAATCTGTATTATGATGTGCATAATAAAAGCCCACGATTTACATAATGAGTACGATATGTGCAAGTGAGACGTCTAATAATCACTTTTGTGAATGAATATTACAAAGATGCTTGCGCAGATCTTGAAAATACAAACTTCGTTAACCAAAGATACCACGTACGCGTTGGATTACACTACAACAAGATTATGTAGTGAGAATCTGTAATCCTATGCAGATTGTATACAGAAGCATAAGCAGAAATTCATTGTGGGAGCATTTGATTGAGACATTAAAATGCATTAATTAAATGAGGCTTGAAAATAAATGGCCACCCCTTCACATTTCTTATTCCATCAAAGACCTAGATCAAGCTCTGATACCAAATGAAAACTTGAGACCAGATTTACACACGGAATAATATTATCTTTATTGTATCTTCTGCTAATACATTGATACATATTAATAGGAGAGTCTACTCCTATTTTCACAGAGACTGTTCAACAACACTCCCCACAAACTCCTATATTTGTGAGTTGGTTGTATAACCAAATCTCACGTATAAACAATATTAGTTATAGTTGTTTAATATAACAACTATTAATCCTATATTATTAATATGAGTTATATTAACTCATCATTAATAATATTACAATTTATATAAATTATATTTGATAATATAGTCAAACACACTAATAATAATGTGAACACTATACATTCCTAACATAAATAATGTCCAAGGAGGGATTAAGCCTTAGTAAAATAGTAAGTCGGCTAGTATGTAAATATTAATGGGTCCTAAATACTAAATTTCTCTTATTAATAATTATTTTCAAAAGATAGCATTAAAGCAATTTACCTCAAGATTCAATACTAATTGACCCATTTATTGTTATTATTAAATAGTAACATCAATATCACATATGCACATAAAATTGTACTATGATATTCATACAAGAAGAAATAAATTAGCCATATTTCTTAGCTTATATCATCTTATTGGTATGTTTACCTATTCTCCAATGGAGCTCAACATTATATGCATGTGTGTATTTTTATAGGAAAAGGCTCATGTATTTTTTAATATTATAATTATATCTATTAAAGATGAATATAATTGAAGGAAAGAAGTATATAATTATTTATTTCTATTTTTGATGGGGTGTCTATTATTTTAATAGAAGAATTTGTAATGGGAAATTACAACACCCCCGATTGCTTGTAAGTGAATGGTTGAGGTAGTCAAGGGATTCACAAACATGGAATTATCTCAAAGTGTGGGACTTTGCAATTGGGATAACCCTTTAGATGAATGACATTTCCTATTCCTCTATTCTCATGCACACATTCAAATTGTAGAGGATCTACTCCAAAAATACTCTAACTTGCCAAGAAGAAATGGTGAAGAATATTATAAGAAATCAAACCCAAACTAATAGAAGTGATGCACCAAAAGGAATGTTGAACACCTAATATGCATGGAGATGGAAACGTAATCAGATTAAGGAGGATAAAAATACACCACAGATTAATCCAAAGATGAGAATTCACTAACCATTAAATAAAAACCATTAAATATGTAATACAATAACCATACATCGATAACCAAGATTTCAATGAGAGATTAGAAGGAAACAATTAACACAAGAGAGGTTGAAATTCATCCCCAAACTTGTATTATTTCAAAAGATTTGATACGGTGCGTTCTAATAGCTAAGAGGCACAAACTTGGATTACATATTGAATGGAGGTTTGAACTCCACAAATTAACTTACAGACAAGAAAATAAGGGAGGGTGAAAAGTAAAAATTGTCCAACATTAGAACAATTCCCCTCCTTATAATTTATAGGAAGAATGAGAGAAATGAGATAGAAGAATTCAAAATATTGCTTCAACCACACTAAGATGAATTGAAAACACCTACAAAAATGATGGGTACCACTGCAAAATCCATACCTCCATGTATTATGCCTTATTGGGAAAGAATGGAATCCCGTACCTTCATCAGCTAAGTAGGTGAGAAATTTAGAAATACCCTCTAAAATGACAGACTTTATTTCTTCATTTTGAATAACTTAGTCTCACTTAGTTTGAGATCTTTCCAAAAAGTCCTTTCTTGTGAAAATATGAAGTCCCAGTAAAATGTCATGGCAATCTGAAGATTGGGGTGCCATATTGCATTAATTTTGAGTTTTTGCCTCTCTTTCATCAGACTTTGAAATGCTTCACAACCTCTGAAATTTGAAATTTTGGAATTTTGGGAATTTTGGCTTAAGAGGTTGATGTCACTGTTCTCAACCACTTGAGTCAACAAAGCCTCAATAACTCAAACTCCGAATTCTGAAATTCTGACTCTGGGTTTCAAACTTCGAGTTGTGATTTTCATGTTTTGGGGCTTCAAAGTTGTGAAATGCCGAAAAATCGAACTCTGAAATTAAAACTTCGTGTTTTGTACCTTTTGTATTTTCAAGATTTCGGGATTCTAGTTTTCAAGATTTTTTAATTTTCAAGATTTCGGGCTTTGGGGTTTTGGGATTTTTGGGGTTTGAGATTTTGGTGTTTTGGGGTTCGGGATTTTGGTGTTCGGGATTTAGGGATTTCACAGTTTTTTTATCCATTTGGGCACATGAAACCTCTTAAAATCTGAAATCCCAAATTCTAAATTTTAGACTTCGGGTTTCAGACTTTTTATTTCACCCTTTTAAGACTTCTTTCTGCCTAGTCTTAGAATTTCTCCCTAGCCTACCTCCTCGAACGGCTCTATCTCCAAAATATGAAATTTTGGACCTTCAGAGTTTCTTCATTTCCTGAATTCCTCTATAATTTTCTCGACCTACTTAAATCTATTCGACCATTCCCGAAATGCCAGCTCCCATGACTAAATCAACCCCATTTTCTTAGTGTGCAAGTTCATGTTTGTTCAATTTTTCTTAAGGGGAAAATTTGGATAACAAAATTTGTAGGATTGTTCTAGAACCCAATCTTCATTAAACCATGGTATTTTAATAATCGTTTTTATTTCTTTAAAAATATAGTAGTTTTTTCAGATTACATTTCATTAGCTATTTGATCTAGGTAAATAGGACTTGCAAGAATCCTTTTATGTAAAAAAAGTATGTTTTGGCATTTTGAACACCACATGTGATTGAATCTCTCCATCTATTGAATATTTATATTGCTTTTATGATAAATTTATATGCTATTTTATATTTTTTTTCTCTAACAGTTTCCCTAAATTTTATAATGATTTTGATATGAATTTCAAAATATGATAATTTGAGAAACATTTATTTATGTATATCATGGCAATAAATTATTAACTAAAATTATGAGAAGTGAAAGAGGGCTCAAATATATTTTGAAATTCATGCACATTGAAGGAGTTACACTCTAAATCAATAACACGTAAATACACCAAGTGATTAAGAAAAAAATAATCCGAAGGAACTTTTGCATAATAGAAAAATGCTCTATGCATACTAAAAGATTAGAAAAGAAAAATAAATATGTGGCGTGTTGTGTAACTTCCATTTCTTGACTTGTCACACTTTATTTATGGAGTGAGGAGTGACAATGCTAGAATAATATGTAACTCACATATATGATAATGATGCGTATGATGAGTATAATAGATTCCATGGAAAAATATGTCATATGTGATATATCCCCATAAAAGGCCTTTGAATCCCCTAAGCGAGATGACCCACCATGTGTGAGGTGTAATTAACCTAATAAACTAGTAATATGTACAAAATTTCCCTCACAACAACATCCCATTTCATGAAATCTTACGAAATGACATGGCAAACCGGAGAAATAGGACTCCCTAAAAACAAATAAATATGCCTCATATGTGTCCCGACAACAAGGCCTCGATGAGATACCCATGTACAAGCTATAATATTTATAGAATAAGAAGAGGAATAGAGGGATCTAAATCATGAAGAAGAGGTGTTTGTGTGATAGACCTCACCCTTAGAAGAGATCTCGAGTGAAACAATATTGCTTCAATAAAGGGATTAGTAAGAATTTCTTTTACCTAATCTAAAGTATGTTAGTATTGCAAATCAATGATGTCTGCATGAATCAAATCCTAAATTAAGTGCATGTCTATCAAAATTTTCTTCATTCACTGATCCTAAAAAAAATTAATACATATGGAGATAGTGCTAAGGTTTTCACAATAGATGATGTTATGTTGTCAAAATTGAGCAACAAAATATGGTAAAATTACCTCTAACCAAATAAAATCTATCAAATCGTTGATTGCTCCTCGTTGTTTATCCCTTTAAAAGTTACAAAAATAACGATCTATTTATTTTTTGACTAACTGATAAGACCCATGTAGACACCTAAAATTGGTTATCCAATTTAGTGTCCCTCGTGTGCGTTTGCTCTCTCAGGTAACCTGGGGCACGTTTATATCACCACTATCCCCTTGGGGTATTATTCAATTTGTGATTTAAACACCTATCCTAAGTTTAATTCACCCCATTATGTTTTACTATGAGTAATTAAATATTAACTATTTAATTACACCTTTTCACATGTATCCTAACCACTTATCTACCCCATATCTATCCTATCCATATATCCCCCCTATTTCTCCTCCTCCCAAAGTGGGATATTTCCCGTATTTGAGGTGGAGGGATCACTCTTATCTTTCCAGAAATCGCTCATTTTGGCCGCCTCTGAGTCTGCCTGTGATCGCGCCGATCGGTACTTCGGTCGATGCCAATTTTCGAATGGCGCCGATTATAAATAGAAGCCCAGAACTCAGTTCTGGAGGAGGCACACAGAGAGATAAATTGTAAGAGAGACACAGATTGTAAGAGAGAGAACGAGAGATCTTTGCGCATCGAGCGTGAGCACTATCTATCGAATGAGAGTGAATCTTGTCCAAATCAATCCCTGAGAGGAGCACCGTTACTCTGCTCTTATCACATCAACATCGCACGTCTCCATTGATTTTCTGGTGACTCTGTTCCTGCACCCAGCACAGGTGCAGTCTTGCCAGTATCTCTCCGGCTTCTATAGATCCAACAGACATTGACGATCTTCCCTTCGTTTTCTGATTCCCAAATCTTCTCGCATTTTGTCTCGGATCGATGCCGATCTATATCAGTCGACACCGATCTGGACCAATCGACGCCGATCTACATTAGTCGACGCCGATCTGAATCAGTCGACGCCGATTCTACATAATCGACACTCGATCATCCTGCAGACAGGTAAAAGGACACAGGTAACACAAATCCAGCTTTGTTTTCACAGTTCCTTGTTTTCTGTTGCTTTCTATCTATTGTTTAGATTCTGTTTATTACTTTGATCAGAAAATCTAATCCTGTACGTACATATTTTATCATGTATGCTTCTTTACTTAATTGAAAACGTGGACTGACATCCGTCGAGGGAGCTTACCGCTTCCCAGACCCGCTTCTCGGCAGTCCACCTAAATATCTTTTAACGTGGTCTTTTTCTCAAGCATCGGTGTCTCGCAGGTTACTTGGATCTCTTCAGCAAAATTTCTCGTGTGCGCCCGCCTTATCTACATTGGCTTCCTCATCCATCTACATCTTCAGATCTTGTCCATCAGGTATCGATTTCATTTGAGTTTTTCAAGGTTTTTGTGTTTAGTTTGGTGCATTAACTTGGACAGGTAACAAGCACGAAATTCTTGATCAACATTCTGGCATGCCCGGTGGGACCCAACCAAAGTCCCTTATTGGTAAGTTCATCTCTTTTCTAGTTTTGAGCTTTGTTCTTTTTCTTCACTGATTTTTATCAGTTCTGCTTGAGCATTTCCTTTCATCGTTTCAGTCTTGCTTCTTTCATTTCTGAATTTGCAAAGTTAGGTCCTTTCTTTTCTTACAAATTTCAATTCCAATTTCTATTTATAAAATTAGTAAATATTTCATTTTGATTTCAAGATTGCATGTTTGATCCATCTCTTTATGCGAAATTGTTATTTCCTTGAAATTTTTCTAGTTCCTTAAAATAGAAATTTTCGTTTCACCATTATCTGGATATATCTTTCTGGATTTTGTTTGGTGTTTTCTTAACCTTTTCTTGCGGAGCACTTTGCTTGTTCGTGGGACTGTTTAAGGGGAAGAGCTCAACAACGCGCTTTTTGAAGTCTACACACCTTGCAGAGCTAAATCTACAGGTATTTCTCTTTTACGGTGTTTTCTCCCTTTTAGGAACTAAAAAAAAAAAAATTTCTTTGTTTGTTGTCTATAACATTCAAACATTTCAATTTTTGGTGCTTAAAAAGAATTTAATCACATTTGGGAAAGAATCTGTTTGACTTGTCTTCATCGAAATCAAACACTTCGTTTTTAAGTGCTTAAAAAAAAAGAACTGTTTCTTTGTCTTTTCTGCTGTATGTTTTTCATCTAGTTTTAACTAGGCTGGGAAATTGTTCAAAATTGGTAGTGACACTATTTGATTTTTATTTTTCACCCTTGGACACAAAGCCAAAATCACTAGGTATAAAGCATTTAAACAAAAATTCTTTCCTTGGCCTTGCCTACTTAGAAGTGACATCCAAGAGGAAGAGCCTACGCGGTACTCAGGCTGCGCTATAAATTCACGGATGTTCTGGTATATATTGGCAAATCACCCGACTCCCTTATCGCAGCTGGTGTGTGAAGTGCGGGGTAGGCCCCTATCAAGCCACGTACCAGTCTTTTACTAAAGTGCCTTCGGGACTCCTCACAAAAACATCCCCCAAACCATCCTTAGTTTGGCTATCTGAGTAGTTCCTGTTCTAAAAACCTTCCCTAATTTTTTTTTTCTTAAAAGCATAAAAACTTAAAAGAGATAATCACCTATCTTTTGCTTGAATTATCTCATGCATTAGTTAGGTCAATCTTATTTTCTGCTTGTTTATGACGGTCATCACTCGGTTACAATCTAGAAGAATGGCTCAATTAGCCCCTTCTTCCTCCAAGATCACCACTAGTGTGGATGTTTCGGCACCCCCCAGGTCTTCCTCGGGACCGCTGTTAGTTGGTTCCCCATCCTGGTCATATAATCCTTTCTATCAGGCCAAAGCAACCCCATCACATCCAGCTTCCCCTAGTCCTTCAGAAATATCATCTGCTTCTGACTCAGAGTATGTTCCTCACGGGATCCTGAATTTCAGGTGCTCCTCGATCGCAATCCGGTAGCCCTCATGGACTACCTAGTACACAAGTCTATTCAAATATCTGATCAGGGACCACCAATCCAGCAAGTGTATGATTATTCTCGTGAACCATCCCAGGATTTTGTAGAACAGTTAGCATCATCTTTCTCGCCTCGAGCCACGGAGGAGGGTGGCGCACCTGTGCCTCCTTTTTCTCTTCCACCGACCATATCGACTAGTTCTCAAATAGTCTTACCTATTCCTAACGCCACAGTTACCTCGACTATTCCACAACCTACTTCTGAGAGGTCCTCTTCTCTGGCTATAATGAGTGCGTCTGTGCACCCGCATATTGCTGTTAATTCATCTATGCTGTCCATTGTGTCCCAGGGTCAGTACCCCTTTATGAGTCAACCCCCTTCGACTAGTCAGTTGGTTCCTGCTTCTCGTCCTCCAGTGGGTTTTTCTTCCAATGTTCCAGCAACAGTGACCTTCACCCATCCTCTAGCATCGGCACCCTTAATAACTAATCCGGCAGTAGAAAGCCTCTTTCAGGTCTTGTTCCCCAATATGTCCAATCAAATCGGCACCCATGTTCCTCAATCTGTTCCGATTCAGTCAACAAGCATAGGAGTCCACCAATCACAGGCTCCGTCCGTCATCCAACCTTCATTTTCTCAACCACTTATTATCTCACAGCCTGCCTATACACAGGCTCCTTCACAGCAAATACCCCACCAGGCGTCACCCAGAATGCCTGGTTACTCCTCTTATCATCCTATCAATCAACAGATGAATCCCCCGTTGACACCTCAACAACATCCACCATTTGCTTCTTATGTAGGACATGCCAGTGTGCCTCCTCCTCAATCTGACGTGGTTCAAATTCTTTTCAAGAAAATCACAGACTTGGAAGCCTCCACCAAAGGGACTCGTCCTTCATACTCTTTTGAAGAAGTGTGTAATGAACCCATTCATCCCTCAGTGGCTTTTAAGCCTTATCCTCCCCAATGGGAACTTCCTAAATTTTCAAAATTTCATAGTCGGGAGGACCCTCAACAGCATTTGTGAGCATTCAAACATGCTTGCTACCTCATAGTCCAGGATCAGGAGCTTATGCTCCGTACTTTTCCTATGTCTCTAGTAGGTCCTGCTTTAGACTGGTATAATAACATTCCTCAACATTCCTTGTTTTCTTTCTCTCAATTGGCTCAAATCTTTGTTGAAAACTTTTCAATAAATATCGTGCATAAGATCTCGATTACTGAGATCTTTATAACATTTGTCAATTCGATGATGAGTCTATTACGTAATGTGTCGCTCGTTGGAGAGGGATAATCAACCAATTGTCTTTCTCCTTCCTCGATCCCAACGAGATCAATTTGTTTACTCGATCTTGTGCTAATCATATTTCTTCCACTTTAAGGATCCGGACATTTCATACATTTGAAGAAGCCTTTACGATGGCACGCAAACTTGAGTCCCGCCATTGAACAAGGGAAGTTAAAACTTCTCTCTAAATCTAAACTGGATTTTTCTTGGTTTATCAAATCAAATCCTTCCACTTCTAAAGACAAGAATCAGGGATCCACCAATGCTATCGTATTAAAAACATCACGAGCCGATACCACTTCTAATCAAACATCACGAAGAGACTCCTCATCTTCTCGAAAAGGGTCCTCGTCATCTCGATCTTTCACTTCATTGGGGGAATCATATGCTTCTATCCTGGAAAAAATGTTAGAAGTCCACATGATCGAACTTCCCCCCATTAGGAATATTGATGAAAGCCAAGAACGTCCATTCTGGTATAGGGAAAATGACTTCTGTCATTATCATAGAACCAAAGGTCATGACATCGAACGATGTCAGACCTTCAAAAATCTTGTCCAGAAATTCATTGATAAAGGCGAGCTCATTCTGGATAACCCAAATGCTCCCCCAAATCAAGCGTTGTATGTCTTTAAACAACCTTTTCCCAATCATTCCCTGAACCATGATGCTTCAGAGTCTCAAAAACAAAACACTCATACTATCAGCTTCATCTCCACTGAAGAATCTTCTTCTAAAACTAAGCCATTTGCGAACACATCAACCGAATCAGAACCTCCTTCCGCTTCGTTAATCATTGGGATTCCACCATCTTCAGATAGCCCATCTTTGAATATTCCAACATTGTTAGATACGGATTCACCTCTCTCTGCTTCTTTGTCTGATCTTCCATCCATACCCGAGACAGTGTCATCCTCACCTGTCTCATCGTCAGACATTCTTTCAATGCTCGAGGAAATTACATCCCTTCGAGTTTCCACCGTGGATACATCTACTTCTATTTCTCCCATTTTTGCTGCGACTATGCCCTTGGTGAACGTACCTATAGTTGTGCTGACTTTGACGGAAGCGTCTTCGATTTTGACTCTTCCTGTTTCCTTTCCTACAGTAGTTTCACCCATAATTACTGTACCAGAAGTAGTTCCCTCGCAAGGAACTGCTTCTTCATCACTCACTTCTTCCATCACAAATGCTACTTTGCCTATTAAGGGGAAATCTAAAGAAGTAGCACCGACACCTATACGCTCGGTTCCTGAACTTAGACCGAGACAACCGAAATCTAACGTTGCGTCATCAGTACCTCCCCATTTGCTTCCCCCGAAAAGGTTACAATCACCTTATGCGGTTGAAATTGTCACCATCCCTGAAAAAGGAAAGCCCATATTTCGAACCATCAAGACTCTTGGTGCTTTCCCGCAAAAATCTCTCTCTGCGCCTCATAAAAGATTGGATTTGTCCGCTGAGAAGGCGTCTTCTTCTACAAACCTATCAAAACCATCATCTTCTTCTACAACACATTCTTCACCAGCACCTCGAAAAGTGGACTTACCTACTAAAAAGACGTCACCTCTTTTATCAAAGTCATCATCTTCGTTACCAAAAACCAGGGCACCCTCTGTTCCTCCGATTATACCCACTTTGGGAGCTTCTTCCTCTTCGACATTATCTAAATCATCACTAGTTTCAACAAAGCAGCCTCCCTTATCTCTAAAGACCACAACACTTGTCACATCTCCATCATCTTCAAAATCTATTTTAGGGGCTCCTCCTCCATCGAAATCAATCATGTCTCACTTACTTCCATCTCAAATGCCCAAGGCTGCTCCTCCAGAGGTCCAAAAAAATAAGATGATCCCTAAAAAGACTGTCAAACCTAACATGCAGGTTCTTTTACCTCGGCAGTCTGTTAAAGTAAAAGAGGTGCCTTCATCATCTCTGTCCTCATCTTTGTCTACCGGGTTCTATACTGAAATCCTTCGCCAACTTATCCAATCTTCATCCATATCTCTTCCTCCAATTAAACCCTATAACCCTAAAGGAGTTAAACCTACCTGGTTTAACTCTGATTTGATTTGTGCTTACCACCGTACCCCGGGTCATGATACTGAGGGATGTAAAGCTCTTCAATCTGTCATCAACAGCCTTTTGGAAGAAAGTGATCTTTTGCTGGAGGAGGAGAAACAAGTACCTCCTGTCATCTTAGCTCCATCTGAGCCCCAACGATCTACTCAGGCCTCTACTTCTAGTGATTCCACTCCAAATGATCTTCCACCTTCTCAAATCGACACAATTCATATCGCCATGAGAACCCAATAGTATGATAATCCATCCTCGTCTACAGCTTCCCAACCACAGGTTGTCATTTATGTAGCCCCGAAGGAGTTCCTCCTTCCTCATTAGCCCCGAGACCTCGGGTCTCTATTCGTGCTGCACCTCGGGCTCAAATTCCCGTGTCAGTTGAGGAGAGTGTTATGAAACAACTCACCCAGGCTCCGGTCAAAATGTCTCTTTTTGACCTCATTCAATCCTCTCCGCAACATCGCCAGATCTAATTGATAATTTGTGTCGCATCGCAATGAATTCTGATGAGCCCCAGCCTTTCAAGATGGTTTTTGGATTGAATAGACCATCAACCGCCATTTCTTTTGAAGATTCAGAAATTCCTTCCCTTTCTTCCAAGGATTTGGAGGCTCCCCTCTTTATCACAGTCCAAATCGACAACACTACATTAAAACGCATTATGATCGATAGTGGTGCTGCACTCAATGTCATCTCCTCACACACATTCGAGAAACTTAAGTTACCGAAGAACGTAGTGTCACCCCCGCCTTTCGCTCTTCGATCATTTAACGATCAGCTAGCAGTTACTTTAGGAATTGTGGTCCTACCCATTCGAGTAGGTAAGAAGTTGCTTCACGAACTCTTTTACATTGTTGAAGGGAAATTCCACTATAATATGATCCTCAGACGCTCCTGGATTCATGCAATGCATTGTGTCCCATCCACCCTCCATCGATGCTTAAAATATCAATATGAGGGCAAAATCTATACTCATCCAGGAGATCCTTTTCCTTCCGCGCAATGCGACATGACCACAGGGTCTACCCCTCTAAAGGAAAATGCTTGTTCTCCTGACAGGGCCTCATCTTCTTCCATACCTACAACCAAACTACCGGATGTACAAAATTTAGAAGAGACATTGCAGCGTTTCTCACTAGGAGAGCTTCCTCTCCTTTCTTTTGACACCCATCTCAAACCTAGTGAGTATGGTAGAACAGAAAAACAACCTGAATATCAGCCAGGTCTTGGTCGCATCATCACCATTGGTCTACCCAATCAACAGACTAATTTCATTTACGGTGGTCTTGATACGCCTCACTATCGCCCGGATTCTCCTCCTAGGACCAAACCTTATCTAACAGGGTTCGATTGTCTACAGAATCCCACGTTTGCAAAAACTTATTTATATCGATGCGCGTGGAAGGGCTTTGGCTTGGGTAAATATGAACAAGGTGTGCATGACCTCGCGTCCATTCCAACTCTCAAGCCACATCAAAAATTTGGTTTAGGATTTAAACCTCTTTCAAAAGCCACCGTCACTGTTCTCGATGAGCCTCTTCCTATTGAGGAACCATCTTCTCCCACTAAGTCAGAAGCATCACTCGATGTGGATGATGCCATCCCATCTAACTTTTTTTTAGTCAATACCATTTCCTTAGGGCCACTAGCCTATAAGACTAATGACAGGTCCACTTCCATACCGTTAATTTTCCCTGAAATAGTTGGAGACGACTCTCCTACTATCAACACTATCCACTGTGCGGATGATGATTCTGTCCTCACCTATCTAGGGGTAGAGGATTCCTATCTTCCTAAAACCATTCCTTCTGACACGTCTACGCTTCTCAACGAAGCCACTATCGACCTTAATATAGGGACTTCTAAAGACCCTCGCATCATTAAGGTCAGCCAATCCCTTAATCCACAGGAGTTAGGAGACTTTACAACTTTTCTTTCCAACCATCGTCAAGATTTTGCTTGGTCATATGAGGATATGCCAGGACTTGATCTTGATATCGTGGTCCACAATATCGTTACTCTTCCCGACATCAAACCGGTTAAACAAAAATTGCGTAAAATGCACCCTAGAGTAGCCCTTCTTGTTAAAGAAGAATTGCAGCGCTTGCTCTCGGCTAACTTCATCCAACCCATCGATTATCCACAATGGGTTTCCAATGTAGTACCAGTAACTAAAGCTATTGGGAAAATTTGAATTTGTACCAACTTCCGGGATCTTAATCTTTCTTGTCCAAAAGATGATTTTCCTCTACCTAATATTGACCAACTCGTGGATTTAACCATGAGTCATGAGATTCTTTCTCTTATGGATGGTTTCTCTGGGTATAATCAAATTCTCATCGCACCAGAAGACCAACATAAGACTTATTTCATAACTCCTTGGGGGACCTTTTGTTATCGTGTCATGCCTTTCGGTCTTAAGAACGCAGGAGCAACTTATCAGCGAGCAATGACCTACATCTTCCAAGATCTCTTACACAAAACTGTGGAAGATTACGTCAACGATCTCCTCGGTAAATCCAAAGATCGTCAGGATCATCTTTTCATTCTTGCACCTCTCTTTGAGAGGCTTATTCGCTTTTGTCTTCATCTAAATCCATCTAAGTGCGTGTTTGGCATTCTCACTGGTAAACTTTTAGGTTTTATCATTTCCATTAGGGGTATTGAAGTAGACCCCACAAAAATAAAAGCTATCCTTGAAATGCCTCCCCTTCTAACTTAAAGCAAATTTGCAGTCTCCAAGGACATCTTCAATCAGTACATCGTTTTATCTCACAATTTTCAGACCGTTGTCAACCTTTTCATCATCTCCTCCGTAAGAATGTTCATTTTGAATGGGATGAGCATTGCCAAAAGGCCTTTGATGATCTCAAAGCTTATCTTCTTTCTCCACCTGTGCTTACACCTCCACGCGATGGGGAGCCTTTCTATCTTTATATCTCTCGTGATCGACCATGCTCGGGAGCCATGATCTCGCATCGGGACGCTTGCGGTAAAGAACAAGCTGTCTATTACATCAGTCACACCCTCCATGAGTATGAAACACGTTATTCAAGCTGAAAATTTGTGTTGTGCTCTCTTCTTCGCAACTTCTAAGCTTCGTCATTACCTCCTTAATCACAAAACTTACATTGTCACAAGTGTTAATCCACTCAAGACAATTCATGCGAAGCCTTATCACAATGATCGTATCACTTTTTGGCTCATGCTTATGACAAAATTTGATCTCGAGTTTATCCCGCAAAATTCTATCAAGGGTTAGGTCATTGCAGATCAATTAGCTGATGCTCCTCTCCTGGACACTCAATTCCCCCTTTCTCAATTCCCCAATGAATATATCCAACAAATTGAATTTGGTCTGCTCCACTTAAAGTAAAGCTCTTCTTTGATGGATCCAAATGCCAGCAAGGGGGAGGAGCAGGTTTCGTGATGATTCCTCCTTGGGGTACGACTATCCCAGTCGCACACAAATTGAATGGCTGAATATGAAGCTCTTGTCTTGGGTCTTCAAAATTCCATTAATCTCGACACTCGTCATATTGACATATTTGGTGATTCTCAACTCATCGTTAATCAAGTCACGGGCGTCTATCAATGCAAGAATGATATCCTTCAAAAATATCGTGATATCATTCTTGTTCAACTCCAATCCTTCGATAAATTCACTATCCAAGCTATTCCTCAGCACCGTGAATCGATTCACGAGATACAATGGCTTCATTAGCCTAACTTATCCCACCTTTACCGAGGACTCGCGACTTTATGTGGTGTGTAATGATTAGATCAACCATCTCATCTTAGGCAACTAACTTCAATCCATGTTGTCACAACCCATACTCAGGATGAGTGGTATCAATAGATCGTTGATTATCTATCTCATCCAAAGGCTTCCTCTAGATCTAACTTCCAATGGTAGAATATCTTTTATCCTACATGCTAATCGCTATACTATTCTAGGCGGGATCCTCTACAAACGCGGCTTTGATGGTATTTTTCTTCGGTGCCTCAAAACCCTTGAATCATCTAAAGCTATCCAGGAGGTCCATGACGGTATCTATGGTGGACATTTTAGTGGCTTGGCCGTAGCTAAATGCATCTTACATTTGGGATATTATTGGCCTTCTCTTAATCGAGATTGTTGTGAATACACTAAGAAATGTGTCAAGTGTCAACAACATTCCAATCTCACACATATCCCTAGTCAAGCTTTACAACCTACAGTGGATTTGTGGCCTTTTTCGCAATGGGGTCTTGATCTCATTGGTCTCATCAATCCCCGTTCTTCACAGCGTCATCATTCTATCATTACTACCACTGAATACTTTACTAAGTGGGTGGAAGCTATCCCTCTTTCTTCAACAAAAGCTAAACCCATAGTTGATTTTGTCTATCAAAACATCATCTGTCGCTTCGGTGTTCCACACAAACTCATCACAGATAACGGTAAGTCTTTCAAGAATGTTGATTTGCAGAACCTCTGCAACGCTTTCAATATCAAACTCAGCTTTTCTTCTCCATACTATCCTCAAGCTAATGGTCAGGCCAAAGCTTCCAATAAAACTTTGCATAATATCCTCGCAAAGGTAACTAGTCGAGCTGGTAGGGATTGGCATTTACATATCCCTTTTGCTCTCTGGGCTTATCGGACTAGCATTCGTACTCCTACTGGTGCTACTCCCTTCTCTCTCGTCTATGGGTCTGAGGCTGTTCTTCCTTTGGAAGTCCAAATCCCATCTCTCCGTGTTTCTCTTAGAGAATTTGTCTCTAATGAGGACTATCGTCAAAATCATCTAGCACAACTTGAATTATTAGATGAGCGGCGTCTCAACACTCTTGAACATCATCAAGTCTATCTTGAGCATGTCAAACGTGCTTATAACAAGCACTTGCAGCACCGTGACTTCAAAATTGGTGATCTTGTTCTTAAAGAAAATCAAAATGTCACTACACTCGAAAGGAGTCAGCGTGGTAAGTTTTCTCCCAACTGGATGGGTCCGTACGTTATCACTCATAAATATGGGTCTGGGGCTTATCATCTATCTTCCATGGATGGTATACCTGAAGTGGAACCTCTTAATGCCTTGCATCTACGGCCCTTCTACTGTTAAAATCTATCTTACACAAATCTAGTCGCAAGACAGATCTTTCATCCGTCTAACAACCAGTCATATACTTTCATGGTGATTCAAAATTATGTGGTTCTCCGCCTATTGTCTTTTTTACCTTAAATATGAGTATCGCGGCTCTACTCATAGCATTTTTTTTCTGGATATGTTTCTCCTCATGGTAGGAATACCTTAATCACCGTTTCATTTGTCCCAAGTGCTTATCTTAATCGGATCTACTCGGGGCATGAGTGCATGTTCTTTATACATTTTCTTCCCCTCTATCTGATCTATCTAGGTCTAAACTTAGCTTCTTCCAAAAAGTTTTTCCAAAACAGAAAAAAAGAAGAAGGATAGATTGATCCCTTGAAGGACAGCTACCCATACAATCAAATGAATCAAAAGATATAGACCATGCCCTCAAAGGATGGCTATCATTAAAATTCAAAATACAGACCGCTCCCTTGAAGGATGGTTGTTTCTCAAAAGAATACTCAAGGCTTCTTGCATTGATCAGCCTTTCAGTCAGTTTATACACTTTTTAGCATCACTGAAAGACTTCCCGTATTGATCAGTCTTTCCATATCGAGCAAACTTCCCGCATTGATCAGTTTGCTTTTCTGCCAGAAATCATGAAGCTGAGATATAAGACCTTTTGTCGATCATATGGAGAATCCTATTTTCCCAGTATGAACATGTATTCTGTCCCTTGTAAATTTCGACAAGATACCTACTTACTGCTCCTTCCCTCCTAAATCTGGTTTATGCGGCTAGTTAGTGTCGTGTTTATTTTAACCTCATATAGGGCCTTATATGCATAATCTTTTGGTTTCCTACCCGATTCTATTTATGGTCACTTGGAAGTCCAGCTTATCATTTTTTCTTCTTATATGGGTGTATTTCCTTTATTTCTAATCAAGGGCATTTTCATTACGTCCTTGGCTCTCACAGCGAATATTTCCAATTATTTCATCCAGTTAAATTGACATTTCACATGTTAATTTAATCAAATTCTATCATTTATCTAATTTCATCTGATCTATTTTGTCCAAAACACATCTCATCGCCTCTATTATAAACACATGTGAGTCTATCTATCTATTTTTATCAAAATTTAATTAAAAATCTCAAAAAATATCAAATCCATTCCAACTATTAACTCCTACCTATCTATCACATCATCTAATCACTTGTCTATCCAAGTAACATTACATCTATCTTTATCTATTTTCTCAATCAAGTTAAATCCACATATCAATCACATCAAATCACATCTATTTATGTCCTCTACATCTATGTCTATCCAATTATCTATCAATCTATGTCTATATCCATCACAATTACGCTACATCTATCCATGTATATCAAAATTAAAAGCAGGAGAACAATCATATGACAAAGGAAATGATGAATCTATATATATATACATGAGTGTCTGTACAACAAAAAATGGGTGGCTCTCAATCAAGCCATCTATAAAATGCCTTCCAATCGAGGCTACATCACTACACTGATACAAAATACATCAATCTCTATATCGTAAAATCTGATGCGTGGAGGACACTATCTCCTCCGCCCTCCTCTGGACCAGGCTGTCTCTCCTGACCGCCGCCTATCGACCTAGACGCACTTTCGCCGCCGGAGGCCTCTTCCCACCTTGGTCTCTCCTGCTCCATCCCTCCGATGCCCTCGCTGGCCGTGGCCGCTGCGTTGATCTCCTCCTCGCCCGTACTCAAGGCACATCTGGGCATGCCGCGCTAGGGCATCCTCGTAGTATCTCACCTCAGCGAGGAGAGACTGATATGTACTCAAGCTCACAGAACAGTGCTCGTAGTGGTGCTGCTGGTGGTGCCCCTCCTATGGTCGCGCCCTGTGTCCCAGACTCTGACATGGTACCTGTCTCCCCATATTTGGCCCTGAGGGCCTCCCTATGTCGATGGTAGCGATCCCTCTACTGGATCATTGTATCTTGCTCCTGGCGAGCGGTGTCTCTCTCCAAAATCAGGGCATCCCTCTCTGCTATCAGAGCTCTGATCTCCTCGAGAGCCACCTGGTGTGTATGTGTCAGGGTGGCGTGCTCTCCCTCCAGTCTCTCCAGCACTGTAGCCATATCCTCCTCATCAGCATCTATAGATGCCGGAAGGTGTCGTGGTAGCTCTGTCGCATACCATGCCACATAACCATCATCCACTCCGGCGTCATCATCACTGTCTGTGGAGGGTGGGGCCTCTCTCAATGGATCTGCCGGGATCAAAATCGGTAGATCAGTCTCTCTGCTGTCTCACCTGTAAGGCCTGTAAGTAGTCGGCACTGTCTGTACTAGGCCGAACTGTCTCAATACCCATATAAATGGGACGTGCTCCCACATATCAGGCCTGCGGCCCCTAACCACCCTGCTCCGTCTCAATCCCACCAGGTGAGCATCCTGACCGGCCCATGTCGGAAATACCCGATATGGTCTCCAGATGACCTGCTCTAGTGTCAGCGTCCTGAAATGCTCGGTATACCAATCTGCAGATCTACCTGTATCTCCCGAGGCCATATCGGCCCGCCATCGCCGAATCCGTAATCAATAGCTCCCACTACTGCTGGCATCCAAGGAAGCCCGATGGCCTGATCACTGCTATATGCTCATATGCCCAGCAATGGAGCACAAAACTGACATCGATACCTGTCCTCTGGCCAGTGGTATACATCCATAACTCATGATATATCTGAGCTATCAAGGCATCAGCAAAGGTGAACACCTGTCTGAACCAGAAGATGTCACAAACGTAATCTAGTAACAACAATGGGAATCTCCCACCTCCTGAATCTGGTAGAGCAAAATAGGAGATCGCCATCTGAATCAAAACTATACGTCTGCTCCTGGGAACATCTTGTCTGTACTGCAAGGCTATCCTCACTACCCCGGACACTATCTCTGAATCATCTGCCCTGTCTCCATACAATCAAACTAGGGATCTCTGTTGTTGCTCTCGTGGCATAATCTCTATCAGGTCCCCAGTGATCGGCAGCCTCAAAATCCTGTATATGTCCTCATGGGTGATGGTCATCTCACCCGTCCTAAACCAAAAAGTGCAAGTCTGGCTATCCCATCGTCGCACTAGTGCTCGCATCAACTCTACATCTCGCAGCACTTGTTTGTAGTACCGAAAGCCCCCGAGCCCGGCTAACTCTAAGTGGTGCCAATCTGCATCAGTGACGTCAGGGAGAATGGTCTCCAGTAACTCAGGAATAGCATCCCTCATGTGTAGTACCTCTCGTGCCTGCATCCATGACATCAAGAGCAATATTAGCTTCATATTTACCCAAATCCGAACATCCAAAACAAATTTTATCATTCTCATCAACATGATCTATCCAATCGGCGTCGATTAAATACAATCGGCGTCGTTAATAAGTGGTCGACGCCGATTAATTCTAATCGGCGCCACTTACATTAAATCGGCGTCGATTCTACCAATCGACGCCGATTGTCAGGCCGGGTGTACAACACACTCTGGCCTCCCACCAAAAAACCAAAAAATAAAAATAATAATAAAATAAATACGACGGGTTCAAGAAGAACCACTTACCCCAGGTCATGTCCTCCTCCGCTTCTGACCGCTTCCAGAGGCTTCCATGGTGCTCAAATCCAATTTTTGACTCTCTCTGAATCAATCGTCATGGTGTAAATAAATCATTCACGTTTTCCGTTCACATATTTATATGTGTTGTGAACGGTCGGCGCCGATTTATTTGGTCGGCGCCGTTTATTTAGGTCAGCGCCGATTAGTGTGATCACCATCGATTTTCCATATCTCTTTGCCATAGTGTTGATGCTTGGCTTATTTATCTGGTCATTATTATGTACGCTGAATGTTGCCTTTTGGCACATATTTTCTATATCACCGTCCATTTCGAGTTTGTTCCCTTTGCGTGGGGCACTCGTACTTTTTGGCAAAGATTGAGTTAACGGGTCTCGTAGGCACTAACGTTGTCTACTTTGCGCACCGCCTAGTTGTCCCCTACCAATGTGTCTCTCTTTAGATGCTGACTATTTTGCAGCCCTCCTTACACTCATGGGTCTGTAGGTACTAACGTCATCTCATGAGGAGACCGTCTAGTCTGCCCTACCAATGTGAGTTCCTTAGGTTGCTGCCTCTTTATTTATTTTTGTGCGTCATTAATGATCCGGTCTACTCCAGACATCTAGTTGGGGCTTCTTGTGTTTTCATCTACCTTTTTCAAACTTGGGATCGTTTGTTCTATCACCCATCCCATCCCTAGTTTGAGGGGGATCACATCATCACTTTTTCTTCCTTTCTTCCACCTCCTTGTTTTTGTCTCACAACCTTGCTTATCACAAGTTACTTGACAAAAAGGGGCAAAATGTAGACACCTAAAATTGGTTATCCAATTTAGTGTCCCTCGTGCGCGTTTTCTCTCAGGTAACCTGGGGCACGTTTATATCACCACTATCCCCTTGGGGTATTATTCAATTTGTGATTTAAACACCTATCCTAAGTTTAATTCACCCCATTATGTTTTACCCGTGAGTAATTAAATATTAACTATTTAATTACACCTTTTCACATGTATCCTAACCACTTATCTACCCCATATCTATCCTATCCATATATCCCCCCTATTTCTCCTCCTCCCAAAGCGGGATATTTCCCGTATTTGAGGTGGAGGGATCACTCTTATCTTTCCAGAAATCACTCATTTTGGCCGTCTCGGGAGTCTGTTCCGTGATCGGCACCGACCGGTACTCGGTCGACGCCGATTTTTTGGAGCAGCGCCGATTATAAATAGAAGCCCATAACTCGCCTTCCGGAGGAGGCACATGGAGAGATAGATTGTAAGAGAGACACAGACATAAGAGATAGAACGAGAGATCTTTGCGCATCGAGCGTGAGCACTATCTATCGAATGAGAGCGAATCTTGTCCAAATCAATCCCTGAGAGGAGCACCGTTACTCTGCTCTTATCACATCAACATCGCACATCTCCATTGATTTTCTCGGTGACTCTGCTCTGTACCCAAAGACAGTGTAGTCTTGCCAAGATCTCTCCGGCTTCGCAGATCTAGCATATCGACAATATTCCCTTCATTTTTCGATTCCCAAATCTTCTCGCATTTTGTCTTGGATCGATGCCGATCTATATCAGTCGACACCGATCTCGGGACCACCGACGCCGATCTACATCAGTCGACGCCGATCTGAATCAATTGATGCCAATTCTACATAATCGACACCGATCATCCTGCAGACAGGTAAAAGGACATAGGTAACACAAATCCAGCTTTGTTTTCATAGTTCCCTGTTTTCTGTTGCTTTCTGTCTATTGTTTAGATTCTGTTTATTACTTTGATCAGAAAATCTAGTCCTGTACGTACATCTTTTATCATGTATGCTTCTTTACTTAATTGAAAACATGGACTGACATCCGCCGAGGGAGCTTACCGCTTCCCGGACCCGCTTCTCGGGCAGTCCACCTAAATATCTTTTAACGTGGTCTTTTTCTGTCAAGCATCGGTGTCTCGCAGGTTACTTGGATCTACTGTGCAGAATTGCTCGTGCGCCCGTCTTATCTACATCGGCTTCCTCATCCGTCTACATCTTCGGATCTTGTCCATCAGGTATCGATTTCATTGGAGTTTTTCAGGGTTTTTGTGTTTAGTTTGGTGCATTAACTTGGACAGGTAACAAGCGCGAAATTCTTGATCAACAACCCAAACTAAGGGAAATGTTGTATGCGAAGGTATACTTTTAATGATATATATCACCGTCCCAGCTTAGAATCTATGTATCCAATAAAGTCAATCTTATTCACCCCCATTAATGAATTCTATGGGTGTTATTTCCTCTATCATAGTGAAGGATGTACTTCACTAATTTCCAATATAGCTCATGAGGATTTTCATGAATATAGACATGATGCAAACAACAAATAAAAGATCAAGTATCTAATTAGTTATGTATATGAATCTCCAAATATATTTGTGATAAATGGTGCCATGAACTAAGGGAGTTGAGAAAACAAATACTAACTTGACTCCAAAAAGGAAGGGAGTAGGAGATCTCCTATAATAAACCATCTTAAACTCAGTAGACAATTTTTGCACTCATGCAAAAATGGGCAACTCAATTTTTTTACAATGGATAAAATTGGTGAAGTATACCCAAGTTAGGGAGTTTATTTTAGACAATATTATTTTGTTGGATTAATTAATGATTACATGAAATCTGTAGCTATGTGTGCTGTTACAAAACATAACAGATCACATATTCTATAATTTCATGCTATCTTTAGCAAAAGAACATAAAGCCCTGAAGGACAACTGTTTTTCCTTGATGAAGACACCAAATTACATAATAGATGAAGTGTTAGGTTTTGGAGTAGTAATCATGACTGTAGATTATAGAAATCAGAGTTCATTACTGGATGTTACAGGTATTCTTTAATGTTATTTCCTTCATGATTAAGACATTCAATTACATTATTGGGTTGTTTATTTTATCATACAATCCATATCAGAAAGTAGAAATGCAAAAAGAAATACATAACTCAATTTCACAATTCAATGTTTTATTCATAAGGAATTTCAAATGTTCACCCACAAGCCGTGGGATGTAACTAGAAAGTAAAGTACAACTACTGAAATAAGATTTACACATGCATGAAAGAGAAAATAAAGGAGTATGAGTGAACCTCGTTATTGCCTTGGATGTTACTCCTTTGGTTGATGGATACTCATCTTTAGATTTGTTCCCTCTCCATCTTCATTGTTGAAAGCATTGTACCTAAAAAGAAGAAAAGAGGAAAATCATCAGTTACGAGCTCAGGGTTAATCCATATTCCTATATAATCCTAATTCATTCACATGGATGTCTTAATTATAGGAGATATAGAATATCAAACAGTATACATTATTTACTCACTTAGAAAGAAGGAGAAAGAAGAAAAGGAAAACCACGGACATAAGAGAGGCCAAAAAACCTAAATATTTTCTAACTATTTCTCAAGTGTGTAAGTACATGGGTTGCATCCAAGAAGAAATAAATCATATCTTACAGTCCTCACTTTATATAAAGATTGCAGAGTTGAATAACTTCTATCCTATGGTACATGAAGCAGATGAGTGATAAGTACATGTGGGAATGAAGGAAGAATGGAACTCAAAGTTCAAGGGCTATTCTACTGATAAAAGAAGTTAAATTACAAAATAGAATAGAGACTTGTAGACAAAAGTACATATTTCAGATTACAACTAAAGAGATGAGATTATACCGGAAACAAAATGAGAAATAAGTATGAGAAAATTTTGATAGGGATTTGCCATGTAAAATGGACATTTACATCTTTCCATCATGTTGTTTTAAATTAATACATGCTTTAAAAGCTGAATGTAAAATCAAATAGTAATACTGAAAGCAAAAATCATGGCATGATCAAAATAACAGTTATCAGATTTCAGCTTCCAGCAACAAGCCATGATTCAATAGATGAAGGATACAGTTACCAGCTCAAAGAAAATAAGTATTGTAGCTTAATTGAATACAACTGAGAAAATGGACTAAATTCACATTTCCAGGTAGTATTTTCCAAATTTCATCAAGAAAGATACAAAAAAGAGTATCTCATAGTACAGTTGAATCAAGATCAAGAACAATAAGAATTGCAACAGATTCTAAAAGTATAGATTTCTCATGAAGATGGAAAAGAATCAGAAGTAGATCAAAAGTACACCAAGTGGCAACTATAGAGCCTCATTGTCTTGACACAAGATTGCAAAATCAAGCTAAAACTACAAATCAATGGATACCTTTATGGTCACATGAATACAAGTGCATCATTACAAGTTTGAATCCTAAAGAGAAATCTATGCACAATAATGATTCTACTCAACTAACCAATTTTACACATAGACCAAGCACATTCTCTCATTCAATTTCAGTCGAAATACACAAAGTATTGCAGGGTGCTACATGTTTTAAGAAGACTATAGTTGTTATGACACATTTTCAGAGTTAATCATTCAAGTGACTCGACAAAGAACATATGTTTTGAAGTCTCAAGAATACAGTCAAAGAATGAAACCATTATAGATTTCAAATGGAAAGGAGGGTTGTTAATCAAAAGAAGGTTGTATCCTATAGCAGATGGAGCAGTCAAAAATGGAGTTACTAGTCATCCTTGACATTGGCATGTATATCTAGTTTCTATCAAGAGTAGTAAGTGATTATCGATTGAAAACAATAGCTCGATATCAGAAGCTCAAATGGAGAAAACAAACCCTTATGTACAAACTTAGGATGATATAAATAAAATATGGCTGACTACTGACTAAGGAAATAGAGTGCAAGAAAACATTCATGGATGAGCCATTTAAAGTCATTCAACAAGTACAAATAAGATGGAATACAAAACATAATGAAGAATATCCATGGTTTCCAAAGAAGGCTCAAGGATTGATAGAGAACAAGCTTTGAATCAGAGATAGACGCATGCCTAGGGCCAATAGTCAAAACCTTCATCAAAATATTCAAAAGAAAAATTAGAGAAAATGTGAGCTTCAGCTCTAAATATGGTGGCCAAGGTGCCTTTTGCACAACAAAATATGAGTACCCACAATACAAATCAGAACCCAAATATGGAGAAATACAGAAACCCTAATAAGCATCAAATTATGGTGACTCTGTTCAGGCACAATACACAAGTGAATAAACTAGAAACCAAAGATGGTGGTTTACAATAATAGATCAGAATCTCAATAGCTCAAACCCGAATAATCAAATCAAAGAATAGAGGCGAGAAAAGTTGATACTTCCATTATTTCGGTTTATCACCATTCAACAGAGAAAACAATATAGAAGTTCAAACTTTGAATCAAAAATACATTCATATCCAAGCTAAAGAAATATTGAATTATTTCAAAAATTTGTTATTCCATTTGAAATCAGTTTCAAGTTGCAGTATCAGAGTGAGAAGGGTATAGCTCTGGCCAGAGACTGAAAACCCATTAATGGGTATTAAGAAATTAGAGTAACAGATAAGAAATCATTGTTTATAATTGAACAATTGAAACTTTCAAGAAACTAAATGATGAAGCAGGAAATCCATATGCCCATGAGAAGTTTCAAACTCGGGAGTCAAGTAGGAGCAAGAAGTCACAAAACCCATAAATATTTTTAAGAGTTTCAGTGCCCTATTTAAGGAAGAAAATGAAAATACATGTGTACATGTGCAAGAAAAAAATTAGCTCACCTATAACCATTCATGGTAGTCGGAATCAACTATGATTCACTCACAATATCAAGCAGATGCAAAAAACTAGAAAACTCATAGAAGCTCAAGAAAATGTCCATGGTGATAGTAAAGTTTTTAGAACTCAAGATGATAAGAAAATACACATGTTCGTGCCCCGTTAATCTTACAATCTACAATAACATAAAATCAAGATCAAAGTATACAACAATGGCAAAATCTCTCATAAGGATTGCTCGAAAAGCTCTAATAGATGAAATACAAAATATATAGATGCTCAAAGGCTAAGAAGGCCAAAACATGAACTTTTCCGAAGTTCAAAATCTTCAACAATGGCATCGAGCCAAAAATTTACCAGACATCGCCTGAAAGCTGAAAATTCAAAATGTAGTGATCATTAAGGTCAAGTGATCTTTACCACACAAAGGCGAGAGATGAGTTAAATGAAAATTAACCACAAGTTAAAGACCGATGGCATGAAGATTTCTAGTACATAGATCAATTATTAAAAAACAATCAACAATATTGGAAGCAAACTGCGATGATCAAAATATCACCCACAATATTAAATTCTAAGGTTAGAAACCTTAATCATGGGTTGGAGATCAACAGCCATAAATCAAAAGGACACCAGATCAATGCTACGAAATTGATCACCAAAACAAATAAAACTCAACCTGGGTTTCATATTCCACCGAAAAAATGATAAAGGGGTGAGTCATCGTCATGAGGAGCCGACCCATATTATATTAAAATTATTGCATTTGACATATCAAAAGGGGATCTCAACTATAGTCCGAGCACCGAATATTCCAAAAGTCGACCAAATAATGTTCATGCAACACCTCCCAAAAGGTAATGTATGGTCTTATTCCAATCGAATGCAAAAGCCGACAAGAAATACATAAGGTGGCAGACTATAGTATACCATGTTTTATCAAAGGGTGGCCAAATTACATTATTTGCATTGACCTTGTATAAGGTCCAAACTATATAATGTGCCATCCAAACCAATAATCAAAGAACACTTACCTTAATACTTACAAAAGTTACCTCATACCCATCAAATGGTGAACTGCAAAGGTGGTCCCCACTATTGGAGGGGTTGGAGATGATTTACAGTATGTTATCCATGTGACCACTAGAAGACAAGGAATGTCAACATTAGAACCTGAGCTTGGAGGTGGTCCCCATCAAGTGGATGATTGGATGAATTATTTTTGCAAGTATTGCAAATATTGTATTTTTATTTTGCTCAATACACAAGAGTATTTTTGCATGCCTTCACAAGAGGACAAATCAGCAAGAGGACAAAATCTGCATGCACTAGGAGGAGACTTTCTCATCAAGCAAGATTTATTATTAGAAAATTATTCACCCATACTTTTCTTAAAAATAGAACAATCAACTTGCAGTTTGACTTTATGTAACCAAAGGCTATTAATGCCTCTTTTTATTATTTTGCTTTATTTCATTCTTTTATTTAATAATAAATAAAGGATAAAAAAGAATGCATGGGAAAGTACAACCTTAGTATATTTTTAGGAAGGCTAGGTGAATTGAATTTTACTATATATTGCGTGCCTTAAGCAAAGCTCAAGAGAGGAATTTTTAGATACAGAGTTCTCGCAACAATTTTCTCGCTAGTTTTGTCCTTTCAATGTGAAGTATTTTCTGCCTTTCCAATTATTGTTAATCTTCGTATGTTTCCATTAATCTTTTGAATGTTGAATTTCATGATTAATCATCTTACCTTGTTGAAAATTCAGTAATTTATGCATGAAATTAATGTGTATGTGTAACTTAGCAATATTGTTGTGATTTTATCCCTCAATATATCAAAGTGTTTACCCTTAATTATCTTCAAACAATTGTTGGCATGTGCATCAGAAATTCATTCCATATCAATTGTGCATGTACTCATAAAATTCCGGATACAAGTTTGGTGTATCACCTCGCTTTTAATTTCATTTTATAGTCATCTTTTACACTTGAACCCCAGAAAATTAGTTTAGGATACATCGCTAAGGAAATGGCCTTGATACCAAAGACTCACCCAAAAATAGTTATACACACATACCGAGGTTTTTCCATTGTATCTACGAAAGAGAGATGAAATTTGCAAGCTTAGAACACCTAAAGCCATCTCTACATGGTGGACTTTCCAAAGATAACAAAACCTACTTATCAAATCAAGGGAGTATACATGTGTTAAGTAATGATGATCCCTATGTTAGAATGAGAGATCTAAATCTGAAGAAAGCAATGAAAAAAACCCAAGTCTTTCATGGATAACTATGTGGCTAAGGTAGTCATGACATGATAAAATATGGAGGAAGAGTTTCTCGTGATAAAAAATAATCAACATACAAAATAAATTTAAGCATGAACTCATCTTACCATTAAATGTAAACATTTGGGTGAAAGTGACACCTACTCTTTCTAGAAGAAAGATGAAAGGAATATATCTGGACATATAAAGCCCAAGGGGAACCTTTTAGGTTGTAGATGGGATTCTCAAGTCCACAAAGAAGAAAGGATTCTTAGACATAGTCTGAAATTTATTCTATATAGATTTCTTCCCTAGGTAACCCGTTAAGGAAATAAAACTTAACATAAAGTTTTTAGATATATCATATATTATTGGTGGCTATAACTGGGTAAGTGAACTAGAATTCATCTTTGTGAGGGGAGAAAAGGTATCTATATAATAAATCAAAGGAACCTAGGATAAAACTTTATCTACAAGTCATAACTTTTAATTTTTATGTTCCCATTGGAACCATACTTGGTTTTATATATCAACCTACACAAAAAAATTCTTCACTTAGAAAGGGAGGTAAGTTAAAAATTATGATTCTTCATGAGAGGTAAATATTCTTCTTCCATAGTAGAATCCCTATATATAATCCCATAATCCTCCTAAAAAGACTGTGGGCTCGAAAGTGAAGGAAAAGAATCCATGGGGCCCAATGAACTCAAAGTGATTTCATGTCTGATATAAAGGATCCCCTATTAAATAACTAGTACTATGCAAGGTCTACCTAGCCCACTGAGGACCACAAGGAGAGAGAGGCTCAAAAATTTCGAATCATCAATAATGTAAGATGGGATATAGTCCTTGTCATCACTATTGGAAAAAATTGTAGATGATAGAGTAGGATCAAGAGATGGAGGATCCACAATATCATCCAAAGATGTTAAATCAAGGTGAGAGAGGGGAAGAATGACTTCTACGGGTGGAGAAGTTGAAGTAGGGGTTTTTTTATTATAATTTCACACTTCTCTTGATATAGACATGATGGGTGGTTGGGTTAAAAATTCTATTACCCTTCATACCTTCTGAATACCAGATGAAGATAGAAGGTTTGTATTGTGGATAAGCAACCTTATGTTTCTTCTTAGGAATTAGAACCATGGAAGTTTGTATTAAAGATAGAAAAGTTCCAAACATCAGTTTTATGTCCATACAAATCCTGAAAGAGTATTATACCTCTTAATTCTTCATATGGAATTTGGTTCTAAATATGAAAAGAACATTCCATGTCTTTTTCCCAATTCTATCGAGGAAGGGATTTAGAATGAATGATGCAAGTTGTTATCTCTTCAAGAGCTCAGTTTTTGTTTCTCCAAATACATTTGTGATATTTAAACCTCTACTTTGGAAATTTATGTGACCAAAAATAACACTATTACTACTTCCAATTTACTTGAAAATGACAATTCTTAATGCTAATGAACATAATTTAAAACTTAGAACTATTTTTCAGAAATGAAAAGATAAACATTTCAACACAAAAAATAATATTTTATCCTAGAAACCCACAATTTGAGGAAAAAACAAATGGGAAGGGTAATTTATCTTTCTTCCTAGTATTATATTGGTTGTTTAAAAAGAAAATAAAGATTACAAAAAGTTGAGGGAAGGAAAATAATGTCACTTCCACCCTTATCTACATGTTTGATCTGTTCTCACACCTTGCTTCTACAAAAATATTCAATCTTCAATTGTTTCTTTCTCACTTCTCCCCATAAACTCTTCGATGATCGAATTCTACATATTCCTTTTTCTTAAATAGTGTACTCCCATGATTAAATCTGAGGTTGTTCGTGGATTTTTAATTTTTATTTTCATTAGTGATAGGACCACCGGTGAACACATACTAGCAGTCACGTAACCACCACAGAGATTTACATGGGTGGTTATGCAACCAATAGGATTGTTATGAAACCTCTCGCTCTTCACAAGTCAGTCATTATGTAACTTAACAATATTATTCCTTTATGATTTATTTCCCTTTTGATTATGGTTTCTCTCATGAAGAGGTGTTCTCATAGATCATTATGGATCATGCCTACCCTACTTAAGAGGATTTTGGATCCATAAAACCTTAATGGGGGAGTAGTGGAGGAAAACATTCCCTCACATTCTCCTTCAAGTACCACCGGGCTTGTCTTGGTTTTTTCCTCATATGTAAAACCTATCAATATTCCTATGGAACTCTCCTTGTTTCTCATACCTTATACTTCAGAATACGTCCTCCTCCATCTCACCTCAAGAATATAAGATGCAATCTTCTATGGAAGGAAGAATATGACATTATTTTTATTCATCAAGCATAGATGGATCATATAAGTGCAAGTTTTCACAATTTACTATTGAGTACATCCGCATGAAGTGTCAAAAATCAAGTCTAAATGCATTTTCTCCAACCTACTCCAGTATAGTGAATGGTCCATACCGTAGTTGCTTGAGATTCCTTGCTTGACCTTTAAGTCTTTCCTTGCTCAAGTAAATCAAAAAATTGTCTCCAACATGAAGTTTGTGATCTCTACAATTTTTATTGTGTCTAGCATTATGGCTTGAGACTTCTCCAACTATTCATTCACCTTTATATGGATTTTTCAGATCATCTCAATAAACTTTGCTTCTTTAGCCACTTATGAATCTTGTATCTCCCCTTCTTCCCGATGTCCAACCACAATGTCTAGTGGATTGGTGGTTAAATACCCCAAGCATTATTTAAAAGGTGACTACATAATGGATGTGTGTACTTGATCTATTGTAGGAATATTGGATGTAGGATAAGGACTCGTCTCGAGGATATTTTCTATTATATCCTATAATCATTTGTACCAAAGTCTTGTTCACCACCTTCATTTTCCAATCTGTCTCGAGATGAAAGGTCGTGATTATTTGTAACCCGATCTCCATTACTAAAGGATCTAAAATATTCTCCACATGGTTTCACCCAAGGTAGCAACTTTCATACGGAGTGTATAATACGGTGGACATAAAATATGGAAAAAAAACGGACTAACAAAAAAATACGATAAATACGGAAAAAATATGGTAAGCTATATTTTTTAAAAATATAATAATTATTAATAATTCAACAATTCTTTTATAATAATATCACAATTATTACTATCATTAAAATTATATAAATGATAAATTATTCCCAATAAAAAATATATAACTTAATTTGTTGTTTCCAAAAATAAAATACTAATAATAAAGTATCTTTGTTTAATTATAGTTGTTTTAAATTATACTTTTTCATAACTCAATATCACAATGGTGAACTTACGATTGAATCATATCAACCAATCAAATCGTTTGTGTAGATTTTGTGGGCCCAAAAATCTACTTCTATCAATTGTTAACATCTCGCGAACTCATCCTCCTACTGCTCCTTATCATTTGTCTCGCAAAAATGATCTATCCTCTCGTTTTCCAAATTTAGAAATGCACAAGAGACACCTTTTTCACACAGTTTTTCCATTTTAAAACCAAATTTTCTTGAATGATGGGGTTAGGTCATGCCCTAGGTGACCGACATCGGTTTCCCTCACCGTAATCAGTTCACCTTAACCGCTATCGATCACACCGCCTAACCCAATTATACCTAATTTTCCCAAAATTTTGAAGCAAGAGGATATTTTCGTGCTTCCACTAGCCTTAGACTAGCCCGACAGACTCACCTACAAGCCTTGTCACCTACCCCCGACCTCAATGTATTTCATGGCATATTTTTCCTACACCACGGCCATACCCATGGCCTTAACTATATAACCACACCAACCTCACCTATTTGACACTCGAATTCGCTTACTTGTTGTACCCTGCGATGACGTTACTTGTGTTTTTTAGCCTATTTGTTTTTCCTTTCCTGTTGTCGTGATATTTATACCGACAAGACCAAATCTTTAAGTTATTTTCAAGACACCTAATTCCCATTCATGCACCTAGCCTTGTTGTGTTCTCATGACTATATCCTATAGCTTGGATACCAAGACCACATCAACCTTGTTTAGATAAACTATTAACCTTTGACGATGTAGAGTTTGTGAGTTCTTCCTCCTGGTGCCTTGTCACATTCCATGTGTGTGTGTGTATTTGAATTCTTGTACCTATTACATATACCGATATTACCATCACATATACACAAACCATACCTCATTTTGCACCACCTACCACCTTATCAAGCCCATCACCAATGTTTCCTACTACTTCATCATCCTTGTTTGTGGGGGATCATCTCTACCTATTTCTGGGTAACCTCACCTCTACCCGTATGTGGGGCAACCACCTCCTTTTTTTCCCATCGTTTCTTATCAATACAACCTACATGACAAAAAGGGAAAATGTAGACACCAAAATTGGGTAGAAATCCCCTTCAATAATTAATTCAACATTACCCCATCACCATGCCCGTTTTCACACATTTTAATTAATTTAACTAACCTTAAGTAAACAACTTCCAATTTTGGAGGAAACTATTTTTCATATGTTTAATATTTTGAAAAAAATATTTGTATCGCTGAAATTTCCATTTTAAGAAAATTAGATGACGATTATTTTTATTAAAACTTGAATAAAAAATAAAAATAAGATTAACAATGTTAAAAAATAATTATGATTCAATATGCTATTATTAATATTCTCATTGTCATACATAATGATCATTGTAATTGAGGCCTTCACATCATTCCTCTTAGCATGAAAGGTGGGCTCAACATCTCAAATTCGGAGGTCCTTATATAGCTGATAAAATCAAGTTTCTATTGCGGTCCCAGAAGTATTCAACCAAATTCTATCAACTTGTTTTCCTCCATTACCCTTTATATTTAATTGAAGACCTGCCCATTTTTCTTTTCGACGCCTAAAAAGTAATGCATACATTCCTACATACGGAACTGTCTTTATACGGAAAAAGAAATATGTGTTGATTATATACGGTAATCAGGATTGGACCGGGCAATGCGCCTAATTCCATTTAACTTTTCAATCACTCGCTTCCCAATATTAATATTAATATTTCTACTATATTTAGTTTTAGGAGAGAATTAGTTAATTTATAATTCAGGAATTGACGACGGTTTTTAATTATATTTTTATTTAATTGTTGATTGGGCTGAGTCGCTTAGAATTTGCAAGATGTTTAAACATTTTTAGTCATTTTAGATGTCAAAATAGACTTCCGCTTTTCAAATATGGTTGTTATTGTTTTTATTTA
Source organism: Taxus wallichiana var. yunnanensis (assembly GCA_018340775.1). Lineage (NCBI taxonomy): Eukaryota > Viridiplantae > Streptophyta > Pinopsida > Cupressales > Taxaceae > Taxus > Taxus wallichiana. The sequence goes on from CM031241.1 coordinate 297,977,370, forward strand.
GATAAGGTAAAAAGGAGCGATTTTGTAGGGATCAAAAACACTTTACAAATGAAATATAGGCATAAAATCACAAACAAGAAACCAACAGAAGCATGGTCCAAGACCATGTTGGTGATTGTTTTGACCTCTCACCATTTTGCCCTAATTTTCCTCTCGATCTCATGGCTTTTTCATTATTCCTATTTTTCCTCAACCATGGAAGCTCAAAAATGATCGGTTTATATATGTATGCCTTTGAAAGTCCAAATCCATGGTCAAAAGATGCTCGCAACCATGATCCACATTGTTTTGTTTCAAAAAAGTGTTCATTCTTAGCAAAAAATTGGGTTCTGAGCATGATTGATGAATTTCTCTATTTTGACAATCTAATAGGTGTCTTTTTCCTATCAAAGCTTTTCTTCGGTGTTCGGTGATTACATGGCTTCCTTTGGTTGGTAAGGAGGCGGGAAAAGGCTTTAATTTATCACTTTTTACCTTTTGGAAAAAGTCAAATTTGTCCCATAGCTCTACTCGATTCGATTGGTTATTTTAGTGCTTACGTGGCTTCTTCCGATTAGATGGGGCACGGTGGGTCTATTTTTGAACTTGTTCCTTTTGGCTACTTTGGAAAAATATTTGAACCCACCCCGCATCTGAAGCTGGGTCTCGATTGAAGCAAATTTAAGAGGCAGGAAAAGGTCTCTTTTCGACCCCGCGGAGGACATGTGGCGAGCCCGGTCATTCCAGTCTCAACTTTTGGGGATTATCTCAAGGATCACCCAAATGACACATGGAGACCTCCGCTCACTTTGCATTTTGCTTGGAATTTTCAACGGATTTTCTGTTTTCTTCTCCAAAGAATGCCAAACAGATTAGAAGTGCTTGTGAGCATGACACATGGTGAGCCCGCACTCGTCCCAGGGTTATCAATGTTTTTAGAGGATCTCAAGGTGCACCGTGGTGACACATGGTAGTTTGAAAATTCAAAGAGGCGGGGAAGTGGACCATCGAAGGAAAATTGGACTTTTGCTTCTTGACATCAAAAGGATTAAAACCTCAAAATGGCCCACAAGCCTAATAAAGGAAAAGTCAAATCTTTCTCTAGTCAACATTGGAGGTGCGGACTCTTCGATGGATATGGTGATTCAAGTTCAACCTATCTCCCCTCCCACTAAAATCTATTTAAAAACATCCAATCCTTTCCATACTATTTAAAAACATCCCTATTCTATTTCTCTCTAGTATAACCACACAAGACCAAAATCCATTTGCCAATGTATCCAGGATAGAATAGGATTCCAAATGTCTTTAGTAACCTTTGCCTTGTTATTTAAGAAGGGACTGTCGATCATACCTTTTACTGATATAGAGGAAAAGCAAAAATTGTGAAAGTATCTCTATGATCTGGAAGTGGCAACTTGTGAGAGTCAAAACTGGTGTGTTGATCATATTCTCCCAAGGATTTTCTATAAAATTTATGCAAAAGGAAGGTCCTTGTATCTCCTTTCAAATAACAGAGGTTACAAAATAGGTCCTCTTACCCTGGTTGAAAGGAAGAACCTAAAATAGTTAGGATAAGATCATATCCTTTTAAGGTGCTATCCATCTCTCGAAAAATCCAAGTAACAAAGGGACGAAGATCTCCACCCTATCTATAAAATGACATACATTCATGAATTGGCTACCTCTAAGCTCTACGTTAAATATATGTTGTTGTTTGGCCTGAGAAGGAGAACAAATTTGGATACCAACATCAGTGGCACCATTTTCGGTGATTCTTAGTTCAAGGTCAAGAACTTGAAAGGTCAGAGTCTCTCCATTTCCAGTGCCTAGTGTTGAGAAATATGTGACAGAGATCATATTTAGTGCATCTACACAACTAAGGTAGAAATCCTTAGTGGCAACTCACCGTGTTGATCTGATTATTAATAAGTACCGTTGTCTTAAAACTCACAAAGTCATATTTATTACTAATATGTGCAGAGCTGGAGGGAAGAATATCTTTCTTTGCTAGGGACCTTGCTAAGACATTGTTTCCAGCTAGGAAAATACAATCGAAGGAAGAAAATCCCGGAGAGCTATTGGAGATCAACAGACAAGAAGAGGGTTCTCCATTTTGAAAGTGAGCATCCTATCATTGAAGACTACGCTCAAGTGACTCAATCAGGTATCCTCTTTGTGGAATTGATTTCTCCAATCTGGATAGGGGCCTTCATTTTATTATGAAATATTTTCTTCACACTTTACACGTATCTTTTCTAAGGTTGATAGATATTTCCAAGAAACAAGGCTTTTGGGGGTATCCATTTTTAAAATTATACTCCTGTGTTCTAAGAACCCTTTGCCCCCATCAGTTTGTCACCCCTTCAGGATCACCTCCTCGAATCAATATGGCTCAAACTAGGCCTCCATTTGTTGTAAAAAACTTTGGAGCTATAATTTTTGTGGGAATGGTTGGTTACCCAAATGTAGTGCCTCAAGATGTAAGGAACAAAATTCCAAAGTTCCAAGGAAACAATGCTATTACTAGTGATCAACATCTAAATCTTTTTATCACTATGATAGAAGATTTTGATATTTAACATGAAGATGTATATATCAATTTGTTTATCCATACCTTGGAAGAGGATGTTAGGGAATGGTACAAAGCATTGGTAGATAACTCTATTGACTCTTGGACTGAGATGAGAAATGCATTCAAACTGTAGTGTGGTGATAGGACTTACCCTAGGTTTCTTTTGATAGAATTTGAAAATATCAAAAACAATCCTAATGAGTCAGTACATGATTTCAACACAAGGTTTAAGAAACTTCACAAGCCTAATGAGTTAGTACATGATTTCAACACAAGGTTTAAGAAACTTCACAAGCCTTTGAAAACTTCAAGCCAAGCACACTCCAAGAAATTCTCACAAGCTCCAAATCAAAAAGTGCCCAAGAAGAAAAATGAACAAGTAACCCCCATTCCAACAAAATACAAAAATAAATAAAAATGGAGTGTGAGGATGATGAGGTGGCTCTATGTAGGATTCCACTTCATCATTCCTCCATTCCACACTCAATTCAATACACCAAGTCCAATACAATCAATGAACTTGTAAGAACTATGATAACCCACATGGCACACAAACTTGCAAACCATGCTTTCTAAGGACAAAATTAATAGTGGTAAAAGGAAAGTGCAATTATTTTTTCTCTTTCACACTCCAAAAGGGGTAAATAAGTAAAAACTTAACTCTCCAACCCATAGGTAGGGTTGTTGGGTAAATTTAAGAGGCATGGGACAAGCTTAGCTTGTCCTAAAAGCCTCTAAAAAGGACTCCCAAATCAAAATCCAAATTTTTAAGTTGGGGTGGACTAAATCACACATAAACCAACACAAATCTCACTTACAACAAGGAACATCTAACCTCATAATTACCTATTTGTCACATCCTAATTTTATTTAACCAAATAAGAAAAATTTAGCTTAATTAAGACACATTTGTACATGTTAATAAGGTAATAACAAATTCCAAATTTTAAATACACCAAAAAAATAAAGCACATGCAAAAATATAAAGAAAGTGAATACAAATCACCCCATGGCCACACATGTGAGGTCACCCCTTAATGGGAAACCTTCAAAAAAGCATGAAACAACAACATCACATAAAACTACACAAGTTGTCAAATTTTGCCTCGTTGTTCAACACCCGACATACTTATGTACTTGGTCCCCTATTCACTTTCGATCGATGCGATAAAGTGTCATGTTACACAAATAAAATACCTCTCTGGAATTTTGGTCGTATCAATAACATTGAGACAATATACATATACAATTACTCATCATCATTCAACATTAGAAATTATATCATCTATCATCATATAATAATTTTGATTTTGGCATCCATAAAATCATAATTCTACATAAAACATCCAAGATCGGTTATGCATCAAAATTTTGACATGTTAGTAAAAAAATCAGGATATTGAAACTCAACATTTATAATTGTCTATCATCACCATCTAGTGCATCATAATAAAAATTTAAGCCACACAATGTCAATAGTCTAAAATTATGCATACTCCATCATCTACTAATAAAAATCTAATATGCAATGTCTAAGTATCAGTCCAACAATATCAACATCAAAATGAAATAGTGTCGAAGAGGACTGGGCACTAGATCCCCCTCCCTTTAGACTCGACTTCCTCCTGGAACTCACTAGAATAGCTGAGGAAATTAGGCTCGTACTAAGTGGCATCCTCCCATATGGCTACGCCTCATCGTACCTATCCCAATGGACCCAAACTAGGTCAATCTCATGGCCTCAAAGGCCGAGGGTCCTCCGCCTTATGATGCGTACGTGCTCCACTTATGCTAGACCCTACTCCCGCACCTACAATGCATTCTAATCCAAAAATTGAGAGGGATCTAAAATGTACCTCCTAAGTATAGAAACATGAAATACATCATGAACGAGAGACAAGCTAGGTGGTAATGCTAGACAATAGGCCAAAGGAATGATACGCTCCAAAAACGTGAAGGGACCTACAAACCTAGGAACAAACTTAAATCCTTTTCAATAATGGATAGGACTCTTATGAGGCATGTCATGAAGAAAAACCTCCGTACCAACCTCAAAAATATGATTTTTACTCCTCTAATATGCATATTTCTTTTGTCTATCTTGAGCCTCCAGTAGTCTCTATCAATTCATGACAACTTGCTACTCCATCTCCTATAATAATGTTGGCCCAAGAGAAACTCTGTCCTCTACTCTATCCCAACTCAAAAGTGTCCTGCACTCCCTACCATATAATTCCTAAAAAGGAGGCATATAAAATGAAATATGAAAATTGTTGTTCTAGGAAAATTCCACTAAATACAAGTACTCCTCCCACCTAGACTGATGGTCCATGAGATACATCCGTAATATATCCTCCAAGACTTGATTCACCCACTCTACCTGTCTATTTTTCTCTAGATGATAAATTTTACTTAAGTTTATATGCATCCCAAGGGAATGTTGCATGGTACTCTAGAAATGAGAGGTGTATCAGGATCATAGTCACAAATAATCCTCCAATCTGACAATCTTATCAAGCTATACTCACACAACTTCACTAGTTGTATAGGTGGTCTTTACCGAAAAAAAATGGGCCACTTTCTTCAATCTATTCACCATTACCATGATGGAATCGTGGTGGTATATTGATGTTGGTAGCCTTACTATGAAATCCATGGAAATGGTGTACCATTTCCACTGTGGTATGGAATGCGGGTAGAGAAGGCCAAGTGGAAGATGATGCTCGTCATTCACCCTTTGACACTCTAAATATAATGACACAAAATGAGTTACATCTCTTCATAGACCTCTCCAATGGTATATTTCTCTCAAGCTGACATGCATCTTCTTCACCCCTGGATGGCTTGAATAAGGTGCACAATGAGCATTTACCAAGATATCATGTCTCAAGCCTACGTCTCTAGGTACATAGATCCGCCCTATGTGTCTAAGAAGAACATCTACCTCTAATGAAAATCCATCAAACTTACCCTCAAGGGGTTTTTGAGACTCAATATTTAATCTAGTTATAAGGTAGAAGTTGTCATCTGGGAGCTACTACAAAATCCTGCTCCACAAATCTATACCCACTGAAGTAGCCATAACCAAATGTCTCCATTTACTCAAAGCATCTACAGCCACATTCTCCTTCCCCTTCACATCTTATATCTCCATGACGTACTTATAAATAAACTCCATCCAACGCCACCGACAAGCATTGAGATTGAGATGCATGAAGAGGTGACGAAGACTCAAATGATAAGTTCTAAGATTGAATCTCTAGCCAAGAAGGAAATGTCTCCATCAAACTAAAGCATGTATAACTACAGCACGCTCAAGGTCATGAGTCAGATTATTGATCTCATAATCGTTGAGTTTGCAAAACTAAAAGGCTACAACACGTCCATTCTACTTAAAAACACCACCTAATCCTACCAAAGAAGCATTTGTGTGTATGAAGAACTCTCCTTTTGGATCTGGCACTACAAGAATGGGTTTTTTCATAAGGCATTCCTTCAGTGTCCTGAAGCCCTACTCTCATATATCTGACTAGATGAACTTCTTCCTTTTCTGCTAAAGGGGAGTGATGGCGTGTGCAACCCTATAGAAGTCCTAAAAAAATAACATGTAGTCCCTTACTAAACCCATGGAACTACGCACCTCGGTCACACACTTGTTGGGTTCTTTCCAATCCATAATGGCTCTAATCTTGAAATAATTGACTACGATTCCTTCCCCATAAATAGTGTGACCCAAATACTCGCACCTATGAGTGAAAGAATTAACACTTCACAAGGTTCCTATAAATCTGCTGGTCATAAAGACACTGTAGAACCTAACAAAGGTGTTCCTCATGCTCCTCATGCGTATGAGAGAAGATACAAATATCATCAAGGAACAGGAGGATAGAGAGGTCTAGAAAGTTCTTGAACATCCTGTTCATCGACTCATGAAAATGTAGGGGCATTCGTTAGACCAAAATGGCACAACCATGAACTCATAGTGGCTATATCTCATATAGAAAGTCATCATGTGAATATATACCTCTAAAATCCTTAACTCGATGATATCCTGACTTCATATTAATATTAGAAAACATAGTGTGCCCCTTCATCTAATCAACTAAATCATCGATGTGAGGAACGAGTAACTATATTCCACACACAACCATAAAAATTTGTCTTTCTTCTTAAAAAAACACACTGTACACCCCAAGGGATTACACTCGAATGGATTAGGATTTTCTTGAGAAGGCCCTACAGCTATAACTTGAGCTCACATAGCTCAGCTATGGTAATCCTATAAGGAGTGTGTGAGATAGGTTTCACTCCTGGAATCAAATAAATGTGAAAATCTATCTCATGCGGGAGGCATCCTCACGCTCACTAGGAAAAGCATCAGAAAATTCCTACAAAATGGGGTGATTATCCATTGAAGTTCCTATCACCGAATGTAATAGGATAGAACAGAAACCCCGTCATGCACACCGGTTAAGATGCATAATGAAAATAGTGCATATAGAGATGGGTATCCTAACTCCAATAATCATTAACTCCACACCCACATCATCTCGCACAAGATATAACCTTGGTGTGACAATCAACTATAGGTTTTGTAAAGACAACCAATCGATGCCCAAGATAACTCCATACGAAGCCAAGGGAAGGATAAAAACATCCAAAGTAGTGGAAAAGGGTCCTAGGTCAACTACTCACTCTTTTACTAAGGATTCAACTCGAGATGTTTTCTCCGAATCCATCTCAACATCCCAACTAAGGCTCTACCTAACTACCACCATTCTCAATGATCTACTAAATATGGAGAAATTAAATAATTTGATGAGTAAGAGTCATATAAAATAGGGCTAGAAATACCTCCAATGCTACTTGTGCTCTCTATCATCGTTCCCTAGTACTCAGCCTGACATTTCTCAACCATTACATAAATCTTGTGGATCCTAGCCATATCACCAGTAGTATGCTTAAAAACAAGTACCTTACCCTAATTAGTAGGGTTCTAAGGGTAATCTCTCCAATGATGTCCACACACACTAGATCCATAACAAGTACTTGGTCCTCTCCGCTAAGCGAGATAGTCATCCAGTGGGCCCAATAGTACATGCTGAAGAACTTGATGATCCTGTCATAGATCACTATGGGTGTTGCGGTGGACTTACTCCCATCGATTGTGATCGAGGTGGATCTTGTGTCATGTTGGCCCCCCTAGTTGGAGGTTCCATACTACACCCTCTCTGAGCATCATGGCGTTGTGGAGGTCGAAAGGGAAATCGAGTATATTGCTATTATTGCTTCTGAGGAGGTAAAGGAGGCCAAAAGGAAGACTATGCTAAAGTTTCTCTACAACGAGGAGAAGGATCTCATTCCCTTGATCTACTATACTATAGCTAATGTATGTGGGTCCTCACTTTATCACGATCTTGTTGAGACTCCCCCCTAGTTTTCTCTGCAATATAAGCCTTCTCCATGGCCTCTAAAAGTGTTTGTGGATAATGAATGCATACTACCCCACCCAAGTCTAAGTTCAAGCCCAAGATGAACCTATGAACTTTGTCCTGCTCATCCTACATGTAATCCAAATACTAAATCAAATCTAAAAACCATCCCTCATACTCTGCTATTATCATGGAATCTTATCACAAATCATAAAACTCATCGATCCGCTTCTATATGAATCTCCTAGATATATCTCTACTCCTAAACGCTCCTTGAATAGATCCCAAGTAATTGTCTCTGAATTCACATGGAGCTTCTTCTCCTCACCCTCAACGAAACACACCAGCTATGTCTCTCATAAGGTGGATGGTAACACAAGATTTCTTGTTTCTATAACAAGGACATAGCTTGAAGCATCCACTCAAGCTAACCAACCATGCCTCTTCTGAAATCCCCATATGTCTCCAGCAAAATGAGGTGGGTGTAACTTCAATATCTCTCTAATGTGATCCATTGTTGTCAACTTTGAATCCTAGGTCTATTTGCATGATCATCTCTAATCCTAGTGCTCCTGGACTGTCTTTGTGTCCCGTAGCTCTATCTTTGTGCTCCCTAGGAGGTGACTCATGCCTAACTGACTCCACATGGGAGTTCTCTGCCCTATCCTCTGCACTATGACATGAAGGTGCATGAGCCTCCACTAATGGCTCTTTTTCATGTTTGTTAGGTCTCCCTCCTAAAGATCCTCCGTGTATAGCGACATTAACATCCTGTAGTGTCTGCAATATCTAAGGTAAAATAGCTTCTACAACCTGATCTGGGGTGGTAGGTCTAGGTCCATGTGTAAGAATACCTCGTTTATTCTTTTCCTCCTACATAGACTAATACGAGAGTTATTTTATCATCATCTAAGCCATTGTTTTAGTTTTCTAAGTTTTCTATGCTTAATATAATATCATGAAATGTTATGTGTTATACATTTATTTTTTATGTTTTGTGTTTTATGTTGTGCCCAGGGTCCAAGCGTTGAACCCACATATATGATACCAAGTTTAATACCCAAAAATTTTACCCACAAAATCCAATGCAAACTAACAATTGATTTTAAAAAATTACTAAATTATTTTTTTAAGTAAAACCAAAGAACAACATTAAGCTAAGGTCTCGATCATTTCAAAACTAATTAAATAATAATATTTAATCTTCAGTTAGGTTTAAAATTTTCATTCCTATAATCCTTAATTAATTTAATAATGTGGTTCCTAAAGTCATTTAATAATTTACTATAAAAAGGACTAGGTCTAATTTTCCCTTCCATTTAAACAATACTATTAAATTTAATTCTCAAATATAAATGTTGTCTAAATTACTAAGGGAATGAATTTACTTAATTATCACTAGGTCATGGCCTCTTTATTTTTAAAATTTACTAAAATAAATCATAATGAAATACAAAATTTGAATTAACTTTAACACCAATTAAGTGGCCTTATTCAACTTGACCAATGTGTTCAACTAATGATCTCACCTAACCATCACCTAACTTTTGTAGGGGAAATTTCTAGCCATTCGATGGAATCAATCTAAGCCATTAGATCAAGAAAATACCAAAATAACCCTAATCATCTCTATGGAGTATTTTATTCATTCATTTTACTCATTTCTTCTTTTTTGTTTTACAGGTTAAGGGAAGGAGGAAGAGAAAGAAGCCATGCAAGAGAAAAAGAGAGCTTGGGATGGATACACAAATCCCCAATTTTATTTTTCTTTATTTTGTTTTCTATTCCTATTCTACCCTCTCCTATGGTTTGAAATCTTTTATTTGTTGTAAATTTATTTTAATGTATTTTCCCTTCTTGAGCATTTGGGTGTTTTACCCATTTGTAGATCTATTTTAAATGGGTATTTTAGTAAATGATTTAAACGTATATATATCCCCGATTATATAAAAATAACTATGAGATAAACAATATATATAAATTATATATATTATATAACTTATATATATATATATATATAATAGATAAAAGAGAAAATAACCAAGAATGGGTAAGTTTTAAGAGTTTGGGGAAGGGTCGCGACCCCATGCCCCATCCCATATTAAAATGGGGTGGGGCTAGGGTTAACCACCCTTCCGCCCCCTCTCCTCCCTTTTCACATACCAACCCAACACCATAGCCATGGCCACTTAGACCTAATCGCATTAAAATGCAACACTTTATTTATTTTTTATTTTTATAAATTTTAATCCTTATAAAATTTTATTAACATAAATACTAATAATTGGTTTAATATTACTAATAATATTTATTAATAACAATAATTAATATATATATATCGATTTTGTCATTACTATAAAATTATAATACTATTAATTTATTAATAATATTAAGATAATCAAATTCATTTAAATTCCTCTTATTTTTATAAAGAGAACTGCATTTTGTCTATTTTTGTAAAGGAAATTTGTACTAACATTCTTATATAATTAGTCTCAACCATAGTTACATTTTAAGTAGGAAAATATACATACAATTTTGTTCTCTTATAGTAACATATGTTAATTTTTTTTTTTTATTTTATCTAAGGCTAAGTTGAGGTATTGACAAGATTTCTTACACAACTCATTCTATAATATTAAAAAAAAAAATCTCTTATTCTAAAAGAATATTAGACACTACTTTCTTTCTTCCGGTATTACAAGAAAACAACTATAGCTTAAATCTTTCAATATGTCTTTATTCACTAAAAACAATAGTAATTTTTCTCCTCTCTTTTTTTTTAATAAGGTAAGTTGTTCTTTCAACAAAGTATATAACAAAATCTTTCTCTATTCAACTAAATCACAATAATTTGGAAACAAATAAAACATGCAAGACTTTCCTTCAATCACACTTTCTATTTTACAAATATATCTATCTTATAACTTCGAATAATATACAAGTGAAGGAGAGTTTCCTTTCAATCATCACACAACCCAACTTTGTTCCTTTCACTTACTACTTTCAAGTTTGAACAAATTAATGGATGAGATTTCTTTTAAGCATACAAGGATTTCAATCTTACACTTAAAGTCGGAATAACAAAATGATCAATTTAAACAAAAAGGATTTCCACAAGGCCAAAGTCTTCTCCCAAGGGTAGCTCCAAATCTTGCATTCTTTAAACTTTCAAAATAAATTATCACAATAAAAATGAAGGGGGAGTAGGAATCACTTTCCTCCCAACCTTTAATCTATTAAGTTAAGAATCCATCCCCTTTATGTCCCTTGACCACCAACCAAGGAACAACGAGAATGTTTTGGCAACTTTTGACAACTTTACAACAACATGCATTCAAGACATTCAACATAACAAAAACAACATACTCAACAAGTTTGTAACTTTCTCAATAAAAAAAGGTTTGAATCCCCAAACCAAATGGAGCAAGGGCTATGGGAAACAACCTCCTTATGCCTCCCAAGTGAAGTGGTAGTTTCACCCTAAGCCTCCAAGTGCACAAAAAATACAACACAAAATCCTTATCTCTCCTTGCAAGTATGCAACTAAATAACAATGATTTTCTTTTCACTTCCCAAAGTGTAACTCCCAATCACACTCCCACCAAATGCATGCCTCACAAAACTCCCTTTTCCCTCCCTAGTTGTCCCATAAGCCCTTCTCCCACAAACAACTTAAGGCCTACTACCCAACTAAACAAGCACATTCACAAGGATTAAAAAAATTCACGAGGCACAAAATTTCATATAAAAAAGCATAAAAAAAAAAAAAAATGTGGAGGGTATACCTCTCCATCAAGCTCTAAGAAACTTCACAAGTCTTTGACAACTTCAAGCCAAGCACATTCCAGTCAATTACCACAAGCTCCAAATCCAAAAGTGCCCAAGAAGATAAATGAATAAGTAACCCCCATTCCAACTAAAGTGATGATACACCAAAAAAGGAGAGTATGAGAATAGATTTCCAATGTGTGAAAAATGGAAGCAAAGTGCATACTAGAGGGGGTGATAATAGTTCTCCAAAGTCTAGAAACTACATTCAAAAAAATATCTCATACACACACAAGGATAATTGTAATGAAATTACTTGTATAATTCATATTATGAGCAACAATAGAACACCAAATAACACAATATTTCAGAATAATGATCTCAATATGCAATTAGAATAGCTTCGCCACTTCGAGGGGGCAACGTCTAAGCCATATAATAAGACTCAAAAGCTCAAATGATAATGAAATACTATCTATAATCCCCTATATATACTATTCATATGCTATGGCCATCACCAAGGCTGACCTATTAAGCATGAGAAAGTATAAATGATATAATAAAATGATATGGTAAGCCACACGTCGGCTACTCATATCCTAATACAAGCAATAGGTTAAGGGCGTAGCATGCCCTTCCCCTTCAAATCGACATTGTCCTCAACATTGAATAATCCTGGATGTTATTGCAGAAAACCTTCATCCTCCCAGGTGGCGTCTTCTATGCTCAAATTCTTCCACTTGATTAGATATTCCTTAATGTCTCTAGTTCTCAGCCTCTTAGTACATGTTTGCAGAATCTTCTCTGGCTCCAAAATGATTCTTCCTTCGTCGTCAAGTTCTAGTAACTCTTTCTAGGGTTCAAATTTCTTTCCAATAACCTTCTTCAGGCATGAAACATGGAATACTTTGGTTGAATGTGTGAAGATGGAGGCAACTCTAGTTTATAAGCAACACTACTAATTTTTTGTAGAACCTGATATGGGCCATAATATTTAGGAGCAAGTTTGTTTTCCTTTTTTTGTTGCTTTAGGGACATATGTTTGTAAGGTTGGAGACGTATAAAAACCTAGTCACCAATTTCAAAATTTCTTTCACTACGGTGTTGATCTGCTTGTTGTTTCATCCTATTTTGTGCTAATGCTAAAATTCTCCTTCAAACTAGCCAAAACATGTTGTTGATGTTGAATATGTTCCTCAACATCTCTGACCTTAGTTTGCACCCTCAAGGATGAAGTGATAGAAGGTGGATGGTAACCATATAATTCTAAAAATGGGGTCATTTGAGAAGAGGTATGAAAAGATGTGTTATACCACCATTCGCGCTGGTTGCCATTTAATCCACCTTTCCCCTTATCTCGATACAAAACAACATAAATACCCCTCTAAGCATTTGTTGACCACTTCTATTTTCCCATCAGTTTGAGGATGATAAGATGAACTTTGAGCTAGCTGAGTACCCAAACATGAAAATATTTCCATCCAAAAATTACTTGTGAAAATAAGATCACGATCACTTACAAATTATCTTTGGGGTTCCATGTAGCCTTTGAATCTGTCTCAAAAAAATAGTTGTGGATCATCGGCTGCAAATGGATGTTATAGGGCACAAAATGGGCATATTTTGTGAGCCTATACACAATCACCAAAATAACATTCTTTCCCTCTAAACAAGAAAATCCAGTGATGAAATCCAAGGAGACCTCCTCCCATCTCTAGCTAGGAATTGGTAAGGGTTGCAAACATACTTGGTGTCTTAATTGTTTCCCCTTTGTTACATGTTGGCACACTAAAAATTTTGATACAAACTTCTGTACATCCCCCTTGAGTCCCTCCCAAAAATTATTCTCTTTTTATTCTATGATATGTCTTCAAAACCTAGAGTGTCCTCCAACAGGTGAGGCATGTAGCTCTGCAAGAATTTTATGCTTCAACTCATAATATTTACTCAAGTATAACCTATCCTTGTCCCATAGGGAATTACCTTTTGACTCAAATTTCTTATATTTCATAGATCCTTGCTTGATATTATTTATTAGAGATTGTGTATCCTTATCTTGATTCCATTCCAATCTTGCTTCATCCACCCAATCGATCGTCACCATGGATATTCCACATGGTAAGGCATCTCGTGGATGTATCCCTTCCAGACAATGCATCAGCTACTACATTTTCTTTACCCTTTTTTATATGATTTAAAAATCATAACCCAACATTTTGTTACCCACTTTTGTTGTTCCTCGATGATAACCTTTGCTCCAAAAAGTAATTGAGACTATCATGATCAGTTTTTACCTTGAAGTGTCTACCCATGATATAGGGCCTCCATTGCTTGACCGTATGAAGAATAGCCATCATTTCTTTCTCATAGAAAAGTTTGAGTAGATCCTTTCCTTTGAATTAGCAACTCTCAAATGAAATTGGTCTTCCTTCTGCATTAGAACTGCTCCCAATCCCGATCCTCAAGAAGCGTCACATTCAACAATGAAGGTTTTGAGAAATTGGGAGTAGCCAAATCTGGGTCTTGCACATGGCTTCCTTCAGCTACTCAAAGGATTTAGTGGCTACGTCTGTCCAATGAAAGGCATCCTTCTTTAACAATGAAGTGAGTGGGGTTTCTATTCTAGCATATCCCCACACAAATCTTCTGTAGTACCCTGTTAGTCCTAGGAACCCATGAAGATTTTTGAGATTTTTGGGCCTTGGAGATTCCACCATAGCTTTGATCTTCCGAGGATCGAATTTGACGCCCTTCATGGGATGCAATATGACCCAAGTACTCTACCTCTTGTACACCAAAAGAACATTTAGATGGCTTTGCATATAGAGTATGTTTCTCCAAAACTTCCAACACATTATTTACATGTTTTAAGTGTTCTTCCCATGTCTTAATGTAAATCAATATGTCATCAAAGAAAACTAATACAAATTTCCGTAAAAACGGCATAAAAATAGTGTTCATCAGATTTGAAAGGTTGAGGGCACATTTGTAAGACCAAAAGGCATTACCAAAAACTCATAATGGCCCTCATGAGTCCTGAAAGCCATTTTATGAACATCTTCCTCTTTTATTCTAATTTTATGGTACCCGAACGAAGATCTAATTTTGTGAAATAAATAGCACCATGTAATTCATCAAGTAAATCATCAATTACTGGAATAGGAAACTTATCTTTAATGGTGTACTTGTTGAGTTCTCGGTAATCTAGACACATCCTCCATGTTTCATCCTTCTTACATACCATGACCACTGGTGAAGAATATGCACTCTGGCTATGCCTGATGATACTTGCCTTCAACATTTCCTCCACCATTTTCTTGATCTCACTTTTTTGGGAATATGGGTATCTGTATGGTCTGATGTTAGGTGTTTGGCTCCCTAGAATCAACTGAATGGCATGATCATGATCCCTAACTAGTGGTAGTCCCTTTGGAATTGCATCAAAAATAGATGAGTGAGCATCCACAATCTTTTGAAGATCGGGTGGCATTGAAGACTCTGTATTTTGTACTTCTATGGAAAATAGCTTTTCTATAAAGCCATCCACTCCTTTTCTGAGAACCTTCTGCATCTGATGAGAGATAATAATATGTGGAGACTTAGCTACCATCCCATTCAATTGTATTTTCCTTCCATTTGAATGAAATTGCATGAACAATTCTTGGAAATTCATCTCTATAGTACCTAAGGTTGTGAGCCATTGGACACCCAAAACAATATCTACCCCTCCCATAGAAATAGCAAACATAGGTGAGTCTAACATGTAGTCTTCCATGGGAAGCTTAATACTCTGGCACTTTCCCTCGTGCACTTGAATGTGCCACCATCCGCAATCATAACTTGCATTTATGGAAAACAATTGAGGTGGGTAGCTAACTTACTATTTATGAAGTTATGAGTACTCCCTATGTCAATCAACACCATCACTTTCTATTTTTTGAGATAGCCAATAACCTTGTGTGTTTGAGGAGTACTAATACACCGACAATGCATGGAAAGAAATTTTGGGTTGGTGATCCTCTACTTCATCTTCTACTTTGGTTCCTCACCTCTCCTATATTTCAGCTTCCTCATCATCCTCATTACCTCCGTCAATATAGAACAACTTCTTCTCAACACATTTATGTCCTGGTCCATATTTTCTATCACACTTAAAACATAATCCTTTTGCTCTCTTTTCTTCCATTTGTTGAGGAGTCAGTCTGATTGGCCTAGCAAATGAAGGGGAAGAGATACTACTGTCTCTAGTGTTAATGAAAGGTGGCCTCCTACTACAAAGACATTTTTCCTCTGCACTATGTGCCATGATAATAGAATCGAAAAGCTTGATTGGATTCAACATAGGTACCTCATGCTCGATATTGTCCTTAAGATCCCCAAGAAAGAGGTCATTCAGATTCTCCTCTAGAATATTCTCCACCCTTAAGGATAGGTTTTGGAATTGATGCACATAATCTTTGATTGATCCTATTTGCCGTAACTTTGCTAATTGACTAAAGTAGTTCTCTAAAACACTAGAACTATAGTGCAATTGCAACTCCTCGGTAAAAACTGTCCAAGTGACACCTAGACCATTCTTCTGCCTCTGAGCACATAACCAACGATACCAAACAAATTGGTCGGGTTCAAGATATAGGGATGCCAATGTCACCTTTTGTCCTGATGGTGTTTGATGTAACTCAAAGAATTTCTCCATTTGGTTTATCCAATTCGGGGATCCTTACTATCAAATTTGCGCATATCCACTTTCAGCATCGTGTTCCATGGTTGTGAATAAGTTTCATTCTGAAGGACTCAAAAGTGATCCAATATGGTTAGTTTGTCCATGATTTTGAACTGAAGTTCCTCCTTGGTTTATATAGACTTTATTTGGGCCATCTTGGTTACCCTTTACATGTTGCATGATATCATCCAACTGATGATTGATTTTGGCTATGTCTCCTTTAGAGGCCATCTCGGATTGTACATTTCGCAACTCATACTCAATTTGGCTCACCTTATGATCAATTGAGGTAAACCCTAATCTTGAGTAATCTGTATTTACCCCTTCGACTCCATCTCTTCAATCACTACCCCATATTTATTTGGGGTTTTACCTAGTAACCTGATTCTTTTTACTCTTGTGGAAGGCCCCGCCATGATGTCAAACCTTAGGATTTAGGGTTTTGATACAATTTCAGCCAAACAAGAAAAAACACAGAGAATATACTATTACTATTCTTTTGATAGCTTTCCGAAAATGTAAAGAACTTGAAAATTTTCCACAATTTGCACGCTAGGGAGTGATTTTATGAAAAACCCTAAATTTGTAATAACTTTTGCAAAATATATCAAAAATTCTGAAATTTTCAGGGAACCTTACTTGACATGCTTTGCAACTTTGGTAAAATTATCTCCCACCAATTCACTCTGGTTCGTAATATGTTGTGGAAAGAAAGAAAATAGGGTTTTTTTCCTAATTTCGCCCAGATCGCAGCTCGATACCACTTGTAATGAAATTAATTGTATAATTAAGATTAATAAAAAAATAGAACACCAAATAACACAATATGTAATAATAATTATCTTAATATACAATTAGAATAGCTTCGCCACTTCGACGGGAAACCTCCAAACCATATAATAAGACTCAAATGCTCAAATGATAATGAAATACTACCTATAATCCCCTATATATACTATTCGTATGCTATGTCCATCACCAAGGCTGACCTATTAAGCATGAGAAAGTATAAATGATATAATAAAATGATATGGTAAGCCACAAGTCGGCTACTCATATCCTAATACAAGCAATAGGTTAAGGGCGTAGCAATAATGAATACTTGCAAGAGAATAAAATATACACAATATATTTGCATTGAGGTTAAATAGGTGAGAAGAATGTAAAAAAATACATAATGGGAAAATACATCCATTATCTTGTATTTATTGCTTCATTGATATTCACAATTCAATCCATTACAAAATAAGGGCCTAGATCACCATGCAAACATTCCACTTCAAGGGCCTATTAGTGTGGAATCACAGCACCCCCAAATGAGTTATGGATGTGCTTTTCTAAGGCAGGGTCATTTGGTGTGATTACATAACATTGGATCATTCCCCAAGCTGTGGGACTTGTGAATGGGAATGATCTTCCAAAGAAGGCTTGCTCCTCTTCCTAAACTACCCGCCACAAGCTATTCTAGGGAAGGAAAGCTAATCTAATCCTAATCTAACTTCTAAGGAGACAAGGAGAGAAATAAACAAGGAGAAACAAAGCCTACACTAAAACAAAGTGATGCACCGAGAAAGGAAAATGTTGATCATCTACCAAACTTCCATGGAACAAAGAGAGGTGAGCAATGGAAAGGATGGACAATAACATCGTAGACCATAGATAAGATTCACATAGAAAATGTTCCAAAACCCCATGAACACAGCTCCTAGATCTACAAATGAAAATTCAAAACATGCACATATACCCTGTAATGAATAGAGGTAAGAAGAGACAACAAAAATGAGCAAAGGATGGACAAATGCATCACAAAACATGTTTTTTATTGCTTCAGAGTTTGCACAGGGCATCATTTACGGAGAAGAGGAAAAAAATTCCATTTACAGAGTAGGGGAGGAGGTTCAAACTCCATTTCGACCCTCGAGAAGAAATAGAAGGGGGAGGCAAGATGAATAAAAATGAACAACCACTCAATATGTGCCTCTATTTACATTTTTATAGAAAAAAACGTGAGAAGAGAGGAAAAACATGGGATCTGCTCCAACCACTTTTCAAAATTTGTTTTAATTCTTCATCTATTGATGGGATCGAGGGAAAATCTCATAATTATATGCATCTACTTCACGAGACATAAGAAAATTACCCATACTTCATTAAATCGTGGTTGGAACTGGTTTTTTTGTCTTTTCCATGCCAAATTGTGTTTTGCAAATTTCTCCCCAAATATTAACCAAAATCCAAAATTGAAGACTCCATGATAAATAGAATCTTTCTATCTTTCCATTGGTACTAAGAACGTAAAAATGGAGCTCGCATCAAAAATATGGCCTTCGAGTCGCAAGCGGCTATTTTGGGTCTCATGTCTGCATTTTTGTCATTTGACAGAATGAGCATTAATTGACTGGAGCGAATATGTTTATTTTATTCTAATATATATATAACCTCATCACAATTAAGAAATCCAAAAAGTCCAATTTTATGAAAATTGGAGCTCGAGTCAAAATTTATCTCTGTTTAAAGTTTGGGACATCAAACATTGACCTTTTCTCTTCATTACGGCTATTTCAGAAAAAATGGGTCCACGTGTCTCCACATTCCTAGAAACATTCTTCCACATCACCTGATTTGGGATTCCTTATCCTTACACATCCGCCATTGACCAGTTCATGAGTTTCATTGACCTCCACATTCTCCACAATGTATGGTTCCTTTTGCGGCTTTTTCACCTTTTACGTCCTACACGTACTTTTGTCCCAAGCTGTCACGTGGATTTGTATGGGCCAAAAATTTCTGATTTCACTGATTTCCCTTAACTTCAACATTTTTGGTAATGTGCGCCCCGTGCGTCCCTATTGAACTTGTGCGGTCTAGGACATAGAAAGTTGATTTAACTCGATTCCTTTGTATTTCGGCTCCAAACCTGGTTCGATGAACCTTGGTACGATCCGAACTGGTACAATCCATAGCCTCTAAACCCACAATGCATTAAAAAAAGTCTACAACTTCATTTTTGGATTTTTTCAAAATTTTCGAACTTCTTGGATTTTTCCTTGTATGGGGAAGTTAGAGAGAAGCCAAAGGGCCCCCAAAGCATGATTTTGGGCCTTGAATCAATTATACTTGCTTGGGACTAAAGAATTTGATGCATGTTATCAAAATTATCTTTAGGGGTGAATTTTGGATAACAGGGCCTACAACACATTGGATTCAAAAAACCAATTTGACATACTCTTTCTACTTGTAAAACTATCCCTTTTAAAATGAGCCCAACACTCCAATTTATAGAATTTGGGAGAGAGAGAATTGAAATCCCAAAATATGTTTTTCAACCACTTGAAATATGTCATAAATGAGATGAAATGATGGTATGTTTCTTGAAAAAGGATCCCCATGTTGTCCCATAACTTGCAGCAGTGAAAAATGTTTTCCCATGCTCCATTAAATGCATATCCAACCACTAATAAAACACTCTTTATTATGAAACTTGAACATTTTCCTTAAAATTAGCAAAAAAAAATCATCAATCTTTCCATTTTTAAATTCTTTGCATTAGCCTCATAATCACGATTCCAATGATAATTTTTTTGTACAATTTCATTTATAACTCCAAAAGTTATGGTTTTACGAGTGTGGAAAACTATTTTGAGTTTTCCCAGGATTTCTTACCTTTTACGGGATTGAGAATTTAATTTCTTGGAGCTGGATATGTTTTTATTTTCACTAACCTACCCTCATTAAAATTAAGAAATCCATTTTTGGCATAGTGGATTTCGTTCCCTTTCTGAAAAGTCAAATTTTGTAAAAATGGAGCTTTGGGTCAAAAGTTATGATCGTTTGAAGTTTGGGGGTCGGGTGTTGACTTTTCCTTTGTATTGCGGGTATACGGGTTTTCAGGGAACTCATGTCCTTAGGGAACTTGAACCATCGACGAAAATATTTTTTTCTCTTTTCGATTCCTTCTTTGTGTGGAGATTTCGAGGTTTGGATGTGTCGCTTGTCCATGTGCATCTTGGGCCAATTTCTTCCGCGTCGCCTTACTTAGGCTTTTCTCGTCACTTGTGTCCTTTTTGAGTCCCACCCTTTCCATAACACACTCCCACAAGAATTTTGGCATTTTAGGTCCCACGTGTACCTTTGTCCCAACTATCCCATGGGCCGAACAAGACAAAATCTTTTACCTTTTCGATGAACTGCACTATGGCTATTTCAACTTTTTAGGGACCGATTGTCCCGAACACTTTTTCCACTTTTTCCACATTTCACTACCTCCTTAGCATTTCAGCCTTAAACTTGGTACGGTGAACTTTGGCACAACTCACATTGGTTCCATTTGGAGCCCTCAAACCTGATTTACACTAAAATAGGCCCTTGACTTCATTTTTTTGATATTTTACAAATTTTCACTAACTCCTTGGATTTTTATTTGGATAGGGGAGTTAGAGAAAATCCGATGGATGCCTCGATATCTAATTTGGGGCCTCAATCCATTTCTACTTGCTCAAGCATGAAGAAATTTTTTAGGTTATTTAAATTACCTTGGGGGTGAATTTTGGATAACAATACCTATGAACACCATTTGTATTGTAAAAGATCACACAACGATGTCAATCTTGTGTAACTTTAATGACTATTGACCACCCACAATTGTCCAATAAATTACTTTGTACATGTTTAGTTTCATATTTACAACTTCTAAAAAGGTGATTAATGGAATTTTCCTATTATCATAAGTAGTTCATGGTCTCTAGAAAATAACTTTTTAGAGAAAAGAGAAATTTTCCCCAAATATGAAGGAAGGAATGGTGGTATAGGAAAATATTTGGTTTTAAATTTGAACATGGCCATGTAGAATTTGGATATGTATGAAGGTTGTAACATTCCCTTCTAATTGAATCACTCACTTTTTTGTGATTGGAATGTCATTTAAGTAAACTCTCAATTGTATTAATTCTATGTATTTTTGTAGTTTTGGTACAATTAATATTAATGCAATGCCTTCTAAAAATCTATCGGTGAGTTAGAGATGTGTAATCATCTCTACTAATATTGAATCATAATAATGTTTCACACTTATTTGTTCACGGTTCACCATACACAAAATTTATCTTCATATATTTCAAACAAATATGTAATCATTAGTGAATAAGTTTTTGATATGATTGTGTAAATAATCTTTTGATAGAAAAATATACAAATCATATGTAGTCATATCCAAAATAATAATAAAAATAGCAAAAAGACTTCTGTTAAACAAATCTTAAATCGATGCTATCCCTTTCAACATTCAATTGAAATGTTATTTTCCTATAATCCCAATACAAATTTAATGTTAATTAATAATTCATTCCCACTTATCAATCTTTACCTTTTAAAACAATTTTCCTCTAGGTCATATTTAATGTGACCAAATGTTGTAAAGTTGTGAAGAAAATGTAGAATATAAACGATCCTCACGAGAAAATAGATCCTAAGTAATAATTATCTTGTTGTGGTTGTATTTGTTTTAATTTGTTAGGAAATGTATTTTTTTAAAATCTAATCTAATTACATAGATAGATACTAAGTAGTGAAGTTTTTGCATTGAATCATGTGAAACAAGGACACTAAAGGATAAAATAGTTTCTAAATGATATTTGGGATCTTTAACACTATACTAAAAAATATTGGGGATGCAAAACATGAGCCCAAAACCAACCTGATCCACTCATAGTATGACTTGACTTTGTGAATGAGGTTTATTTCTCTAGTTAGGATAGCTCGGGAGCACTCATGTCTTAGTTGTAAGATTGGGCTCACATTGCTATTACATGAGCTTTAACCTCTGTTTCACTTTTGGTGTAAGTTGGACACGTATATGAGCTCTCGGATCCAAAATCATCTGCATTTGCGGTATTGATGAAGCATTTCGTATCATTGGCTCTATCCTAACCGATCTATATTGATTAGTTTACAAGCTACATTAACTCTTTTATTTTGTATCTCGGATCAATCTCGCTACTCAATCACACATCATAGGATCAGATTTCACCCTTATGTCAAGCTCTTTCAATTCTTATATGTTGATGTTGACCCTCTCTATCTAACATTTGATGTCTAATGTTAATGATCTTGGGATCTATCTTACATTGAATGCTTTCTCGACCCCACTCTTATGTGGCATTAATGAATATCCTACTAGAAACTCACCTCTTGTAGTAGCTCAAATATGACATGATGATTGAAGACTCATTTCATTTGTATCTCTATGATCAAGCACACAAAACACTTCCTTCTAAGCTCCCTCACCATCTTCAACTTGTTGGAGATGTGGAGTCTAACTTGTAACATGAAGTGGAAGTTTTCTTTTTCCTTGATTTTGGGAGGAAAGCATGGCCATGGATAAAAAATGCATTGTCTTATTAATAGACGGGAGTTGTTATTTTTATGTTTATCTTATTTATATGCATGTCTTATTTATAAGCATGTTATATTTAGGTTACTTTTGGTTGAAGCAAACTTTTCAAAGAGGTGCACAAGTTATATATATGTGCATGGATTTACTCTTTAGTATATAAAAAAGAGAGAATTGTATTGTATTCCTCTAGACTGAATAAAGGAGAAGGTTGGCTTGTTTCTTATGTATGTAGCCCACATTGGGTGAACTAGGTTAAATCTTGCGTTTATCTTATGATTCCATGCTTATATTATTTATGTTTTAATTTTGTTTTATTGTTCATCTATGTTTTGATCCTAACAACTGGTATGAGAGAAAGATTTGTTTTGCAGAAAAAAATTCACAGGAGGGTTTCTTGTTTGAGTGGGAGTAATGACAAGATAAAAAGTTCAGGGTTGAGAAGTTTAACGGCCAGAACTTTCAGCTATGGAAGATGCAGTGGAGGACTACCTATATCAGAAGGATCTTTATCTACCATTTAAAGGGAAAGCTTTAATGTCATTAGCTATGTAAGATGAAGAATGGGATGTTCTTGATCAGAAGGCACTCGGAATAATATGGTTGTGCCTAGAAGCTATGGTATATTTCAATATTTCTACGTGAGAAAAGACAACGGTAGATCTAATGGAAAAATTGGTTAAATTATATGAAAATCCTCACCTCCAATAAGGTGTTTCTCATGAAAATTTTATTTGATATGAAGATATAAGATGGTGATTAAATAAATGATCATTTGAATGAATTCAACACGATTACTAATGAATTAAAATTTGTAGGAGTAAGTTTTGATGATGAAGTTAGGGATCTTTTCATTTTGTGCTCATTGCTTGAAAGTTGGAATACTTTGGTTATGGCAGTAAGTAATTTTGTTTCTAGTTCAAACACTTTAAATTTTGATGATGTTATTGGTGTGATTCTTAGTGAAGAGATGAGAAGAACAAGCATAGGTGAGTCATCTGGTAATTCTTTGAGTGTATAGAGCATGGGAAGATAGAAGGAAAAAGTGAAAGGTCCTGGACATCATGGAAATTCTAAAAGGGAGATCTAAATCTACAAGTAGGATTGTATGCTGGAATTGCGGAAAAGTCGGACATGCAAAGAAAGATTTTTGGTCTTTAAAATCAGGGAAATATCAACAAGAAGGGATAAAATAGGCAAACATAGTAGGTGATGTGTTACAAGATGCTCTTATTATTTCTTTAGACAATAAATTAGAATCTTGGGTTTTAGATTCAGTGCTTCATTTCATGCAACTCCTCATAGAAATTATTATCAAGATTATGTTCAAGGGAATTTTTGGTAGGTATATCTTGGTGATGATGAGACATGTAAAATTGTTGGAAAAGGCAATGTTCATGTTAAATTGTAGAATGGTAACTCTCGTGTGTTGAAGAATGTCATAAATGTTCCTAGCTTGAGGAGGAATCTAATTTCTATAGGGAAATTAGGAGATGAGGGTTGTATGGTTATATTTACAATAGATTCTTGGAAAGTTACCAAAGTTTTTCTTGTGGTAGCAAGAGGTAAGAGAGTAGGTACTTTGTATTTATCCACTGTTAGTACTGATCCATTTTCTATTTTATCTACTATAGGTATAGACACAAGTCTGCGACATCAAAAAATTAGCCATATGAGTAACAAGGGGATGAATATTTTACATTCACAGGGAAAGTTGTCAGATTTGAAAAACATAGACTTGGCTTTTTGTGAGCACTATGTGTATGGGAAACAAAAGCGTGTGAGATTTCTCAAGGTTGGATCAACCAAGAAGGAGAAAAAGTTAGATCTTGTTCATATGGATGTGTGGGGACTAGCTCAGGTATCTTCTCTTGGTGGTTCACGGTATTATGTTACTTTTATTGATGATGCTACTAGGAAGGTTTGGGTTTACTATATAAAGAAGAAATCTGATGTATTTAATACTTTCAAGAAGTGGAAAGATTTGGTTGAGAATGAAATAGGTTTGAAGTTGAAGTGTCTCAGATTAGATAATGGTGGAGAGTACTGCAGTAATGAATTTAATAACTATTGTTCACATAATGGAATCTGTAGGGTGAAGACAGTTCCTAGAACACCACAAGTAGAATGGTGTGTCAAAAAGAATGAATAGGACTATCATGGAGTGTGCAAGGAGCATGATATTGCATTCTAGATTTCCCTTACAGGTTTGGGCGGATGTTGTAGATATTGTTGTTTACTTGATAAACAAAGGACCTTCAAGTGATTTGGAAGGTGGAGTACCTGAGGAGGCTAGGTCCGGTACTTGGAGGTACATTATTCTTTTATGAAATTTTTTGGTTGTGAGGCATTTTTTCACCTTGATAAAGAGAATAGGACCAAGCTAGAAGCGAAGTCAAAGAAATGTACTTTCATTTGATATGGCATTGATGATTTTGGATTCTCGGTTATGGAGTTTAGATGAGAATAAAATCATTAAGAGTAGGGATATTATTTTCAATGAAAGGGTTATGTAGAGGGAACAACTACAAGATAAGAAACTGGAAAAGTTTGAGTATGTAGCACTTGATGAGATAAAAGATAGCTCAAAGTGCTCAAAGGAATTGGAAAATCAACATTCGGTGTTGATTCTGTAGATGAAAATCAACAAGAACAACAAGATCCTTAAAATCCAAAAAATCTTGTAAGATGTTCTTCTAGGGTAAGTAAACCTCCTACATGATTATCTTCGTACGAGATTTACTATTATTTATTGATAGATGGTGGAGAACCAGAAAGTTTTGAAGAAGTAATGCAATTAGAAAAATGGAAAAAGTGGGAGTAGGGTATGGATGAGGAGATGGACTACATGGGATTTGGTTTAGTTTCCCATAGGAAAGAAATCATTGCAGAACAAGTGGGTTTACAGATTGAAGGAAGAAGAAGGTGAAAAAAAGAGGTACAAGGAAATACTTGTTGTGAAGGGATTTACATAGGAAAAAGGTATAAACTTTGATGAAATTTTCGCTCATGTTTTTAAAATGGCCATTATAACTATTTTAAGTTTTGTAGTTGTGAAATATTTACATCTTGAAAAATTAGATGTAAAGACTACTTTTCTTCATGGTGATTTGGAGGAAGAAATATATATGGAGAAGCCATAGGGATATGAAGTTAGGGGGAAGGAGAATTTGGTGTGCAGATTGAAGAAGAGCTTGTATGGCCTTAAGCAAGCTCCAAGGTAGTGGTATTTGAGATTTGACAGGTTCATGATAGAACATGGTTACTCTAGATGTCATTCTGATCATTGTGTTTATTTTAAGAGACTAGATAATGACACCTATATTATCTTGTTATTGTATGTGGATGACATGCTTGTGGCAGGGTCAAACTTGCAAGATATAAATGAGCTAAAGAGACAATTATCCAATAAATTTTCCATGAAGGATTTAGGTGCAACAAATAAAATTCTTGGCATGAGAATCAATAGAGACAAAAAGAGTAAAATACTGAATTTGTCTCAAGAAGAGTATGTGAACAAGGTGTTGGACAGGTTTAGGATGTAGGATGCAAAACCAGTAAGTACACCATTGGTAAGGTACTTCAAGTTGAGTAAATAACAGTGTCCTAAAACATATGAAGAGATTGAATATATGTCTAGAGTTCCATATGCTTCAACAGTTGGAAGTTTGATGTATGCTATGGTATGCACAAGACCATACATTTCCCATGTAGTGGGAGTTGTCAGCAGATACATGAGTAATCCAGAAAGGAGCACTATAATGCAGTCCAGGTGGATTCTTAGATACTTGAGAGGGACCAGTAGTAGGAAGTTGTGCTATGGAGGGTCAAAGGTTTCTTTACACGATATGTTGATGCAAACATGGTTGGAGATTTGGATGGTAGGAGGAGCACCACATGTTATGTATTCACTTGTTGGTGGCACATTAGTTAGTTAGATTTCTAAACTGCAGAAGATTGTTGCCTTGTCTACTATAGAAGAAAGCAAGGAGATGATATGGATGCAGCGAGTTCATGGAAGAGTTGGGAAAGAAGCAGGAGGATTACATGTTATTCAGTGATAGCTAGAGTGCAATTCATCTTGCCAAGAACTCAACATTCCATTCGAGAACCAAACATATACAACTCAAGTATCACTTCATTAGATCAGTTTTGGAGGATGGACAATTGATGTTGGAGAAGATCCATACAAGTCAGAATCCTGTTGATATGTTGACAAAGGCGGTGACAAAAGAGAAGCTGGAAGGTTGTTTGGCTTCGATAGGTCTTCAAGATTGATCTTGAAGAAGAGAAACAAGTTAGAGAAGAGTCTGAGGATGAGTTGTAATAGTGGGTTGCAGCAGTTAGTCTCCAAGTGGGAGATTGTTGGAGATGTGGAGTCTAACTACAAGATGAAGTGGCATTTTCTTTTTCCTTGATTTTGGGAGGAAAGCATGGTCATGGATAAAAATAACATTGTCTTATTAATAGATGGGAGTTGTTATTTTTATGTTTATAAAAATAGCATTATCTTATTAATAGACAGGAGTTTTATTTTTATGTTTATCTTATTTATATGCATGTCTTATTTATAAGCATGTTATATTTAGGTTGCTTGTGGTTGAAGAATATTTTTTCAAAGAGGTGCACAAGTTATATATATGTGCATGGATTTACTCTTTAGAATATGAAAAAGAGAGAATTGTATTGTATTCCTCTGGACTGAATAAAGGAGAAGGATGGCTTGTTTCTGGTGGATGTAGCCCACATTGGGTGAACCGCGTTAAATCTTAGGTTTATCTTATGATTACATGCTTATATTATTTCTATTTTAATTTTGTTTTATTGCTCATCGTGTTTCAATCCTAACATAACTCACACCTCAACATGGCGGTGGATGACTCAGCCCAACCGGAGCCAAGATATTTTTAGAAAAATGTTGAATCCCTAACCCAAATATGTTGGAAAGGCATTTGGTTGAATAGTTTTTACCTTAGGCTAAATGAATCTAGCTCGATATCAAAGAGCTTTGACACACAATCAAGAAATCATAAGCAAGACATGATTAAAGGTTTTTCTTTTGGGAAGAGATTTTTTAAAATAGTAATTAGGTGGGATTTTTTAATTATTAAGTTTTACAAGACACGAAGAAATTAGTGGGATTTGACACGCAACACAAGTAAGTCAGACTTGACATATAATATAAGCAAGTCACATCTAAAACACTGCTAGCCCAATTGTAGTGCCAGTTATTAAAGAAAATTAGTTAATAAAAAGAGAGAGAGAAACGTTGGTGGGATTAATTAGGAGTTGATGTAATGAAGGAGAGTGGATTCATGTTGAAGAAGGAAAAATGTTTCAGGTCTTGCAGCTGAAGGTGCTGACATACAATAAATGTGAAGTGTGGTTAGAAGTGTCCTTCCCTACTATCCCACTTATGACTCTACAAGATTTGTCTCCCTTACTCTTCCTCTGCGTTAAACTCCTTGTTTCACAAATATACCTCAAAATGTGTGGTTTTATTCATGGAATGCATCAATTTGTAGTTTGTTCATAGACTGGTGCGCTTGAAGGGGTTATGGGCTCCTCAAACAAACACTTTAGCTAATGCCTTCGATGATCGCACGGTTGTAGGTTGTATACAATGGACCTATTGAAAATCCATTGGGGACTTTAAGTAAAGGATTTTACATGTTTAAAGTTGGATTTCCTCCACCATTGTCAACATCTCATGGCCTATGCCAAAGTGCAAGCTCATAAATAGGGTATGGACTTCTATCAAACATAAAAGATAGAGGTCTTTTATTAGGATGTTGTACTTACAGTGCACTTGTAGCTACGTATGAAAATGTGGGAGCATATGAAAGCTATGTGATATACTTGAAAAAACATCTCAAGAAAAAAGTAATGAATAAAATGGAAATAATATGCCCCGGTTTAGTGTTGTTGCTGAAATAAGAAGAACAATGCTATGAAGAGCTACCTTGCTCTAGTTTTTTTAGGAATGAAATTTGAAGAGTTCTAAAAAAGTAGTAAGTGCTCATTTAAGGAGGAGAGATATTTTGAAAGTAATGAAGATGAATTTGATAGCTTCTGAAACTTGCATTATTTGTGGAAGGAAAATCTAAATTTGCTTCATGATCACCTCAGGATGTATTTGAATATCTCTAGTGAGTAAGGTTACATGTGTGCATAGTGGACAAGAGACTGATTTTGAGCAACGAGACTCATTTTGAGTAGGAGATATTTTTGTGAAAGGAATATTATTGTTTTATTTAGAGGAATATTATTTTTCTCAGCTAAGTGTAGTTAGCCTAACCTTAAACTCAAGACAAAAGTGTATTTTTGTACAATGCATTGTATTTTTCTCATGAAATATCTCTTGTAAATGTAAGAGAGGGAGAGTTGGAGCTTTGTGGAATTCTTTAGAACCCTCCTAGAGCACCTCTTGCCCCATAGATGAAAATATCTCCATGGCATGGTTCATCTCACCTTGTTCTTCATAATTCTTGTACTTTTGTTTTCATTTTTCAAACGAAATAAATTTAACACCTTTGAGTTTCTCACATTCGATTATTTTATATAAACTTGTTTTACAAAACAATAAAATTTCATATGGCACTTATGTAACCAAAATATCACTTGGTAGCCAAGCATGAACTTAAATCCCTCCTTCGGACACAATCTGGAAAACTTCGTGACCAGACTATTAGCGTGAAACTATAAAAGTCCTTATGATTTACATTATCGACTTGTAATTTGATCGTCATTCATGGTTTCAACAACAACCTTATGCATTGTTAGACCCAGGGTATTAATTTTTTTGGGGTTTATCCATTAGTATTGGCGAGCGCTAGATGATTCATCAACTAAAACAACCATTTTTGTCTGCCTTGCAAAGTTAGAAAAACACAATTTCTAAAGACCTACAAAACAACAATTTTGAACCACCGTAAAGGAGATGTAAAATGTCGTATGCATTCCTTGTTATGTAGGAAGCACATAACCTATTTTTACCATTTAATCTCTCTTTGTGGCTCACTAGGAGCCACGTTACTCCGTTTTGTAGTTTTAAGAAACTATCAAAATTGAAAAGTTGGCTTTCATTTTGAACCATCGTTTGAACCCTAAGCAACAAAATGCTTATCCACCTTCGCAAACCTCTAGTAGTTTTACTAGACAATTGCTTGTAACATTTAGTTTGGGCAAAAACAATCTTCTAGATAGTTTTCTGAAGGCATTTTATAGGCCTCGGGTGAAAAACAACGGCCGATGGCTCTAGAAAACATCTCTCCATTTGAAACCTATTCACCAGTTCTTAGTTTCGTTGACTCTAGTGAATTATCCATATATTGGATAGCATGTAGGAAATTTTTTCTTTCTTGTTATTCTATCAAAGGGAAGTTTTGGTTGAGGTTTTATTAGCCCTCGAGCTAAAATTGGTTATTGTTACAACTTGATCGATTATGACCGGTGGCTCGGAAAACCATCCACCAATTATATATCGTTCGCGATTCTGAATTCCATAAGTTCCTATGAACTCTTGGTATATAGGTGGACACGTAGGATTTCTCTCATCATGAATTTACTTATCAAAAGATAGTTTTTGAACGCACTTTCTTAGCCTCCAACCCTAAATTGAACGTTTTTGCAACTAGCAGGAAAACATAAAAAGAAAATTTTAGGACCCTTGTTGGGTTACCAAACGACCATGGAAACTTGTTGACACTTGTAAATAACTGTTTGAAACTCTATCATGTGACTTTTTGTGTGAAAATGTACTTTTGGAAAAATAATGTTTCTCTCTCTCCCTATCTCTTTCTCTCTCGTTGGTTAAGAACGAAGTGAAATGAAATGAAATCAATACATGTCTCTAACCCTCTCCTTTCAAATGAAAATTATTATTATTTTATAAATGGAAAATTGAAAACATTAATTATGCTAGATCTAGGTGGATGTCATGCCAGCGATTTATCGTTGATTTCCTACTCACATGTTTTTGTAGGATGTAAGAAAGATGGAGAAAAGGTGTGGTGTAATTCATTGTTTATTATTATAATTTATATAGGTCATTGTAGAATGTATATATGTATTATGTATTACCATGTTACAGAAAATTTTATATGTGAAATTTTGTAATATGTATGAGATATTAGTTTTAGGTATACCTTGGGAAATGTGCATTTAATCATAGGTACATATGGTAAAAGGTTTATAATTATATATATTATATATATATATAAATATATATATATATATATATATATATATATATATATATATATATATATATATATATATATATATATATGTTAAATGAATTTGAATTTAATATCTTGTAGTGTATTTCTAGTGAACAATAGACGATTAATTAATTGGGGTGCCATGTTTTCCTTACCTTGAAAATGCAATAAAGAAATGCAAAATGAAACAGTCAACCCTAGTTCAAATTCGTGCATAACTAACCTTCCTGTGTTAATCCCTTAGCATAGAAAACTGAGACCTTTGAATGAACCTTGCTCTTGATGACACCTCCTAGTTTAGGTAAATAAGAGCCCAAGAATGGGTTTATCGTCTTAGTCGGTATGTTTAGTGACATCGTCATAAACCCGACAGATAGGAGTGACACGGTCAAACTTTATCTAGGAGTAAGTAGAACTAGCACTTCCTTAGTATCCTAGTGGACTACCTTGTCTTCCGAAGTTGGATTTAGAATTAAATTTCTTCATCGAATGACTTTCTTGTGGGATCCAGATGACACAATGGAGCTAGTGAAATAGTTGTACTATTACTTAAACTCTTGTTAATGACCTCTTTAGATCCTCTCAGCTAAATGTGTTATCTTGGCTAGTGAAAGTATAGCGCATGGGTCCTTTGCAGAGGATTTATTGGGTAAATATGTTTTTTACCTTAATCTGATCTGTTATAGGGCGTAGATCCCTGAGTGTAATTCAAATTAAACTAAACCATAGTTGTTTTGGAGGTTAACTGGTGGGTAGAAAATTGTAAGTAACTCTTTGCAAATGAAATTGATTTGAAAGATGTTGACTTAAGAGAAATCAGAAATTGAAAACTTGGTTCTGTAATTCCTTGTTATGTCGCTTATGACTTTAAGAATAAAAGAAATTCCTCATGCGGAATCACAAAATGCGGAAACATGGGATCTCACTTTGAAAACAAATCACTTGTGGTTCGTGTATGGTTCTAATGCTTCCAATCATGTACTTCTTTAAGATATTAGACAAGTACTTTCGTAACTCTTTTGTTACAAAGTGATGCCAATAATGAGACCATAGTGCAATGTTCGAGTAAAACATATAAGAATAAAACGAGATTTGGGGTTAGGAATAATGTCACTCTTGGAGTCCTTGTAACTCAATTAGACATTTACTTGTGTTAAAAAGAATATGAATTGCCTTGGTGTGATCTAACTTCGAGAAAACAAAATATATATATATATATATATATATATATATATATATATATATATATATATAATTTCTTGATGTGGAAATGTTGAATGGATTCAACAAGTTTTTGATATATCTTAACTATGATGGGAAATAAGGATATCGTGATCGAAAAATGTTTTGGGAAAAGGTATCTTGAATCTAAATCTGCCTCAAATCCTAAGATTTATGTCTTGACATCACTTCAGATTCACTATTGTAGTAAGGGTAAAATTTAAACATTGAATAAACGTTTGAGAAACATAAGCTTAACATAAGAATGAGCAAATTAGGAACTTTGTATGCAATTTGAAAGATGGAAAATAATAATGTAAGTTTGGAGATCGTTGTAAGGGATAAAGAGCTAATCTAAATGGTTGAACTGTAAGTTGAATGTGAAATTAATTTAAGAACTTGTAGGTGGAAAAATGAAAAAATTATCCTTGCATAGTAATGTTCTTGGAATGTTAATCGTAACTAAGATGTAATCATGGTAATGATGTGTGTGGGCTTTCCAATCCTTGGGTCCCTTTTCTTGTGGTTGGGTCATTGCTAGCATTCATTCATTAGGGAAATTGTGGCATCAACATTTATATGGTGTTGGCATGTGTCTATGTGAGTCGATGAATTTTGTAAGTGTCTTATGCATTGTTGAGTTTCTCTGCTTAGAGCCTTGTGGTGTTGTGTAGTGAGAAATGTAAGTAAAAAAAAATATCCTGGTATTATTATTATTGTATTTTTGTGTGTAATTTGTGGTTGTTATATCGTCGGGATAACGAAAAAGAATGGTTATAAATTTGCAATGGAGATAGCTTTTTGACTAACATAAATAGACAACATATTGAAAGTCAAATAGATGAGTCGAAA
Organism: Taxus wallichiana var. yunnanensis; assembly: GCA_018340775.1. Classification (NCBI taxonomy): domain Eukaryota; kingdom Viridiplantae; phylum Streptophyta; class Pinopsida; order Cupressales; family Taxaceae; genus Taxus; species Taxus wallichiana. The sequence goes on from CM031241.1 coordinate 298,010,533, forward strand.
GGTGCGGCAAACACACCTGCTTATAAATACGCTCAAGCCTCAAATTCTCCCTGTAGCGAACATTTTCATGGAGAGAAGTAGAACACTAATGGAAGTAAAAGTTATAAATACAAATAACAAAACACATAGTGATTGCAGTCCCATCCCGAGAGGTGATTACATCCCTAATACATGGTGAATTATTAAAGAAAATGATTGGAATCCAACTGTGAGATGATTTCTTTCTTTACATACTTAATATTCTGGTACTTTTAAAATGTGACCCTGCCTGATGCTGAGCCGCATATTTCAGTGTTATGGACGGTGGTCAAAAGGCTACAAAAATATCCTAGTTTACAACTTTAGGATGCTTTGCGGGACTTAGGATGAATTTTAACTTTGTACGAGATTGCTACAGAAGGAAATGGGAATGCAAGGTGGAGGTGTGGGCCCTTGTAGGTGAAGGTTTCCTCTTCTATTTTTGAAATGAAGGAAATTTTATTAAGGTTTTACAAGATGGACCGTGGTTCTATGGGAAGTCTAGAATTTCCCTAGAACACTGGAAACATGGGCTGCTTCAAACATTTACATTTCAGACTCTCCCCATTTTGATTCGTCTCCGAGAACTTCCCTTTAAATTCTGGGATCCCAGAGTGTTTATGGGGATTATTCGATCCATGGGTTTGTTAATGTCCGTTAACCCAAGTATGAAATCTAGATCCAAGTTAGCATTTTCTAAGATGTGCATCAATGTCCCCAAGTGTCGCATTTTGCCCAATAGAATAACCTTGGAATCAACATTCATGAGATGGAAATAGTTTATTCAAATAGAGAAATCATCGATTCATTGCGAAGAATGCTAGGGGGTTGGATATGATGTAAGGAACTATTCCCATAGTGTAAATTAGAATCAAGCAGAGAATGTTGATCCCTTCGATAATTGGCGGACAGTCTATCAAGAAGACGACGCCGAGGCTGAGGAGTCATAGGACTCTCTAGCTGAAACGGATGATGAAAACATGACAGGAGATGGTGTGGAGGAGGGGTTGACACTGCAGATGTAGAGAATGGAGAATAAAATGGAATGGAAATGGTGGCGTCGAAGGAAGGGGTGACTATTCGGTGGGTAACAAGTCGGCCGACGTCATTGGGAGAAGTGACCCAGTTCAAATTTAAAAATTTCAAAATATGATTAATGCTTCTACGGAAACCGGTACTAGATCTATCCCTGGCGGGAAAGCGGTGGATGTGGTGTTGGGTTCCGGTACTCGTGTTTCTTCAAATGCGGGACTTTGGGGCTGGGACCTCCCTTACAAATTTAAAACATACGTTGATTTAATTCCCACTCGAAGGGGTCATTTTAAGGTCTCCTCGAACGTGCTTCGGTAGATGAATTGCTCGAGGTGGACCTCGATATTGGTTCTTATGGTGGGGGATCCTCTTGGGGTCATGATAATGTGGATGGGTGGACCTTATTCCACCCTAAGAAACTTAGGTGATCACCTTGAGTGACTCACATTTGGGAAGAGTTTGTTTGCGTGCCTTGAGTCACTCCATGTTTATCTCTAGGTTATGGTGAAGAAAGGTTCACTCGATCATTTGACTCAGCTTCCTTTGGGTTCTTTCTTGGATTTTTTTCCTATTATTTGTTCAACTATACTTGTTTAGGGGTATTGTCGGCCACTGGGAGAGGCCTCATCATGTGACCTCTATTCCTTTATCTTTAATCGTTTGCACTTGGGATTTTTTGGTTGCCTCAAAACCAAAGTTTTTACCTAATCTAAAAAATATTAATTACCTATCATTTAGAAATTTATTTGTTTATTAGAATTTAATAAATTCATAATATTTAAGCTGAACAATGGATTTTAAAATTTTCCCAAAAATTATATTTTTCCAATCTAATAATAGTGGAAAAAGCGAAATTGATTACATTTCATAATTGTAAATTTTTTGATGAAAATTGTAGTTCTGCTCCTCTTTGACATTAATTTTACTATGATTTTTGCTTGATTTGGATTGGTGGCATGGACCTTGTCATCATATTTGATCGATGACATTGATACGTGGACATTAGCATATTTTGATTAGCGTATTTGTTAGACTCGTATGGATGCTTAGACTTTTGTCATGTTATGATTTAGATGATGGATTATGTGCATGCATTGATATTTCAGGTATTGATGATGATATACAATTACCACTATATATATATATATATACTCGACACGTAGGATTTTGACATATAAATGGTTGTTAGACAATCCAAATAGTCTTTTGATCAAATTGTTATTGATGAAATGATAGAATTGAAATATTTTGGGATTATAAACAATTGATGAAATTGCTTAGTTTTAGTGATAAATTAGTTGTGTTAATTGAATATGTGAATGGATACATGTATATGCATTTTATTTTCTTGGTATCATTGATATGGCCACGAGGTGAAGAGTTATTGTTTTAATTTTACGAAAAATTATAACACAATAAACGAAAGGGGATAACAGATGAAAAAGCTGAATGAATTTTGGTATTGGCAGTATGTGACCTTGGCAACTTGTATGTTTTATGATTTTATGTTCTTGATATTTTGTTAGGAGGTTCCCATTTGGGGGTGGCCTCAAATTTTACCATGGGTAAATGTGTTGTTTCGTCTTTCTTGTTAATTATTTTGTTAGTATGTGATTTATTATTGTAATGTGATTCACTTTATTATTGTTAGTTAATGTGCTCTTATTTAAGTTGATTAATCTTGTTAATTAAAGTAAATTGGAATGTGAGCAAGGGGTATTTAATTTTGGTAGATTTTCCTTGATTTTATTATGGATTTGAAAAGGATTTTATTGGTTTTGGTGTTATGTACTCAACCTTGCATGTCAAACTCGGATTTTGGCTTAAAGGCTATTTTTGGAGGCTTGTGGGACAAGTTAAACTTGTCTCACACCTCTTAAACTAACCCATCAACTATACCTATGATGTGAGGATCTTATTTTAGGCTTCATTATGTCTTTTGGGGGTGAAAAGAGGTAATTAATTACAATTTATTATAAAAACTTGTCCTATTCTAACACACCAATTTATGAGTTTTGGGCTTGGTCTTTAACCATGTAAATTGGAGTAGAGGAGAAGTGATGTGGCATCCTACATGGAGCCACATCATGACACTTTCTTCACTTTCTATTTATGTATGTTGTTTTGGATTTTTTGGGGTTACATGTTTTATTTTCACACTTGCATTCTTTGAGGAGATTTTTTTGGAGTTCTTATTAGGAGCTTGGGAGATTGTTTTGTGCTTTCATTGGACTTGGAAAATATTGGAGCTTGTGCTTGTGTATTTGAAATTTCTTGCAATGGCAAGGTATGGACTTCACTCATGCATTTTTATTTCTACTTGTTGTGCAAATGATTGTAAATGAATGATTGTTTTGTGTTTTGTTTTGCGGATAGAATGGCCTTAAGGTTGTGTAAGAGAAAGAAAATGAGGATCTTTTGAGGGATAAGAGTTAATGTTATGTGTTTGGAGGGAGTTTGGGTTGGGTGTTCCACCTTGTGATAATAAGAAATATTTCTTATTTATCTCTATATTTTTATTAAGGGAGGGATAAGAGTTTGAGGGAGACATAAGAGAAATTGAGGGAGGGATAAGAGTTTGGTTGTGGTTGTGTGAATTAAGTTTTTGAGGATTTTAAGGTGGGAACTTAACCCATTGGGAGGCATAAGTGATTCCCCATGTTTATTTTCTCTCTTGGCTTGGATATTGAGCCTTTGTGCTTGGGAAAATTTTATGTTTGTTTTTATTCTTGTATTGTGTTTTTTTATGTTGAAAGTTTGCATCAATGATTGTTGTTAAAGTCATGTAAAAGTTTTCATGGTTACTTGATACCTCCTATTGCTTATTGTTGGGGCTCGGGGGCGAATGTCGAGGGTGGCTTCTAATTATAATTGGATTATAGGTTGGATGGAGATTTTTTCTACTCCCCTTTCTGATGTTATTGTGTTTGGATGTTGATGAAATAAAGGATCTAAAATTATCATGTTGGAGAGTGTTGTGTTGAAGAATATCAAGGAAAGAGAGAGTTTTTTTGTAAAATTTGGCCATGTTGTTTCCACTTAAGTGGGCGCTTGTATATTCTTCCATTTTAAAAGAGATTATTATAAATTTTATTATCAAGTTACGTATTGCAGTGATTGAAGAAAGATTCTTGAAAGTTGTATCTGTTGAATTTGTATTTCCCTCACATCTGAAATGTATCAAGTTTGCTTGTGCCTACTTCATGTAAAATGGTTGTCCTAATGGAAAATATATGTGGAGGTTATACTTGTTTTCTTTGGAAATAGACATGATTTGTATTGAGAAAATAAACCAATTTTTTTCTCATTTTATTATAAAAGTTAGTATATTGGAATGTGTCAATTATAGTCAAATTTTATACAAAGTTATAAGGAGAAAGTTTTATATTTAGTGATTTCACTCAAAGAAGTATTTCCTCTTTACTAACATTGGGTAAAATAAAAGGACATTAGTTTTAACTATTCCACATATAAATAAATAGGTAGAAATTTATATCTATTTTACCTTACATTTCATTATAATAATTCATTTTAATTGATTGTTAAAATATGAAGTAAATAAAAAATATACAATTATAACTATACATACTTATATAAATTTATTAGATAAATTTACATATTTATATATATTATAATTATATATATAGCTATATATTAAATAAAATCATTAAAATATATATATATATATATATTGAAAATAAGACATACCTAGTCAAATGGCTTTTATAATAATTAAAATTTTACAATATTATAAAATTACCATACATGGCGAATGGATTTATAAACCAATGTTTATATATTATAAAACTAAATAAAATTTTGTTCAACCGAATCAAATAAAACAAAGCAGTTCTCCGAAAGCTAACTTTGAGGTTTCAATGGGAGTCGCTTGCTTTTTTGCTTGCTTATTATGGACTGCAACATAAATTTTATCTTGTTGCCCCTCTTTATTTACTGGAGTAGATCCCTTCTCTTGGTTATTACATTGTCCTTTTTGTGGATAGTTGTTAGCGAAATGATCACCACCGAACTTAACACATCCACCCAGAGGTCTTTCTCTCTCAATCTTATTCTGGCTAAAACTTGTACCTTGTTGTCCATTATTTTTATTATTCACAACAGTTCTACCCACTATTCCTCTTTTATTAACAGGCCTAAATTTGTTGTTTCCCTTTTTCCATGCTGGTTTACTTGCGGTTGGTGTTTGAAGTCTTCTATATCTCCTTCTATTTTCCTCTTTAGATGCATTAATACTTTGCAGCTTTTGTTATTTCTTGATAACTTTTTGAAACACTGTTTCCATCGAAGTAGGTCCATGAACATCTACTTCACCACCAATGTTAGGATTCAATCCCATTATAAATTTTCTCACTCTAAACTTCTCATCCCTTTGATACATAGGAACATATTTCAACAATCGAGTGAAACGTTCCCAATATTCTATAACTAAGTACTTTCCTTGAGTCATATTTTGGAATTCTACCATCTTTTGGTCAAAGTATAGCTGAGGTAGCCATCTTTGATGGAAGTAGGCCTTGAACTACTCCCACGTGATCATACAAGAATTAATTCCTAGTTCCATTTTCTGGTTATCCCACCAGGAAGATGCTTCATGGGACAATTGGTAGGCTCCCCATACTACTTTTGTCTCCTCTGAAAAGTCCCTAATCTCAAAATACTTTTCCATTTCGATAGCCAATTTTTAGTGCCATCTCCAAGAGTTGTACCATCAAATTTAGGTGGAGTTATTCTTTTAATGTCCCTCGCTAACTCAGCAACCAACCTTGCTTTCTTATTTTCCCTTTCATTCAGGTGCTCGGGTTGATCATCATATTGCTCATCACCCCGATTCTCATCCCTACAATCCTCATTCTCATCACCACCCTAGTCGTGTTTGCTCTAAGGCAACAAATCGGTTTCATGTGTCATTGAGCGTTGATGATTTCTTCTAATTTAGCACCATATTATCTAGCACGTCATCAATATTTACTCCACTGTCACTCGTCATATCAATTTTATGTGTCATTCAAAAGCTTGAGGATTTCTTCTAATTTAACAGCCATATTATCCAGCACATCATCAATACTTACCCCATTGTCACTCGCCATATTAGCTCTTGTTTTCGGCCTCGCCAAAGTTTCATGTTTCTATAAAAGAGGATACTTTTTATTAGAATGTGTGTCGTATTAATGTCGAAGTGTCTAAGCCTCTGGCTCTGATACCAAAATGTAATGCTCAAAATTACTAGAACTGGAAAATGGGGATATTTTGTTTTTAAACATACATAAAAATAGATTATGCGGCTCCATTTATACACATTTATTTAATAAAATTACGTAAATCAAATTTTTCTTTTTTGATCTATCTGATATCATCTGTGTAAGCCATGTGTGGTTGAGAAGGGTGTATCCATATCTCCATGATATCGCCGCTTACTTCGAGTTTTAATGCTTACTATCATTTAGGCTCAAGCATTTTTGTTAAGTTCATGGGAACTATGTGAAAGTCCTTGGGTCTACAACAAAACTAGTTTTCCAACATTGTATTTCGATATCGACAATTTCCTACCTCATGTTTAGTGTTCAACTTCCTATGATCAGTTACTAGAAATTTTAGTTTAATTGGAGGACTAGGCGATCGAGAGAATGCACAACCATCGATGCATTACTTTGGCCAAAGTTTTTACGTCGTGCGGTTATAGCTAAACTCAAGAAAATGTTATCACCGAATCACAAAGACCCCTGGAGATATACTTGAACTCACGGTGTGATTGGATAACATGGGTACTATCACCAAGTTGTGGGACTTGCTACTTGAGATAGACCTCCGAGAGAAAGCTGGTTCTTGCTCCTAAACTACGTGCCACAATCTCTGTAATGTAGGATAAACTAACTTGCTCTAATCTAAATTTCCAAGGGACCAGGGGAGAGAGAATGCATAAAATGAAATACTACACTAAAGCGGTGATACACCGAAAAGGAGGATGTGAGAGTAGTCTCCAAATGTGTGAAATATAAAGGCAAAGTGCACACTAGAAGAGGTGATGACAGGTTCAACATAATCTAGCAAAATGCATTCACAACAATATTCCAAGCATACACAATGATAATGAATCCCTGCAAGAACATAATAAATAGACACAATATTCTTATAAAAAGATGAAAGGGGTAAGAAGAATGCAAGAAAAATACAGCGGGAAGATACATCCACAAACCGGTATTTTATTGCTTTATGATATGCACAGTTCAATCTATTACAAGATAAGGGCCTGGATCACCATGCAAGGAGTCCACTACAAGGGCCTGCAACACACTAGATTCACAAAGAAATTTTGGCAGAGCTTTGCTACCCAAAAAATCTCCCCTTTTACAATGAGCCCAACACTCCAATTTATAGAAAAATGAGAAGCAAAAGAGAAGGGAAAATGGAAATCCCGAAATCTGTCCTTCAACCACCTATAAGAGGCATTAAATTGAGTGAAATGATTGTATATTACTTGCAAAAGGCTCCCCATACTATCCCATGTCTGCGCGAGAGGAAGAAGGATGACCATGCCTCTTAATTGCACTCCCAGCTATCAAATAAAACACTGTTCTGAACCCGGCCACATTTTCTTAAAAATATCAATCGATTTCTCATAAAATCTAGAATTTCTTGATTTATGTGCATCAGGCTTGGAACCATGATTCCAACGGTACCAATTTTGTGTGATTTCGTTGAGAAATGTGAAAGTTATGGCCTTCTGAGTGCGGGCAGCTATTTTGGGCCTGGCAGGCGTTTTCTGTCATTTGACGGGAATGAGCATTAAATGACTGGAGCCGAACACATTTCCTTTATTTAAATATATCTACCCTCATTAAAAATAAGAAATCCAGTTTTTGTGGCGTAGAGGACGTCGTGCTTGTTCCAGAAAGTCCAATTTTATGAAAATCGGAGCTCGGAGTCAAAAGTTATGGCCGTTTGAAGTTTTAGGGCACAAAACAGGCGAAACTACATTTTAAAGATCTTTCCCGCGCTCTGCCACCTGGATGACACGTGGCATGCTTTGATTGGCTCACGGGTCTGCCGGCCTTTCGCGCCCTTCGCGTCCTTCTGTCCCGGATGTCCCAAACCGTTTGGGACATAAACTCCCGATCCGCCCGAAATGGGCTTCCTTGTTCCTTATCTGCCATGACACATGTCGCATATCCATTCGCTTTCGGATTTTTCGGCTATCCGCGTCCCGCGTCCCTTTGGCTCGGATGTCCCAATGCTGAAGTTCCCTGTTTCGGCCGAACCGGCCGGTTCGCGTACTCGCGGCCCAGATGTCCCATTTGCTTTCGGACCGTCTGGGACAAATTTTCCCGATTCGCCCGGTTCGGCCGGTTCGCGTACTTTTGTCCCTCGCGTCCTGGGCTTTCGGGCTGCCTTGACTCATTTCAGCTGATCCGGCCGGTTCGCATACTTTTTGCCCAGTTGTCATAGACTGCCTGTTTCAACAGTTAGTCAATTTTTCAACTTTTCGGCCAGTTCGGATTTCCGCGTCCCGCGCGTCCCTTTGGCCCGGATGTCCCAAATGCTACGCAGACCGCCTGGTGGCCTTTCGGCCGGTTCGCGCCCAGATGTCCCAACTGTCCCAAGGACCGCCTGGACTAGGACTTAGCCATTTTTCATGATTTTTCCTGGCCCGAGCTTGTTTTTGCAATTTTCTTACCTTTCCTCAGAACTTTCTCTCTTCTACTTGGACAGGGGAGTTAGAAAAATATGAGGGGACCCTAGAAACATGACTTTTCACCCTGAATCAATATAATTTCTTGGGACTAAAGAATTTGATGCATGTTATCAAAATTACCTTGGGGGTGAATTTTGGATAACAGAAAACACACTAGTCTTATGAGTTTAAGTCTTCCGCCACCTCACAACTATCCCTTTCACAATTATATAGATCTTATAGTTTCTATTTACTTTATTTCCAATTTAACCTATCTTACAAGAGTTTATATCATGATATATGCTAAAGGCCAACTAGGATCACCATAATATAACTACACTCGTTACGTGATATGTATCTATTTTAGCATTTTGCATGTACTTATCCCTTAATATGCCTAATGGATCTTTTCATCTATTTATCTTCCCATTTAGTTTCTCTTTTCCTGATGCTTGGTTTCTTTAACCTTAAATTTGATTTTACAATGATACTCTTCCATTCTCTATACAACAAGATTTACAATCTTATTATATTAATACCAAGTTTACTGAAAGGACGAATTAAATATATATTTAAACATGTATATTTAATTATTCCTTTCATTATCTACACTACTAAATAGTTTATTTAATATAGAAATTAAATACAATTGATAGGTACAATAATTTCCCATCTATCGACTTCATACATTGAAAAATATCAAATAAATAAATATATCAATTTATGATAAGTAAGATTTCTAACTTCTAATATTTGTCATTTACTCATATTTAGATATTATTTCATACAATGTAATCATTTCTTTATTAAAACCATAAATTACATATGTCGTTAAGGTGAAATATATAACTATTATGGTAACTCTCACATAGTGAGGTTTGAATATTTGCAATGGATCCAAGATCCCAATAAATTTAGTCAAAATTATGGGATATCATCCTTCTACAATTTGAAATCCAAGTATGTCATTTATATCCATGCTACGATTAAAATTCACAAGACATAAGTTTCCGCACATCCGAGCGTGATGGCGATTGTCTGCACAATCTTGGAGTAGAGATATGTTGTTAGTTCAAAATGAACTAGCATGAATATTAACTCCAATTTCTGATGTAATTATTTAATAAAATATGAAATGATATACAGGTTATTTTATCAACAAATGCATGTTAATACATCATAGGATGTATTATTACATGTTTTTCATCAAGATATAACTATGAATGTACACAAATAGAACAAACAATTTCTATTTCAACAATCATGTTTCACTCTAATCACAAGGATCAAGACATAATCAAACCATAATCATTTAACATCTGATTTCTGATTAAACCACAAGAAAATCATGCTTCACATGGTACATATTCAACTGTTATTTTTTAACCTTCCAATCAACAAACAACTTAACAAAAAAGTCAGAAATCATCATTTCCAAATACCAATTAGACATATTCCCTCTAGGTAATGAGAAGCTCTATAAAATGCATAACTTTATTCCAAACAATATACATACATATTTATATATTCATAGGAACAGTCCAACTAAACAGTGTAAAAACACCTCTATTAAATCATTTTAACATGTTCTTTTAGGTAACCGATAGATCAACAAAACAAATTGACCCACATACCACAGGATGATAATTTTGAAGTCTATTTGCATAGAATAACAACAATAAGTTTCTAACACTTCCAATAACAAAATCCTTTAAGAAAAACTAAGTCATCTTACATAGATTGTTAACACTAATTTATTTTTCACTCAGGTAATAAAATTATACCTACAGGAAAATCAACTTGTACATATCCAAATCAGTTCGTTCTAGCATTAATTTCTTTTCTGTTTAGAAATTATTAGAATCCAGAAGTAAATATATCAAGCAAAATGATGAAATACCTGGTAAAAACATTTTTCACACTACCCAAAAATTGCTTTGCTCATACAAATAAATTATTATTTGATTGTAATAAAACCCAGAGGTAGAAATCGATTTGGGTTTCCATAAATCAAATTTAAATAGAAAAAATAAAATAAAAATTGATTAGGAACACCCATCTACGTTTTTTCTAGGTTTAGCTAAAACCACACAAAGGATACTTAAGAGAATACAGAATCCATCAATCTCTTTCTTAGATTCCATTTCCAAGCAATTAAATCAGAAGTTGTCCACAAATTCATTTAATTGTCATTTAAAACAGAATGTGTATTTCCTCATCATTTATAAGTAATGTTGCAGAGAAAGGAGAATATATTCATCCCTAAAGTAAACCCAAAATCGTAAACATTCTACTCTTCCCGCTCCAACAAGTTGAATCATTCCTTCCTCCAAAACTCACGCAGGTATTCCAGAAGAGAAGAATGAAAACAAAAAAAGGAAAAATAAAAAAAATATAATGAAGAAACTATACTATAATGGAGAATTTTTGGGCTTCCAAATGTTGCTTCATGCGTCAATGCATGTCGTGATGCCACATACTCGGTGTCAGATGAAGGCGTGTCCCTTTCAAAACTCTCATATTTTAAATATTAAAATATTATTATTATTATACTTTTTAAATTTTGATTTACATGCCAAATCCTTTTAGGATTTAAATATATAATTTCACAAATTAATAATGCATTTTTAAAATTTATTTTTATTTTAATTGATACTTAAATTTAATGGTAACATTAATCATCATAATATAAGTCCACATATTTCCAAGAATATGTTATCGTAATAATTACTTGAATTCCCATGTTCCATTTAAAATATTCAAACAAATGAAAAATCGCCAAGTCTCTAAATAATAATAATTTGAATATTTTTGTAAAGCTGATTTGATATAGCATTGTAAGATAAAATGGAGGAAGTATTCATTATGGTCAACTGCAAAATTCGAACAAAACATAAGGCGATCAAACCGATTAAAATAAAATAACCGAAAGATTCACTATCATTATGAATCATTTTACCTATGACTAAGGCCTAATCATGTTTTAGGAAGGATCATCAAGGTGCGTGCGGCCCTGTAGGGTTATTTTTTCCGCAATGTCATGCCCTGCAGCATAAGTTGTGGATCGTGATACGACGAACCAAATGAATTTTACACTTAATGATGATTTCGTCTAATCCTATTTAGACTTAACCATAGTTAATTTAACTTGCAAGAAATTTTGGGATGTTACATACACCACCCCTTAGAATAATCATCATCTCGATGATTTTACGATAAATAGAAAAAATAAACCCATCATTCAATTGTGGCATTAATATATTTCAATTCAGCTGAATCATAAAGGTCACAACATCCCTTATATATCTAGAAAATAAGTCACATAATTTGTAGACATAACACATTACTGCTTAAACGACATCTTTTCCAGGTTCATTACAAAATCTTTAACAATAACTATTCATCAAAAAGAACCTTAGTTCCAATATTCAATTGTAAGCTTATCTATAGGATTTTCTTATCTACTTCTTTATAGAGTAATTGAATTTAGCATTATAAAAATATATATTCTTAAAATTCAGTCAAATAGATGCTGTAAAGTAGTTTGGATATCTTCCAGATTTTCCCAAGTGGCACTTTCTTGAATATTGATCCCACTTTGGACCTTACATTATGAAACCTCATGGTTTTTCAAGTGCAACTTGCGGGTTTCTAGTATCCTTATAGGCTCAACAGCGATTACCCCGGATCAGAACCTACAATGAATCCCAATTAAGTTAATGTGTTAAATTAGGTACATATTTCTTAAGCAAAGAAACATGAAATACATTGTGCATCCGAGATACAGTAGGAGGTAGTGTTAGCTTGTAGGCTCTTGGTCCAATGACCTCTAGGAATTCAAATTGTCCTAAAAACCTAGGAGATAGTTTCGCTAACCTTCCAAACAAAACGGAACTCTTTCTTTCTAGGTTTAACCCTAAGAAAAATTTCTCCCACGTTAAATTTTTTGTCAATTCTTTTAAAATATACATAAATTTTGTCTATTTGCGGCATCTTGCAATCTTTCTTGGATTAATTTAACTTGTTTTTCCATTTCCAACAACATTTCATGTTCAATTAGTACTCTATCTTCAGGATTATCCCAACTTATTGTTGTTCTACACCCAAGACCAAATAATGCCTCAAAAGGAGCCATCTGAATGGAAGAGTGGTAGGTGTTATTATAGGAAAATTCAACCAAGGGAAGATACTCTTCCCATTTGTATTGTTGATCCATGCAATACATTCTTAGTAAATCTTCTAGCACTTGATTTACTCTTTTAGTTTGACCATCAGTTTCAGGATGGTAGGCAAAACTTATGTTCAGTTTTGTCCCTAAGGAAACATACAATGTCTACCAAAATCTAGAAGTTATCCTTGAGTCTCTATCTGAAATTATTATTTATGGAATTCCATGTAATCGGAAAAATTCGTGTACAAACCTTTTTGCATGTATAGGTGAATTATCCTTTAAATTACTTGTTATAAAATGTTCCACTTTAGTTAACTTGTCTACAACTACAAGTATAGCATCATATTTATTTTTGTACATAGGTAGACCTTGGACAAAATCCATACTTATAACTTTCCACTTATATTCTGGCACATTGTGAGGATATAATAATCCTGCTAGATGTGAATTGTAATGCCCACTTCCCTACGACACTTAGTTGATTATCATTTTGAGTTATGCAGACTTTAGATATGGACATGGCTTATACTTATGTTGATTAGCATGATGTTTTGTGACTAGATGCATTTGGATTATGGTTGGATTTTGTTTTCAGTATGATCTACAACTTACTCGACTCATGGATGGACTATTGGATACTGATATTATTTTTATCCATTTTTCCACTTATATTCTCGGCACATTGTGAGGATATAATAATCATGGATATATTGCATGTGTTCTAACATTGGATTTATTCGCCATGTTGAATAGAATGTAGTTGTTGAATTTACATTACTATGATTTTGGATAATGATGAAATGCATAATTAAGTTGTGAATTAGACCTAGAAATAATGATTGCTTGAATTACGTATAGATGTTAATAAATTTCATGCATATGATTATTTTGGATATTTTGACATGGCCGCAGGTCGAAGAGGGTATTTTGCATTTTGCAGGAAACACAGCATGATCACAACCATGAGGGGGATTGGGGACCAAACACAACAGGATGTCGGGTGGTTACAACAATTGGTCGTCAAGGCAACTAGTAAATTGTATTGTGTACCTTTATTCTTTTATGTGTTGAGAAAATTTCCATGAGGGGGAAATTTTCTAATGTGACCAAGGGGGTAAGAAATTTATTTACTTGTTTTAACTTGCTTTAGTAGGTGATTTTATTTGTGATATCTTTTTAAAATTTCTTTTGCTAAGTATGTTTAGGATTAATGTAATATCTTGTTTTAATTTTTAAGTTTTGGAGGGAAGTCAAGTGGGTGTAATAAATTTTGATTGTTGGCTCCTTGAGCCTTGTGTTTCCTCATGTATTGATTGCTTGGTTTTGAGTGTTGACCATTCCATGTTCTTTGAATCTCGAATTTGAGATTGAGGGCAATTTTGGGGGACTTGTGGGACAAGTTAAACTTGTCCCACACTTCCCAACCCCTTACCAACCATATCTATGGGTTGGGAATCCAAAAAGGGGATTATTTATTGTTTTGGGAAGGAAAATATGACTTTGGAGTGCACTTTTCCTCATTTTGCATTTAATTGTGCCTTAAGGCACATGGGAAGGGATGGATGTGCATTGAGATGCCATTAAACCCAACCACCCATTTATGGTGTTTTGGGATTTGAATTGACTTTGGGAGGTGGTTTGAGGATGTGTGATGTGGCATCCTACAGGGAGCCACATCACCCTCACTCTTCCTCTTGTCTATTTATGGAAATTTCCTCTCTTGTTGAGGGGGTTGGAGTTTTGTTTTTGTTTGTTGAAGAGTTCTCTTTTGTTATTTTTTTGGAGAGAAAAGAATTGGGAGAAAGAGAAAAAGAGAGTGCTTGGACTTGCATGCTTGGATTGATTTGGGAAAGAGCTTGGACAAATTCCTTGGTTTAGGCTTCTCCAATGGAGAGGTAGGAGACCCTCTCCTTTGTTTTTCTTTCATATTATTGTTGCTTCTATGCTAGAATTGTGAAAAATGCATGTTTACTTTGGTGTTTTGTGAAAAATGGATAGAATGCTTATTGTGTAGTATAGGAGAGGTCTATGGGAATACTCATGAGGGAGGCAAAAGAATAGATTAGGATATTGTGGAGGGAGTTTGAGAGGGATGCCCATCTTGGGTAAGAATGTCTACATTCTACCTTGTCTTTGAGGGAGCCATAAGAGGAGGGAGGCATAAGAGTATGGGAGGAAAAAGGGGTACTTGAGGGAGGCATAAGAGTCATAGGGGCTTGTGTTTTATTGTGGAGGGTTTTGGATGGGCATCTCATCTCATTTGGGAGGCATAAGGAAAACATTCCCATAGTTCCTTCTCTTGTTGGCTTGGATGCAAGCCTTGTTGTGAAATGTTTGGTGTTATTTGTGTGCCTCTTTGTTCTTCTATTTTAGCTTGGAGTGTTGTGAAGAAATTGTATTGTGGAAGCAAGTATTGTTGCCTTGAGTTGGAGACCACTCTTCATTGTGTTGTGTTTGGGGCTCGGGGGTCAATGGAGGAGATTGCTTCTCTTCTCCATTGAGTTTTGGTTGGGAGGAGAGTGTTGCCTCTCCCCCTATCTTGGTTGTGATTTGAATACTTGGAACATGGAGCATGGATGAAGAACACTATGGAGCACAAGAACCTTGTTGTTGACAATGTTAAAAATATCATGTAATTACCCACCTTGAGTGGAGAAAGAAATGTAATATTGCCTTGTTTTCTCTAGTTTCCATTATTGTAAATTGTTTCACATGAAGTAGGATGTGTTGTAAAAGATTTTGAAGGACAAGTTACATTGGAATGATAGTATTTCTTACTCTAAAAAATTATTGGAAATGTTGTGGAATTTCTTTGTGGATGTTGGGTAGAAATTTACAAAGGATATACATGCTAGATCTCACTTGTTGCTTAAAAGGAGATGATTTGAAAAGCGGAATGTTAGTGTATTCCCTTTTCTTGTATTATGGAAGAAAGGACTTAAGTTTTTTTTTTATAGCCTTCAATATAATCATGAAAGCATCTAGGCTCTAGTTCTACTATGCTTCTTCATTTAAGAATCCGTAGTGAAATTACTCGCAAATTAGTAAGTGAAAGGAAATCACCCCTAATTGAAATTTCATACAAATGTTTCTATTAAAATAGGTGGAAAGAAATTTTTATTGTAAAAAAAATAAAAAATAAAAAATCCTAAGCTTACTTTAGCCCCTTTTCCTTTCCTCTTTTGATAATAAGAAAACTGACTTTTAATCTAATTCGTATTAAAGTATTATTAATGCCTAAGAAAATATAGTCCATTAATAAATTGTAAAATATCAGCATACTATATATATTCTTACATATACCAACCAAACATACTAATGTTAATTATCTGTATATATTCAACTCAAACTGAAGTATGGCCGTAGCAGGCTCCCATCCTGACCCGCGCATGAACCGGTTCTCCTTTTGTGTTGCAAAGCAATCGTGCTCATGACCTTGTTGGAAATGGAACAGACCCACCTTTATGAGATCCTTTGTTTTCCACGTCTTTGTGTACCATACACATTAAGTTGTCAATAAAAAAATCAATATATTGAGTTTCCATCGGGTTCCCGGATAATAATCTCACTGTTCTTAATCGATTTTGATTAAGATACACAGGGAAAGCTCCAAAATTCATAGAATGATGGTCCACATTGGATAGGCCAGCTGTCCTTCCTCCTTTAAGCGCCCTTCACTGTTTTCTTTTTATTTGTTTAGATATAGTATCATAAGGACAATTCCAAAAACTTGTAGCTGCTGTATCAATACCGAGAGCAGGAAGAATTCAATTTGGACCGTTGTAAACGCCACCTCGTCTTCTATCGATTTGATAAAAATCTCTTAAAGGCAGGATCTAAGCACGAAGGCGCATTCGATACTGAACATATAACAACACATTGGGCGACACATGAGAGCAACATAGTTTTGTTTTTTTTTTTTTTAAATGATGATACGTTTGAGCGAGATATGCACGATAGACAATGTGATACACAAAGTCTTTGTTGTCCGAAAATGTTTAGATTGTTGCAATGCTTACCAAGGTTACGAGCGTTTTTTTCTCTTTACTGATTTGGACACTGCGAGTGGTCCTAGCTTCACAAATATCAAGCTACATGGCAGTCTAGCAACCGCCAAACAAATGTGAAGTTAGTCTCGAGAATCGGGACTAGTCGAGTCACCCATTAAATCGTGTCTAAGAGAATAGCTGCTAATATATATAAAAAAAGAAAAATGATGATACGTTTGATAGATATGCACGATGGTCAACTAGATACACAAGCACCATGCATCATCACGGTGAATATTTAAATTGTTGCGGTGCTTGAAAAACGTCCTGCTGCTGCTGAGTGCGCCTCCATTGCACTGCGGAGACCACGCGCCGAGGACAAAGAAATAGGAAAAAAATAGTCCATCCGCCGTCCCGAGTTAGGTTTACATTTATTTGTCACTTTAAGCCATGCGGTTTGTGTGGAAAATAGACTTTGCTTGTTTTTCAAAGTGTAATAATTGAAAGAGAATTATGCACGCAAGGTGAGGGGGGAGGGAGTCATAATGGCGAGACAGGTGATAGCTAACACCCACCGCCCATCCATAATGTGTTGACATAGATTTGAAATACCATAGCCTTGCAAATTAATGGAAACGGGTATAATTAGATGGGCAATTAGGGATTAAATATTATATAAGTTAATAATGGTATGATATGTAATAAATCTCTTTTTATATAGTAACCATACTAGACTTAAATAGGGTAATGTGAATGCTTAAACATAGGAAATCATAAAATGCAATGAAATAGGTTAGTGCCAAGGTATGTTGATCGTAAAGTGTGACTCCTTCCATGTTACTTTAGTATATGTATATATATATATATATGTATATATATATATATATATATATATATATATGTATGTATTAAAGTTTGAAACAACGTAATATATCTCATTAATAAAGCAACAATAAAAATAAAAAAATTAAGTGGTTAGTATTTTCACTTCAACACAAATTATATCATACTCTAGGGTTAACCTTCGAGAAAAAAATGTTATTACGTTATTATCAAACCACTGGACTATTTAACTCTTATGACGACCCTACTTACCTCCGTGGGGCGTCGAATGAGATAGATCCAAATATCTCTGCCTTCGAAGCACCTTCGTGACCGAGGTGGTTTTCAAGCTGTTTCCAAACTACTCGCCCAATGTAATTAATAACTCATCGACCAGTGGAAGCTTCGTAGGTAAATAATTCGCCATACCAAAAAAAAAAAAATTGTCGCATTTTCTAGACGTTTGTTTGTTGCGGCGTCGTCATCGTCGTTGTCGTGAGTGTGGCGTCGTCTCTTTGAGCGGCGTTACATTTTTGGTATCAGAGCCAGGGGTTCGAAGCTGGGACCCTTGGGCACATGCAGGAAAACGTAGAACAGGAACATTCAAACTAGTATAGAGCTAATACCTTTAAAATATGAAACCATATTGTTGATAATTATAGTAAACGCAAATTTAGAAAACTGATACAAGACCTAGAACGATGAACTAACTCTCGCCTTGATCTGTGCAGGGGGCGCGGATTGGGCGAGGGGTCTCTTCACATAGACCTAGACATACCACCGCCAGAGCAGGCCGTAGCAGCCCTTCTGCCTCAGATTTTGCAGACACTCCAGGATGTCAATGCCGCTATACGCGGAGAGCCCTTGGGAGGACGACTTGCTAGACATAGTTTGGAGCCATCGGTTGATGCCCGGCATCCCTCGACACATCGAGGAGCACAGAGCGAGAGAATTTCCGTGCGAGTCGACTAGGGCGGGGTCACCACAGAGAGGACATGGGGACAGGATCTCGGGACATAGGGACAGGTCTCGGAGCCCTAGGCAGAGGAGGAGTATACGAGAGAGATCTAGGGTTTGTCATACATCAGCTGCAGACCAGATCGGGAGATCCTGAAGGCGTGACCCTCTCACTATTCGGGTGATATATGTGGTTTTCAGGCAGAGGCACTGGTTAGTGAACTTGAGCGGATGCTTCAAGCTTTGTCCTTGTAGTAGCAACACAAAAGCTCGTGTTGCGATCCATATTCTAAAGGATGGAGCAGGAGTCTGGTGGAGGACCGAGGAGCAGAAGCTCCATGTCGACTCAGAGACGATTACCTGGGAGCTGTTTGAGGAGTGGTTCAGGAGTAGGTATTTACCTAGGAGATTTATTCAGCAGCGGATAGATGAGTTTCATGACCTCCGTCAGGGATCGATGATAGTAGCTAAGTATGAGAGTCGATTTCTAGACCTACTCCAGTACGTCGACTATATGCAGGATGAGAAGGTACGGATTCACAGGTTCATCCGGGCCCTGAACTTGGATTTAGCTGGCGCAGTGCACATCACTACCCACAGACGTTAGCAGAGACCGTGGAGAAGGCCTATATTGCAGAGGAGACACGGGGGAAGACACAACAGGCTAGAGATAGAGTTTGGAGCCATATCCGGCAGATGCGGGATAGTAGGTCAAAGGGGTCGATTCCTCCTCAACGGGGTGGATAGAGTTCGAGGAAAGCTTCTTTTAGGCCACCACAGCGATGGCAGCAGCAGCAGACCCGCCCTCCTTATCGACCTCCTCGGAGATTCGATGCACGAGAGGGCGTAGTATGGGGCCTCCTCCTGAGGGTCCCATCGGGACACGAGAGGTGCACCGAGAGCTCGGTCGATCGGAGCTCATCGGCGAGACCTCGGCCCGATCCATAGGGATGGATCGTCGGATCAGCATCTCATTCATCTAGAGTACCCGGTGGGCTGCTTCCCACCCTTTGGAGAGGACCAGGCATCTCGTTATGGTTGCGGAGTTGTTGGACATATTTGGAGAGATTTCCCACATAACCCTACCAAGGGTAAGACACGAGCTCGAGCCTACCATTGGAGATATGGCACGGAGTCATCGGATCTACGCGCGGTTGAGAACCGCCAGTGAGCACCGAGTCTTGTGATTGAGACGACAGGTAGTGTTGGTGGTATTTCCACCTCCATATTATTTGATTAAGTTCTTGATTCATTCATTGCACCATATTTAGTGGAGCGTTGTAGGCTGGTGGCGGTTAGGCGGGGTCGTAGTTGGGACGTCGAGATGGCTTCTAGAGCCAATATTTACGTGAGACTCCTTAGTCAAGGAGTGTGTAGTGGACTTGGGACCCTTCACCACTACTTCGATCTTCGGATCCTTCCATTGGGATCTTATGGCATCATTTTAGGCATGGGTGGTTGTCCGCCCATGAGCTAGAGTGGATTGTTACCATAAGACTATTTCTTGCATTGATGATCTTGGGGCGGAGTCAGTGATATCAGGAGTTAGGAGACCCGTTTCTATTCGCACCATCTCCGCTATGCAGCTTAAGTGGTGTATGCGACGGGGTTACCAGTTGTATGCTGTTACAGTTAGTGACAGATCAGAGGATGAGTCAGGGGGACCTTCCCTCGATGATCATCCCATCTTATCAGAGTTTGCCGATGTGTTTCCAGGGGAGCTACTGGGATTACCTCCCCCACGTGAGATCGACTTCCATATAGATCTAGTTCCAGGCGCAGAGCCTATCTCACGAGCACCCTATCGGATGACTACACCTGAGTTATGTGAGCTCAAGTTGCAGCTAGAGGGCCTTCTGGAGAAAGGCCTAATTCGTCCTAGTGTATCCCCTTGGGTGCACTAGTTATCTTCGTGAAGAAGAAAGATGGATCTCTTCGGCATGTATTGATTACCGACAGCTTGAATAAAGTAACGATCAAGAATCATTACCCCCTTCCACGCATTGATGATTTATTTGATCGAGATGAAGGGGCTACCATTTTCTCAAGATAGATCTTAAGTCGGGGTACCATCAGCTCGAGGATTGTGGAGACAGAGATATTCACAAGACGACTTTACGCGCGACGAGATATGGCCCTACGAGTTCACGGTGGTACCTTTTCGGTCGGCGAATGTCCCCATGAGTGTTTATGAGCTTGATGAATGGGGTATTCAGGACCTTCCTTGATCGTTTCATGCTCATCTTCCTTGATGACATTCTAGTTTACTCACGCACACGTGAGGAGCACGAGGAGCACCTTCGCTAGGTTCTTGAGGTGTCTTCACGAGCGGTGCCTTTACGGGAACTTGGAGAAGTGTGCGTTCTTTCGATCGAGGTGCAATATTTGGGCCACATTATTTCAGGGAGAAGGTATCGCAGTCGATCCTTTCAAGATTTGAGCCATCATGGATTGACCAGGCACCCACTAGTGTGGCCGAGGTGCGTAGTTTCATGGGTCTAGCAGGTACTACGGGAGGTTTGTTCAGATTTTTCCGGATTACGCACCCCATCACTTCTCTTCACGGAAAGGGAAGAAGTTTTATGGTCGAGATAGATGTGAGCAGGCCTTGATTCATCAAGGAATGCCTTACGAGAGAACCTATCCTTGCAGGTGCACGATCCTCATGGAGAGTTTTTCGTTTGCATAGATGCTTCCTTGGCGGGACTTGGAGGAGTGTTAATGCGGGAGGGTAGAGTAGTTGCCTTTGAGTCTCGCAAAATCAAAGATTATGAGCTCAATTATCTAACCCATGACCTCGACCTTGCAGCGGTAGTACATGCTTTAGTGCGGTGGAGACATTTTCTCCTTGGCCGGAGATTTACACTCAGGACTGATCACTTGAGTCTTCGCCACCTCTTCACGCAGCCCAATCTCAACGCTCGTCAGCGGCGTTGGATGGAGTTACTTTGTGAGTATGACATGGAGATAGAGCATGTGAAGGGAAAGGAGAACGTGGTGGCAGATGCCTTGAGTAGACGGAGACATGTGGCTATGGCCACCTCAGTGGGCACAGATTTACGGAGTAGGATCTTGCAGCAGCTTCCTCATGACAGCTTCTACCTCGCAGCCAGAGTAGAGATTGAGTCTCAGAGACCTCTTGAGGGAGGTTTGATGGATTTTCACTAGAGGCAGATGGTCTTCTCAGACACAGAGGTCGGATATATGTTCCCAGAGATGGAGGCTTGAGACATGACATTTTGACTGAGGCTCATCGTGCACCGTATTCAGCCCATCCCGGGGTGAAGAAGATGCACGCCACCTTGAGACAGTTGTACTTTTGGAGAGGACTTCAGAGAGACATAGCTTCTTTTGTATCCCGTTGTTTAGAGTGCCAGAGGGTGAAGGCTGAGCATTGGCATCCAGCCATCCTCCTCTATCCTCACGCCATACTAGAGTGGAAGTGGGACACCATCTCTATGGATTTTATTGTTGGGTTGCCGACGTCGAGATACCGCCATGATGCCATCATGGTCACGGTGGATAAATTGACGAAGGTAGCTCTCTTTTCGCCAATGAAGACTACCTACATTGCTAGTGCGTGCACAAGTATATCTTGATGAGATTGTCAGATTACATGGGATTCCGTGGAGGATCATTTGCGACCACGACCCTTTGTACACCTCCCATTTCTGGACCACCATGTAGTATGCCCTCGGGACGAGGATTAATTTCAGTGCAGACTTATCACCCCAAGAGGATGGACCAGACAGAGAGGGTGAATCAGATTCTGGAGGACATGCTCAGGATGTACGTGATGGATCATCAGTCGAGATGGGAGGAGTATCTGTATTTGGTAGAGTTCGCTTATAATAATAGCTTCCAGAGTTCTATAGGCATGGCTCCTTTTCAGGCTTTATATGGCAGAGAGTGTAGGACACCTCTTAGTTGGGACAGGATTGAGGACAAGGTTTCCCTTGGGCCAACTTTATTACAAGGATATGGAGCAGCAGGTTACCTTGATCAGACAGAGATTGCAGGAAGCACAGAATAGACAGAAGAAGTATGCAGACCAACATAGGACAGATCGCAGTTTTGAGGTATGCACGAAGGTGTTTCTTTTTGTCAGACCGCATAAGAGCCCTATCCATTATGGAAAAGGTTCTAAGCTTGCTCCTAGGTTTGTGGGCCCCTTTGAGATCTTGGAGCGCCTCGGCCCCTTAGCCTATCATCTAGCACTGCCACCTAGCTTATCGCGCGTCCATGATGTATTTCACGTTTCGTGCTTAGGCGATATGTTTTGATCCTTCTCATGTGCTAGATTGGACTGCATTGCAGTGCGGGATTAGGGGCGGTGATGGTGGAGCTCATGCGCATTTTAGATTGCACAGGACCACAGGCCTTCGCGGTAGAGAGATTGATCGAGGTTCGGGTCCAATGGGACAGTACAATGAGAATGCTTGCTACTCTTGGGAGGATGCTTTACATCATTGCGAGCTCAATTTCCACACTTATTTCGGTGACTTCAAGGAGGAAGTCTAGTCTAAGGGAGGGGATGTAATGCCCACTTCCTATGACACTTAGTTGATTATCATTTTGAGTTATGCAGACTTTAGATATGGACATGGCTTATACTTATGTTGATTAGCATGATGTTTTGTGACTAGATGCTTTTGGATTATGGTTGGATTTTGTTTTCAGTATGATCTACACTGACTCATGGACAGACTATTGGATACTGATATTATTTTTATATGGATATATTGCATGTGTTCTAACATTGAATTTCTTCGCCATGTTGAATAGAATGTAGTTGTTGAATTTACATTACTATAATTTTGGATAATGATGAAATGCATAATTAAGTTGTGATTTAGACCTAGAAATAATGATTGCTTGAATTACGTATAGATGTTAATAAATTTCATGCATATGGTTATTTTGGATATTTTGACATGGCCGCAAGGCCGAAGAGGGTATTTTGCATTTTTTCAGAAACACAAAGATGATCACAACCATGAGGGGGATTGGGGACCAAACACAACAGGATGTCGGGTGGTTACAACAATTGGTCGTCAAGGTAACTAGTAAATTGTATTGTGTACCTTTATTCTTTTATGTGTTGAGAAAAATTCCATGAGGGGGAAATTTTCTAATGTGACCAAGGGGGTAAGAAATTTATTTACTTGTTTTAACTTGCTTTAGTAGGTGATTTTATTTGTGATATCTTTTTAAAATTTCTTTTGCTAAGTATGTTTAGGATTAATGTAATATCTTGTTTTAATTTTTAAGTTTTGGAGGGAAGTCAAGTGGGTGTAATAAATTTTGATTGTTGGCTCCTTGAGCCTTGTGTTTCCTCATGTATTGAATGCTTGGTTTTGAGTGTTGACCACTCCATGTTCTTTGAATCTCGAATTTGAGATTGAGGGCAATTTTGGGGGACTTGTGGGACAAGTTAAACTTGTCCCACACTTCCCAAAACCCCTTACCAACCATATCTATGGGTTGGGAATCCAAAAAGGGGATTATTTATTGTTTTGGGAAGGGAAATATGACTTTGGAGTGCACTTTTCCTCATTTTGCATTTAATTGTGCCTTAAGGCACATGGGAAGGGATGGATGTGGATTGGAGATGTCATTCAACCCAACCACCCATTTATGGTGTTTTGGGATTTGAATTGACTTTGGGAGGTGGTTTGAGGATGTGTGATGTGGCATCCTACATGGAGCCACATCACCCTCACTCTTCCTCTTGTCTATTTATGGAAATTTCCTCTCTTGTTGAGGGGGTTGGAGTTTTGTTTTTGTTTTGTTGAAGAGTTCTCTTTTGTTATTTTTTGGAGAGAAAAGAATTGGGAGAAAGAGAAAAAGAGAGTGCTTGGACTTGCATGCTTGGATTGATTTGGGAAAGAGCTTGGACAAATTCCTTGGTTTAGGCTTCTCCAATGGAGAGGTAGGAGACCCTCTCCTTTGTTTTGCTTTCATATTATTGTTGCTTCTATGCTAAAATTGTGAAAAATGCATGTTTACTTTGGTGTATTGTGAAAAATGGATAGAATGCTTATTGTGTAGTATAGGAGAGGTCTATGGGAATACTCATGAGGGAGGCAAAAGAGTAGATTAGGATATTTTGGAGGGAGTTTGAGAGGATGCCCATCTTGGGTAAGAATGTCTACATTCTACCTTGTCTTTGAGGGAGCCATAAGAGGAGGGAGGCATAAGAGTATGGGAGGAAAAAGGGGTACTTGAGGGAGGCATAAGAGTCATAGGGGCTTGTGTTTTATTGTGGAGGGTTTTGGATGGGCATCTCATCTCATTTGGGAGGCATAAGGAAAACATTCCCATAGTTCCTTCTCTTGTTGGCTTGGATGCAAGCCTTGTTGTGAAATGTTTGGTGTTATTGTGTGCCTCTTTGTTCTTCTATTTTTTGCTTGGAGTGTTGTGAAGAAATTGTATTGTGGAAGCAAGTATTTTTGCCTTGAGTTGGAGACCACTCTTCATTGTGTTGTGTTTGGGGCTCGGGGGTCAATGGAGGAGATTGCTTCTCTTCTCCATTGAGTTTTGGTTGGGAGGAGAGTGTTGCCTCTCCCCCTATCTTGGTTGTGATTTGAATACTTGGAACATGGAGCATGGATGAAGAACACTATGGAGCACAAGAACCTTGTTGTTGACAATGTTAAAACATCATGTAATTACCCACCTTGAGTGGAGAAAGAAATGTAATATTGCCTTGTTTTCTCTAGTTTTCATTATTGTAAATTGTTTCACATGAAGTAGAATGTGTTGTAAAAGATTTTAAGGAAAGTTGCATTGGAATGAAAGTATTTCTTGCTCTAAGATTTATTGGAAATGTTGTGGAATTTCTTTTGGATGTTGGGTAGAAATTTACAAAGGATATACATGCTAGATCTCACTTGTTGCTTAAAAGGAGATGATTTGAAAAGCGGAATGTTAGTGTATTCCCTTTTCTTGTATTATGGAAGAAAGGACTTAAGTTTTTTTATAGCCTTGATATAATCATGAAAGCATCTAGGCTCTAGTTCTACTATGCTTCTTCATTTAACAATCCGTTGTGAAATTACTTAAATTAGTAAGTGAAAGGAAATCACCCCTAATTGAAATTTCATCCAAATGTTTCTATTAAAATAGGTGGAAAGAAATTTTTATTATAAAAAAATAAAAAAAAAAAATCCTAAGCTTACTTTAGCCCCTTTTCCTTTCCTCTTTTGATAATAAGAAAACTGACTTTTAATCTAATTCATATTAAGTATTATTAATACCTAAGAAAATATAGTCCATTAATAAATTGTAAAATATCAAAGCATACTATATATATTCTTACATATACCAACCAAACATACTAATGTTAATTATCTGTATATATTCAACTCAAACTGAAGTATGGCCGTAGAGCTCCCATCCCGACCGCACATGAACCGGTTCTCCTCTTGTGTTGCAAAGCAATCGTGCTCATGACTCATTGGAAATGGAACAAACCCACCTTTACGAGATCCCTTCGTTTTCCACGTGCTTTGTGTACCATACCTGTTAAGTTGTCAATAAAAAAATCAATATATTGAGTTTCCATCGGGTTCCTGATAATAATCTCACTGTTTCTTAATCGATTTTGATTAAGATACACAGGAAAGCTCAAAAATTCGTGAAACAGTGGTCAACACATGGGACAGCCACCCTTTGTCCTTCCTCCTTTAAGCGCCCTTCACTGTTTTTTCTTTTTATTTGTTTAGATATAGTATCATAAGGACAATTCCAAAAACTTGTAGCCACTTTCGTCAATACTTTGAATAGAATGTCAAATGAATTCAGGACCATTGTAAATGCCACCTCGTCTTCTATCGATTTGATAAAAATCTCTCTTAAAGGCGAGGATCCAAGCACGAAGGTGCATTCGATCTTGAACATATAACAACACAGCTGACAACCCGCATAGAGAGCATAGTTTTTTTTTTTTTTTTTTTTTTTAAATGATGATACGTTTCAGCAGATATGCCTGATAGACAATGTGATACACAAAGTGCTGACTGTCAGCAAAATGTTTAGATTGTTGCAATGCTTACCAAGGTTCTGAACGTTTTTTTCTCTTTACAGATTTGGACACTGCGAGTGGTCCTAGCTTCACAAATATCAAGCTACATGGCAGGTCTCGCAACTGCCCAAACAAATGTGAAGTTAGTCTCAAAATCAAGACCAGTCAGTCACCCATAAATTGTGTCTAAGAGAATAACTGCTAATATATATATAAAAAGGGAAATGATGATACGTTTCAGTAGATATGCCTGATGGTCAACTAGATACACAAGCACTGTCTGTCACAGTGAATATTTAAATTGTTGCAGTGCTTGAAAAATGCCCTGCTGCTGGTGCGCCTCCATAGCTGGCAGACCACGCGCCCAGGGACAAAGAAACAGGAAAAAAACAGTCCATCCGCCGTCCTGAGTTAGGTTTACATTTATTTGTCACTTTAAGCCACGCGGCTGTGTGGAAAATAGACTTTGCTTGTTTTTCAAAGTGTAATAATTGAAAGAGAATTATGCACGCAAGGTGAGGGGGAGGGAGTCATAATGGCAGACAGGTGATAGTTGACACCCACCGCACATCCATAATGTGTTGACATAGATTTGAAATACCATAGCCTTGCAAATTAATGGAAACGGGTATAATTAGATGGGCAGCTAGGGATTAAATATTATATAAGTTAATAATGGTATGATATGTAATAAATCTCTTTTTTATATAATAACCATACTAGACTTAAATAGGGTAATGTGAATGCTTAAAAATAGGAAATCATAAAATGCAATGAAATAGGTTAGTGCCAAGGTATGCTGATCGTAAAGTGTGACTCCTTCCATGTTACTTGAGTATATATATATATATATATATATATATATATATATATAAATGTATTAAAGTTTGAAACAACGTAATATATCTGATTAATAAAGCAACAATAAAAATAAAAAAATTAAGTGGTTAGTATTTTCACTTCAACACAAATTATATCATACTCTAGGGTTAACCTTCAGAAAAAAATGTTATTACGTTATTATCAAACCCTGGACTATTTAACTCGTATGACGACCCTACTTACCTCCGTGGGACGTCGAATGAGATAGATCCAAATATCTCTGCCCTCGAAGCACCTTCGTGACCGAGGTGGTTTTCAACCCTGTTTCCAAACTCGCCCGATGTAATTAATACTCATCGAGCCAGGTGGAAGCAACTCGTAGGTAAATAATTCGCCATACAACAAAAAAAAAAATTTGTCGCATTTTCGGGTCGTTTGTTTGTTGCGGCGTCATCATCGTCGATGTCGTGAGTGTGGCATCGTCTCTTTGAGCGGCGTTACATGAATGTTCAGCCTTTACTTGCTGACATTCCAAGCATTGTGAGACATAAAGTATCACATCATTTTTCATTTTTTTCTAGAAGTATTACTTTTTGATGTCTGCCATCATTTTTGTTACTCCTAGATGTCCCAAGTAGGGAACATCATGAAATTCTCTCATGACTTTACTTTTGATTTCTTTACCCTCTGGTACATATATTCTACTATTATAACGCAGAATCCCATCTATTTCCAGCTTGAAACCATCATACCTTTTGTTCCTGGATATTTTTCTAAAGCTATTTTAACATGATTGTAGTAGGGGTCATTGGTTAACTAATGTTTGAATTCATCTTTGAATTAGGTTCTTAATGTAATTATAGCAGTAATATACTTTCTACGACTTAAGGCATTAGCCACCTTATTCTCTTTTCCTTTAATGTAATTTATATCAAAGTCATAATTTGCTAGGAACTCTAGCCATCTTCGCTGCCTTGCATTTAGATTCGGCTGTGTAAAGATGTATTTGAGCCCAAGATGATTTGTTTTAAGTTCAAAAGGTTTCCAAGCAAATAGTACCTCCACACCTGTAGCACATGAACAATCAAAGTAAGCTCAAGATCATGTGGTGCATAATTTACTTCATGCACCCTCAACTTCCTACTTTCAAAAACTATCACATTCCCATCTTGTAGTAGTACTCCGCCCAAACCTTCCCCTAAAGCATCGGTTACCACTAACAAATTCTTGTTTGGATCTAGAATCTTCAACATCGGAGCACTTGTGAGTGTAACTTTTAAAGGATTCTTCACACTTGATGTCCCAAATGAATTTCTTACCCTTCTTTTGCAAATAAGTGATAGGTCCCGCTCACTTAGAAAAGTCCTTTATGAACTTCCGATAAGCTTTCTGCTAGACCCATAAAACTTATAACTTTATGCACATCCTTGAGTCTTGGCCATTCCATGATGGCACCGATCTTTGAAAGGTCCAATGAGATTCCCTCTTTATTTATTATGTTGCCTTAGTATTGTACTTCGCATTGATAGAAAGCACACTTAGATAATTTTCCATATAATTTATGTTTTTGAGAATTCCCAAAGACAATTCCTTAAATGTTCATCATGTTCTTCCTCATACTTGGACTATATTAATATATGATCGAGAAAGATAAGTACAAATTAGTCTAAGTATTACCTAAACATGTTGTTCATCAGATTCATGAAAGTGACAGGTGCATTTGTTAGACCAAAGGGAAAAACTATAAACTTGTAATGCCCATACCTTGTTCTAAAAGTGGTTTTATGGATATCTTCATCCTTGATTCACAGTAGATGATAACCGGATCTGAGATCTATCTTGGAAAAAACTTTTGTGCCCCCCATTTGATAAAATAGATCATCAATTTGGGGTAGCACGTATCAATTCTTTACTGTTACCTTGTTGAGCATTCGGTAATTAATACAAAGTCTGAGGTTCCCATCCTTATTTTTCATGAAGATAACTGGTGTACCCCATGGTGATATACTTCTTCTAATCAAACCCAAAGACAACAACTCATGTAATTAGGATTTCAATTCAACTAATTTGCTTGTTTTCATTCTATACGATGCCTTGGAAATTGGTTCCGTTGCTTTGGGTTGACCTCTATTGTGAAGTAAAATTCATGCTTAGGTGGTAGTCAGGAAACTTATTTGGAAACACATCTCTAAATTCCCTTAGAATGGGAAATGCTTCAATTTTAGGCTCAATTTCCTATCCCAAATTTTATATTTTTACAGCAAATAGATGGCAGTCCTTTTTCTTTTCCCTTTTCAACTGCATGGCGGAAATTTGATTAGTGACAAACTCTCTTTTAACACCCTGAACACTCATTGTGTTTTCTGTTGATCATCGCAGCAAGTTACACTTTTTCCTAAAAAATCAAAGGTTGCATTATGTTGACTTAACCAATTTATACCTATGACAACATCATAGGATCCAAGAGGTTCCACATACAAGTTTAATCTTGTTGTGAACTTAGGTAATTCTAGTGGTGCCTCAAACAAACACTGCTTCACTCTATGTACAACATTATTTCCATATTATACAGTCCAAGTGTGTTCCATGTACCCAACTCTTATTTTGAGTTTATTAGCTACTTTAGATGAAACAAAACATTATGTTGAACCAGAATCAAATAAAACAGAAACAAGTTCTCTAAAAAGCTTACTTGAGGTTTTAATAAGAGTCGCTTGCTTCTCTGCTTATTATGGACTGCAACATAAATCTTATGTTGTTGCCCCTCTTTATTTACTACAGTAGATCCCTTCTACTAGTTATTCCATTGTCCTCTTTGCGAGACAATTGTTAGTGAAATGATTGCCACCGCACTTAAAACATCCACCCAGAGGTCCTTTTCTCTCAATCTTATTCTGGCTAAAACTTGTTCCTTGTTGCCCATTATTTTTATTATTCACAATAGTTCTACCCACTATTCCTCTTTTATTGATAGGCTTGAACTTGTTGTTTCCCTTTTTCCATGCTGGTTTACTTGCGGTTGGTGTTTGAAAACTGCTATTTTTCCTTCTATTTTCCTCTTTAGAGGCATAAATACTTTGCAACTTTTGTTCTTGCTTGATAGCTTTTTCAAACATTGTTTCCATCAAAGTAGGTCCATGAACATCTACTTCACCACCAATGCTAGGTTTAAATACCATTATAAAATTTCTCACTCTAAACTTCTCATCCCTTTCACACATAGGAACATATTTTAGGAATTGATTGAAACATTCCCAATATTCTCAGAATCGAGTCCTTTCCTTGACTCAAATTTTGGAATTCTGCCATCTTTTGGTAAAAGTATAGCTGAGGTAGCTATCTTTGATGGAAGTAGGCCTTGAACTGCTCCCACGTGATCATACAAGAATTAATTCCTAGTTCCATTTTCCGGTTATCCCACCAGGAAGATGCTTCACGGGATAATTGGTAGGCTCCCCATACTGATTTTGTCTCCTTTGAAAAGTCCCTAATCTCAAAATACTTTTCCATTTCAGATAGCCAATTTTCAGCGCCATCTCCAAGAGTTGTACCATCAAATTTAGGTGGAGTTATTATTTTAATGTCCCTCGCTAACTCAATAGCCAACCTTCCTTTCTTATTTTCCTTTTCATTTAGGTGCTCAAGTTGATCATCATATTTCTCATCACCATGATTCTCATTCCTATGATACTCATTCTCCTCACCTCCCTGGCCTTGTTGTTCTAAAGAAACAACTCAGTTCGGGTGTTATTGAAAAGGTTGAGGACTTCTTCTAACTTAGCAGCCGTATTATCCGACATGTCATCAATATTTACCCCATTGTCACTCACCATTTTTATCTCTTGTTGCCGACCTAGCAAAAACTTCCTATTTTTATAAAAGAGGATACATTTTACTAGAATCGTGTCCCATTCTTGTCGAAGATTCTAAGCCTCTAGCTCGATACAAAAATGTAAAGCTAAAAATTACTAGAACTGGAAAATGTGGATTATTTTTTTTAAACATACATAAAAATAGATTACGCAACTTCATTTATACACATTTATTTAATAAAATTGTTTAAATCAAAAATTTCTTTTGATCTATCTAATAACATCCATGTAAGCCTTGTGTGGCTGAGAAGGGTGTCTCCAGATCTCCACGATATCCCTTCGCCACTACTTCAAGTGAAAATTCTTACTAGCATTTTGGCTCAACCTTTTTTAAGGTCATGGAAACTATGTGAAAGTCCTTGGGTCTACGACAAAGCTAGTTTTCCAACTTCATATTTTGGTATCCAACCATTTCCTACCTCATGTTCAGGTGTTTAACTTCCAATGATCAGTTACTAGAAATTTTAATTTAACTGGAGGACTAGGTGATCAGACAATGTACATCCATCAATGCATTACTTTAGCCGAAGTTTTCCACCATGAAGGTTAGAGCTAAACTCAAGACAACACATTAGTCTTATGAGTTTAAGTCTTCCGCCACCTCACAACTATCCCTTTCACAATTATCTAGATCTTATAGTTGTATTTACTTTATTTAAAATTTATCCTATCTTGCAATAGTTTATATCATGATATATGTCTAAGGCCAACTACGATCATCATGAGATAAGTACACTCGTTATGCTGATATGAATCTATTTCAGCATTTCACATGTACTTATCCCTTAATATGCCTAATGGATCTTTTCATCCATTTATCTTCCCATTTAGTTTCTCTTTTCTGATGCTTGGTTTCTTTAACCTTAAATTACCTTTTACAATGATACTCTTCCATTCTCTATACAATAGGATTTACAATCTTATCATATAAATTCCATGTTTACCAAAAGGCTGAAATAAATATATATATATATATATATATATATATATATATAAAAACATGTATATTTAATTATTCCTTCAATTAGCTACGCAACTCAATAGCTTATTTAATATAGAAATTAAAGATAATTGATAGTTATAATAATTTCCCATCTATCAGCTTCATACGTTGACAAATATCAAATAAATAAATATATCAATTTATGATAAGTAAGATTTCTCACTTGTAATATTTAGCATTTACTCATATTGAGATATTAATTTATACAAGGTAATCATTTCTTTATTAAAATCATAAATTACATATGCCGTTAAGGGAAATATATAACTATTATGGTAACTCTCACATACTAAGGTTTGAATATTTACAATGGATCCAAGATCCCAATAAATTTAGTGATATGTTGTCGCTTAAAATGAATTGGCAAGAATATTAACTCCAATTTTGATACAATTATTTAATAAAATATGAAATGATATACAAGTTATTTTATCAACAAACACATGGTAATACAATGGAGGATGTATTATTACATGTTTTTCATCAAGATACAACTATGAATGTACACAAATAGAACAACAAATTTCTATTTTAGCAATTATGTTGCACTCTAATCACAAGGATCAAGAGGAAGAAATAGATTTGGATTTCCAAAAATCAAATTTAAATAGAAAATAAAATAAATAAAAATTGATTAGAAACACCCATATGCTTTGTTTCTAGGTTTAGCTAAAACCACACGAAGGACACTCAAGAAAATACAGAATCCATCAATCTCTTTTTTAGATTTCATTTCCAAGCAATTAAATCAAAAGTTGTCCAAAAATTAATTTAATTGCCATTTAAAACAGAATGTGTATTTGCTCATTATTTATAAATAATGCTGCAGAGAAAGGAGAATATATTCATGCCTGAAGTAAACCTAGAATCGCTAACGTTCTACAATTCCTGCTCCAACAATTTTAATCCTTCCTTCCTCCAAAATTCACGCAGGTATTCCAGAAGAGAAGAATGAAAAAAATTAAAGGAAAAATAAAAGAAAAATATAATGAAGAAACTATACTATAATGGAGAATTTTTGGGCTTCCAAATGTTGCTTCATGCGTCAATGCATGTCGTGATGCCACATACTCGGTGTCAGATGAAGGCATGTCCCTTTCAAAACTCTCAGATTTTAAATATTAAAATATTATTATTATTATACTTTTAAAATGGGATTTAAATGCCAAATCCTTTTAGGATTTAAATATATAATTTCACAAATTAATAATGAATTTTTAAATTTATTTTTATTTTAATTGATACTTAATTTTAATGGTAAAATTAATCATCATAATATAAGTCCACATATTGCCAACAATATGTTATTGTAAAAATTACTCAAATTCCCATGTTGCATATAAAATATTCAAACAAATGAAAAAGCACCAAGTCCGTAAATAATAAAAATTCGAATATTCTCATAAAGCTAGTTTGATATAGCATTGTTAGATAAAACAAAGGCGTATTCATTACAATCACAGCAAAATTCGAACAAAACATAAGACGACCAAACCGATGAAAATAAAATAACCGGAATAAATAACTGAAAGATTCACTATCATTAATGAATCGTTTTACCTATTATTAAGGGCTAATCATGTTTTAGGAATGATCATCAAGGTGGGTGCGGCCTATGGGGTTATTCATTCCGCAATGTCATTCCCCAACAGGTGTGGGTCATGATATGACGAACAAATGAATTTTACACTTAATGATGATTTCGTCTAATCGTGTTTAGACTTAACCGTAGTTAATTTAACTTGCAATTTTTTTGGGATGTTACACCCACCCCAACCCATATAATATTGGGTGGGTGGAGTGGCATGGGGGCAATGCCCTTCCTCTCACCCGTCGCCCCCATCCCTCGATAATATAAACCCCACAAAAAACTCAATGGCTACTATTTTATTTGAATGACGATGTGTTTTTTAATAACAATTGAACTTTTAAACCAACCATTATATATATATAACTAGGACACTTATTATATATGTAAATCCACAATTTTCTTAAACCCGAAATGTAAAATGAACCTAAAACAAATACAAAAAAATTATTACATACATACATACGTACATACATACATACATGCATACATACATACATACATACATGCATACATACATACATACAGACACACATAAATATATATACACACTTTGAAACCCCATACTTGTGTATATACCGCTTTATAAAAAAAAAAATTGGGGAAAAACAATACCTAATAGAGAAATGGGAAGATCTCCCATTTAACACAAAAATAATACAATTTTTTTTTTTTTGGAGTTGAGAAAACCCTCCATAGCTCTCATGGCTTCCACTCCTCCAACCTACAAATCAAAATGGAGCAAATGAATGAGTTTATGGTAAAAGAAAGAATAATAAGACCTCATAAGGATATTTAGGTTCCTTTTAAAATACCTAAATCGAAGGGTGTATATCCATTTAATCCAAGAGTTTAGGATAAACCCTACACAAATTAAAGTGATAACATTTTATGGGAATGAAATTTAAATAAAAGGTATGGGTAATGGGTTGAATGGGGCCACTTAGTGGTTAGGTCTAGTTGTGACCTTTTTGGTGGAATGACTTAATTAAGTAATTGTGCATGGTATTTGTTAATGAATAAAAAGGGGGTTTGTAAATAATTGATAGTAAGATTTAATTAAATAAATTAAATGGATCATGTTTATTAAATGTTTGGGAAATAATCTAATGAAATAAAAAAATTTAATGGGAGATTTTTTAAATGGTAAAATATTTGAATTTGATTGCTTTATAAAGATGTGGATTTCATGTAATGTTTATAAAAATTCTAAAACAAAAAAAACCATAATTTTTCCCTAATAAATTATTAGAATTTGGTGTGCTTTTAAATGTTGAATTTTTGGGAATTACACTTTGTATCAGAGCTATGGGCTCAATGCTTGGACCTTGGGCACACATGGAAACAAAAACAGTTAACCTAACACAACCTACACCTAGAACACACAACATTGCATGATATTTAAAATGTAGAAAACTTAGAAAACTAAAACAAACCTAGATGATGATAAACTAACTCTCGTCTTGGTTTGTGTAGGAGGTGAAAACTAGATGAGGGGATGTTTCACATCGAGTTAGATGTACCACCCCTAGAGAAAGTAGTTGCCACTATATTACCACTTATAAAAAATACCTTGTAGGAGGTCAATGCAACTATACAAGGTGGAAGTAGGGGAACAATCTATCTAGTATGACAACAAGCCATCAATAGAGGCTCTTATCACTTCATAATGCAATAAGGAGTATAGAGCGGGAAACTCCCCTTCTGAATAAGCTAGGAAATATACACCATATAGAGGACATGGAGATAAGGCTACATGAAATAGAGATAGGTGTAGGATCCCTACGCCAAAGGATGATCACGTGGAAAGACCTAGAGGCTGAAAAACATTAGCGGCATATCATATAAGAGATATTATGAAGCTTTTTCCATCTCACTTCATTGAAGATATAGGATTATTTGAGGAAGAGGCTTTGTTAGTGAATTTGAGTAGATGCTTCAAGATGTGCCCATGTACTAGCAAAATGAAGGCACGTGTTTCGATTCATCTTCTGCGAGATGGAGTAGAATTATTGTGGAGGATTGAGGATCATAAGCTCCATGTAGATTCATAGACTGTTACGTGGGAGCTCTGTGAGGAGCATTTCTATAGCTAGTATATTTTCAGGAGGTTTATTCATCAGAGGATCAATGAGTTTCATGACCTCCAACAAGAATCTATGACAAGGTGGGTGAGTATGAGATTCAGTTTCTAGACTTGCTTCAGTATGTCGGCTACATGTAGGATAAAGTGGTTAGGATTCACAGTACATTAAATTCATGAACTTTGAATTATGAGGGCGGTGCATACTCATTGTGTAGAGACCTTAGCTAAGGACATTGACAAGGTATACATTGCGAGAGGATACTAGGGGGAAGACACAATAGGCTAGAGATAGATTGAGGAGATGTACTCAACACATGTAGGATAGTTGGTTGAGGGTCATTGCCTCCTCCTCATGGTGAGCATGGCTCAACAAAGTCCTCTTTCAGGACACCACAACAACCACCTCAATAGGAGAATCATCCACCATATAGACCTCCATAGAGATTTGATACTCACCGATGGTGGAGTGTGGCACCTCCTCCTAGAGGATATATTAAGACATAGGGAGGACCTATAGCTTATTTAGTTCTAACTTGTAAGCAACGGCAACAATAGTCCATGAAAGGATCATTAGGATCTACCCCACAGACCACTAAAGCACCAAGGGAGACACTTATTTTTGAAAGATCACGGTAGTTGTTACGGATGCGGAGTACATGGACACCATTGGAGAGAGTGTCCACATAACCCTAATAACAAGGGTAAGGGACCTATTTTAGAGCCTAAAGTTGGTGACATGGCATGCAGTCATAGGATTTATGCAGAGGTTGAGAAACACTAGCTAGAGCACTAGGGTACTGTGATAGAGACTACATGTAGCATTGGTTGTATCCCTACCTCTATAATGTTTGATTAAACTCTCTTCTGATTCCTTTATTTCTCCATCATTAGAAGAATGGTGCGGGATAGTGGGAGTTAGGTAGGTCCTTAGTTGGGATGTTGTGATGGCTTCTAGAGCCAAGATCTCTATAGACTCCTTACTTAAGGAGTGTGTAGTAGTTCTAGGACCCTTCAACATGACCTTCGATCTTTGTATTCTTCCCTTTGGTTCATATGGAGTTATGTTGGGAATAGATTGGTTATCTACACATAGAGATAGAGTGGATTATTACAGTAAGGTTATATATTGTGTAGACAATTTGGGAGTCGAGTTGGTGATAGTTGGAGTTTGGAGACCCATCTCTATTAGCATTATTTCTACTCCTCAACTTAAGTGGAGTACACAACACGGATGTCAGTTGTATGCGATTACCATTAGTGACGATCAAAGAATGAGAATCATGGACCGAAACTTGATGATCATAATATTTTGTAGGAGTTTCCAGATGCTTTTCCAAGTGATTTTCTAGGGTTACCTTCCTCACGTGAGATAGAATTTCATATTGATTTGGTTCTTGGTGTGGAGCCTATCTCACATGATCTGTATAGGATGACCACCTCTCCTGAGATTTGTGAGCTCAACTTATAGTTAGAGAGACATTTTGATAAAGGACTAATCCATCCTAGTGTACTTTGCTTTGGGCTAAACAAGTGATTTTTGTGAAGAAGATGTACATATCGTTGTGTTTGTGTGTTGACTACGAACAACTTAACAAAGTAACTATAATGAATTGTTACCCCATTCCACGCATAGATGATTTTGTAGATCAAGAATTTCACGCTTGTTACCTGTCCAAGTTAATGCACCAAACTAAACACAAAAACCCTGAAAAACTCCAATAAAATCGATACCTGATGGATAAGATCCGAAGATGTAGACAAATGAGGAAGCCGATGTAGATAAGACGGGCGCACACGAGCAACTCGCACAATAGATCCGTGTATCCTGCAAAACACCGATGCTTGACAGAAAAAGACCACGTTAAAAGATATTTAGGTGGACTGCCCGAGAAGCGGGTCCGGGAAGCGATAAGCTTCCTCGGCGGATGTCAGTCCACGTTTTCAATTAAGAAAAGAAGCATACATGATAAAAGATGTAAGTAAAAAGCTAGATCTTCTGATTGCAGTAATAAGACAGAATCTAAACAGCAGACAGAAAGCACAGAAAATAGGGAACTAAGAAATAATGCTGAATTTGTGTTACCTGTGTCCTTTTACCTGTCTGCAGGGAAATCGGCGTCGACTGGGTAGAATCGGCGTCGACTGATGTGGTCGGCGTCGATTGAGACTAATCGGCGTCGACTGGGTGAGATCGGCGTCGACTAAAAATAGATCGATCAATCAGGGACTGTGCGATAAGATTCGGGAATTAGAAGATGAATGTGGTCTGCTGGATGTGCCGAAGTTGGCGAGACACTGGAACAGAGTCACCAGATGATAGATGGTGGTGTGCGATGCTGATGTGACAGGGACAGAGTAACGGTGCTCCTCTCAGGGATTGATTCAGACAGGATCTGCCCTAATTTGATACAATTGATGCTAAGAAGATCTCTCTTTCTCACAACCTGTATCTCTCTTGCTCTCTATTCATGCATAAGTGCTTCCTTTTTTCGTCTGTTCGTTTTTTCACTCGTTCGTGGTCTCTTTTTCGGTCCCTAGAACTGAGTTCTGGACTCGCTTTTATAATCGGCGCCGCTCCTAGAAAATCGGCGCCGACCATATGGGTCGGCGCCGATCGCGGAATAGACTTCCGAGATGGCCAAAATGAGCGATTTCAAGAAAGATAAGATTTATCCCGAATACGGGAAATATCCCGCTTAGGGAAGAGGAAAAATAGATGTGGTACATAGATAAAATAAATTTGGGGTAGATAAGTGATTAAAATGCATGGGAAGAAGCATAATCAAATATTTAATATTTAATCACTCATGGGTAAGATGTGATGGGGTGAATTAAATTTGGAATAAGTGATTAAATCGCAAATTGGATAATATCCCAAGGGGATAGTTGGTGACGTAAAACGTGCCCCAGGTTACCTAAGCAAGTAAATGGATGAGAGGGACACTAAATTGAGTAACCAATTTTAAGTGTCTACATTTTGCCCCTTTTTGTCAAGTAACTTGCGATAAGCAAGGTTATGAGACAAAAACAAAGGGATGGAAGAAGGGAAGAATTTTTGATGATACGATCCCCCTCAAACTAGGGATGGGATGGATGATAGAGCAGAGACGATCCCAAGTTTGAAAAAGGTAGATGAAAATGTAAGGTGCCCCATCGGATGCAGGTAGATCGATCATTGATGACGCATAAAAATGAATAAAAGGAAGCAACCTAAGGAACTCACATTGGTAGGGCAAACTAGCGGTCTCCTCATGAGGCGAGCGTTAGTGCCTCTGAGACCCACGTGAGGGTAAGGAGAACTGCAAAATAGTCGATCTAAAGAGAGACACATTGGTAGGGACAACTAGACGGTCTACAAAGTAGACGGCGTTAGTGCCTATAGACCCGTTTAACTCTAAGGCGCCGAAAAGTATGAGTGTCCCACCTTGAAAGGAACAAACCCAAATAGACAAGGATATCTAAAAAAATGTGCCAAAAGGCAAAATTCAGCACACAACAATGATCAGATAGATAAGTAAGCCAAGCATCAACACTATGGCAAACAGATATAGAAAATCAGCGGTGACCAAACTAATCGGCGATGACTAGAACAAACGGCGTCGACCCAAAAAATCGGCGCCGACCAATCCAGGCACATATAAATATGCGAACGGAAAACGTAAACGATTTATTTTCAACGTGACGATTGATTCAGAGAGAGACAGATTTGTGATTTGAGCATCATGGAAGCCTCTGGGAGCGGTCAGAAGCGCAGGAGGACACGACCTGGGGTAAGTGGTCATTCTTGAACCCACTTTTCTTAATTTTTTTTTTTTTGTTTGATTTTTTCTTGCATGGGAGGCCGGGGTCCGGTTTATGTCCGGCCAGGCAGTCGGCGCCGATTGGTTTAATCGGCGTCGATTGGTTTTGGATCGGCGTCGATTGGTATTAATCGGCGCCGACTAAAATGAACGACGCCGATTTTACCAAATCGACGCCGATTGAAAAATTACGTAAAATGCACCCTAGAGTAGCCCTTCTTGTTAAAGAAGAATTACAGCGCTTGCTCTCGGCTAACTTCATCCAACCCATCGATTATCCACAATGGGTGTCCAATGTAGTACCAGTAACTAAGGCTACTGGGAAAATTCGAATTTGTACCGACTTCCGGGATCTTAATCTTGCCTGTCCAAAAGATGATTTTCCTCTACCTAATATCGACCAACTCGTAGATTTAACTGCGGGTCATGAGATGCTTTCTCTTATGGATGGTTTCTCTGGGTATAATCAAATCCTCATCGCACCAGAAGACCAACATAAGACTTCCTTCATAACTCCTTGGGGGACCTTTTGCTATCGTGTCATGCCTTTTGGTCTTAAGAACGCAGGAGCAACCTATCAACGAGCAATGACCTACATCTTCCATGATCTCTTGCACAAAACTGTGGAAGATTATGTTGACGATCTCCTCGGCAAGTCCAAACGTCGTCAGGATCATCTTTTCATCCTTGCACCTCTCTTTGAGAGGCTTATCCGCTTTTGTCTTCGTCTAAATCCATCTAAATGCGTATTTGGCGTTCTCACTGGTAAAATTTTAGGTTTTATCATTTCCATCAGGGGTATTGAAGTCGACCCAGCAAAAATAAAAGCCATCCTTGAGATGCCTCCCCCGTCTAACTTGAAGCAACTCCGCAGTCTCCAAGGACGTCTTCAATCGGTGCGTCATTTTATCTCCCAATTGTCGGACCGTTGTCAACCTTTTCACCATCTCCTCCGTAAGAATGTTCATTTTGAATGGGATGAGCATTGCCAAAAGGCCTTTGATGATCTCAAAGCTTATCTTCTTTCTCCACCCGTGCTTACACCTCCACGCGAGGGGGAGCCTTTCTATCTTTATATCTCTGTGACTGACCATGCTCTGGGAGCCATGATCTCGCATCGGGACACTTGTGGTAAAGAACAAGCTGTCTATTACATCAGTCGCACCCTCCATGAGTATGAGACACGTTACTCCGAAGCTGAAAAACTATGTTGCGCTCTCTTCTTTGCAACTTCTAAGCTTCGTCATTATCTCCTTAATCACAAAACTTACATTGTCACAAGTGTCAATCCCCTCAAGACAATTCATGCAAAGCCTTATCACAATGATCGTATCACTCGTTGGCTCATGCTTATGACTGAATTTGACCTCGAGTTTGTCCCGCAAAAGGCTATCAAGGGTCAGGTTATTGCAGATCAATTAGCTGATGCTCCTCTTCCAGACACTCGTGATCCCCTTGCTCAATTCCCCGATGAATATATCCAACAAATTGATTTTGGTCTATCTCCATTTAAAGTAAAGCTCTTCTTTGATGGATCCAAATGTCAGCAAGGGGGAGGTGCGGGTTTCGTAATGATTCCTCCTTGGGGTACGCCTATCCCAGTTGCACACAAATTAAACTTTGAGTGCACCAATAATGTGGCTGAGTATGAAGCTCTTGTCTTAGGTCTTCAAAATGCCATTAATCTCGGCACTCGTCATATTGACATCTTCGGTGATTCTGAACTCATCGTTAATCAGGTCATGGGTGTCTATCAATGCAAGAATGATATCCTTCAAACATATCGTGACATCGTTCATGCTCAACTTCAATCTTTTGATAAGTTCACCATCCAAGCCATTCCTCGCACTGCAAATCGATTCGCGGATACCATGGCCTCATTAGCCTCACTTATCCCGCCTTTTACCGAAGACTCGCGTCTTTATGTGGCTGTGCAACGATTAGATCAACCATCTTATCTTGGGCAACTAACTTCAATCAATGCTGTCACAACCCATACCCAGGATGAGTGGTATCAACAGATTGTTGATTATCTATCTCATTCGATCCTTCCTCCAGATCTGACTTCCAATGGTAGAAGGTCTTTTGTCCAACGCACCAATCGCTATACTATCCTAGGCGGGATTCTTTACAAACGCGGCTTTGATGGTATTTTGCTTCGATGCCTCAAAACCCATGAATCATCTAAAGCCATCCAGGAGGTCCATGACGGTATCTGTGGTGGACATTTCGATGGTTTAGCCAGTAGCTAAGCGCATTTTACGTTTGGGGTATTATTGGCCTTCTCTTAATCGAGATTGTTGTGAATACACTAAGAAGTGCGTCAAGTGTCAGCAACATTCCAATCTCACGCACATCCCTAGTCAGGCTTTGCAACCTGCGGCGGATTTGTGGCCTTTTTCGCAGTGGGGTCTTGATCTTATTGGTCTCATCAATCCCCGTTCTTCACAACGTCATCATTCTATCATTACTGCCACTGAGTACTTTACTAAGTGGGTAGAAGCTATCCCTCTTTCTTCAACAAAGGCTAAACCCATAGTTGATTTCGTCTATCAACACATCATTTGTCGCTTTGGCGTTCCACATAAGCTAATCACAGATAATGGTAAGTCTTTCAAGAACGCTGATTTGCAGAATCTCTGCAACGCTTTCAATATCAAACTCAGTTTTTCTTCTCCATACTATCCTCAAGCTAATGGTCAGGCTGAAGCGTCCAATAAAACTTTACGTAGTATCCTCGCAAAGGTAACTAGTCAAGCTGGCAGGGATTGGCATTTACATATCCCTTTTACTCTACGGGCTTATCGGACTAGCATTCGTACTCCTACTGGTGCTACTCCCTTCTCTCTCGTCTATGGGTCTGAGGCTGTCCTTCCTTTGGAAGTCCAAATCCCAG
The DNA here is from genome assembly GCA_018340775.1 of Taxus wallichiana var. yunnanensis. NCBI lineage: Eukaryota > Viridiplantae > Streptophyta > Pinopsida > Cupressales > Taxaceae > Taxus > Taxus wallichiana. The sequence continues at coordinate 298,053,305 of CM031241.1, forward strand.
CTCTCCGTGTTTCTCTCAGAGAATTTGTCTCCGATGCGGATTATCGTCAAAATCGTCTAGCACAACTTGAATTATTAGATGAGCAGCGTCTTAACTCTCTTGAGCATCATCAGGTCTATCTTGAGCGTGTCAAATGTGCTTACAACAAGCACTTGCAACACCGTGACTTCAAAATTGGTGACCTTGTTCTTAAGGAAAATCAAAATGTCACTACACTCGAAAAAAGTCAACGTGGTAAGTTTTCTCCCAACTGGATGGGCCCCTACATTATCACTCATAAATATGGGTCTGGGGCTTATCGTTTATCTTCCATGGATGGTGTACCTGAGGCGGAACCTCTCAATGCCTTGCATCTACGGCCCTTCTATTGTTAAAATCTATCTTACACAAATCTAGTCGCAACTCAGATCTTCCATCCGTCCTAATAACCAGTCATCTACTTTTGTGGTGATTTGAAATCATGTGGTTCTCCGCCTATTGCCTCGTCTACCTTAAATATGAGTATCGCGGCTCTACTCATTGCACGTTTCTTTTGGATATGTTCCTCCTCATGGTAGGAATACCTTAATCACCACTTCATCTGTCCCAAGTACTTATCTTAATTGGATCTACTCGGGGCATGAGTACATGTTCTTCTATGTTCTCTTCCCCTCCATCTGATCTATCTAGGTCTAAACTCAGCTTCTTCCAAAGAGTTTCAAAAAAAAAAAAAAAGATGCTATCCAAAAGATAGACTGATCCCTTGAAGGACAGCTATCCATACATTATCAAGTGAATCAAAAAGAAAATAGACCATACCCTCGAAGGATGGCTATCATTAAAATTCAAAATACAGACCGCTCCCTTGAAGGACGGCTGTTTCTCAAAGAAATATTCAAGGCTTCTTGTAATCAATCAGCCTTCCAGTCAGTTTATACACTCTTTAGCATCACTGAAAGACTTCCCGCATCGATCAGTCTTTCCATATCAAGCAAACTTCCCGCATTGATCAGTTTGCTTTTACACAAAGTCATGAAGTGAGATTTAAAACCTTTTGTCGATCATATACGAGAATCCTATTTTCCTATCATGGACATGTATCCTGTCCCTTGTAAATTCCGACAAGATACTTACTTTTCTTTCCATTTCTATCCTAGATCTGGTTTGCGACTAGTTAGTGTCAGGTTTATTTTAATCTTATATAGGGCCTTGTATGCTTGGTCTTTCGGTTTCTTATCTGGATTTTATCTATGGTCGGTTGGAAGTCCGACTTATCATTTCCCTTCTTTTCCGAGTGTCTTCTCTTCTAAGTCACGGTTGTTTCCATTTACATCTTTGGCTCTTGCATCCTGTTAAATTGACATTTCACATGTTAATTCAATCACAATTTATCTTCTATCAAAATTCCTCTTATCTATCAAAACATCTATCTTTATTCATTTCTCATTAAAATTACATCTATCTATACATCAAACACATCTATCTATTTATCCATCAAAATATTTAAAATATGTACATCTAAGGTACATTATATCTAATCTATACATCAATCACATCCATCAATCTATCCACCAAAATGTACATCCAAGGTACATTATATCTATCCATATCTAATCCAAACATCAAACACATGTACATCCAAGTTACATCACATCCATCTATCAAAGTTATATCCACATCACATATATTTCTATCATCTATCAGTCTATATCTATCCAATCACATCTATTTTTTAATCTATCTAATCACATCTATTTCTATCATCTATCACGGTCTATATCTATCTAATCACATCTATTTTTCAATCTATCTAATCACATCTATTTCTATCATCTATCACTCTATACCTATCCAATCACATCTATTTTATCCTCTATCAGTCTATATCTATATCCATCTATCCATGTATATCCAAAATTAAAAGCATGAGTACAATTATATGACAAATAATGAATCTATATATACATATGTGTCTCATGACAAAAATGGGTGGCTTTGATCAATCCATCTAAACAATGCCTTCCAATCAAGGCTACATCACTATCTGAGATACAAAATCTATCAAATCTCTATATAGTAAAATGCAGGCGTGGAGGACACTATCCCCTCCACCCTCCTCTGCACCTGGCTGTCTCTCCTGGCCGCCGCCTATCGAGCTCGATGCACCTGCTGCTTGGAGGTCTCGGCCCACCTCGATCTCTCCCAGTACTCCCTCCACCTGAGGCTCCGCTCACCGTAGCCATCGCTGCTCTCCTCCTCGCCCCGTATCGAGGCACATCTGGGGCATGCTGCGCTAGGGCATCCTCGTAGTATCTCACCTCAGCGAGGAGGCGAGTACGTGCTCGAGCTCACGGTGCCGGTGCTCGTAACGATGCTTGATGGTGCTTTGCTTTGGGGCTCTTGGCCTTTGGTGGTGCCCCTCCTAGGGTCGTACCACATGTGCCGGACTACGATGTGGCACCTATCTCCCCATACTTGGCCCTGAGGGCCTCCCTGTGCCGAAAGTAGCGGTCCCTCTGCTGGATCGCTGTATCTCGCTCCCGCGGCGGTGTCTCTCTCCACAATCAAGGCATCCCTCTCTCTGCCAAAGCCCTGATCTCCTCCAGAGCTACCTGATGTGTCTGTGTGAGGGTGGCATGCTCTCCCTCTAATCTGTCCAGCGTAGCAGCTATGTCCTCCTCATCAGCATCTATAGAGGGCGGGAGATGTCGTGGAAGCTCTGTGTCGTACCATGCTACGTAGCCCTCATCCACCCCCATGTCATCATCACTGTCTGTGCGGAGGGTGGGGCCTCTCTCAATGGGTCTGCCGGGATCAAAATCGGCAAATCCGTCTCTCTGCTATCCCGCCTATATGGCGTGTAGGTGGCCGGCACTGTCTGTACTAGGCCGAACTGCCTCAATATCCGCATGAACGGGACCCGCTCCCACATATCTGGCCTCCGGCCCCTGACCACCCGGCTCCGTCTCAATGCTACCAAGTGCGCATCCTGACCGGCCCATGTCGGGAATGCCCGATATGGTCTCCAGATGACCTGATCTGGTGTAAGCGTCCTGAAACGCTCAGAGTACCACCCGGCTGGTCTACCTGTATCTCCTGCGGCCATGTCAGCCCGCCATCTCCGAAATCCATAGTCAATCCCTCCCACTCCTGCTGGCATCCAAGGAAGCCCGGATGGCCTGATCACCGCTATGTGCTCATATGCCCAGCAATGGAGCACAAAACTGACGTCAATCCCTGTCCTCCGGCCAGTGGTGTACATCCATAGCTCATGGTAAATCTGAGCTATCAGGGCATCGGCGAAGGCAAAAACCTGTCTGTACTGCAAGATGTCGCACACACAGTCTAATAGTAACAATGGGAATCTCCCACCTCCTGAGTCTGGCAGGGCAAAATAGGATATCGCCATCTGAATCAAGGCTATCCGCCTGCTCCGAGGGCTATCCTGCCTGTACTGTGAGGCTATCCTCACTGCCCCAGATACTATCTCAGAATCGTCTGCCCTACCTCTGTAAATCGCACCAGGGGCCCTCTGCTGCTGCTCCCGGGGTGTGATCTCAATCGGGTCCCCAGTAATCGGTAATCTAAGGATCCTGAATATATCCTCATGGGTGATAGTCATCTCACCCGTCCTGAACCAAAATGTGCACGTCTGGCTGTCCCATCGACGCACTAGTGCCCGCATGAGCTCCACATCTCGTGGCACTCGTCTATAATATCGGAAACCCCCGAGCCCGGCTAGCTCTAAATGCTGCCAGTCTGCATCTGTCACATCAGGAAGAATCGTCTCCAATAGCTCAGGGATGGCATCCCTCATATGTAGTACCTCTCGTGCCTGCATCCACGACATCAAAAACATAATTAGTCTCTTATTTCCCCAAATCACATCTTCCAAAACCATAAAAAAAAATGAATATCTTTCAATCGGCGTCGATTTGGTAAAATCGGCGTCGTTCATTTTAGTCGGCGCCGATTAATACCAATCGACGCCGATCCAAACCCAATCGACGCCGATTAAACCAATCGGCGCCGACTGCCTGGCCGGACATAAACCGGACCCCGGCCTCCCATGCAAGAAAAAATCAAACAAAAAAAAATAAATTAAGAAAAGTGGGTTCAAGAATGACCACTTACCCCAGGTCGTGTCCTCCTGCGCTTCTGACCGCTCCCAGAGGCTTCCATGATGCTCAAATCACAAATCTGTCTCTCTCTGAATCAATCGTCACGTTGAAAATAAATCGTTTACGTTTTCCGTTCGCATATTTATATGTGCCTGGATTGGTCGGCGCCGATTTTTTGGGTCGACGCCGTTTGTTCTAGTCGTCGCCGATTAGTTTGGTCGCCGCCGATTTTCTATATCTGTTTGCCATAGTGTTGATGCTTGGCTTACTTATCTATCTGATCATTGTTGTGTGCTGAATTTTGCCTTTTGGCACATTTTTTTTAGATATCCTTGTCTATTTCGGGTTTGTTCCCTTTGCGTGGGACACTCGTACTTTCTGGCAGCTTAGAGTTAAACGGGTCTGTAGGCACTAACGTCGTCTGCTTTGCAGACCGTCTAGTTGTCCCTACCAATGTGTCTCTCTTTAGATGCTGACTATTTTGCAGTTCTCCTTACCCTCATGGGTCTGTAGGCACTAACGTCGTCTCATGAGGAGACCGGCTAGTTTGCCCTACCAATGTGAGTTCCTTAGGTTGCTGCCTTTTATTTATTTTTATGCGTCATCAATGATCAGATCTACTCCAGGCATCCGACTGGGGCACCTTGCATTTTTCATCTACCTTTTTCAAACTTGGGATCGTCTGTTCTATCATCCATCCCATCCCTAGTTTGAGGGGGATCACATCATCACAAATTCTTCCCTTCTTCCATCCCTTTGTTTTTGTCTCATAACCTTGCTTATCGCAAGTTACTTGACAAAAAGGGGCAAAATGTAGACACTTAAAATTGGTTACTCAATTTAGTGTCCCTCTCATCCATTTACTTGCTTAGGTAACCTGGGGCACGTTTTACGTCACCAACTATCCCCTTGGGATATTATCCAATTTGTGATTTAATCACTTATTCCAAATTTAATTCACCCCATCACATCTTACCCATGAGTGATTAAATATTAAATATTTGATTACGCTTCTTCCCATGCATCTTAATCACTTATCTACCCCAAATTTATTACATCTATGTACCACATCTATTTTTCCTCTTCCTAAGCGGGATATTTCCGCATTCGGGATAAATCATATCTTTCTTGAAATCGCTCATTTTGGCCATCTCGGAAGTCTATTCCGCGATCGGCGCCGACCCATATGGTCGGCGCCGATTTTCTAGGAGCGGCGCCGATTATAAAAGCGAGTCCAGAACTCAATTCTAGAGATCGAAAAAGAGACCACGAAAGAGCGAAAAAGTGAACAGATGAAAAAAGGAAGCACTTATGCACGAATAGAGAGCGAGAGAGATACAGGTTGTGAGAAAGAGAGATCTTCTTAGCATCAATTGTATCAAATTAGGGCAGATCCTGTCCGAATCAATCCCTGAGAGGAGCACCGTTACTCTGTCCCTGTCACATCAGCATCGCACACCACCATCTATCATCTGGTGACTCTGTTCCAGTGTCTCGCCAACTTCGGCACATCCAGCAGACCACATTCATCTTCTAATTCCCGAATCTTATCACACAGTCCCTGATTGATCGATCTTTTTAGTCGACACCGATCTCACCCAGTTGATGCCGATTAGTCTCAATCGACGCCGACCACATCAGTCGACACCAATTTCCCTGCAGACAGGTAAAAGGACACATGTAACACAAATTCAGCATTATTTCTTAGTTCCCTGTTTTCTGTGCTTTCCTGCCTTTGTTTAGATTCTGTCTTATTACTGCAATCAGAAGATCTAGCTTTTTACTTACATCTTTTATCATGTATGCTTCTTTTCTTAATTGAAAACGTGGACTGACATCCGCCGAGGAAGCTTATCGCTTCCCGGACCCGCTTCTCGGGCAGTCCACCTAAATATCTTTTAACGTGGTCTTTTTCTATCAAGCATCGGTGTTTTGCAGGATACACGGATCTATTGTGCGAGTTGCTCGTGTGCGCCCGTCTTATCTACATCGGCTTCCTCATTTGTCTACATCTTCGGATCTTATCCATCAGGTATCGATTTTATTGGAGTTTTTCAGGGTTTTTGTGTTTAGTTTGGTGCATTAACTTGGACAGGTAACAAGCGCGAAATTCTTGATCTACATTCTGGCACGCCCGGTGGGATCTAACTTCTAATCGGGCGATTGTGGGTTCGAGTCCCACCGCGTGCGAATGTAGATCAAGAATTTCGCTTGTTACCTATCCAAGTTAATGCACCAAACTAAACACAAAAACCTGAAAACTCCAATAAAATCGATACCGATGGATAAGATCCGAAGATGTAGACAAATGAGGAAGCCGATGTAGATAAGACGGCACACATGAGCAACTCGCGCATAGATCCGTGTATCTGCAAAACACCGATGCTTGGCGAAAAAGACCATGTTAAAAGATATTTAGGTGGACTTGCCCGAGAAGCGGGTCCCGTCAGCGATAAGCTTCCTCGGCGGATGTCAGTCCACGTTTTCAATTAAGAAAAGAAGCATACATGATAAAAGATGTAAGTAAAAAGCTAGATCTTCTGATTGCAGTAATAAGACAGAATCTAAACAGCAGACAGAAAGCACAGAAAACAGGGAACTAAGAAATAATGCTGAATTTGTGTTACCTGTGTCCTTTTACCTGTCTGCAGGGAAATCGGCGTCGACTGGGTAGAATCGGCGTCGACTGATGTGGTCGGCGTCGATTGAGACTAATCGGCGTCGACTGGGTGAGATCGGCGTCGACTAAAAACAGATCGATCAATCAGGGACTGTGCGATAAGATTCGGGAATTAGAAGATGAATGTGGTCTGCTGGATGTGCCGAAGTTGGCGAGACACTGGAACAGAGTCACCAGATGATAGATGGTGGTGTGCGATGCTGATGTGACAGGGACAGAGTAACGGTGCTCCTCTCAGGGATTGATTCGGACAGGATCTGCCCTAATTTGATACAATTGATGCTAAGAAGATCTCTCTTTCTCACAACCTGTATCTCTCTCGCTCTCTGTTCGTGCGTAAGTGCTTCCTTTTTTCGTCTGTTCACTTTTTCGCTCGTTCGTGGTCTCTTTTTCGGTCCCTAGAACTGAGTTCTGGACTCGCTTTTATAATCGGCGCCGCTCCTAGAAAATCGGCGCCGACCATATGGTCGGCGCCGATCGCGAATAGACTTCCGAGATGGCCAAAATGAGCGATTTCAAGAAAGATAAGATTTATCCCGAATACGGGAAATATCCGCTTTAGGGAAGAGGAAAATAGATGTGGTACATAGACGAATAAATTTGGGGTAGATAAGTGATTAAGATGCATGGGAAAAGCGTAATCAAATATTTAATATTTAATCACTCATGGGTAGATGTGATGGGGTGAATTAAATTTGGAATAAGTGATTAAATCACAAATTGATAATATCCCAAGGGGATAGTTGGTGACGTAAAAGCGTGCCCTGGTGTTACCTAAGCAAGTAAATGGATGAGAGGGACACTAAATTGAGTAACCAATTTTAAGTGTCTGCAGATTTGTTTGATCGGATGAAGGGGATACCATGTTTCCTAAGATAGAACTTAAGTCCTGGTTATCATCGGTTGAGGATTTCAGAGGTATATATCTAGAAGAAAGGCTTTCACACTCAATACGGCTACTACGAGTTCACAATTGTGCCATTTGGTTTGAAAAATGCCCCTGCAGTATTTATGATTTGTATGAATGGGGTATTAATGAAATTTCTAGACCAATTTTTACTCGTGTTCCTAGATGATATTATGATTTTCTCACGCATACATTAGGAGCACGTGGAGCATATTTTCTAGGTTCTACAGTGCCTTTGACAGCAGAAGGTATACAAGAACCAAGAGAAGTGTGCATTATTCTAGATAGAGGTTCAATATTTAGGTCATATTATTTCTAGGGAAGGTATCACTATTTATCCTTAAAATATTAGAGCTATCATGGATTTTCTAGTACCTACCAAAGGTGTGACCGAGGTACATAGATTCATGTGACTAGTAGGGTATTAATTGAGATTTTTGTAGTATTTCTCGCATATTCCTCATCCCATCACTTCCATACAATGGAAAGGGAAGAAGTTTGTGTGGTCGAGATAGATGTGATTAGGCCTTGGGACATTGATGGAATGCCTTATGAAAACACCTATTTTAGTAGTGTCGTATCCTCAAAATAATTTCTTCGTATGCATAGATGCTTCACTAGTATGGATAGGAGGCATATTAATGCAACATGGTTCAAGTAGCTTTTGAGTCTCGCAAACTCAAGGATTATGAGCTCCACTCTCGACTTATGACCTTGATCTTTTAGCATTTTGTGCATGCCTTGGTTTGATGGAGGCATTTGTTTCTAGGAAGGAGATTCTTTCTCTAAATAGATCACATGAGCCTTTCACAACTATTCACACAACCCAATCTCAATGCTTGTCGTGAATGTCGATAGAGATTCTTTGTGAGTATGATATGGAGATAGAGCATGTGAAGGGGAAGGATAATTTTATACAAACACCTTGAGTTGATGAAGGAATCTTTTTAAGGTGACAACGGTTGGTACATAATTGAGTACCGGGATCTTAAAATAGCTCACACGTGATATCTTCTACCTTTTAGCTAGGGCGAGAGATCGAGTCCTAGAGAACGCTTGAGGGGAAGTTTTATGGATTCACATTAGAGTCAAATGGAATACTTCAAAATAGGGGTCAAATTTATGTACCCGAGAGATGGAGGATTATGATAGGACACCCTTGTAGAGGCATCTCATGTACCTTATTCATCCCAGTGAAGGGGTGAACAAGATGCACGCCACTTTGAGATAGTTGTATAATTAGAAAGGGCTATAGAGATATGTATCCCGATTTGTGTCTCGTTGTTTAGAGTGTCGGTAGGTGAAGGTTGAGCATCGGCATCCAGTGGCCTTCTATATCCTCATGTCATCTTGAAGTGGAAATGGGAAAACATTTCCATGGATTTTATAGTAGGGCTATCGATGCCGGGGATATCACCACGACACCATTAAGGGAACAAGTGAAAAATTGACAAAAGTGTCTTATTTTTATCTCTGGTGAAGACCACCTATACAACTAGTGTAGTGGCGCTAGTGTACTTGGATGAGATAGTCGGACTTCATGGGATTACTGGAAGATTATTTGTGAACACGATCCATTGTAAACCTATCATATTTGGAGTAATATGCAACATTATCTCAAGATAAATATAAATTTTAGCACAATCTATTACCCTAAGACAGATGGCTGGGACCGACCGAATGAACAAGATTTTAGAGAACACACTCGAGATGTACGTCATGTATCATCGGTTGAGATGGAAGAAGTATTTGTACTTGCTCGAGTTTACTTAAAATAATAGTTTTTAGAGATCCATTGACATGGCACCATTTCTCAAATTATATGGTAGAGAGTGCGGGACTCCACCGAGTTGGGACAAGTTAGAGGATAAGGTATCCCTTAGGATAGCTTAATTACGAGGATATGGAACAACAAATTGTCTTGATTAGAAAGATGTTGTAGGAGGTACAGGATATGTAGAAGAAGTATGCATTTTAGAAGAGATTTGACAACGGTTTTGAGGTGGGAACAAATGTTTTCTTTGTTTCATGCCTCATAAAATCCCTATTTGTTACCTAAGAGTCTCTAAGATAGCTCCTAGATTTGTGGGCCCCTTTGAGATCTTGGAGCGGATCAGTCCCTTAGCCTACCATCTAGCCTTGTCACCCATCTTGTCTCGCATCCATAATGTGTTCCATGTTTCACATTATCATGAGATACATTCCAGATACTTCTCATGTATTGGATTAGACCGTGTTGCGAGTCTTTGGACAAGTGGTAGGTGATGGTGGAGCCAATACACATTTTAGAGCATAAGACAACTTTGGTTGTAAAGGATGAGAGATTGATCAGGTGCATGTCCAATGACTTCTAGGAGGAATTCAAGTCTAAAGGGAGGGAGACTTAGTGCCCAATCCTCTTAGACATTGATTTTACTTTGATTTTTTCTCACTTTGGATTGGAGGCATGGACCTTGTCATCATATTTGATTATTTGACATTAATACGTGGACATTAGCATATTTTGATTATCTAATTTGTTAGACGGTATGGATGCTTATATTGTTGTCATGTTGTTATTTAAATGATGGATAATATGCATTGATTGATATTTCAGTCTTGATGATGATCTAGAATTACCACAATACACACACACACACACACACACACACATATTGACACATTGGATTTTGATGTATAAATGATTGTTAGGCATCCAACTATTCTTTTGATCAAAATGGTATTGATGAAATGATAGAATTAAAATATTTTTGGTTTATAAACAACTCATGAAGTTGCTTAGTTTTAGTGATGATTTAGTAGTGTTAATTGATGATGTGAATGGATACATGTATATGTGTTCTATTATATTCATATAATTTATGTGGCCTAGAAATCGATGATATATTGTTTTGATTTTCCAGGAAATTATAACACAATAAACAAAGGGGATAGGAGACCAATGATGAAAGATTTTTGGGTATTGGAAACACGTCACCTTACCAACTTGTGTGTTGTATGATGTTATGTTGTTGATATTTTGTTAGGATATTCCCAATGGGGGTGATCGCAAATGTGACCATCGGTAAATATGTTGTTTCCTCTTTATTTTTAATTATTTTGTGAGTATTTGATTTATTATTGTAATGTGATTTAATTTATTATTGTTAGTTAATGTGCTCTTTTTTAGGTTGAATAATCTTGTTAATTAGAGTAATTTGGGATGTGACAAAGGGTATTTAATTTTGGTAGATTGTCCTTGATTTTATTATGGATTTGAAAAACATTTTATTGGTTTTAGTGTTGGGTACTCAACCTTGCATGTCAAACTCATATTTTTTTATTATAGGCTATTTTTGAAAGCTTGTGAGACAAGTTAGGCTTGTGGAAAAAGTTAAGTTTGTTCCACACATCTTAAACTCACCCACCAACTATACCTATGATATGAGAAGATTATTTTAGGATTTATTATGTGTTTTTACGGAGAAAAGAGGCAATTAATTGCACTCTCTTACAAAATCTTTTAATTTTGTCCTTTGGAGTATGGTTAATGGTTTGAGTGAGGAAAGAGAACTTGTCCTATTCTCTCCCACCAATTTATGGGCTTTGGGATTAGTGTTGTATAATGTGGAGTGGAGTGGAGGAGAAGTTATGTGGCATCCGACATGGAGCCACATCACCACTCTTTCCTCACTTTCTATTTATGTATGTTGTTTTGAAGTTTTTGTTGTTACATTTTTTATTTTCACTCTTGCATTTTAGGAGGAGATTGCTTTGGATTTCTTGTTGGGATCATAGGAGATTGGGTTTTACTTGGATTGGACTTAGAAAATATTGAATCTTGTGCTTGTGGATTGGATATTTCTTACAATGGTAAGGTAGGAACTTCATCCATGGATTTTTATTTCTATTTGTTGAACAAATTATTGCAAATGAATGATTATTGTGTGTTTTGGTTTTGGGGATAGAATGGCCTTAAGGTTGTGTAAGAGAAATAAAATTGGTATCTATTGAGGGAGCAATAACATTTTATGTTATGAATTTGGAGGGAGTTTTGGTTGGGTGTCCCACCCGTGATAGTAAGAAATATTTTTTATTTATCCTTATATGTTTATTGAGTGAGGGATAAGAGTTTGAGGGAGACATAAGAGAAATTGAGGGAGGGATAAAAGTTTGGTTGTGGTTGTGTGAATGAAGTTTTGGAGGATTTTAAGGTGGCCACTTAACCCATTGGGAGGCATAAGTGATTCCCCATATTTCTTCTCTCTTGGTTTGGAACTTGAGCCTTTGTGCTTGGAAAAATTGTATGTTTGTTTTTATTCTTCTATTGTGGTTTTGGCGTTGAACTTTTGTGTGAATGATTTTTGTTGAAGCCATGTAAAAGTTGTCATGGTTTCTTGATACCTACCATTGCTTCAGTGTTGGGGCTTGGGTTCCAATGAGGAGGGTGGCTTCTAATTATCATTGGATTATAGGTTAAATGGAGAGCATTGCCTAATCCCCTTTTCATTGTTATTGTGTTCGGATGTTGATGAAATAAAGGATCTCAAGTTATCACCTTGGAGAGTGTTGTGTTGAAGAATATCAAGGGAAAGAGATAGTTATTTTTGTAAAATTTGGCCATGTTGTTTCTACTTAAGTGGAAGGCTTGTATACTCTTCCATTTTAAAAGAGATTCTTATAAATTTTATTATCAAGTTATGGATTGGAAGATATTGAAGAAAAACTCTTGAAAGTTGTTTTCGTAGAATATTTATTTCCTTCAAATCTAAAATATATCAAGTTTGTTTGTGCCTACTTGTAAAATGGTTGTTGTAATGGAAAATATATGTTGAAGTTATACTTGTTTTCTTTGGAAATGGATTTCATTTGTATTGAGAAAAGAAAAGAAACCTTTTCTCATTTTATTGTAAAAGTTAGTATATTGGAATGTTGAAATTATAGTCAAATTTTATACAAAGTTATAAGGAGAAAGTTTTATATTTAGTGCTTTAAATCAAAGAAGTATTTCCTCTTTACTTACATTGGGTTAAATAAAAGACCGTGAGTTTTAAATATTCCACATATAAATTAATAGGTACAAATTTATAGCTATTTTTCGGTACATTTCATTATACTAATGCATTTGAATTGATTGTTAAAATAAGAAATAAATAAAAAATATACAATTATAACTATATATACTTATATAAATTTATCTCGATAAATTTATATATTTATATAGATTATAATTATATACATAAATATATATTAAATAAAATCATTATAATATAATTTTTAATGTGAAAAAGACATAGCTAGCCGAATGGCTTTTATACGAATAAAATTTTTGTAATATTGAAAAATTACCATACATGGCCGAATGGCTTTATAAGCCAAAGTTTATATATTATAAAACAATATTGTTTTGTTGATATAGGGTTGGGTCGCGGCCAAACCTGTGTTTTTTTAGATAAGAGGGTTTCGATGGCAGACGCTTCCCAACCGCAACCCTTATAATATGGGGTGGGTGGGGTATGGATGTCGCCCTCCGCCCCAATAATTTAAACCCCACACAAAACTTAACCGGCCACTAATTTGTTTAAACGACACTATGGTTTTTTTAATATCTGGTCGAAAATTTTAAACCGCGCAATATAAATACATTTCTATATATATTTATAAGTATATAACTAGGCCACTTATTATATATGTAAATCCACCATTTTCTTAAACATGGCAATGTAAAATGAACCTAAAACAAATAAAAAAATATAACACACACACACACATATGTTTGTAGATACATATATATACTTTGAAACCCTAAACTTGTGTATATATCTCTTTGTAACAAAAATAAATTGGGACCAAACAATGCCGAATAGAGAAATGGGAAAGATCTCCTATTTAAGTTAAAAATAATACAATTTTTTTTTGGAGTATAACAAACACTCCATAACTCTCATGGCTTCCACTCCTCCAACATGTAAATCAAAATGGAGCAAATGAATGAGTTTAGGGTAAAAGACAGAATAAAAAGACCTCATAATGATATTTAGGGTTCTTTTGAAAATACCTAAATATAAGGGTGGATATCCATTTATTATAAGGGTTGAGGATAAACCCTACAAAACTTAAAGTGATGGCATTTTTATGGGAATGGAATTTAATTAAAAGGTATGGGTAATGTGTTGAATGTGGAAACTTAGTGGTTAGGTCATGTTGTGACCTTTTTGGTGGAAGGGCTTAATTAAATAATTATGCATAGTATTTATTAATGAATAAAAATTGGGTTTGTAAATAGTTGATAGTAAGGTTTCATAAAATAAGTTAAATGGATCATTGTTATTAAACGTTTGGAAAATACTCTAATGAAGTAAGGAAAATTAATGGGAGGGTTTTGAAACAGAAAAATATTTCGAAATAAATTAATAATATTTAATTATTAATTTGAATTCGATTACATTATGAAGGTGTGGATCGCATGTAATGTTTATAACCCTTTTAAAACAAAAAAAAATACCGTAATTTTTCCCTAATAGATTATTAGACTTTTGTGTGGTTTTAAACGTTGAATTTGTGGGCGTTACAAAAACAATGAAATTATAAATCACTTTAATAAGTTAAAAAATAGATGACAAAATCCATGAGATTAACATCCCTTAAAAATGAATTAATATATAATTATAAGACATTTTAAACTATATCAAATAAATTGTAGTCCCAAATTGAATATGATTGTCTAAAAGTTGTTTCCTATCTATCCTCCCCTATGAAAGTAAGAATTGCTATACAACTAACACTGACTAAAAAATCTAATTTGAATTATACATATCTATGTTTTATTTTATATAACTACGACCTCGAAACTAGTCTGTTACATAAAGTCTTGACCAAAACATTGCATTGTGAAAGAAAAGATATTATTTCATTCATTAATGATCAATTATAAATGTTGATTCCTATGTTTATTATTATACATTATACATTTTATTACGATCAACTGCGCTTTCTAAAGCTAATTTGTGTGAGATAAAAAGACCAAAAAAATTGACGTCATCCATTAAGTGGAAGTACATAGAAAAGAAAATATAGTTCAACAATTTAAATGGTTTAATTATGCATGTAGAATTATAGGTGGAAAATATGGTTTTCGTTCCAAAAGACGTACACAATTGGATTGAGGTCTACTATTTTTGACAGATGTTAGTAAATCGATGACGTAGGATACGTGGAGTGGATGCATTGAAAACAAAAGGCCATTGTGTAGCTTCTTCCTCTGTTAGCGAGCAGATCCCTCATCCTGGAACCTATCCCAACATGCAGTGTTCGTCATTCTCTCATAATCTTTGCTCTATTTATTTAGTTTTCCCTTGTATTGTTGGTTGTTTTCTTATTCAAAGATCTTTAACATGTTTTCCAGGGAAACCGGAGCTAGGAAGCATGTCCCATCTGCAATATTCGTTGATCTGGAGCCTACCATCATCAAATTTCAAGTTCTTTCATCCAGAGCAGCTCATTAGAGGCAAGGAGGATGCCGCTAACAACTTTTCTTGTGGCCATTACACTAGTTAAGTACCTGCACATATCATAAAAATCCAATTTTTTTGTAATGTAATGAATTTTATTTTGAAATGGGTCTACTGTAATTGTATTTATTTTTCACCTTTCCCAGTTGTGAAAGAGATAGTGGATCTATGCCTAGACTACATCAGGAAGCTGGGAGACAACTACATAGGGTTGGAAGGGTTTCGTGTATTCAATGCAGTTGGTGGAGGGATGGGACAAGAATCATTAAAACCAAAATGGGTTATCTGAAAATCATAAACCCCACGTACCCAATAATATATTTTTAGTATTTATCTGTCAAACATATTAAAGATCTAGACATGGGTTATCTTGAAACTGGAAATCCCAAATACCCAAGTAGTTTTTCTTCTGATTTTTGTTTTATTAATCACAATTATAACCCAAATGGACAAGAGAATTTTTATGATAATTCTCTTACATGTGCTTCTTTTCTGTTTCTTTTAATTTTTGGTTGGTGTTATCCAATTTTGCACACGTAACAAATTGGACAACCGAGGCCCATTTCTTGTCATCACAGAGATATAACAATAAAAATAATTAATAGGTTGCATGGGTGAGCTCACCTAGCATTGAATGGTACAAAATTATGACAGAGCTCGATACGAGTTGATATATGAGTCGGGTTAGTATAAGATCTTGGTGAATACGAATCAACCTAATAATTAATGAGTTGTTTGGGAAGGCTAGCTCGTATAGTTTGGGATGTCAATTGAAGACATAAGACTGAGCTAGCTCAAGTGAACTTAGAATGAGCCAACTCAAGATCAAGCTCAACAGAGGATTAGTCGACAGTAAGCTCAGTCGCAATAGAAAATGAACTCGGTGCAGATATCGGTTGGTATCTCAGTTAGGGGCTCGATATGGTCAAAGAATAGAACTTGGTTTAGAGGTCAATCAAATCAGGAAATCATCTTGGCAGAGTAGCTCAGTTTTGAGCTCGTCATTACAGAGAAGAATAGAGCAAGCCAGGTCGAGCCATTCAAGGCCTGTGAGATCAAGCTAATTCGAGTCAATAAAATTATCCCAACATTTCATTGAGCCTGACATGAGTTGGTTTCTTGATCAAACAACATATGGTTCAATGTGATAGATCATACGAGTTTGTCAAAAACATAGTGGCAATGTCACGTGAGTGTCTAAATGTGTCAGCCGAGTTTTGCAATGTCTCAAGTGAGCTTGTGATTTGTTTGGTGATGTTTCAATATAGAAATTATGAAGATCATAGGGCCGAGCTAAATCTGAGTTTAGGTGAGGAGGAAACGGTGAGCTGATTGGGGATTATGAAGATTATGAACCAACTTGCCAAATTGGTGAGGTAAAAACCAAGTTGGGGAGTTCTGATATCTCTCGATCCATGCATAGAGAGATCAGTTAAGCCAAAAAATCAGAGATCCATGGATAACTCACCAAGTGGGGAGAACATAATGAAAAATAACATGAGCCTTTCACTTTGTGAGGATCGATGTGGATGCAAAGAAGTAAAACAAAGCCAACAACGGCTCATGTAAAGTGTGAGTAGATCACAATAGGGAAGAGCTCAGGTGGGAGATCATGACAAGCCAAATACACATTAAATTTATGCTAGAGATGAGTTTCTCGGTTGACTCATTCAACAAGAGACTTTGAAGCCACGACCGATGTCAAGTTGAGATCGTTGAAATTAAGATTTAAGATCATACAAGAACCCGAGTTGGGAAATTTCAAAGGTTTCAACCATGGTGGAAGTAATGTCTTGACATGCCAAGCTAGTAATTTTGTGTGGGGGAATTTGGGGAGTTAATTTCCATGTGGGAGTTTCATTAATGGAAAACCAAGACAAGGTTTCCACTTCGTGGGGATCGTGAGATGTATTTCCATGTGAATATCCTGAAATGGAAAGCCAACAAAAATTTCCATGCATGGGAGGAGTCCGAGTCAATTGCCAATTCACCTTAAGAGTCGCCAGGTGATTTAAGGCATGTTAGAGTGATTGAGTGGTTGTAGACAAGATGGTGAGTTATTCTCCAAGCTATGAGAAAGCTAGTTGGTGAGACCAAGTCACATAGCGACAGTTGTGGATAATGATGCATCTATGTGAAGAGGCTAATGCTGATCCATAGGGATACAAAATGACTCTACTTCATTAGATCAGTCATCATGAAGAAGGAAAATAAATATATGGATGTTTTGTCTTTATAGTAACAGGACCACTACTATGTGCGAGTGGCGGTCTTGGGACCATCGGTCTACATTGGAATGTGGTCTGTGTAATGCCCCGCTTTGTCGCCCTTAACCGATGAAGTGTGGATTCTGCCTTCGCACCTGGTTTTCGATGCAAGAGTGTACTCCTCCAGTTCTCATATGTCCCTAGAGGTATCGGATCCAAGTCATCTTATCTCACTGAAGCTTTGACGACCTTCATGGACACTAGTTTTTCTGAAGTTATTTAATTTTCTTTTCTTTTCTTTGTTTTGGTTGGATAATGGCAATGAGGAGATCAATAAACAAATTCAAACAAAATATATAGATTAATTAAATATTGTTTAACTTGACCGAATCAAATAAATAAATGGAGATAGTTTATTAAACAAAAGTAAAATTTAATAGCAAGTAAAACAATATTTATATATGTACATATATTAAATAGAATATTATTAAAATGCATACATTTACATTATGGAAAATGTTGCGGTGGGTAAGGAGACCTGCCACGGGATTAAAAGAGCTTTAATGTCATTGAGAAGCGGTGGGTGGGAAGAAGGGTATCTTCCTTCCCTGCCACGCAATACTGGAAGATAATTCTTTTGTTGGCTGAGAGTGTGAGGTGACTCCCCCAACGTCCCTTTCAGACTTGACTCTTTCCTTGCATGAGAATACAAGTAATCTTTTAAGATCCAGAAGCCGTATCCGATCTGACCCGAGTTAATGTGAAGAGTGGTTGAATAGTGGTTGGACAGATCTTCCCTCTCTGCGTCCTAGGACTTCGTCCCCCTTGCTGGCTCAAATATTATTTATTTTTGGATCTGTATTTTGGAGGACAGACTGTTTTGGTTTCGTTATTGTTATTACTATTTGGCGCGAAATCCATCATCTGTGGCACTGGCAGGCGACATTGGAATGGAGGAAAGGTGAAAGTGGAATGGTGGAGGCGAGGTTTCGAACCCTGGGCGGCGATACCATCACAGTCGAAATTTGGGGAGACCAGACTGTGAAGGACCTTAAGACCACGCTTCTTCTACACCACTGCAATTCCATGTCAAACTTCCATCTTTTCTTGCGAGGGTCTAAACTAGACGTGAGTGCTCAAATGAGTTCCCTTCTGTTGCAAGAGAATGAATTTATAGTCCTTATTCCATTCACAAAGAAGCAGCGCCCAAATAGTATCAGTATTAGTGGAATGAATTTGAAACTAGATATTACTGAAAAGGATTACAAACAAAGCGTAAATAGTGAGAGTTGTGATAGATTACAGTCGTGTTGTAAAGGGAACATATCAAGGGAATCTATTTGTGAGTCTTCAGGAAATCATTCTCTAGCCATTGCAGATAATGCTTGGCATGATATCATTTCAGATATAGCTATGCTGAATACTTCATCAAATATTTTACATGACGAGCAGTCTTCAGCCAGTGCCAAAAGTGTGTTGGGAAAAAGGAATGAATTGCATGATAATGACAAAGCTGATGATAGCAGACCGGTTGATCTTTCATTAAATTCCTTTAGATTCTATCAGCTTAGAAATGGTAAAAAGCATAAGGATCCAGACAACAAAAGGTAAAAAGTGGAAGGTATCATTACCATGAATCCTCAGTAGTAACAAGAAAATTGACTAAGAATGCCAGATCTGCATTTGTTGAAATCCTTGATGAAAGGAGCCATGCACTTGGTGGACATATTATTTGTTCAAAAGAATGCTCCGCAACTGATCCACAAGAAATTTATTCTTCTAGGCTTTTAAAGCTAATTAGGGATACAGATAGTGAGACGAGAACCCTCTGTAAGAGCTTGAATGAAAAACTCAAAGAAAAATAAAACTGTGGGAGGCAAAGGGAAGTTCTCTCCTATCCTTTTTGCTTTGCAAAGGCCAATCAAGATCTTCATGGTTCTTAACATTGTTAACGGGTTCTTGGAAAAACACAACACATGCAAGCCTCGTGGAGCAATATCAAAGGAGCATTGAAGCAGCTCTGCTGTCATGGATTTGAAGAAGTTACCATGGATGACATTGAGCAACTTGCAAAGCTTTGCCCAAAGTTTACCGGAATGGTTATTGTTTCTCTTGCGTGGTATTTGGGACACCGTGTGGGTGAGAAGCGTGAGTTTGGTGAAGAAATAATTTTGGGACTGCGGGAGAAGGGGTCTGCACGTGCGTGGCCATGAGATATAGCGTTTAAAATAGGCATGATAAGCCCTAACCCTCTCTCTTAATGATTTATTTCTTTTAGCATTTAGATAAATCAATATCTGCAATTTTGTTCGAATGCTGTAGATGTGGGTTTCTTTTGGAATGTGGATGTGTTTTTGTTTTACTAAATAGATAGCGTTTGGACTCTGGATATCATATAACATGTATTTACACATATTGACTCCTTCTTGAAAGAGATGCTCAAAAAGAGACGAGTTTTCCAAATGACTTTTAATCATAATTGCATGAACTGATCTCTCCCCCTTTACAATTTATCTTATTTACTGTTTGAAGTAGAAGAAATCTCTACATCGATTCTTGCCTACTGATTTTATAATGTTGGTTTATCTTTTGCCTTGATTATTCCTTTGAATGATGGTTTCTGTAGAAAATAGTATGGAGCGTGAATGAGGTTTATAATTTTTCTTGTATTGTTTATATTATGTAGAACATGGCTTGAAAAAGGGAATTTCCGATATGACTGTATTTGGATTTTACCGTGGTTTTATAATAATTTAAACTCCCACTAGGATTGGGGCTTCCATTTGGGAAGAGTCATACTAGTTTAATTGGTCTTCTAGATAGCTCCATCTGAGTCATTCGATTATCATTTACCTTGGGGATTATTGAAAATCCCTCACCAGGCCCTCTGCTATTATTATTATTACTATGAGCTTATTATTAAGATTGGAACCCTCCTGAAGCATGCGTTAATGGGTTTTCTATGACCTTTACGAATATGTTAAGCACGCAAGTCATTATCCTGTGTGGATAATTCTATGGCTTAATTTTTGAGGTACTGCTTGGATCTTTGAATCGGTTAAAGTAATATTGGATACATCGAACTCTCATGAATGTCAACATTCTTCAAGTTTGATTGATATGTGATGCCCTCATGCATATGAATTCAGGCAATGCTTGAAATATGAAATTATAAATTTATCTTATACTTTGACCTTGAAGCTTGTCGAAAGACTTTTGGTAGGAAAAACAGATGAATAAGGAAGTTAAGATAACTACCCTAAAATGGAGTCTTGCATAGCCTTAAGTAAAGGTGACAGCTACCATAAAGGGGATGTGCATACCATGCATGACAGTAAGGATATAAGTCCACCTAAAATTATTTAACTTCATTTTATCGAACAATAATTTAATACCCATAAATTGGGGTATGCAGGTGGAGGTTGAATTATATAACAGGGTATATTATGTTATCAGGTAACCAGTAAGGATAAATATGTTATTTCAATACTTGGTTAACGAGTGGAATATTTTTCCGGGCTTTTACGACGATTATTATGTTAGCAAAAAAAAAAAAATTTGATACTTGCATCTCAATTGAGAGTTGAGATAATGTTGATACTTGTATTTATAGTGGCTTGGACCGCGCTTACTTATCTTAGTTAGTCAAATGTATCTTTGACATATTAGCAAAATATGACAATATTGTTGATCGTAACTCATTCCAATGAGTTGGACCCTTATACTAATAGAAACATATAAAGACATGGAATAAGCAACCTAAAGGATACCTAAATAATATATGAACTTGTGGATTGGTGAAATCTTTGTTAACATAAGTATATTCTTAAAATTGTGAGATAAATATCCAAATTATACTTACATATCACTGATTATCTAGGAAGGTTTGATACTTGGGTAATATCGATGAATAATATAAGTTTGATGCTTGTATATATTGTGTAAACTTAATGTCGTTGGTGCTTTTATTTAATTGAAAGATAATATTGTTGGATACTTATATATGTGAAGTAGGTCGAGGGTATTAGGTGAGCGTTATTATTATTACTGTAATTCAAGTATGATTTATTGCATGGTTAAGGTTGTGTATCTAGTCACTTGGAATTGTGTCTTTATGTAAGCAGATCTTAAAGAAGTGAACATTAATGAGTAGAAAATGTATTATCATGAGATTTGCAGTTAAGTTTTAAATGTATGTTAGAAATTTATATGATAAGGAGTATTGAAAACTTTCATTTATTTAAATGCTAGATGGCATAAATTATTAGGTGAGGTTTATATCTTATCATGCTCAGTTCTAGCGAACTGACTCTAGTAAATATTTGTGTAGATGGATTATGCGAGTAGATTAAAGGAAAAGAGTGTAAAAGTTTCATCAGTTCAAATTATGAAATTCCTTGTAAAAAAATGTCCAATGTGAGGTAAAATTTTGTAATAGTGATTGCAAAGGAATTTAGAAGACCTCTTGCCTTGGGTTGTTCAAAATTGCGTGAAGATGTTATCTTGTCCTTCCAGAGGTAAACCGGTAACTTATCTTTGTGGGAAATGTTATTTAAACTTTTCACCGGCATAAGCATTGTAAAACTTGGATCTTGAGACTTTTTGAGACTCTGTATTGATGTGTTATATGTAAGTTTTAATGGGGTGGTTTTTCTTTACGAAGTTACCTAAAAGTTTTATTCAAAGAAATATGTTGTGGTTTAGATCCCTTGAAAACAACAATGCCTTAAGTAATCAAGAGTGAGACTATCCTTGCAAAGTGATTTTATATAACGTGTTATCCCTCACCGAACTAGTAAACACTACTCTTTTGGTGAATGCTTAAAACAAGCTTAAAGGAAAACAATTGTTAGTTTCTAATAAGATTTAGTAAGTAAGAGAAGATAATTTTGAAACCACTCAATTTATCTCTAAGACTATTTAAAAGTAAGTGGCTTCCTCTTGATAAGCTCTTTCGGTGAAGCCTAAGTAAGAGCGCTAATAATTACATATAAAACCTCAAGCTTCAATTAAACCTCAGTAAGAACTAATGACGTCTTAAGGGTGAATTCATTTGACCTTCTTCCTTTAAATTTATCCAGGGTGTCTTATCAAAATAAATAACCTCCAATCATTTCTTACTGTGGCTTGCCCTAGCTGTGAGAGTGTCATGTGGTTGGGCTTCTATGTTGTTCACAAAAAAAAATATTGTCCTTGATAGGTGTGGACGTTTCCGTGTTGCTTTTATGGCCATCCTTGTATCGAGTTGTTCACAGAGTTAGTTTTATCCTTGGTGATGACATGTTGCGCCATGTTATGTGTCAAGCAAGTCAAGAAAAAAGTTATCCTGTTTTCTTTGTGTTGTTCGTGTGTGGATTTTGGGTCGTTACATCCTGGCTCTTTCGGGCGAGAAAATAAAATATGAAATGAACACCTCAAAATTTAAAAGGTTGTTCATGTCTCTTCTCCTCAATGACCTTTCCCATTCTCTAGTGCACAAGAGGACATGAGAAAGTCTATAAATATAGTTTTTTAGAAGAGAAGAAGATCATCGAAGCATGAAAGAAAGTGAGAAAGAAGTTCCTAGTGCTGGAATTTTGTTTTGTAGAAGAAAGGAGCGTTGAGACAATGAAAGAAAGTAATTGGGAGGAAGTGTGAAATATTATCTACTTCTCTTTCATACTTATCGTAATTTTTGTACTTATTGTTTTGCATTGGCCAATAAAAGTGGGAAGAAAGAGCAATTGCCATTCCGGACTAGGTTTTCCTCCACTGGAGGTTTCCAGGATAAAACTTGTTGGTGTTTGTGAGTTTATATTCTTTCCTTTCATGTAATTGTTGATTCTAAGCACAAGAAAAATTCATTCACTAGATATCTCTATCATTTTCTAATAGAAATTATAACACCAACGTTAAATTTATGATTCTTTGGATAATTCCAAATTGGAGGATTTTACAGATAATTTTGGTATCGAGCAAATAAGTATCCAAGACTTTGGTATTCATTCTTGGATTTGTCTATGATTATGAGATCTAAAGGTGAAGAGGATTTACCTTGCGATCCCGAAATTTCTGCAATGAAGTGGAAGTAAAGAATTCAGGGACAAATAGAGGAAGAGAACTTGGTCCGTAGAATCGAGATGCTAGAGGCCATGATGGATAGGATGTTTAGAAGGCAAGAAGAGCTTGCGATTTGTAGATTACAACACGTCAAGCAATAATCCATGGACTCCTTGGTTTGAGGCTTAACTAACAATTTTGGCATACAAAGTAGCCACCATGTGTAAAATTATGGGGAAGATCATGATGAAGAGACTTCAAACACAAGATAAAAGGTAAAATCTGATCATACTCCTTTTAACATTGAGATGAAAGCAGAGATTAAAAGTTTTCAAGGAAAACTACATGAAAAGTTTCTTGATAAATGGTTAAAATAGTTAGAATTTTACTTTAGCGTCCATAATGTCAATTAGGCATATCGGATCACCTTTGCATGTCTCAAAATGGAGGGACACACTCTGGTTTGGTGGGAAACCCATCTAACCACTTGTGAAAATAAGAAGCATCCTATTGTGAAATCTTGGCAAGAATTTAAAGAATTACTTAGAGCTAACTTCTATCCTAGTGGCCACAAGACTGGCCAAATGATTAAATGGCAGTATTTTAGACAAGGTAGTGGTCAAAGTGTGTAGGACTATACTACAAAATTTTGGAGGTAGGCCATGTTGCTAAACATGGACTTGGAGGATGAGGATATTCTAACTAAGTACTTGGGAGGACTTCACACTCACCTTTGAAGAAAATTCATCTTCACAAATCCTAAATATATCAACAAATCATGTGTGTAGGCATACTACATAGATGGTGAAAATAAGGAAGGAGAAGCAGAGCTAAGGGAAAAGTAGTCGACAAATCAGCAGAAAAAAGAGTATGGGCAAACAAGTAACAAGGGTAAGTGGAAAGGGAAATTTAAACAATCTGCCCACTACTTTAAATACTTGTAAATATCCCAATAATTTTTGCAAGAAATGTGATATCAATGTTCACACTGACGCTACATGTTGGAAGTTGCATCTGGAGTTACATCCGAAGAACCGAACCAAGTATTGAAAGAAGTCCATGACAACTCTAAAAACATAAGGGGAGCTGGAATTTGAATATGAATCCGATGTAGATGAAAGGATGTGATGCACACCCACCAATATGAACAGCCATGAAGAGGAGATGATTAGACTATTCCAGATCAAAATCCAGATCAAGAGAACTAAGGTAAATGCTTTGTTTGATACCGGTTCTCAGTATAACTTGATTTATGAAGTAGCTGTAAAGAAGCTTGGTCTTGAGACTTACGACCTTACATACACTTATCCTCTTGGTTGGGTGAAGAAGGGTGTTGAAATTTAGATAATAATAAGATGTAAGGTCAATTTTGGGATAAATTCCTAGTATATTGATGTTTTGGAAGCTAACATTATTCCACTTGATGCTTTTGGTGTTGTATTTGGGTGTCTTTACTTATATATAAGGGATGCTATATTTATGAGAAGGGAAAACCGTTACGAGATGGGTGAAGGATGGGATTAGCTACAACATCCTGGGCACACCAACGTAAGAAACATGTTACTATGGTGAGTGTTAACCGTAATGCCCCCAACCTACCTTGTCTCGGTCAGCATTATCTCCTGACTGCGTGGAGGATGGAGACACTAAAATCTTGATGTGTTGGAGTCTTCTGGCTGGTGGATGTACCTCATTTATTTTGTCTGATTTGCAAATCTTCCTTGCTTCTTGTTTGACTGCCTGCTGATCCTCTCGGACCGCGTGAGATCTTCCTTGGTTAGTCTGCGTGCGGAGGCATGTGAGAGACGTTCCCTGCCTATGTTGGTTGCGTGGATTATTTGCTTGCTTGGTTTTTGTTTGTCTGCTTGGTGCTTGTAGACCGCATAAGAATATAGAACTTTGAGTTTTTAGCAATTTACCGCATCTCCTGTTTGAGCTGGTTCCTAAAAACGCTGCTCCTTATGTTCTTCTGTTAAACATCTATGTAGAAGTGGGCATGCGGGTTACCATTCAAAAAGGAGATTGATGAAAGACAGGAATAAGAAAAAAATCGCTGGAAGTAGTTGTATTGAAGTCTATTAAATTGCTCATGCATTCCGTAGGGGACATATCACACCCACGACAGAGGAGATCTATGCATGGTTAGAAAAATTGTCTAGGGAGATAAAGGCAGCAGGGGCATTTTCCAGATTTAAGACATGTACTGAATGTTGTGGAGGAGGATAAAGACTTATTCCTTTGCCACCTTAGTGAAAAGTCGACAATTTGTTTTGGATTGTTAAACTTTATTAGAGTCATCAAGAGCCTTCTAGCAGATGTTGACTGCCACACTGCAACCAAGTTTATCTCCAAGATTATATTGCTAGAGAAATTGTTGTGGGTAATGCAATCCAGGATCTCTCATCTTAAACAATGACAATGTTCTTATGGAGATTATTGGTGCTGCTAAGTGAAGCAAGCTGTAAGCAATGGGCTGCACATTTGCACTATAACAAGGTGCATCATATGAAACTTGCAGCGATAAGAAGGAATCAGACTTTATTTTCACTTTCGAAAAAGTATTCTTTTCTGAGTGTTAAGAGGACTGGACTATGCTGTTTACTTCATCAAATCTGATGTATGGTATGCATCTCTGGGATGAAAAGCAAGAAGAAGAGTAGGTGGAGATTGGGAAAAGCAGGAGAGTACTGCTTGAAGGAAATGGAAAGCTACTTGGGCAGAGCAGGAAATGTGAGAAAGAGCCTGCAGTAAATCCAATGCTAGGAGACTACGAGGAGAGCATCTCTTGATATTTCTTTTCTCCAACTTTGTCATTCTGTATGGTCTTTTTCTCTGGATTAATTGGGTTGTCTTGTGCCTATGTCAGGTTTTTCATTTAGGACTGAACTAGGAATTGCACCCTTAGCAAAAAGTATAACAAAAATAAAATTAGCAAATAAACATAGAGGTCCCTTCCGGTATACTTTGGAACTCACGTGCATTTGCTAGTATAGGTATTGTGGGCTTTCAATGTTCTGATCAGGTTCACCTATTCCCTGTTTATTTTTTTATTCCTCGAGGGAGGGGAGCCTGTGCTTCCATGGATGTCAATGGGCTTTTACAACTCTGGTTTGTAGGAGATGATGGAGAAAATGTCTTGGGAGATGAAGGTAGCAGGATATTTTTCAGATCCAGAACATGTACTAAGTTTGTATCTTCAAAATCAATTTTGTGACAGTGAGGGTGTTACCAGCAGACCTGATGAAATTTATTTAAAAAGATTCTCTATTGAGATCTTACTTGTTGTACGATGTAACTCATGGAAGAGAAACTCATAGAGGCCGATCTGTTTCATATCAGAATATTCATGAAAGCACAATTTACTTTGCAATTATTGAACCTGCTGGAAAACGTGACAGCTGTGTAGCTTCGACTTTTGTTGGGGATTGAAGAGCATAGACAAGGCATTTTAGCTGTTTTATTGAAAGCCTGAAGAATGTGACCGGCATACCTTTGCTGTTTGGAATTGTGAACCTGCAAGGCAGAGTATCTTGCCGTTTGTTCTTATATTCAGAAGATATTACGCAGGAGACCTTTTCTAATCAAGAATCTTGAAAATGTTATGCGAAAGTATTTACAGTCCCTTGAGCTTTTTGAGGAAAATGAAAGAAAGAAGCCATTATTTTCACCGCACTCATCGCCTCTCGAAACCGTCTGGGCTTCCCACCAAACAGCTTTTCAACCTCTCGCTAAAGACAATCTTGTGGCCAAGGGCATCGTGCTTTTATTCATCACAGAATTTTCAAGGAGTACTTGGTTGATAACAGCCTTGATGATCTCATAGGACTGCTGAAGCGAGGGAAGATGGAAGACAATCTCCTCGAGTTGTTTCCAGTGTAGAAGCGTACTACGAGGCGGTGTGAGGTGGATTTGTGAAAGGACTCAACTGTTAAATTTTCTGCCCCATCTGTCTATCCAGTTATCACATTTGGCCCTTTGACATCACCAACAGCAGTACTCACATCCTTGTCTCATGCTATTGTTTTTATGCTGGCCCGTGTGGAGTCTGTACGACCTGTTGAAGCTGGAGAAACAGGCAAGATATTTCTACACTTTTCTATTGTTATTTTATTTAAAATTATTGTGAAATCGAACCACTTTTCCTGGCATTGATTTGTCAGTTGGATGTCATGATGGGAGTTTTCCCTTTCTGCTTGTTTCTTCTTGTTTTAGCTTTATCATTGACAGTATGTGGGTCGAAAGAATGTGTGTTTACTCTCCCCTGAATTTTATGTTTGTCTTACTCGAATGATAGACCTTCGTCTGTTTGTTATGTATTAATTCTTCTCTGCGATTGAGTTGCAAGTTATTATGTTGATCCACTAGTATTTTTGATATTATGGAAGAAAGTTACGATAACTATGAAGCTCCTCCCTAGCACCCAGGTTGTCTTTTGATGTTTTTTGTTAGCCCTTCGCAAGTCCCTTTGATAACCTTTTGGAATCGAGAAAGGAAGGTCGTAGGTTTAGTGTGATCCATGCTTGGGCTAGCCAGCTTAGAGTTTTGGTATTAAAACTTATAGAATGAAAAGGTTTGTGTGCAATGTGTTTTTCGTCTCGCAGGTGTAGACTCTTATACTATCTTTCATCTTGTTTCTAGGCTTTTAAGGCCATCCTCAAGAAGTACCTTGACCATCCCTATCAACTTGAACCATAACTAGCTTTTCGGATCAACTAAGCTGGAGGTTTCATTGTGCGAATCCAGTACCTCGTTGACACTAGAATAGTTTGGTCTAATCCCCCTCTTAGAACGATTGATGATGGCGCTCTTTTTTTTTTTTTTCCTAACTTGCATTATTTTCTCCCTTGTATTGTTAACGCTATTAATTGATATTGGTCGGTTTTTATGCACGTAATTACCGTAATAGTTTGTGATGGAAATTTCCTTAAATGTGATTAATCTTCGGGAAAAACTCAGCTTTCATTTGATAGTCTTATGGATTCATAGCGGAAGGTTTTGTTTTGATAATGTCACTTAGAAGTTATGTTTGTATCTTTGTGTGACGGTTGACTGTGTTACCAAGGGTTGCCTTAAAATATGGTTGTTTTGGGAAATGGATAATTTATTTTAAATTAACCAAACATTAGTATTGTTGTAGAAGTTTGTAAATCTCTAGTGTTATAAAAATTTGTTGATGACATTATTGTATACTCTTGTTGGACGGAACTCCCTTCTTCTCTCGCATGTTTGCTACTAGCCTGTAAGACTTTGACCCTTCTTGGATGATTGGAAAAATCCTTGTAGTTAATGGTCAAAACTAGTATACTTTGCCTTCACTTCGAAACTTATGTTGTGTGTATACTCTAATTGATTTCCGGTTTGAAACTCAATTATACATGGCTTTTTGTGTTAATTTCTGAAACCCGTGTTTCCCCCTTCTTGGGCCGATCAACTCTTGTTCTTTTGGAAAAATATTATTTTAGCCTATGCGTTTGGTACCTTTGATAAATTTCTAGATGACTGGTATATGTATCAAATCTCAATCTTGTAATTATTGTTTAATTACTTACTTGATGGGGATTTTGTTTTTGCTAGATTGTTTGTTTTCTCCTTATAGGGCCAAGGGCCATTCTCTTACGATTGCTATACTTTCATTGTTATTACTCCTAACTGAAGTACAAGGTCTTCTCCTTCTTTGATTGGCATGATGAAGACTTTATTTTAGCTTGATGTGTTAATAGTGTTTAGAGGTTTGAACCAATTCTTGTAATAAAGTGCTTCCTTTTCGTGACATTGTTAGATAATAGTTATGGTGGTTTTGTGTAGCCTTATCTTGCTCTGGTTCTCGTGAACCGACTCTTGTAAAAAAATTTCTACGAGATGGATCTTGCGTGTAGATGAGGGATAGATTTGT
The DNA here is from genome assembly GCA_018340775.1 of Taxus wallichiana var. yunnanensis. NCBI lineage: Eukaryota > Viridiplantae > Streptophyta > Pinopsida > Cupressales > Taxaceae > Taxus > Taxus wallichiana. The sequence goes on from CM031241.1 coordinate 298,082,621, forward strand.
ATACTTTTGTCATCAACCTTAGTTGAGAATATCCTTTACGCTCGAAACCTTTTTATGTTGTTCAACTGTTGTTAACGTCCAGTGGAAATTTTAAAAGAGGATTAATGTCTTAGTATAAAGTATTGTGGACTTTGTCATCTGAACTTTGGAAACCTTGTATTGTTTGACCATCATTGAAATTATAAGAAAATTTGGTTATTGTTGTTGAGTGACCTTGTTGGAGTATCAGTATTTTAAGAATTGATGTAATATTGTTTGGTTCTTGTAAATGAGTGTTGCTACAACCTTGCCTTGAGAATAAATTTTGAGTTAAACCTTGATATGACTTAGTAATAAAGTGTCATAAGTAAACTAACATGGGATTGTTTAATACTTCTGGAAGTTAAATTAAAAGTTGCATTCAAATAAAGTAACGTAGGGGTCACCAACTTGAGAGCAAGAAATTCTCTAAGTAAACAAGGGAAAGACTATCATTGCAAGTAAACTTTATAACATGATAACCCTAGCTCCTCTAGTGAACATTATTCCTTTTATGGTAAAATTTGTAAAATGACCCTAAGGTGAAATGAACTGTTAATTGTTTGAAGATGATAAGATTTAATAAGCCAGAGAAAACAAATTGGAGACCTCACCATCTTTCTCACCGCCATTTGGAAAGTAAATTTTTACTCCTCGTTAACACTTTTAGCGAAGCCTAAGTAAAGTTGTTGATAATTATGGTTAAGATCCCTAGCTTAAATTAAATACTGGCAATAACTAATGAGGTCCTAAAGATGTTCCATCTTGACCTTCTCCCTCTAACCCTTTTCCAAGGCACCTTGTATCTCTTCTCTTAAGTGTGTTGAACTTAAAACCATGTTGTCTTGTGGACAAGAACGAATCTTAGTAGCGTTAGTGGTGAGAAGATGGCCTTGTGGAATTTAAATACTCATTTTTCTTGATAAACGAATTAAGAAAATAAATGTCATAATAGAGAAGATTTAAAGATAATTACTCAGTGTCAAAGGAATAAACTTAGCTTGGTAAGATGAATTGTATGAATCATACCTTGAGCATCCTTGAAAAATGTAAGCTAAGAATTGCAAGATGTCATTTTAAAATAAATAACCCTCAAGAATATCTCATTGTGGTTGGCCCTAACTGTAAGTGTGTTCTGTAATTGGACTTCTATGTTGTCTTGTCAAAAAGAAAAGTAAATTGTCCTTGAAAGGTGTGAACGTTTCCGTGCTGCCTTTATGGCCATCCTTGTATCAAGTTGTTCACAGTGTTAGTTGTATCCGTGGTGATGACATGTTGTGTCATGTTATGTGTCAAGCAAGTCAAAAAAATTTATCCTGTCTTTTATTGTGTTGTTTGTGTGTGGAATTTTCGAGTCGTTACACTTGGTATCAGAGCGTAGGTTCATGCTCTCGAACCTATGGGCCGGATTTGTGTTATATGATGATGTTACATGGTGGTGGTGGTGTTACATGATGAAACTACATGATGATGATGATGATGTTGCATGATGGTGGTAGATATTGGAAGAGTAATGTGGTATAAGCGTGATGTGATTATTGTCGTAATTGTGATATTGTGAACGCACATGATGTGTATGTCACTTTGTGCATGTTTTTGATCATGTTGATATGTTTGGGATGGGAGTATTCTCTCACCTTCTTGTGGATTCTATGAAGAATTCACGTGTGAATTATTGTTTTTGATGTGTTAAAAGAATTGTAATGTGGATGACATAGTGTTGGAGCATTGTGACTTATGGTGATATGTAGGATTGTTGTTATCTCAAGCCCAAAACAAAACTCGATAATCGGGACCTCTGAAATTCCAAAATTGGGACCTTCAAAATATGAAATTACATGTCATATTGATTGACCTCTGAAACCAAAATTTACCCCTAAAATCTGAACCTTTTAGAATTCGAGACTTTTGGGTTTTCTAGCATTTGGTTTCTTATTTCCGTTTATTTGGTGGAGACTCCTAACCTTTGAAGTTGAAAACCTTGAACCTTCGAAGTCTTAAATTTAGACTTCGGACCCTACTTCTCCCAAAATTTCCAACGCATATGACCCCAAAATGGGATTCTACCTCTAAAATGCTAAGCTTTTTCTGACTTCAATCTTTCCACGTTTTAAACATTTTTCCCATCCCATTTTGGGCTTCTCACTATTCAACCATGAAACAAACCGCAAAATATGCGATGACCTCTCAAATACCAATTACCAAGTCGAATCTTTGGGCCTAGGCCTCCATTTTTCTTGATCTCTAATCTCTTTCAACGTTTGTTTGGCCATTCCTTTTCCAAGCTTGCATTTCCATTTGAGCCCACCTGCAACCTGATTTTCATTATCGAAATGTAAGCTCCCATGACTCAATCAACCTCTTCATTTCCTCTACATGCAAGGTAATGTTTATCTATATTTTCATGAGGGAAAAAATTTGATAACACACCATAAGGCCAATATCTACCCAAATCATAAAATTTACAAATATGCACCAATTTACAACATAATAATATCAAAATGGAAAAATAAGAACAAGAATGCAAGGAATAGACCCTACATTGCCATAATAGCTTCAACAATATTCATGAAATAAATTCCATCACCTCCAAATCTATGTAAATCCCCAAATGAACTCTCCCAAATCTCCCAAGAAATAATTCTAAGCCAATTCCCAAAACATGCAAGTGTGTAATAAAACCAAGTAATCCCCAAAACTTCAAAGTGACTTCAATAAATATAAAACATTGAAGAGGATGGTGAGGTGGCTCCATGTAGGTTTCAAATTACTCTTCCTCCAATCCACCTCACTATGTCAATAAAAGTATCAAGACTTATAAATAAGTGAGGTGAGGGTATGAAAATTTCCACTTACACATAAAAACATCCACTCCATACTTCCAAAGGACACAATAAAAAATCTAAGTAAAAAGGTGACATTAATTGTCCCTTTTTCATTCAAAAACACATCATGAGGGCTAATTTGTTCCCCTTACATGATAGGTATTGTTGGTAGGAAGTTTTAAGAGGTACGTGAAAATTTTAACTTACCCCACAAGCCTCCAAAATGGACTCTAATCCCAAATTCGAGTTTGGGTGATAGGGACAAGTACACTTAAAAAATAAATTCAAATCTAATTAAAATCAAGAAATCAATAAGGACTATCTAACCCATTTAATGCCCATATATTCACATCTCTATTTAACTTTAATCACATGATTAATTAACTAAACCAAGCACATTACTTAAGCAATAACAATGTGTTAATTACATCACAATAAATAAAAATCACATACACAAATAAATAAATAAATGAAATCAAACAATAATTCAAACCCCTTTTTCACATATGACGTGACCCCCATGGGGAACCTCCCAACAAGCACAACAATACACATGACACAAAGATTCTAAGGTGACCATGTTGCAACATCCAATATTCCTTCATTGTTAGTCTCCTAGCCCCTTCTTATTATCATGATATAATTTCGCAACCAATCAAACAATACACCTTCAGCCTCAAGGCTGCATCAAATACATCAATAAATAAAACACACATACATATCATCTAACAACATCATACACGTAGGTATATCATCATCATAAAAATTTGTAATTTCTATAAGTTATTTGTAATCATTGAACATCTTAATTATTATAAGTCATAACATCAATAAGATCATAAGGTTAGTCAAAACATCTATATGTAATCATCATCATCATGAATCCAAAACATTAGTATACAATTAAATAACATTATATACTCAATTATCAATGTCTACTATTAGCCTATAACATCTATAATATGAGTCATAACATATTGAATATCACAAGTGTATGGATTTTCTATCCACATGGTAATAAAAATTTAATAATAATGTCCATGTCACTAATCAAAAATAATCAAAATCACATTAAAATAAGTTTCAAAGAGGAGTAGCCATTACATCCCCTCCCCCTTAGACTTGACTTTCTCATGAAAGTCACTAGGATAGATAGGGATATGACCCCACAAGGTATCGTGTCGTATCATGTGGTTATGAGTCATAGCAAACATGTCCCACAAATTCAAATTTGGTCAAGTACTAAGTGCTTATCTTAATTAGAGTAATTTAATTAAAGAAAGTAAAAATCATCCAAGGAGTTATTTACTAACATAATTGTCTATAACCTCTACATGGTTACATGTCAGTGGAGGTCCAACATTTAGGTTTCTTTATGGAAACTAATTTATTAGTATTTTTTTCTTAACAAACATGTCTCAAAAAATATATCATGGTTTAATATCAAGGGTGTTTCAAATAGGAGAATATTATTTCAAGGGAATAGTGGGTTCAAGACAATTTCATTTGTCTCATCATCTAACTTTCCTATAAGGGTCCATATAGTGCCCACTTCCCTTCTACACTTTTTACTATTGATTTCGATCTTTATCAACTATACTTATGGATATTATTGTAGATTTTGATTTAGCATGATGTTAGATGTTAGAAATATTGGGTTGTTGTTGATTTCAATTCATATATAATGTGTGTGGATTATTAGAGACATTTTATATTGATGTTGATATGTTGTTGACATAGCTATATATATATTTATGACATGTGATTTCTTTTCATTTTTATTAGACCTTAACAACTGAAATAACCTTACGATCCTATTGATATTTATGAAATGTGGAATAGAGATGTTCTTAGAAATTATAAATGATATTGTTACTTTCCTAGGCATTGTTTTGATTCATATATGGATGTCTATGGATTTATATTGTATATTTTTTGGATGTTTTGATCTATCCACGATGCCGAAGGAGGTATTATGTGTTTTGCAGGTAAACCTATCGAACAAACAATGAGGGGATTGGAGACCAACCACATTGGGATGCTAGATGAATTCAACAATGGTCACTTATGACAACATGTATTTTTTGTGTGCGTGTGTGTGTTTAAATTGTTGTTAGGGGTTCCCATGGGGAGGATCACCTCAAATTGTGACCTAGGGGTTATGTGTTATTCTTTCATTTAGTTTCCTTTATTTAATTTTAGTATGTGATCTTTAGTGATGTAATCTACTTTTATTAATTACATGATTTGTGTCTAGATTACTAAATTAATATTTTACTAATTTAATTATGAATGGATTAAAATAATTCATTTATTAAATTATATGTCTCTTAAATTTTGTGTTGTAAGTTGAGTGCTTGTGATCTTGAGTGTTGTACACTCTACCCCTTCATGGAAATTCAAATTTGGCCTTAAGGGCCAATTTTGGAGGCTTGTGGGACAAGTCAAACTTGTCCCACACCTCTTAAATTTATATAACAACCCTACCTATGCGTTAGGGGGTCAAAAATAGACCCCATTATGTGTTTTGGGAAGACAAATATGTAAAATATTATTACACTTTCCTTCTTGTAATTAAATTTTGTCCTTAGGGGGTGTGGGTTTAGATTGTATGTGTAAGCAAATTTTCATTCCTCTAACCCACCGATTTATGGTGCATTGGGGTTGAGGTTTGACTTGTGAGGTGGAGTTGAGGATGAGTGATGTGGCATCCTACATGGATCCACGTCACCCCTCTCTCCCTTTTCTATTCATTCAAGTTCTTTTACTTTCTTGGGGGTTACTTAATTTCTTTGAGCTCTTCTATTTTTGGAGTTAGAAGATTTTAGATTTTTTGTGGATTTGTTGGATCTTCTTGGTGATTGTTTAGGCTTGAATAATCTTGGAGTGTGGCTCTTGGATCAAGCTCTACCATGGAAAGGTAGGAGCTAAAATCTTGTTAAATGCTTTATTTTATTTTGTATGCATATGTGTGTGTTTTTGAGTGTTTTTGTATGTTTTTGGGTTCTTGGGTAGATTTCCTAAGTGTGGTGTAGGAGGGAATATGAGGATATTCATGTTGGGAGGCATAAGATTTTATTTCATGTTTTGGAGGGATTTGGGTATGGTTCCCCACCTTGGACAATAAATTGCTTGCATTTCTTACTTAGTTATTTTCTTGAGAGAGCCATAAGAGATTGTAGGGAGGTATAAGAAAATGTGGGACACATAAGAGGTTATTGAGGGAGGAATAAGAGTGTGTAGGGGTTTTGAGATGTTTATTGGAGGGTTTAAGGTGGGCACTCATTTCCCATTGGGAGGCATAAGTGACCTCCCATAGATCTTTCTTCTTTGGCTTTTGCATTTTTGAAGTCTTGTGTATTTTGATTTTTTCCTTATTGTGATTGTATTTGTATTGTTTGTATTTTGGTATGGTTGTAAAATCTTGTTTTGTGATGCGGAAGCTTTTTTTTTTCCATATGAGTTGGATCCATTTTTCATTCCTATGTGGTTGGGGCTAGGGGGCAATGAGGAGGATGGCTTCTCCTCCTCATTGAAATTCTTGGTTGGGTGGAGAATGTTGTCTCTCCCCTCTTTTTTTGTTGTGATCAAATGAATCATGGTGGAGCTCTCTTGTTGGTGATGTGAAACATGGAGCATTGTTTATGTCCTCAAGAAATCCTTCCTTGTGTTAAAACCTCCTTGTTATTCCCACTCAAGGTGGAAAATTTGTAATATTGTATTTTTTCTAAAGGAAATGTTGTATTGTAAGTTGTGATATTATTTGGAGAAGTTCATTGAAGAGTTCAATAGTTTACCTTCTCTTCAAATTGTAGTATGGAAAGAAAAGAATGAAAATGGAAAGCTTGTGTAAAAGTTTAGTTGAAATTTTTATTGTGAGAAAGAAAGTTTATCTTCATTATGAAGTTATATTATTGTAAATGAGAAAGAAGGAATATAAAAGTTGTAAGATGTTAATAATGTATGCATAGTAAACTTGAATGTAGAACAAAGTTGTTATAGTTATTTTGAATATATAAGTTGTAGTGAAAATGGAAAGAGGCAAAAAAATTGAGGTATATTGTTATGTTGGAATGTTGCATTTTGTAGTAAGAAAATAACAATATTAGAAGTAGATTTAGATCCTTTTTACTCTTGGAATTGAAAGAAAATTTGTTGAACAAAATGAAAATGATCTTGTAGTTGTTGTTATTTTTGAAATAGAAAATGCTTTAGAATGAGTAAATTTAACTATAGAATGAATAAATGGAACTAAATCTTACAACTGGAAACTTTAGGCATATAAAATTAAGTTCAAAATGAATTTTAAAGCAACCTAGTGACTTTTGTTTTTTTGGAAAATCTCAGTTTTTAAGGTTCTGTTTCTAAGAAATAGGACCGCATGCATGCAAAGTGGTGGTCTCATAACCACTACTCAACCAAGGTGGCCATCTCGGAACCGCCACTCTAGCAAGGTGGTGGTTCATGAATTGTCACCCACATGGGGTGGAGGTCCCAGGACCGTCAACACGCTCCGGGAGGTGGTTATGTCACTTACGGAGGAAAATCTTAGATCCACACATGTGTAATTTTTAACTTTGTAATAACTAAATTTTATGCTTACCAAAATTTAGAGGAAACCTCCATCAAACAAATAATGGCTAAATGTTATGGTTTTATGCAATAAAATATTCAAATGGTGGACTCAAAGTACTCAAACTCATATATATTAATAGAGATAGGGTTTGCCCTAAAATAGAGAACTCCAAATACAAATAGTTTTGTAATACAAATAAGATTTGAAAAGGAAACCCCATCCAATCCTTGAATGAAAGCGATCATAATGATAAAACTACAATCTAAACTAATCTAAGCTTGATTTCCTTGTAGATTTCTCCATAGTTTTTCCTTTCTTGTTCTCATGGCTTCCTTCTCTCCAACCTGCAAATTAAACAAACGAAAAGTGACCAAATGAAGAGACTTGGGTAAAGAAAGAGATTAAATAAAAATTATTATGGATATTTAGGGTTAGTTTGGAACCCTAGGATCTAGTTGCCATAATAAAATTGATCCAAGGGTTGAGGAACAACCCTACTTTTGTTTGGTAGGAATATATTGTATAGATGTTTAATAAAATAATTGAAAGTATGGGTATATGGGTGAATGGGGCCATTTTACACCTTGGTGTGCAAAGCCACTAATCTAGTTCATAATATGTTCTAGAAAAGTAATGAAATGGATTTTTTTAATTTTGATAAAATAATTATAGTAAATAAGTATAAGGTAAATTATTAGGGTATGAATATTAGTTAAGGAGGAGTAAAAACAATAAACCTAGTAAATTAAGTTATGGCACCTCCTAGTTGAATGTTAATTAATTAGCCTCGAGATAAATTAAGAACATTTACATAGTTAAATGAGACCTATTCCATCTCTCTTAAAGTAAATATTATTGGTGAAAATAAAATTAATGCACACTATAGGTTAACACTTTACGACAGAAAATCAACATGTGACCTTCTTTGCACTGACCTCCCGAGGTCATGCTAAGATAACCAGTGGTGGAAATGAAATGAGAGTGAAATTGATGGTTATGACCAAGTTAATATAGAAACATTATTTCTCCGACACGTAATAATGGAATCTATGAATGTAAGGTAAAGAATTATCTCCTAATCAAGGGGTGTGATGGTAGGGTCGATATGATAGCTACTCGGAGACTCCAATAGATGTCTAGTTCAATAGAGATACCATTAAATGGTTGTGGAATACATGGAAAGTAACCTACAGGTGCCTCATATGGGTTTCCAAAAAGGTCATGGAAATTGAGATGAGATGTAGTGGAGCCGTAGTAACTAAGGGCGATTCTCTAGTGTTTTGAAGAAAGTCTTAGCTTAATCACTACTATACTCAACAATAAAAGCTATGTGATAATATCAGGTGGAAGCGGTGAGGATATGAATACATGTGCATAAGCTAGTGTCAATATCTAAATAACTAGCAGGCCCCTTGTGTTGCGGGACCTATGGGTCATAACCAAAGACTCGTTGAGGCTGAGGCCCTTGTATGGTTATGCATGCAATCAAATCCAATTTCAAGTAGTGAAAAATTCATAGGCCCGATTAGCAACTATGTTCAAGGTCTCTAAATATCCTATTTTCTCTGCTTATGTGGCAAGTGTGCGTAAGATTGTTAAGCACAGACTTGTGTTAATGTCAGTTATCAACTCTTGACCATTGGGATGTGGGACCAAAGGATCACAAATGTAGGTATTTTTCTATTACAGGCCGTTTATGGTCATGCAAAATGAATTAGTTTGTTTTCAGTGAATAAACTATCTATCAAAGGAAATCTAAACTCTATTTTTGTTGTTTTCTCAATATATCGGAACAAAGACATAAGAAAACCTAATCTATGGAAATAAATATTTTTATGATATTCTAAACTTTCCGAAAATGCATCTAATCTAATAAACAATTTTAAAATAAATAACTGGATGGATGTAGCTATCAATCTATTCAGATGTGTGAATCTAAATCTAAGATCTACTCTAATTCAAATAAAATATCTCCAACCCTACCTCGAAGTGAAGAACAAATCATGACTCTAACAGAGTTATTGTTCACCGACAACTTCCTTGTAATATTGAATGGAAAACTTCCTATTGATTTGATCTACTTGCAAATATCTAATTAAATTAAATGAATTGTTTCTCTACTCTATTTGATATGCAATTAAAAATTTGACAAAACAAAGAAAACAAATACACAACTCCAACCTAGAAGAGCAAGAGCTTTGAAAAATCCAGTAATATGAGTATCTGTCCCCTCAGTTCTTTCCTTTCTTTCTTTGAGTGTTCATGTGAGTCCAAGGATTTGGGAATGCAAAGAACATCAAAAGAGGATGGTGCTTGAGCGATGGAGTCTTGGAGGAAATCTTGACGTGATGCTTGGTAGAAGAAAGATAGCACAAGAGATCTAAACTTGGCTATGCAATTCCTAGCAAGATTATGGCAGCACAACAATGCAAGATACACAAAATTCTCATGCCTTTTACTTGAATACAAGCATGGAATATATAGGAATGGAGGATGGAAGGTTACTTCATGTAAAATAAATTGAAGAGGTAGTTCCACTCATTAAATCGATTTAAAAATGTAAGGAATAAGGATAACCAAGAAAACAAAGCTATTTTTAGCAAATTCGGCTCACATATTCTTTCAAAAATAAACTTAAGTGAATCATCACATGCAATTTTTCGCATGAAGATTTTGGAAAAATTGATCGGGACCACCACCTTGCATAGGGTGGTGGTTTCAGACCACTACCCCGAGCACAAAGAAACGGTCCTAGCACTCAAGGCCAAAACAAGCACATAAATAAGGGGAAGATGGAAAATGCAAGGAAAAGATAAGGCTATCTAGCCTACAAATATATTCTATGAATGGTATTTTTGAGCTTGAACACCTTCTTGAATGGATTTTGAATCATCACTAGGGACCTTTATAACCCTTTTCCCACCAATGTAGCATATGTAATTTTGGGTGTGTACATATTGCCCCCTCGAGAAGCATCTTAGCCATAAAAGATGCGTAAAATGAAGAGTCTGAATATGTTGTTCTAGAAATGGGGAGTTATAAGCTATACCTGACACACCTATGTGTCGAAATCTTGTCATCCAAAATCCTGTTACCTGCAAAATAAAAGGAAGAATCAAGTGCAGATAAAAAAACATCAAAAAATAAAAATTAAATTAAAATGTCAAGAGGACATACCATTTGCGAGGGGATGTAGAAATATACCTGTGCCAACACTTTAGCCCTGTAAACACATAAACTCAAAATGAAGTTAGAAATATCATATATATATCAAAACAAATTCAGTTCCCAATTCATTTGTGCATTGTTTATTTAGATTGTTTGATTGATTTGGAGCTCTAGATTCACGGTGACAGTTTTTGACAAGAATACAGTCAATACGTTTGTGTCAAGATCATGATCATGCCTCCATGAGCAGGAGATTGACCAACATGCTCCCAAGTTAGTTATTTCCTTCTTTGTATTTTTGTAGCCTAAAAGTTTAAAGGCTGAAAACTTCACCTAAGGGGGGAGATTTTCAAAATTTATTTTCTTGAATAAGTCTTTAAGGGGGCGCCCATAGGCCATGCTTTAATTTTGTCGAAAATGGTCAATTTTAACATTTTTGTTCTTTTTAGGGTTAATGGCATGTTTTTAAAGTCAAGTTTAGCACCACCACCCAAAGAAGGGTGGTGGTCATAGCACTTCCACCTAAGGAAGAGCGGTGGTCCGAGAACTGCCACACTGCACTTGGCGGTGGTTCTAGAAAAAATGTCAAAACATGATCAAAACATAACGTTTTTTTGGATTTTGAGAGTTTACTATGTTTTTGATGAGCTTCTTTTGCGATTTTCTTTACTAACTTTCTCTTTTCACATTTTTGGTGGATGCAGAAGAAGGTGGAGTACATACGTTGGAGTAGAGAGAGAGTGTGTGATTGGCTCCCTAGGATTTTAGATCAGCTAACCCAGGATGAGATAGATATTTTATAGTGGGCAAGTATCCGATGATATCACAAGTGCCCCATGTTGCTCCTTCCAAATCACATTCAATGTGACTTATTTTATTACTGAGGATGTAGACTAAAACACTTTCTAGTTTCCAGTGTGTTGGAGGCAAGTGGACCATTACTTTGGAGGATGTCTACCACATTCTTGGTCTCCCAGTACTTGGTAGGAGATTGACATTGGTGACAATGGGGTCCAGAGCTGTGATGACACAACAGGCCACATACATGGGAGATGTTATTGTCTCTTCTAGCTCGAAGAAGGGAATGAAGGTTTGGTCTATTGCTATTGCTCCCATTCCTATCCTTCGGAGAGCCATCATGGGTATCATGTCCTCGAGACTAATCGGGGACAAAGGAGGAGATACAATTTTGTACTGTTGGGCCCCCATCATTGCACAGATCAAGGCTCATGGCTGTAAGTATGCCTGGGGAGTAGATATTCTGGGGACCATGTACCATGATTTATACAGAGTCGTCAGATTATAGGGATAGTCCTTAAGCCACCCCACTTTGGTCATGAGTTGGGTCTATGAGTGCTTCATCTTGTATGGCAAAGGGGTGCAGGTATTAGATCCAGAGGCTATCTAGGAAGCTAGATGGACAAGTATGTAAGTGCTCTAGTATCCACATCTATCGGTGGACTCTTTGACTACAACCAAGATGACCCCATACCCTTTCTCTCGGACATGGTAGGGATATGGGGTGAGGAGACCATGATGAAGGTAGCTTGCTCTTCCTTGAGCCAACAAGTTGACAAAGCCGGGAGATTAGAGATTCACCCCTTTGACTGGGTACCGTAACAATTTACTCTTCCATACTATGTCATGCTTCCTCTAGTGATGCATGTTTACAAGACTATTCAGGAGGCACCGAGAGGTCCTAGAGGGGATTTCAGTTAGATAGTTGTTAGTCTTGGTGTTCCTATAGTAGTTAGGCACATATTTCAAGCTCGGTGAGTAGTTGGTTTTGCTCAAGCACCCTTACTTCAAATTGGGGTGGCTCCTAGTCATAGTGGGGAGGAGGATGAGCCAATTGATTCAAAATATGACTCTAAGGAGGATGCGGAGATGATACAAAGGGTGAGTCAAGTGGAGATGAGGATGAGGGGGAAGGACCTTCGAAGGGAGATGAAAGTGACCTTGAGTGGCATGACACTCGTGGTGATCCTTAGAGCGATGCAGTGAGGAGGAGAGCACAGAGAGAGAGACTCTAGTCTCGAGAGGAGAGAATGGGAGGAGACGATGAGTACATGATGGGCTAGCACCGTCCCTTAAAATTTGGGAGGCTCCACGGCACCACCAAAGCAAAGACTCTTTGCATTAGCCATTGATCCCACATGGATGCTCGGAGACCCAAGTATGTTCAATACTCCCTTCTCTATTTTTGCTTATTGATTTTTACAGGTTTAGTTTAGCATTCTCTTCTGACTTGTGTTCGTGATTTTATCTTAGCTCACTATCTCTTCTTTTCTTCCTTTGCAACATCCACACATGAGTGGCAAGAGATCATTCATTAGGTATGTATAGATACCTTGTTGATCCCTTTGGGGAAGACCCGGACTGAGTTGACTGTTGATTCAGGGAAGCCCTTAGCCACTGGCCGACATACCGATGTGTTCTCCCCCATCTAGAAGGTCACAGAGATAGTGTCTTCCCTTCGTACCATAGTGGCTAGATATGAGACCACCAAGCACTTGATGAGGTGAAGTGATTCTCACAGTGAGGCTACAAGCAGCAGAGTGCCATCATGGGAACTCACCTAATTTATTCCATTCTCAACGTCATCACATCTGCTGCAGTAGGAGACCTAGTTGTGGTTATGTGCCATCTAAGGGATCCCATAGGGATTGATAGGTCGTTGAGCCTTTATTGCTTTGATACTATTTTTTTTGACATTATACAATTTTTTTGTATGTTTTGGGCTCGTTAATGTGAGTGTTTTTACCATGCCTAGTGCATGATGAAATTGTATACAAACTTGATCCACTATGATATATACAGACTCTATTTTTGTTTGGCATTCTATTGTATCCGAGTTGACTCTCTTTGGCTTATCTCTCATGTGTACTCTAGATATTTAGAATTTTTACTTTTCCATGATTTTCAGAATGTATGCAATGGGTGTGAATCGATAATGCATGATTTCATATTTTTTATATTTCATAATTCGATATATGATGATGCAAACAAAATGTGATTTTACACTTAGTTTTCTTTGCAATATTCGGTACTTCTTATTTTCTTGATAAAACGTGATGATATAATGATATGATGAATAGATATACTTACCTAACTCATAACCTTACATAACTAGTAAGATGCGAGGGCTCAACATCAAGAGTTAGAAACGGCACAAGCCATGAAACTTGTTGAATGAAAGTGATGAGAGAAAGAGAGAGGCTTGACAGAACCAAATTGGGACGCTACAACCTTAACCTACTCATACAACCTCGTAATTTAGACTATGAATTACTTTGTAATTTATCTAGACTTGGATCTGTAGATGGCCACTTGGTTGAAAAAATATGGTTTTAGGGTTTTGAATTCTCTTGGAATTTTAAACGTCTAATTCACTTTGTTTTGACTTAAGATTTCACAAAGAATTGATTTAATTTTTATGACTTTCGGGTTTGTCAAAGAGATCCCCTATACCTTGCCCCATGTTACTAGTAAGAAGCACATGCTTATCACCATGGATAAATCATAGGTGAGTAAGGGTGTTTCCTCCCTTTCCCAACCCTACATCACTAGTAAGAGACACAAGATCAACACCAAGGGAAAAGAAATGTGTAAAATAAAATTTTTCTCGTTGATTTGCACTTGATTTATTTATTTGGGAAAAATGCTTAGAATGTTCTAATTTACAAGGAGATGTATGTATTATATATGTGACACCATGAAGCTTCTAGAACAAAATATGAATAAAAGACATCTATCTTAAGAAAAGACCAAAAGTAGAACCAAGTATGCAAGCCTTGGTATGGTTAATGTCAAAACCTTGTCTTGTCTTGTTTGGATTAATGAGTGATACAAAAATAGTTGATGATATAATGAAGATTTGAAGAGACATGATTTGAATGTTTTGCCAATATTTCAGAAGTTTTTAGGAATCGCTATAAGAATAAGCTCCTTGATCACACTTTTTACAAAATGAATGGATAGATGAAAATGCAATGTAGATGTAATAATGTACATATGAGAATGCTGATAGATCATGCATAGTATCTCTTTAGGTGAAGGGAGTTCATGGATTCACTAAAATCCTCACCTTCTAGGGTACACAAGTGGAATGTGCCATTTTTATAATCTTCCACCACTCGATATGGACCTAACCACCTAGGTCCATGCTTTCTTCCCTCACCGGGTCTTTCTATCTATTCAAATATCGAGTCTTAATACCAAATCTCCTTCATAGATCTCATGTTTGTACACATTTTTATTGTATTTCGAGCCATGTAGTCAATGTACACACTATTTCATTGCTCAGGCGTTCAATCTAGCTTTGTCGAGGCTTTCTAATTGGGAGAGACAAGCTTCTCGATAACCCTCCTCTCCTAGGATCCCATGTAGCGAAATGTGGAGGCTGGGTATTTCGACTTCAAGTGGCAGAATTGCCTCAACACCAAATACTAAGGAAAAGGGAGTTTCTCCCATTGGTGTTCTAACTGACGTTTGGTAGGTCCACAAGGCCAAAAAAATCTTTAGATGCCAATCTCTTTTATTCTCCTTAACAGTTTTTAGAAGGATGGACTTTAAAGTCTTATTGGTAGCCTCACTTGTCCATTAGCTTTGAGGGTAGTAGAGAGAAGTCGTGTGATGAATTATTTTTAAATTTGCACACAACTCATGTACCTCATCATTTTGAAAGACATGACATTATCGAAATAATGACCTATTGCACCCCCTACCTACAATGATCTAGTTCAGATGAACTTAACGATTACTGAGCTAGGGACAATGATATAAGGGCATGGCCTCTATCCACTTAGAAAAATAATCTGTGGTTGTGATTATGAAATTATGTCCATCGGTTGACAAGGAGAGAATTTCCTTTCAGATCTAAGCCCCGATAGAAAAGGGCCATGGAGTTGCAATTGGTTGTAAAGATTGTGCCGGTATGTGATTCTCATGGGAGAAATATTGAAACTTGTGGCATCTATGCATAAACTATACCGCTCATGCTCAAGGGTGGGCTAGAAATAACCCATCCGATGTATCTTCTCGGAAGTGGCATGGCTGCCAAATTTCCCACCACATACCCACCGTGTGACTCATAAAGAATATTTTCAGACTCTTCAAAGCATCAACACGTCTCAATAGCATTCATCCAAATGCTCTACGATAAAGCACCTGCTTCCAAGATAACATACTTAGCATAAATTATATGTAACCATCTTCTTTTTGTGACGTTACCCCTTAGGGCATGTGTGGTCCATGATAAAATTGATAATGTCTGTGTACCAAGGGCACACACGAGAGATAGGGGGCCTGGTTTCAATGAAATATACGCACTCATCGGGAAAGTCCAAATCTACCAAATCACCCCATCTAATGGATTATCAGCCAACCAATCTGTAATGATTTGACCCTTAATAGATTTTTGATTTACAAACGTTAACTCAAATTCACCCATTAATGTAATGAAATGCCCAGCCTTTTTAGACAAGGATCCCTGCATGAGGAATGTCTGTAAGTGGTCTGACTTGACGATGACCCTTGTTTCTTGATTGAGCATATAATGTCTTAAATGCTTAGTTGTAAAAAATATGATGACAAGGCATTCCTTTTCTTCCTGCATGTAGCGTGTCTCATAATCGAGTAACGTCTGACTAATAAAATAAACATCATGTTGTTACTTTTCATCATCCTCTTGAGCCAACATATAGGCTAGCGAAATGTCTATAGCCCGCGAATATAAGATCAAAGGGTGATTTGACCTTGGTGGCATTAGCATGGGAGGAGATAACAAAAATCATTTAACTACCTCGAAGGCCTCATCGCATTCCTCCATCCAATCAATGCTATAATATTTCTTCAACAAATTGTTGATTAGATGAACGGCGAAAGGTTAAGTCAGGGATAAACCTTCGGATTACACTGAGTTTCCCAAGAAAAGATCTAATACTAGACTCATCTGATGGTGGAACCATTTCTAACACAACCCAGATTTTGGTGGTCAACATCAATTCCCCATGAAGATATAATGTAACCCAATAGCTTACCACGTATGAAATGAAATACATATTTTCCGTTCAATGTGACACCATATTCAATCAAGCATGAGATAATGATACGAAGCACCGGTGGGTGATCGTAGTGCTTCCTGGCCTTGGCCAGGAGGTCATCTACATAAGATTCCAAAATTTTATGAATAAGATTATGGAATATGTAGGTCATTGCTCGTTGATATGTATCATCAACGTTCTTAAGAAAAAATGGCATGACAACATAACAATAGGTTCCCCAAGGAGTTATAAATGTAGTTTTAGCTTGATCTTCTAGAGATTTTGATTTGATTATATCCTAAAAACCCATCCATAAGTGACAACAACTCAAACCCAGTTGTTGCATCAACGATAACATCAATGGATGGTAGCGAAATTTTCCTTGGGACAAGCCTTTTTAATGTCCCGTAAGTCTATGCGAATACGAATTTTTCCATTGTTTTTAGGACGAGGACAATGTTAGATACCCATTGTGAATAATCGACTGGCTTGATAAATCCTACTTGAGAAGCTTCATTACCTCTTCTTTTACCATAAGGGCCACCTTTGGCTTCATAGGTCTTGATTTCTACTTAATTGGTTTGGCATCCGGCTTGGTGATGAGATTGTGAACTGCGATGTGTGGTGCAATTCCTGTCATTTCTTGTAACTAAATGCGAAGGCTTTCTGATGTTCCTTTAGAGGACCCTAGATTTAAGATTTTTTGTTCCTCCTCCGTTCGATGTTTATATAAATCATTCCATTAATTAAGGAAGTGTTACCCTCCTCAAACTTAGGTGGGGCCGAGGTAAATCTAAATCCCTTCTCCTCTACATCATAAATCTCAAGATCCTTTCCTGAGAGGACTCAATCATTGGATTGCCAAAATAAGAGGAGGAACGTGGAATTAGGGAAAAGTCTACCTCTTGACAAGTAAGATGTAACTCTGCCGAGAATTTAAGTAACTTAAGGTTGACTCATCCCTATCAACAGGGTGTGAAGAGTCAAGCTGGTCTTCAGCTTCCACATATGTCAACATTGACATTACTGGCACTTTGCGAATCAATGATTCAGTGCGGAGTGAAACTGTGAAGTTGGTGTCCTATAAATCACTACTTGGGGTGAAGCATGAGGCGAAGTTGCTATAAAGTCAGCCAGAAGGTTTTGTTCACATAGAACTGCCTCGATTGATATAAAATCAAACTCCTTAGTTAGGCACAAAGATGATGGTTTTGTAGATTTGTAGGTGTTCAACCCTAGTCTTGTATACCTCGGTTACTGATTTGTGACTAGCTATGAATCACCCAACACCCTAATGTTGAGGATGCCCATTCTCTTAGCTACAATGAGACCTAATAGGAGAGCCTCATATTCAGCCCCATTTTTTGTGCATTCAAAATTCAGTTTGAAAGAAAAAGGTAAAACCCTTCCTTCAGGTGAAGTAAGGATTGCACTTGCCCCAGCGCTGAAGTGACACTTGGCCCCATCAAAATGGAGGGTCCAGCAATTACTTAGAAAGACATATGTTGATTCATCCTTTGTGAGTTATCCTTTTATCTTGGTTACATCTACCATACAAACCTCATCCATTGGAAGGGAACCAAGCCCCAAAGCATGTCCCATACCCATGGAATCAAAGGGGAGAAGGATAGGAAAATCCTTTTCTAATAGTTCAACAATATTTGTTGTAGTTCCTAACGAGACTATCTCTACAACAACACTTTCATCCTTGACCACTAGAATACCCTTGATCAAACCTATAACCTCTAATTCCATCATGGGAACTAGATTTTCTTCTAGTAACGTGCTTGCACAAATTTGTTTAACTAGTTGGTGGGAAGCTTGAATTCAGAGTGGACCCCGGCTTTTTCCTCAAGCTAGTCGATGTATATCAAAGGGCTTTGGATCACCTTGGGTGACAAAGAATTTCCCTAAATGTAAGAATTTGACTTCTTGGAATAGGGTGGATGGGATTGCTTTCATGCGGTGGATCTAAGGGTGACCAAGGATCATATTATAGTTGGTTTCCCGATCTATAATATAAAACTCAAAAAAGCACCATTTTGGGCCCAAGAATGACCGTAATACTATGGTTCCGATCGAGGTTACCTTGAGACTATCATAGCCCCTCAATGTGTTTTGTGTCAAGGAGCAATTAGTCTCCCCATATCCTAACTTCTAAAGAAAAGAGAAGGGGACTATATTAACTACTACCCCATCATCAATCATTACACGCTTCACATAGTTGTTATAGATCCAAACCTACAAAAACAAGTTCGGATCACCTCTACGAGCTATTTCAGAATATGTAGGCATTTAACTTATGTCAAATACAAACCCAATATCCCATTTGGGATAACCCAAAGGTAAAACGTCAAATTATATGTGGTTTATCTATGCCTCTGGTGGTAGAATAACGTTAGCCAAATGGCCAAGACCAAGAATTTCCAAGAGAATGACTCAATGAGTGGGGGAATTATTCAGTAGATCTAAAAAGGAAATGTGTGAAAAGGTCTTGGTTAGATCACTGATCAAGTCATAAGCCCCTACTAGCTTGCTTAGCATGTCATGAACACTATCTAACACAACTGGATAGATCAAGATTGGCTACGATGAATAGTCTCTGGCTCTTTTACAACATTAATTTGGGGTTTAATGTCTAACTCAACCAAACCTACAATATTCATTTGCTGACAACCATCCAAAGGAGGTGCCACCTACGGGTTTGATAAAGTTGAGGCTTCATGATCATGAGTCCCTATTACAATACCTTTATTCAAACTATTAGGATCTATTCTACCATCCTTTGGATGCATGGGGAGAGGATCATTGAAGATTCCCAATGGTGTGTTATGTGGAGACACCGGTCCCATATAGGTGTTCTGACTAGGTGCAGTTGGGTTGGCCAGAAACATGTCGACAAACAACTATCTTTGGTCTTCTGGAAACTACTGTAAAAACTTATTACAATTGTGACAAGTTCTTGTGTCATACCCACAAACCCTATGGAAACTGCAATATAGGTTAGGATTGTAAGCTTGAGGCTTTTATTATGTACCTCGTTATTTTTTTAATCCACAGTTGTTTGGTTGTTAACTATTATAATTAACACTTTGGAACCCTTTCCTTGGTTCGAAATTTGTTGCGGTATTGGTTAGGGATTGGGGTCAAAAGTTGTCTTTGTGGTTGAGGATGTTGTTGTTGTTGTTGTTGGGGATGATTAAAATCCACAACATTTACCAAGGGTGAGAAATTTTTGTTTCTCTGATTATTTCCATTGTTATTGTTATTTGTGTTGTTATTCATAGCACCTATACTGGTGGGATTAACAATGTTAGGATTTTTTGGTTGATCATTTACCCCATCGGTTGTGACTCCATGATTATTGTTAAGGATATTTGGTCCTTGATTGTTGTTTGTATTATTGGAGTAACTCAAGTGTTTTGAGCAGGGGTAACTAACTTCCCATTTGTTCCATAGGTTTTACAACCACTGTCGATGGCTGCTTGGTTGATCCGAAGAGCACCCTCTAGCACCTCTTCATAGCTCCTTAATGGGAACTTTTGGACCTCTTCCTTTATCTCCCTATTGAGGGAGTGAAGGAAAAAATCACAAAGTTCTATTTGATCCATGTTTGGAGCACTTATGGAAGAGTAGAGAACATGTCACCACCTTTGAATGAAGTGGGCTGCAAATTCGTTATGTTCTTATTTGATATGAAGAAATTCTCTCAAACCTGTTTCATAGCAACTTGTTCATATCAAAATCTTTGATAAATTATTACACTAGTTTTTGAACAAGTGTATTGAATCGTCTGTATCCTATAATACCTAGGTCGAAAGCAATAACTTAAAGTGTCTTAGGGAAAATCTTTATAATGACTACATCCCATGGGAGTAGCTCTCAAATGGATGATGCATAAGCCTTGATGTGGGCATTTGGATCGCCATCCCCTTTGAACTTCAAGAGATCGAAAGGGTCTAAGCATGAATGCCTAAATAGAGAAAGCTAGGTGTTATTTGACTTACTCAAAACAAGTCCCCATTACATACATTTCCCCATTAAAGATCCTTGTTGGGAGGTGGGGACTCGCATTAGTCGCTGAAACGGACAACATAAACATTTGGTTGGGAGTATGACATCCCCGCAATTGTCCATATGGACCTTCGTATGAGTCCATGTCTCCCGGTGGAGATTTAGAATACATGTGCATATAAGGGGGTTGATTATTTTGATATAGAGCTGAAGGCACCAAGCTAGGGAACCTTGATTTTCTCAAGCTAGTATAGCATTCAAGAATGCACTTCGGATGTTGCCTATTGTAGATATCCATATTGAGCTTGAGGATGCATACCTAAGGTACCCATACCAGCTAACAAGTCCCCATTATTTTGAGTATTCGTATAACATTGGATTATGTGTGATCGACACTTTGCCATAGTTCTATGAATAGGAAGGTGCCCATGCTTTCTCGACATATGAATTATGTGTTTTTTGGGAAATCTCTAACTCTTAATTTTATCAACCAAAGCTGAAATGACATCGCCCATTGACAGGGTGATACCTTTCTTAGATACCTTTGGTTGAACCTTTGGAGGTTGTTGAGGATAATGGTATCCCGCTATGAATTGTTCACGATGTTGCCACCCCTCATTGGTTGTATTGTCAATTAGTGGAGGGGTAAAATTATTGTTCTGAAGCAAGACATCACCTTGTCCTTGTAACCTGTCGAAAGATTGGTTCATTTGTTGGAATTTCTACTCACTCCTAGCATACCGTGCTAAATACTCCTCATCAAGATGGGGGAGTTGATCGGATTGTATGGTAATGGGTTGTTGAAACAATACCCGAGGAGATGAACTCGCTTCACTAGTGAATTTCATGTTATTTGAACTTGATTGTTCAAGAGGATAAGTCTAAGTGACTTGATCCAATTCTTCGATGTGTACAAAAGAACCAACATTGGTTCCTTGAAGCAGAGGATTTTGAGTGGATGAGTGATTGTCTACCCATGTTGAAAGTGAAGGTGACTATTGTGGTATGTTTGATTTGTATTGGTACATGTCAAAACCTAGGATGGGTCGACTGTACTCATCATATCCCAACATATTCAGTGTATAAGAATACCTACAAAATAAAGGATCGAAGAAAGTGGAAATGCTTAGAGACTAGCTTTTGACATCAGGTTCACCAAATTGTACGATAGAAAATCAACACGTGACATTCTTCACACCCAACCTCTTGAGGTCATGCCAAGACAACCGATGTGGAATTGAAATGAGAGTGAAAGTGATGGTGATGACCAAGCTAGTTTGGAAACCTTATGTCTTCGACACATAATAATGGAATCTACAAATCTAAGGCAAAGAATGATCTCCTAACCTAAAAGGGAGTGATGGTATGGTATGATATGATAGCTACTCGGAGACTCCAATCGATGTCTAGTTCAAATTGAGATACTATTGATTGGTTGCATGGAATATATGTGGAAAGTAGCCTATAGGTGCCTCGTATGGGTTTCCAAATAAGGTCATGGAAATTGAGACATGAGATGTAGTGGAGCTGCAGTAACTAAGGGTGATTCTCTGATCTTCTCTAGAAAATCTTAGCCTGATTGGCTACTATACTCAATAATGAAATTTGTGTGATAATATTAGGTAGAAGCGGTGAGGATATGAATACCTGCGTGTGTAAGCTAGTGTCAATATCTAACTGACTAGTAGGCCCGTTGGGTTATGCAACCTAGTGGGTCATAACGAAGACTCATTGACAATAAGGCCCTTGTATGGTCATGCATGTAATCAAATCCTATTTCCGTGAGTAGTCCAAAATTCATGTGCCCGATTAGCAGCTATGTTCAAGGTCTCTAACTATATTATTTTCTCTTTTTATGTGGTAGGTTTTCATAATATTTTTAAGCCACGTACTTGTGTCAATGTCGCTTATTAACTCGCCTATTGGGTTGTGGGACTAGAGGATAGCAACTGTAGGTATTTTCCTGTTGCTATTATGATGGTCATGTAAAATGAATTGATTTTTTTTTTTGTGAATAAACTATCTATCTAAGTAAATCTAAACTATATTTTTGGTGTGTTCTCAATATATCGAAACAAAGCGATAAAACAAACTAATCTATGGAAATAAATATTTTTGTGTTATTCTAAACTTCTAGACAATGCACCTAATCTAATAAATAATTTTAAAATAAATAATCAAGCTAGATGTGACTAGCTATCTCATGCATATGTGTGAATCTAAATCTAATATCTACTCTAATTCAGATAAAATCTCTCCAACCCTACCTCGTAAGTGAAGAAAAATCATGGATCTAAAATATCTATTGTTCACCCACAACTTCCCTAGTAATATTGAAGGGAAAACTTCCTATTGATTTGATCTACTTGCAACTATTTGATTAATTGAAATGAATTATTTCTCTACTCTATTTTTGATATGTAATTGACAATTTGACAAAATGAGAAAACAAATAAAAAAATTTAACTTGGAAGAGTAAGAGCTTTGGCAAATCCAGTAGTATGAGTATATGTACCCTTAGTTCTTTCCTTTCTTTCTCTCTAGTGTTCATGTGAGTCCAATAATTTGGGAATGCAAAGAATATCAAAGCATACAATGTGTCCCACTTTTTTATAGTTTTTGTACTTTCAATAAACTATGTCTGCAAAACCAAAACATGACCAAACACATATAAAATGACCAAACATGCATTTTTAAGAGGCTATAAATACCAAGGTGTAGGGCATCTAGAATTTTCCTGATTTTTAAAAAATTTTATAGTATTTTTAATTATATATCTACTAGTTAGATTTTAAAATATTTATGGCCAAAAAGTGGGACACAATTATAATTTTAAAAAATAGGATGGTGCTTGAGTGATCGCAGCTTGGAGGCAATCTAGATGAAATGTAGGTATAAAAAGATAGCACAAGATATCTTAACTTGGCTATCCAATTCCTAAGCAAGATTATGGAAATACAAAAATGCAAGATACACAAAAATTTTAGGCCTTTTTCTCTAATACAAGTATGGAATATATAGGAATGGAGGATGGAAGGTTACCGTATGAAAAATGAATTGAAGAGGCAGTTCCACTCATTAAATCTATTTAAATATGGAAGGAACAAGTGGAACCAAGAAAACGAAGCTATTTTTAGCAAATTCAGCTCACATATGCGTTCAAAAGGTAAACTTAAGTGAATCGTCACATGTAATTTCTCACATGAAGATTCTGGAAAAATTGACCAGACCACTACCCTACGCAGGTGGCAATTTTAGGACGGCCGCCCTAGGCAGGGCCGCAGTCCCGGCATCAAGACCAGAAGCAAGCACGAGAAAGAAGGGGGAAGCTAGAAAAATGCAAGGAAAATATAAGTAAGGATATCTAGGCTATAAATATATACTACAAATGGGATTTTGGAGCTTGAACACCTTCTTGAAAGGATTTTGAATCATCACTTAGGAAAATTATAACCGTTTTCCCACCAATGTAGCACATGTAATTTTGGGTGCGTACAGACTCCCTTGTAACCTTTTAACTTAAACCAAAAAAATTAGTCGTAATCTTTAGGGTTAAGTGTTTAGGGTTTTAGCATGTTCCTAGAACGTAGTTTTTTGTGGGTGTTACCCTTGGTATCAGAGACATGGGTTTAAATATTAGACCCTTGGGCACACTTGGAAAACATAAGAAATGAAATTTTAACCTAGCGTAAATATATTTTATTTTTGTAGACCTAGGAAATGGCTTTGTCTGAAAGTTGTATAATATAAAAAACCTAGAAAATTGAAACAAAAACCAAGAATGATGAATTAAATCCTTCCTTGGTCTATGGAGGAGGCATGAACCAGATAAGGGGTCCTTTCATATGGACCTACATTTACCACCTCTAAATCGGAGGTAGTGGCCATTCTTCCTTATCTTTTATAGAAGCTTCAGGACTTCAATGGCGCTATATGCAAAGGGTCCTTAAGAGGACGACTTTCTAGACATGATATCGAGCCATCAATGGAGGCTCATGCATCTCCTCGACACAACAAGGAGTATATGGTAGAGAAATTCCACTTGAGTCGGCTAGGAAGAGTCACCACATAAAGGACATGGAGACAAGAATTCAAGATATATGGAGGAGCATGCAGAGAGACCTAGGGGTTGTCACTCATAAGTTGAAGACCATATCGGGAGATCCTAAAGTTATAACCATCTCACTATTCTTCGATACAAGTGGGTTTAAGATAGTGGCTTGGTTGGTGAGCTCGAGTGGATGGTTCAAGCTCTTCCCTTATACTAGAAACACGGAAGCTCATGTTGCAATCCATCTTGTAAAGGATGGATTTGGTGTCCGTGCAAAACCAAGGAGCAGAAAATCCATATTGACTCTGAGATAGTTACCTAGGAGCTCTTTGAGGAGTGGTTTTAGAGCATGTATTTACCCGGAGGTTTATTCAGTAGCGGATAGATGAGTTCCACGACCTCTGTTAGGCCTCTTTAACTATAGATGAGTATGAGAGTCAATTTCTATACCTACTCAAGTATTTCGACTATATGCAAAATGAGAAATTTATGGATTCACAAATTCATCAAGGGATTGAATTTGGATTTTGGTAGTTTGTATGCATTCACCGCCCACGACATTAGGAGAGGACGTGGAGAAGGCCTATATTGCAGAGGAGACATGAGGGAAGAAGCAGCAGGCTAGGAGAAAGTTCGAGCTGCATCCAACGTGATGCAACGTAACAGTTGAGGGGGTCAGTTCCTCCTCCTCATGGTAGATAAGGTTTAGTACAGATCTTAATTCAGGCCACCCCAATAACCACCTCGGAGAAGTAATAAACCCACCCACCTTATAGACCTCGTCAAAGATTCGACGCACAAAGGGGACGCATAATGAGGCCTCCTCCTAGGGGTCCCATTAGGACACAACGTGTAATGAGAGCTCAATCAATCGAGTAGGATCTCATTAGTAGAGGCCACAATAGTCCATAGCCGATCGTTAGGATCCACAACATAGACCTCTAGAGTACTAGTTGGAACCGCATCTCACCGTAGAGGACCGGATAGTTGTTATGGTTTTGGCATTATTGGACATAATTGGAGGGAGTTACCAAAGAACCCTAGTAAAAAGGGTAAGACACATATTTTAGATCCTATTGTTGGTGATATGGGACGCATCCATCTGATCTATGCATCAATCAAGAATCGTCAAAGCTAAGCACCGAGTACCTTGTGATAGAGACTACATGTAGCATTGGTGCTATTCCCGCCTCTATATTGTTTTGTTCTGGTTCTTTTGATTCATTTATTGCAACATCTTTAGTAGAGCGTTGCAAGCTATTGGAAGTAAGGAAGGGTCTTAGTTGGGACATTGAAATGGATTTTGGAGCCAAAATTTTTGTATACTCCTTAGTTAAGGAGAGTGTAGTGGATTTGGGACCCTTCACCAAGACTCCTCGGATATTCAAATCCTTCTCTTGGGTTCGTATGGAGTCATCTTGGGAAATAACTGGATATATGCACACAGAGCTAGAGTTGACTGTTACCATAACACTATTTCTTATAATGATGATCTAGGATTTGAGTCGGTGATAACAGGAGTTAAGAGGCACATTTCCATTCATACCGTTTCTTCTATGCAGCTTAAGCGGTGTGTGTGATGAGTTTGACTAATTTATGTTGTTATGGTTATTGATAGATATGAGGATGGGTCTAGTGGACCATGCCTTGATGACTCACATTTTGAGAGAGTTTGCTAATGTTTTTCCAAGGGAGCTACTAGGTTTACCACCCCGACGTGAGATAGATTTTAACATAGATCTTGTTCTGGACGCAGAGCCTATCTCACAAGCACCTTATTGGATGACTACCCCTGAGCTCTGTGAGCTCAAGTTGAAGCTTAATGGCCTTCGGAGATAGTCCTAATCCATCCGAGTGTATCCCCTTGGGGTGCACCAAGATTTTGTAAAGAATAAGGATGGATCTAAGTGGTTGTGTATTGATTACCACGAAATGAACAATGTAACGATCAAGAGTCATTACCACCTTTTGCACATTGATGATTTATTTGATTAGATGAAGCGGAAAATATTTTCTCTAAGATAGATCTTAAGTCAGGTTATGATTAGTTGAGGATCACGGAGGAATATATTCATAATACCTCCTTTTATACGAGATATGGCCATTACAAGTTCATAGTGGTACCTTTTGGTTTGATGAATGCCCCAGCATGTGTTGGTACCAAAATTTATTCTCCTTCAAAGTATGAGCAACATCATAGGTTTATAAGGAAGCTTAAAGATAGATCATGATGAGTCATTTTGTAGCCGGGATGGGATCTAACTGGATCCTAGTCACTTAGATGTGGAGGAATGGATAGCACCTGAAAAGGATTTAAGCTATCCTCACTATTTCAGTTGTGCCTTTTAACCAAGGTAAGAGAACCCTTTTTGTATCTTGTTGTTTATGGAGGAGATGGTGATATCCTTACTAATGAAGTTGTTAAGGACACCTTGAAAAAAATATGATCAATGCAACAAAATCTAACTCTCACGAGTTTTCACTATAGATAGTGGCGATATTCTCTGCAGACAAGCTTCAAGCTACTAAAGACATATGGAATCCTGATTATTTCGCATGTTTTGGTAGTAAAATTTATGCATTTGTATACACACATGAAAAATAGGGTTAGTATGGGGGGGATTCATTTTTTTTTAAATAACTTTTGGTAGGAGGTAAGGAAAAATGAACTTGATTTCCCAAATATCTAAGAGATTCTTAAAAATGGAAAGTCTAGACAACAAAATACTTCAAAATAGCTGAAACATTCCTTTAGCTGAAATATGTACTCAAATGGAAGCCTAGTTTTTCACTTTTTCACACAATCAATGATATTTTAACATGAAGGCTTCAGTTAGAAGAATCAATAAAACATCAAGATATAAGATCAACCATGCCCGAGGTACACCAAGAGGCTTACAAACAATCTTTGTCAAAAAATAAAAGAAAAGTGATTTTAAATCATTTATTTCACTCCCAATTGAAAGATATTCTAAGAAATGGGATTGCAGATACTAATAAACTATCACAAGGATTGATACCTATGTGATAAAGACAAATTTTTATACAAGATTGCAACAGCAACAAGAAAAGCTATTTACAGACATTGAAAATGAAACAAACACATTTTGCTCAAGATCAGCCAAGAATAACTTGATTTTGATTAAATTTAACAACAGGGGAAAGTTTCTAGAAAAAAATCATAGCTTTTTAATGGTTGTACACTTGCAACCACCTTGACATGATCAAACTTAATACAAAAGAGATGTACAGGCTTCTTAGATGGCTTCTCAAAAGACAAGCTTTTTCAAATTTTCTTTCTGGGAATTTTCTTCAACCTCTAACACTCCAACCATTTGCACAAAAAATTTGTGCCATTTATAACATTTACAACAGATCCCCCTCTTCCCCAAAAGACAAAAACATTTAATGTACTAGTGCTCACCATGATATTTATCATGATTCCCATACTAAGTCCTGGAAAATTTGTCGTGTGCTCATGGGGTAGATCTCTTTGAAAATATTAGCATTCAACTCCTTCATCCGATATAACACCCCTTCTTTAACTCGCCAACCACTTCTGCCCTTAATCTTTCAAATTGGGTTCCTTGTTTGCTTGGGAGAAGAAAATAGAAAATCAGATCGATCCTGATAGTCAAACCATTTTAATGGCAAAAGATGTCTCCAGATCTCTCCCACCAAACTTAGATATCAAAATTAACTCCCCTCTTTTTTTTGCATGTAGGAAATACAAAGAAATCATGAAGACTCACACTTCCAGGCATGTTTCAGTAAAATGGGGAAAATCAGATTCAGACTCACAATTGCCATTGATCTTTACTTTGAATTTGGGTCATCCACATGGAAGATTCAACTTTAAAACAGCTCGGGGCTTCCTTTGACTTTTTACAACCTTTTGGAAAAATGGAAAAAATTCCATTTTGCTCCGCACCTCTACCCTCGGGAATAGAGCCTAACACGTGTCCTAAGGTGGGTCCGACTAGAACCATGGAAAAATATGCCATTTCAACCCCTTTTTAGAAAGGGAAAATTTTCCAAGTTTTCCCCACAGCTCTACCCTTGAAAAATGGGCTTGACACTTGTTCCAATGGGGGTCCCAGTGGAATCACGCTTCCTTTTTCACTTTTAACTTCTTGCTCCTAAAAGGAAAATTTTCCAAATTTTCTCCAAGAGTTCACACCTCCGTCGTTGACTCGAACAAGCTTTTACTTTTCCTTTATCGAAGCTTGCAAGCCATTTTGAGATTTTAGTCCTTTCAATATAAGGGGGCAAAAATCCAAGTTACCTTCAATGGTCCGCCTCCCCACCCCTTTGACTTTTCAAACTACCACATGTCGTTATCGCACATCTTGAGATGATCACCAAAAGTTGAAATTTTAAATGAGCATGGGCTCACCACGTGTCATCCTGTGGGGTCAAAGTGACACTTTATACCCGCCTCTTAAATTTTCTCCGACGATTTGGCAGGCAGGGGTGGGGCGAGTTCAAACATTTTTTAAAGTAGCCAAAAAGAATCTGTTAGGATAAAATATTATTATCCTAATTAATTATGCATTCCATAATTAATAACTTTATTAATTATTGTTTTTTGGTTATATTTAATTATAACCATCCTTTTGTTTTATATTTGAATATCTTAGAGCTATTATATTGTTTTAACAACAGATATATTTATTTTTATTCAATTGTTTCTTCTGGATGTTATTGGATGCTAATGTAATTGGGAATATAGTTGCACCTGTGCAACTTAGTCTCCTATTTGTATTTGGTCTTGTGCAATATCTATAAATATTAAACCCATTCTCTCGTAAGTTTGGTTGATCAAGATTAATAAAAGTTAACCAAAGCTTCGCCCTCTTGCTGAATCAAAATTTAGTACCGAGTGAATATAAGCTCTGGAAAGGTTGGAGAAGGTTCAGAAGAAGGAGAATTTGTGGAGAATAAATCTGCAACAAAAGGAGAGCAAGTTCTTCCTCCCGCAGCTTCCCAACCCCGCATAAAACCACAACCTCTTGTTTAGTTCCAGTGTTTGGAACGCAATTTTTTTGCAAAGGTGTACCCAAAGACTAGGCAAAACTTCTGCTTGCAGTATTGAAAATAAAAATAAAAATTATTATTTTTGTCTCCATTTGGGGTTTTTATCTCTACTATTAGAGGTATTTTTAGTCTCTGCTAAAATAACAAACTACTAGATTTAGAGGGGCCTGTGTCTTGAGCCTGCATGAGTCCATCGATCTCCTTTGATCAAGTTGGGTCTATTTGGTCAAGCCATACCGACCATTTTAGGAGTTGAACAAGTCCAGTTTTGGACCAAGCCATATAGTGGCATATTGCATTAGTCCAAGTGGGATCACCACTACCGAAAAATGCTCTTGCTATCCACATTCGAGCCATCCATACTATTGTCCAACCGATTCCCCTCTCAATCCATTCATTACTTGGTTGATCTCTTCACACATCATACCGAGTTGAAGACACCAAGCAAAGCGGGATTCTATTCCTTCAAACAAGCAAAGGTCATGCCCACATGTAGAGCTCCTCTCCTCATCCTCCACGTCCAACATAGTGGCATCAAACCAACGGTGACATAAGCAAACAATGGTCTATTTTCTAATCTTCCGTAACCTCTACACAACACAACGGATCAAAAATAAAAAAACACTTGAAAAAACAATGGCTAAGGCACCGTGGTCTCTTAGAAAATCAGACCTACATTCAAGGCATGCAAAAGCACATGACCAATAAATAAAACAAAAAAAAAGAAGAAGAAAGGGGCAACTTGGTTGACCCGCAACCGACAAAGAAACTTCGACTCGCGCATCTTCAATAGTCCCTAAAACAAAGAAAATATAAAGGCTTCAATCAAATAAAAGCATTCAAAAGAAGCGGCTACAACTCAACAAATCACAAAGTGAAAGCAAACTCTAAGGCGGTACCTTTGAAAATGGGTGAGAATAACATTTAGCGGTGGATTTCATTAAGGAGAGGAAAATAAACTTCGATCCATTTTTTGGGCATGCAAAACCCTAAAACCACCTCAAGCCCACCTCACAGGCCACGTAGGACCTCTGCCACCTCGTTTTTAATAAGGTAAGTCATTTTTACCCTTTATTAAATACAATTTTTCTCATTTCCATTTCAAGCGCTCCTATGAGCCATGTTGGATAGAGGAAATGACTTGGAGGGATGACGGTGTGGGGTTTGAATCCCACCGACAAGACAAAACCCATTTTTGAAATTTGGTGATTTTTTTGGTGCAACCACTAAATTTAGTGGAAAAATTCAAATTTAGTTATAACTAACTAAATTTAGCGAGAAAAACCTATTTTAGGGCAATTTTTTCTTTACTCCACTCTGCATATTTTTTACAGCATTCTCGAGCTATTTTTTACGTTTGTTTTCTCAACAAGTCGTATTGGGCTCGGAGTCTACCAGGGCCCACAAATTTTTTTTTCCTTCCATTCAATTTTTCCAGATTGTTGAATGTATTTTGTATACTTCAAAATATTTTACTAATTTGTAGGTTGCCATAATCAACTAAAAAATTTGTAACTACTTAGAAACCGATTGCAATTATATAATAAAAACAATAAAAATTGGTTCTATAATAGTCATGATATCCTAGATCTCATTCGCAACGTTCGGTATATACGGTGCCTCTAGGAAGCGCTTATGGGTAAAGCCGTTGTGACTAATACTGCACTTAACACCTAATATAGCTATAACAACATCATCTAGGCATAATCCCTATAAATCGACAGGGAGTAATAAGGTCACAAAGTATACACAATGAACCATCCCATTTGTTTGTGAATGATTGCATGACATAAATCTGGATATCAATGTCATATTCTTACGCAACTTGTTCACCCACCTACACCTTTTTCATGATACTTCCATCTCGATAAGATGTCTTTTACCATGGTGTGGGGAACATAAGAAACAATTTTAGAACTTAGAATATAAGGCCTAAAATCCTTTGTTGCTTTTACTAGGAAAATGCTTGCTTCTCCATAATAGTGTACTTTAACTCAACCCCAACGATGCCTTACTAAAAAAGCAATTGTCCTTTCATTCCGCTCATCATCCTTTTCAGCAAGACATAAGCAATAGTGTTCTCTGAAGCAAAAGAGATTAGTTGAAAGGGCTTCTTATAATCTTGAGCTGCTAGAATAGGTGCATGCTTTATTGCCTCTTTAATCCCATTCAAAGCTTGGATGGAAGCCTCCTCCCATTTGATGGCCTGATCCTTTTTAACATGGAAGTGATTAGAGTGGTCAACTTAAGAAAGTTTGATATAAATATTTTGATGAAGTTTATCTGCGAAAGAAGGACTGAATCCCTTTCTTGGTCCTTAGAGTAGAGACCTTGTTGATGGCCTCTACCCTTTCCGGATCAATCATCACCCCTTCTTGTGACATAATGTGACCAAGAAATTTTTCCTTCTGCACTCCAAAATGGAACTTCTTTGGATTGAGTGAAATGCCATATTCTTCTGCATCTTATTAGCATCTTTTCTAAGTGCAGTAGGTGATCAATTCTCTTCCTTGAAAATACGGTTACATCATCTTAATACACTGCAATAAACTCATTGATGTAACTAGCGAAAGAAACATCCATTGCTCTTTGAAAGGTGGTTCCAACATTCATCGGACCAAAGGGCATCTTAACATAAACATAAGTCCTCCATGGAGTGGTAAAGGTTGTTTTAATTATTTCGATTCCTTCACAACAACCTGTTATAACTAGAGAAACCATCCAGGGTAGAAAGTAGCTTAGAACCCAGTCACTAGCTATAGCATGTTTTCCATGTTTGGTAAAGGATAATTATCCTTCATAGATGCTCTATTCAAATTCCTGAAATCCACACATAGCCTAATGCCACCATTCTTCTTTCTTCTTCGGGTACTAGGTTTGCACCCAAGAAGAATACCTTCAGGTTGAATAATCCATCCAACCCTCGCTTTCTTTAGCTCCTCTTGCATCTTAAGAGATAGGAGTGGATTGATTGGCCTTTTATTCTACTGAATGGCTTTATATTAGATTATAAGGGAATCTCATGTTGAAATAGGTCCTCTCTATATGATTTTATTTTAGAATAAGTCCAAGCCATGTAATCCCGATACTTTTCAACAATTGGATGTATGATTATTTCTCCTCCTTAGTGATATTTTTCCTAACCTAATCTTCCTTGGTTTCTCCTTTGTGTCAAGGTCATGCTCCTCAATATCCTTTGCGGCTTCCATAAATTTGTTAACAATGTGATAAGCATTATCAAAATTGGAATCAAGAACAACTAGCCCTTTGGGAATAGTATTAGTCTTTAGTTGGATGATACCCATGTTAAACAAGGTTTCCTTCCCCTCTATTACACATACCAATGGCTCCAAGTCAATGTATTGATCAAAAATTTTCCCTTATTCTCGCAAAAATCTTCTCGATCTAAGCATCATCATCAAATAACCGCCGGTGTTTTATGTTGTTAGGGATTGAGGGTCTTGTCGACACTTCCACATCATATTCACAATATGGGGACACTACACAACTGTAAAAACAAGACCCCAACATTGCAAGTTTGTATTCCAAGTCATTGAAATTCTTATCATGGGGCACAATGTTGAATGAATCAAACATCTCAATGGAATCCTAAACTACATGCTTGTATTATTTCATTCATTTATTCTTTGTGACATACAATTTTCTCGACTTTTTTACAACTAATTTCTATTATCCTTTGACGATGATGTCCTTAACACCATATTTCAAAGCAATTCTTAAACCTAACAACGATGCCTCATACTCAACAATGTTGTTAGTGCACTCAAAATTGAGTTTGAAGGAAAAATAATTTTATCCCGACTGGAGAAAGCGAGTAACAACAAGAGCACCATTCCCAAAATTGGAGAAAGCTCCATCAAACAATAGAGTCCAAGGAGACCCTGTTTGTTCAAGGCATTTCCATTCTTTAATCTTGTTCTCCTTTCCATCATCAAATCCTACAAAGTTATCTCGCATCGACACTTGTGTACAATACCTCATAAGATGCATTGTTGGGATCCTCAATAAGGTGCAACAACTTATTTTCCCCATAAAACTTCACAAGGATGCCATCAATTGCAATGGTAGCATAGGACATGTCAATTTTGACACTCACACTAACACTTGCAGCCCATTTCCTTGATAATAGCATGCCCCACTTAAATTGGCAAATAACAATGAAAACATCAAGTTTTAAATTTCTTCCTAGATATGTTGCAAGTTGTATGAGTAGACCCTTAAAACATCCCACCATAGGAACCTCTCTAGAATCCATAGTAGTACACTTCCCATATATTGATGTTACCTTGATGTCCAGCTCATTCATGACCTCAAGGGGCATAACATTGCATGATGCCTCCGAGTCAAACATGCGGTTGTGTAGTAATCTATCTTTAATGCTTAGAGTGGTGAAGAATGGATCCAAATTTAGTTGAGATTCTACTAAGGATGTCCCAAATAAACCTTATGTGGTTCATCTATCTCTTCGATGCTAGTGGTGCTTATGGTTCTTCAATAACTCGGTGGGGTCTCCATAATGTTTATGTTTCTACCTAGTGCAGGTCTTCTCTTCTTTCAATCTAAAATACTCCAATGCCCTCTTCCTATGCTCAGGGATCCTAAGAAACTAAAATATTCAAAATGAGATCTTGATCTGACTCAAGACCTAGGAAATATCATAAGGGATAGAATTTGGCAAGGCAGCATTGGAAGGAAGGTTGGCACATTCATTAGATGGTACAAGATTTTTGATAGCTTGGGCATGAAGAGGGGTATGATTTTTGTTTGGAACTCGTAGGGCTTTTAACAGATGTATCTTTCTTGGGAGCCTCTTTAGGGATGTTTGAAAGTAAGGGAGATTTTGGCTTGGCTTGAGGCCCTACCCCTTTGACAGCCTTACTTCTTGTGTTATATTCCTTCTCTTGAGAAACCACAACATTCAAAGGTAGTAATTTTCTATCTTCCTCGGAGGGATTCATCCATCATTCTTCTTTATCATTAATGCCCTTAAGTATTCAAATTCATTATTAGGCAATTAAAAAGCATGTACAGTATCTACTTATAAGTTATGATAGGGAGGAAGAATAGTTACCCTACTAATGCAATCCCAAAAAGTGGCGAGTCCTGGGAACTTATCACCTCGGTTGAAGTTGCCCCTTGTTACGAGCTCGTGGAACAACCCATCATGTAGAAATCATCATCATTATTATCATCAACTTCTTCTTCTTCTTACTAATCTTCTTCACAAGGAGCATGGGGTATGAAACATCTGTCACACCAATCAATGACATCTATCTCCTCTACAATAGCAACTCTTGTAGCCAAAGGATCAGAACCATTCTATTTTCCTTGGCCTGGACTACTTATTTCAAAATCCAACAGTCCCTTACCTCTATCATAAGATCTTTGGTGATTTTTGAACATGTCTTGGCCTTGCTACTTGTGTTGACCTATGAGCTCTGCCCAATTCCTTTCTCATCTCAGATAGTTTATAGGAAATGTCTTTGACAACCCCTCGCTAAAGTCTTCACACCTTCCTCTAAATGAGTAGCCTTTCTTATATGAGGTTTTTCTAGGTTAATCATCTTTACACCCTTTCTTTTTGGAGGCTTTCCAATTTCCTTGATATTATTTTCAATTTTCAAGGCCATAGTTAAGGCCTGCCTCAAGTTAGTAGTGTTCTTGTCCCTCATGTAGTAAGCAGCCTTTTTATCAAATGCATCTAGATATTTGATCAAACATGATTCATCACATGGTCTTACCCTAACAGAAAATATCCTCAAGGTCTTATTAAACCTTGTGTCAAAATCATGTACTGACTCATTAGGATTATTTTTTATGTTTTCAAATTCTCGTAAAAAAAAACCTAGGGTTAGTTCTATCACCATACTTTGCAATATAAATGCAATGCTCATCTCATTCCAGGAATCTATGGAATTATCTAGACACTTTTTTACTAGTCCCTATCATCTTCTTCCAAAGTATGGATAAATAGTTTGATATATACATCTTCATGTTCAATCTCAAAATTTTCCATCATCTTGATAAAAAGGTTTAGATGTTGATCACTAGTTATAACATTATTTCCTTGGAACTTTGGCGAAGATGTTCCTTACTTCTTGAGGAACTTTGGCCATCCCTACAAAATTTATAGGTCCAAAGGTGTTTACAACAAAAGAGGGTCCGGGTGGGGAGAGATCATGTTGTTTTGAGGAGGTGACCCTAGAGGGGTGAAAAATTGATAAGGGCAGAGGGTATTTGAAACATAGGAGTATAAATTTCAAAATGGGTATCCTCTAAAGGCCTTGTTTCTTGGAAATTCCTATCAACTTCTAAAAATACTAATACGAGAATGAGAAGCAAACCTTTCAAATCAAATGAAGGCCACTCTCAAAGTTGGATAATTCAATTCCACAAAGAGGCTACTCGATTCGTAAGCACTTGAATTACAAGTATTCAATAATAGGCTCGATCACTTTCATCAATGAAGATCCATTTTCT
Source organism: Taxus wallichiana var. yunnanensis (assembly GCA_018340775.1). Lineage (NCBI taxonomy): Eukaryota > Viridiplantae > Streptophyta > Pinopsida > Cupressales > Taxaceae > Taxus > Taxus wallichiana. Next base: position 298,118,855 of record CM031241.1, read on the forward strand.
TGTCTGCATGATCTCCAACAACTCTCCGGATTATCTTCCTTTTCGACTTTACTTTCCTAGCTCTGAAAATAGTGTCCTAGTAGGATCCCTAGCAAAGAAAGACCTTCCTTCCTTCTATTTGCAGAGATTTGTAACAAATCTCACTCGATAGAGGTTAAGACACTCGTACTCATCAAGAATCGGATCAGGAGTCACCACTAATGATTTAAACCTTAGTTGTGACAATCCACTAAAATAAGATCTGTCAAATGTTTGTCAACACTAGAAATTGGAATTGGAAAGCACTGACTTTTATTAACCTAGATTTATCAATGAAAGCACTTGCAACCTTGAATATTTCTTACACACCCAAACTCAAGATGATGTTTTGAAAAATGTATTAGCACTTTGAGCATACAAAAAGTGTTTTACTGTGGTCTCAATATGAACTGCAAATCGTATTTCCCGATAGTGGCACCAATAAAGTATTGGTACCCAAATTGATTCTCCTTGAAATTCTTAGCAACATCACAGGTTTATCATAAAGCTTAGAGATAGATAGATCATGATGATTCATTTTGTAGCTGGGTATGGGATCTAACGGTGCTTAGTCACTTAGATTTGGAGAAATGGATAGCACTGTAGACACCTAAAATTGGTTACTCAATTTAGTGTCTCCTACATTCGTTACCTTCTCAAGTAACACAGGGCACGTTCATATCATCACCGCTCACTTAGGGTATTATTCAATATTTTCTTTCAAACATCTATCCTAAGTTTAATTCACTCCATTATGTTTTACCCCTAATTAATTAAATATTAACTATTTAATTACACCTTTTACATATATCCTAACCACTTATCTACCACATATCAATTTCTAACCTCCCATATCTATTCTATCCATATATCCCCCTATTTCTCCTCCTCTCAAACCAAGCAACGGGATATTTCCCATATTTGAGGTGGAGGGATCACTCTCATCTTTCCGAAAAGTTCTCCTTTTAGCCATTTCGAGAGTCTATTCCTGATCGGTGCCAACTGCAATACTCGGTCGATGCCAATTTTTGGAATGGCATCGATTTCATCTCGGTTGCACCGATTAAAAATAGAAGGCCAAAACTCGCCTTACGGTTAGACAATGAGTTAGACAGAGAGACAAAGAGAGAGATACAGAAAGAACGAGAGAGTTTTGAGCATCAACTCACGAGCATTTCTATCAAGTGAGAGTGAATCCCATCCAAACCAATCCCTGAGAGGAGTACCATTACTCTGCTCCTACCGCATCGACATCGTGAGCCTTCATCGATCTCTTGGTGACTCTGTTCCTACATCCAGCATAGGTGGAGCCTTGTCAGTATCCCTACGGCTCTTGTAGATCTAGCGGAGATCGACGATCTAGCTTCCACTATCTGTTTCTCAAATCTTCCCGTAATTTTCCCTAAGTCGATGCCGACAAAGACACCACCAATGCCGATTCTATCTAGTCGACACCGATTCTCTTTCCTCTTAGTCGACGTCAATTTTCCTAATCGACGCCGATCTACCTACGGACAAGTAAAATAATTCAGGGAACACAAATCCAACATTTTTTTCACACTTTCCTATTTTTTATTGGTTTTTGTCTACTGTTTACTTTTCTGTCTATCATTTTTAATCAAAATATAGACATTTACTTACATCTTTTATCATGTATGCTTCTTTCCTTAATTGAAAACGTGGACTGACATCTGCTAAGGGAGCTTATCACTTCCTGCACCGATTTTCTTGTAGTCCACGCAAATATATTTTAACGTGGTCTTTTTCTCTCACAAGATCTATGTCTTGCAGTAGGTTTCCTAGATCTACTTTGCAGGATCACTTGTGTGCACCCATCTTGTCTACATCGTCTTTCTTTTCCATCTACATATTTAGATTTGGTCTTTCGGTATCGATTTCATTTGAGTTTTCGGGGTTTTTGTGTTTAGTTTGGTACATTAACTTGGACAGTAACAAGAAAAAAATTCTTGATCTACACTAGTAAACCCTCACATTAAACCTCTCATGAGAAAAGAGTTAAACAAGCTAATTAAGGCCAACATCATCTTCCTATCAAGCATTCAAGTTGGGTTACAAACTTGGTGCCCGTGAGGAAAAGAAGTGGAGAAATCAGATTATGTGTGGAATTTCTTGATCTAAACAAAGCATCACTTAAAGATCACTACCCACTTCCATCGATAGAACAAATCTTGTAGGTTGAAGTGGCTCTGAGAGATTTTCATTTCGGATGGATACTGGCTATAATTAGATAATGGTGAAAGAGGAATATTAGTTCAAGATAGCCTTCACCACCAAATGGGGTACATATACTTATAAGAAGATGCCATTCCAGTGTCAGTGTCAAATGTCGAAACATTTGATGAGCTATGGATACATTTCAAAGGCTATGGATATGGTGTATCTAGATGATATCATTGTCTTCTCAAAGAACACAACAGACCATCTCTTCCACCTCAGACAGGGGATTTCGGAGGTGTAGAAGGTTCGGAGTGTCACCGAACTCAAAGAAGTGTGTGTTTTTGCATAAGAGGAAAGTTTTTGGGTCACTTTATCTCAAGATAAGGGTTAACAATTGATCCTAAAAGAGTTGAAGCCATCCAAACGCTTCCATTACCACAACATAATAAGTCTTTCCAAATCTTCTTAGGGAGAATAAACTTTGTCCGCATGTTTGTGCTTGATTTTGTAACCCTTGTAAATCCTTTAATGATGATGTTAAAGAAGAGTCTTGCATTTAAATGACAACAAAAGGAAAAGAGAGTTTTGAGGTCATAAAGCTCACAATATAACAGGCCTAACTCTTATTAACCTAGAATTTTCAATGAAATTCATACTATATGCTTTTGGAGGGTTAGAGCGCAATCTTAGCTATCTTGGTTCAACTTAACAAAGAAGGTTTAAATAACCCATAGCCTTCTTTAGTCGAGCTTGGAGGATTATGAGGTAAAGTATTCTTTCATTGAAAAATGTCCTTTCTTTCATTAGGAGTTTGAATAAATTTAGACACTTGGTCTTGAACAACAAGATTCAACTCTAGTGTCTCATGTTGTTGTCAAGGATTTTATGGTAAATAAGGACTTGTATGAGAAGAGGGCAGGTTGGATCACTTGTGTAATGGAGTATGATATTGAAATCAAAGTGACCAAGCTAGTTCATGGCAAGGGTCTATGTGAGCATCTCACTTCCATGCAACAAGCCGGGATAGTGGATGAAGAAGAGGTTGTCTGTTACTCCAATATGATCAAGAGTAGTTAGCTAATGATGCATCTATTCCATGTTGGACCCAAGCCTTGGTTCATTATCTCCAAATAGGTTTGTGCCCTCCAGAATGGAACAAAGAAAAGAGGAGATACTTTAGACTACAAGCCATCCCATATGTGCTTATCGGTGGTATCTTGTTCAAGAAGGATATCAATAGTGTTCTATTGAGGAGCATTGGGACATGAATAATTGAGAGGGTATTGCATGCCTTCCATGATGGAGAAGAAGCAAGCTACTTTGATGCTTGAGTAACAACTCCCAAAATCATGAAATTTGGTTATTTTAGGCCTATGGTGTTTATTCCTACTCATGGATAAATAAGTACAAGAAGTGTGATTTATTCACGGGGAAGGAGAAGTTATCAGCCCTACCCTTTCATCCAATTTTAGTGGATCAGCCATTAGTGCAATGGGGACTAGACTTTATTGGGGTGATTAGCCCAAATTCAAGCCAGGGCCACAAGTGGATACTTACAGAAACAAACTATTTCACCAAGTGGACTGAAGAAATGACACTTAAGGAGGCAAATGAATCCAAAATCTTGGATTTCTATGAAGGAATAGCCACCATGTTTGGAGTCCCTGCACTATTATATTAGATAATGCATTAGGATTCCTTGGTACAAGGATCTCTGAATGGGCTGATAGGAATGGTGTATACCTTAGCACTTCATCAAACTATTACCCTCAAGGTAATGGCCAAGAAGAGTCCACAAAAAAGAACCTAATAATAATTATCAAAAGGAATCTTGATGAAAATCAAATAACTTGGTAGACAAATCTCAAATCAGATCTATGGGGTAATAGGATCACATCTAAAAGGTCCATAGGTAGATCCCCATACAAGTTAGTATACGTAAAATAGGTAGTAATCCCCATATCATTGGAGTTTCCCACTTTAGAGCTCATGAAACAGTTGGAACTAGTTGATTTTGAACCTATGGCAATCAGGTATGCAGAGTTAATGGAAGTAGAGAGGCAAGAGAACATACAATGTAGATCATGGAGAAAAATCATACATTGATCAAGAAGATATTTGATAAGAAATCAAGAACAAGGACCTTTCAATAGGGGGACTTAGTTATACAATGGGATGTATATTGGGAAAAACCAGGAAAACATTCCAAGTTTGATGCCATTTGGAGTGGCCCCTACATGGTCACAAGATGTACAAGTAGCAATGCCTTCCGACTGGCTAAGTTGGATGGCAAAGAATTGTAGATTCCAGTCAATGGGATCTACCTCAAACACTGCTACTAAAAGAAAAATTTCCTTACCCTTGTAAATATTAGCCTAGGTTTTCAATTTCTCCAAGTGCGTATGCACATTGTCTTATTGTAGCATAGGTTTTATTTCCCTAAGTTCTTCGGTAAAAGTTTTTGCTCCAGATTTGCGTCATTATATAGTTCGATGCACCTCAAGGTGAATGCACTAGGCCCTTCAAAATTTACAACAGGGAGACCCATGGTCACCATGACAATTGCTAATTTTAAAATAGAACAAATACAAAGAAACTAAAATTAGGTTTTGAGGGGATCGTTTCTAGAACAACAGGGTAGGTTCAAGGTTGCCAAGTGTAAACATCGGATTCAAGATTGAAATAACATGACTAGTATCGAAGCCACCGCCCATGAATCCATGGCCAATGGATACAACAAGGCAGTTGATCTCTTCATCTAGCAGAAGATATCCCATGAGTCACCAAATTGTTATCCAATTTTTCCTCTCGATAAAATTAACCAAAACCCTCCTGCACAGAAAGAAATCTAAAGGTTGGTTCCATTGTATAAGCCCACATTTCAAATCCAACGGTTAGATTACGGAAGACTCGAAATGGAGAAACCAGAGGCTCAAAGGAGGAAAACAACGTCAAGGAGGCCAGAGGCTCTTAGGAGAGAAACAGGGAAAGGCTCAAAGTCTTCGGGCTTCACAAACAATTTAGAGTGGGCCTAAATTGGCTAAGTATGGAAGAGATGTTGGAAGCTTCCAAGTGTCTCAATGGTGCACCTTCAAGGTTCAAAGCCAAGGGCGGTTCTCCAAACAAATGTGAAGCTTCCACGTGCCCCAGGCCTGAAAAGGGATAGATCCGGCCATTAAAAAGTCCAAATGAGTGGAAAGAAACATATGTCAACTTGGCATAATTTCAAAAGTAAAAGCCCAAGGTGGAGACTCAAAATAGCACCAACTCTACATGTGGTCGGGTCCAACAAAAGTAAAAGGGAAAATGCGGGCCCAAATTGACTAAGTATAAGGGTGTCGGTGAAGGCTTCCACGTGTCTCATCGGTGCGATTCCAAGGATCAAGCCCAAAATGAAGTCCTAAAAATAACGCCAAGCCTCCACATTACCGAGCTGCGCCAAAAGTCATACCAGCCATTGAAAAGTCTTTAATTCAACCAAAGGAGCCACGTTTTGACTCGGTAGTAACTCTAAAGATAAATCCCAAGAGTGGAGAGTCAAACATGCATCATCACGCCATGTAGTTAGGGTTCGAGAAAATCATCGGCTGAATCTACTAAGTATCGAAGACTCACGAAGGTGCCACATGTCTCCTCGGTGCATCTTCAAAGGAAAATCTAAAAGTAGGTGTCCCGGAAAGAGCTAGCCTTCCACATGTCCCTGAGTCCAAAAGGGACAAATTCGACAATTGAAAATTCAAGATGGGGTAGAGTCAGCGGAGGGTGCCAAGTGTCTCAACAAAGGTGTAAATTGGAAAGGGGCAGCCCCGAGGGCAGTCTTAAGTGAGCATAGAGCTTCCACATGTCCAAAATTCAAAAAGGGGGACACATTTGGCCATTTAAATTGACTAAGTATAAAAGAGATGATGGAGGCCTCCGCATGTCATCTCTATGCAAATTCAAAAGGTAGAATTGGGAAGTAGGTCCCAAATGTACGCTAGGCCTCTACATGTCCCGAGTCAAACTTATGGCCCCTTCCGAATAAAGGACATAGCCAAAAATAAAGAAACAGAACAAAGCCATGGAAGGAGCCACGTGTCTCTTCGATGCAACTTCAAAAGTGAAATCCAAATGTAGTCTAAGACATGCGCTATATCTACATGTGGCCATGTCTCAAGTAAAGGCGGAAGGTAAGTCACCTGGGGAATTTTGAACTTTTAATCCCTAGAAGGCGTAAAGTATAAATATAAGCTACACCTTCACCGATGACCAAAGGAGCCATGTGTTAGGCCTAAATCACATGCGGGAGGCAGCTCTTAGAAGGATTTTTTCTAGAAGCGTTGAGCCGACGGGCACAGGGGGGCTTTTTACCTAGAGGGAAAATATGGACCAGTGGGCCTAAAGATGATTTTTAGCAAAAGTGAATTGTGGGGCTGCGGGACATTTTTGCATTTTTGTATTTTTGTACAAAAGGCGCAAAGTGCATTTTGGGTCTATGGACCCATTACTGCTAAAATGTTTTTGCCATTTTTGTATGCATCTAACCCAAACATTCAAATGGATATATATTTCGATCCGATGCCCAAAATCCAATAAATCTGGCACCATTGGAAAGGTCTCGACCTCGTCTATGCCATGGAAACCTGAAACTTTAATTTTGACAAGGTTAGGTGGGTGAAAAATAGGAAATGTATTCATGTCATTAATATGTAATCCAATTGCTTCAACAACAAATCAGATTTGATTTGATCCATTGTTCTTCCTTCTTCGACACGCCAAATAGATATAGAGTGGCGAACTAAACAGATATTGGGTGGATTTAAAGGGGCATTAATATTCGGTAGCTAAGCTCCAAAACAAGTTTCTTGCCTCTTCTCTGCTCTTCTCCTCATAGCATCTAAAAAGGCAAGAGCTTAGCACATTGTAAAGTGTTGGACATTTTTTTTTTGCACCCTCCCTTCTTCTCTTGTCTGCAGTGAATTTTTGGAGTTTCCCAAACCTCCCATTCAAGTTTTAATACAAATTATTTTCTCTTGGCTACTATAATGTCTTGTATCAACTCGGAGAAATAATATATGTCTTTGGATGATTCTCGAACATCTCATGTGTTCATTTTTGTACTCTAATATCTCATTGCGGTTTGGTTATCTATGCATGGTAGTTGTATTACATTTCTATGGTCTGTGTTAAACTACAAAACAGGTGTTTAACATTCCTTTGGTGCATCACCTTGTTAGCTTAGGTTTAATTTTATTACATATTATCAACACTATATCCTTGACAAGATAGAGTAGGTTTTAGAGTATATCCTCTGCAATTTATTTGTGTGCACCTAAACAGAGGAATATGAACTAGCCTTCATCTAGAGCTCTCTCGATTTAAAAGTCCCAAACTTTGAGAGATGCTCCATGTTATGAAATAACACAGAGTCTCAACCCATAGATTCTGACAAACACATATGGGTGTTGTGATTTTGCACTAAAAAAAAATCTAACAAAATTTGTATAATTTTTATGCTTGCTGCACATCCATCCCTGCTCCAGATCTCACATTTTTGTGCGGGCCGGGAGTGCACATCTGGTTGGAGGAACAATGTGAAACATAGAGAGTGTCTCATGAGGAAAACCACCGTGTTCATTAATTTTCATAAACATAAATAAGGACAAATTGTCTCATTCTATATTTTAGTCAAAGTGCCCCCTACCCTACTACACAGCGCCATCACTGCTGCTTATTTGTCCTCCTGCACACTAGCCCATGTTCCTTCATGTGGAGTTACTTACTCCATTGATGAAAAAATTACCTAACCAATACGCATTGCCTCCCTCTATTTTTTTTTTTTTTTTTTTTTTGGGTCAATGTGGTAGGCATTATAGGAATAAACTAATGTAGATCAAGTTTTAGTTATAGAATCAATCGTAATTCAAACCCTATGTATCTTATTATTATGAGATTCCTCGGGATCTCGGAAACTTTAGGGTAGAAATAACGAGGTGAATCTAAACCGTTAGTTCCTGGAATTTAATCTCTTATATCCCACAAAAATACCAATGTCTAAGGATAAGCACTACTTCTCCATAAAACCACAACACCCCATATCACACCCTTTGCACATAAGATTATTCTTGGAAATCGAAAAGAAATCCATCATGTTCGAGTGTTTTATATTTTTATAGACATACTACCAATGATTTATCCAAGAATAATTTAACGCGACAACATATTCTTTGTTTTTAATTTTTTTTTTTTACAATTAAAAAAATTTTGTTAAATAACTTATTTGCTTATTGCAAATTTTCTACGTCGATAAAATTTTTGTTGATAGGATTATAAATTTCAATAAACTCATGATATTACCTAAATATATTAATATTGTATTAAATTAAAGGAAATATATCATTTTCCACTCAATATGAAATATCGAGAGTAAATACATATAAGTAAAGGGGAATGAAAGAATAAGAGAAGAAACCTGAAATATTGAATGCAAATTTTGTCAATGAATTATGACTGTGGTTTTAATTTTAATTATGAATTATAAAAACATTTAAACTTATATCTCTCAAGAAAAATGTGTTTTTATAAAAGAAAGTAAATTTAGCTAACCAAATGATATAAGACAGAGTCCAACCATGTGACACGTTTAGAGAAAGTTATAGTATGGTGTAATAATGCAAAGGTCACAAACTGGATTCCTATATAGGCCATAAATTATAGTTTGTTTAAATGCATAGAATATTTTAAATATTTTTATTTTACATCTCTTAAAAAGTGGAAAACATTCAAACACGATAACATTCCTTAAATGAAATCTTGCATTCAAATTTATGTAAATGTGGTTGATGTTCATGGTACATAACACATCAAATCTATGTTCAAAATTTTCACAAATAAATATCAAAGTGATTGTGATTTTATTTGTAATTTTATATGCCACGTAGTTTTGAACATTTCTTATAAAATCATTCATAGAACTTCAATTCTATACATTATAATTTACTCCAACTAATTTTGAGGTCTCCACAATCACTAATCTAATTGACAATCCAATTTTATGATGACCAATATTAAAATCCTTATGATCCCATGACAATTCCCTCTTGTTATGCTCTAAAGTTTAGGGTATGCTTCCATAGAATGAGTACTCTTTCTTTCTTTTTAAAATTTTTTTTTGGGTTAATATTAAATTTTATACATTTGATTAGATGATTTATAGTACGGTGTCTTTTTTTTTTTTTTTTTTTTGAGTAATATCATATTTATTACACTATTCATTAAGAATGTTTTCTTACCTCTACAACGTATGTGATTGCTAATAAGGGATTTTTATATCTTGTTGACTCATCAATTATACTCAAGATTTGTTTTAGATTTAAAATAAATAAATTAACCATTATATTAGAAATATGGCCACTTTTGTTGTGATGTCACCATTATTGTTATAAATATCTCATAATATATATTGGGGATTGAGGTATATCTTATTTTGGATAGTAATAATTTTATTGAGAAGTAATTGTACATGATATTTGTAATGACCAAAAATTTCTACCCTTGTAACATAATAGAACTAATAGTTTAATAGTCCAATTTACGGTAATAATTTTTGTTTTTATTTTAAAAAGGGGGTTTGCAAGGTTAGACATTTCCACAATTAATAAATTCTTGGTTAAAGTCTTTCTACACAAGCTCGAGAAAATTGATGTAGATTAATAGTTAAGTATTATTAATTTACTTCCTAAAATATATTTATGGTTTAAAACAATACGTTTTCCTAGCTCCATAAGATTAATTAGTTACCATGCATCAATATTCCTTTGTTTCTAACACAAAAGTTTCATTATTTTGCCTAGCCATAAGTGGCCCCATTCACTCCATTACCCATGTTCATTTTTCTCTTTATTAAATTACATTTGCACAAAATACCTCCCACTTAAATGAGGTAGGGTTTAAGTTGGGCCACTGGATGGAATCTATCTTAGGCCTTAGATTTGGGTTGCCCTAAATATCCTTATGTTTCTCTATTTTTCTTCTTTTTTTGCCGAAAAATAACCTCATTTTCACATTCTTGTTTTGCAATTTTGGAAGAGGAGAAAGGGGAGAAACCATGAGAGAAAGAAGTGCATCCATGATTTTTTTTTTTTGGTTTTAGTTGTAAATGTTTTTATTATTGTAAGATTCTCATTGCTTAATATAAAGATCTTGCTACGGATTTGTTTTCTATTTTAATGTAATCATTTTTAGTGTTTTTGAGCTCAAAAATTAGGGAAAAAATATCATTTCATTTAATGTATAAATTTTACCCGTTTGGGTGCCATAAGAGAGAATGAAAGGCTTAAACACTTAAAATTAAATTAATTACTAGTTGATGGTAGCTTTATTTTCATGGTTTTCACTTAAATTTCAATTAAATATTAATATAGGTTTTAACAATTGGGAATCTTATATTTCCATGAAAAGTGACAAAACCGCTGCCTTATATCAACTCGATGGTGTTATGACCGCTGCCTACTTGGGGGTGGTCCATCGACCACCACTCTATGTTGGCGGCACCTCTAAAACTACTACTCTACACAGGGTAGCGGTTTTGTTTCCCAAAAATAGAATCTTCAATAAATACATGTTTCAATAATTTTTCCACTTAAGTTGGTTTTTAATGCAACATTAATTTTAATTTAAGTGTCATTCATTCACTTTGGATACTAGATTGATAATATATCTAGTTTCATAACTTAAATTACAAAAGATCAAGTTATTCTTTTCTTTCCTTTGTAATAAAATGTAAAATTGAGTATAACATCAACTACAATTTATTCTCTTTCACATAGTCCATTTTCCCAACAAAATAACAAGGAACTTAAAAAAACTTCATTTCAATATATCTTTATTTTCCAAATATATGTTTAAATATATTGTACATTTCAATAACATACAAATTAAGGAGAGTTTCATTTCAAGAATCTATACAACTTAAGCTTTCTCCTCTCACTATATTATTAAAAATTTGAATAAATGAAATATACAAAGTCTTGTTTTGACAATACAATATTTACAACTTCCACCCTAAGTGGGAATAATATAAACAAAGTACAACTTAGAGATTCTTCCAATGGTTCAAACACAAATCTTCACTCAATGTCTTTTCCCAACTTCATAGCCTTAAACTTGCATCCATCAAATATTCAGAAAAACTGGATCAAAATACAAAGAAAGTGGCATAGGCGACGCTCTCCGACCAACCTTTAATCCAATAAGAGGAGAAGCCATCTACTTATTAGCCCCCACACACCGTAACTAAAGGACAATGAGGATCTGAGCAACATTTGACAACTTTTAAAAATAAGTGGCTTCAACAAAAAACATATAATCCATAAACATACAACATATTCAAATGGACATAATCAACATTATTTACAAATTTCTCAAAAGCACATAGGATTGACATCAAGCAAAAGGAGAAATGAATATGGGAACTATTATCTAATTTTCCCCTCGGCCAAAGTTGGATAAACATGACCTTGCACATAGAGAAATTTAAGCGGTTGATTAAGTCATGGGAGCTCACATTTCAATTCTGAAAATCAGGTTGGAGGTGCACTCGGCAATCGCAACGCAAGGTCGACAAAGGAATGACCAAATGAACATCTAAGGATATTAGAGCTCGAGAAAAAAAAATGGAGGATCAAGCCCAAAGTTTTCGGACTTGAGAATTCAACATTTTAGAGACAAAGAAATGTAAAAGGAAACAACAAAGTCTGAAACCCCAAATCTAAATTTCATACTTTAGGATTTCATAGTTTCGAGATATCGGTGATCTTGGGAAGGTGAAAAGTGCCTCAAGCCTAAAAGGAAATGGTCGAAACCCCAAAAGTCAAAATTTTTGACTTTCGGGTTGCGAGTTTCGATATAGGAAATGACCATTGGAAGTTAGATATAAATGCCTGAAATTGGAAAGTCCAAAGTTTGAAAGAGTTCATATTTCGGGGTCAAACTAAGTTTCGAGTCAACACAATGATAGGGATTTTGGGGTTTTCGAGGTCCGGTTTCGGACATTGGGAGGTTTGGGGTTTTGAGTTTGGAGGTCTCGGCGGGACCAAGCGGGTGAATAGTGTCACGGGTTTGAAAGGTGCAAGAGTTCAAAACCCAAAGTTTGAATTTCAGACTTCAATATTTTTGATGTTTAGGGTTCGGAATTTTGAGGTTAGGTGGATGAATTATGATGATGACCTTCAAAATGTAAAAGTACAAAACCCAAAGTCTAAATTTCAAGAATTTTGAGTTTTAGAGTTTTGGAAATCTCAATAATAATTGGTGGATGAACAATAACTCAACCTCTGAAGTGGATATGCCCAAAAGTCCCAATTTTTGGATTTTAGAGGTTATGAGGCATTTCAAATCCCAAATAAACACAACCAACCACCCGAAGTTAATGTATTATGCCACCTTAATCTTGATTGACCATAACATGGAGGTATGGGTTTGGTAGTGATGCCCATCATTGTTGCAGTGAATTCCATGCATTTTTGGGGTGGTTGAAGCAAGATTTTGGTTTCTCCTCTCTCCCTTTCTCTCATTCTTCCTATATATTGTAAGAAGGGGATCATTTTAAAGGTTTGGACACCTTAGATATTCCCCTCCCTTCTTCTTGTATCCTGTAAGAGATTTTGTGGAGATTCCAAACCTTCCTATTGTACATTGTAATGCAAAATATGTGCCTTTGAGCTTGAATGTGGTGTATTGTACCTATTTCGGAGTAATATAATCATACTTATGGATGTTTCAATCATTTTTTTTGTTATGTTGTAACTTTTATGATATTTAATTACATTCATATTATTGTGTGTTGTTGTGTTTCATTACATTTTTTAGTTCGTTGTGTTTATCATACAAGAGTTGTTCATAATCCTTCTAGGTGCATCACCTTCCCTTAGAGTAGGTTTTAACTTTTAGGAATTTTCTCTAACTCTATCCCTTAGGAAATATTTAGATTAGGTATATATCTGCAACTCTCTACACTTTGGACTAGTTGGCACTAGGTTAGGATAGTAAGTCCTACTTGAGAGGTTTATCCTGATTACAATGTCCCACACTTTGGGATAAAGAAATGTTTAACGAATCATAATGACGCCTCAAACATCCACTTGAAAGAAATTAGGGGTTTTCTTATTTCATCATAACAGAGGAACCACCACCTTTTTCTCCCTATTTAAGTATGAGTTTTAGCCAAAGCCTCCATGTGCATAATACAAAACAATAAATACATCCTTATCTCTCCCCTTGCAAATATGCAAAAATATGTCCATGTTTTCCATTTCACTCCCCATAGGTGAAACTCCTAATCACACTCCCTCCAAAATGTATGCCTCATGTCTCCATTTTCCTCCCCAATGGTCATGAGATCCACAATAACCTTCCCCTTATCCTACCCCCGCAATGATGTCTAATCCAATACATGAGAGGGATTTAGAATGCATCTCCTAAGAAAAAAAACATGAAATACATCATGAACGTGTGGGTGGAAAGGCTAGACGATAAGCTAAATGACCGATCCAATCCAAAATCTTGAATGGACCAATAAATCTAGGAGCTATCTTAGAGCCTTTTCCATAATGTATAAGGATCTTATGAGGTCTAACAAGAATAGAAAACTTTTTTCCACCTCATAGCTATGGCCAATTATCCTTTTATTTGCATATTTCTTCTATCTATCATGTGCCTCCTAAAGTCTCTATTTGATCAAAACAACATGTTGTTCCATGTCTGTAAAACATTGGCCCAAGAGATACTCTCTGCTCCAATATGTCCCAACTCAGTGGTTTCCTAAACTCCCTTCCATAAAGTGCCTAACATGAACCCATGCCAATAGAACTCTGAAAGCTATTATTATAAGTAAACTCCACCAAGTACAAATAATCCTCCCACCTCAAGTGTTGTCTATGACATACATCCAAAGCATGTCTTCTAAAATTTGGTTCACCCATGATGTCTACGCATCTTTCTATAGATGATATGTTGTATTGAAGTTGATACTCATATAAAAGGAATGATGCATGGCGTCTCAAATGGCCATCTGTCAAAAATAATCTTTCCCAAGATCCCAAGCATCTGATAATATCATCTAATTATACTCACACCATTTTACTAGCTATATAGGTGGTCTTCATGACAAAAAAATGAGGTGACTTTTTCAATCTATCCACCATGAGCATGATGGCATCTTGGCGGTATCTCGACATTGGTATACGTATTATGCAATCCATGGAAATAGTGTCCCATTTTCACTCCGATATAACATGAGGGTAGAGAAGGCTAACTGGACATTCATGCTTGGACTTCACCCTTTGACACTCCAAAAAAGTGACACAAAATAAGATACATCTCTCTCAAGACCTATCTAATGCAACTTTCTTAAGGTGGTGTGCATCTTCTTCATCCTAGATGGGCTCAATAAGGCACATGATGAGCCTCTACTAAGATATCTTGTCTCAAACATCCATCCCTAGGTACATATATCCAACATCTGTGAATGAAAATTACACCTAATATAATAAAAATCCATCAAATTTCCCTCAAGTGGTCTCTAAGACTCAATCTCGATCTAGCTGAGGTAGAAACTATCATGTGGAATTTGTCACAAAATCATGTTCCGCAAGTCTGTACTTGCTGAGTAGCCATAACCAAATGTCTCGAGTTGACTCAAAATTTCTCTACAACCACATTCTCCTTCCCCTTCACATGATCTATCTCCATGTCATAATCACGAGAAATGCCATCTAATGTTGTTGATGAGTGTTGATATTGGGATGTGTGAAGAGAGCGGCGTAAGCTCAAATTGTTTTTACTAAGAATGAACGTCCTACCAAGAAGGAAATTACACCAACGCATCAAAGCATGCACCACCACCACAATCTCAAGGTCATGAGGTGGATACTTTAACTCATAATTTTTATTTTTCCAGGACTCAAAGGATACTACACATGCTCCTACATCAAAACACCTCCCACTCCTAGCAAAAGCACATGTACACACAAATAAATCCCTCTTACGATCGACACCTGCGAAGAATCGATGTTTTCATAAGGCATTTTTAGTGTATTGAATGCCTTCTCACATCCATCGGACCAAACAAAATTCTTCCCTTTTCCCCGAAGAAAGTGATGGGTGTGAAATCCTAGAGAATTCTTGAATAAATATCCTATAATAACATGCCAACCCCATGAAAATGCGTACCTTTGTGACATTGGTTAATGTTGGTCAATCCATAATATCCCTAATGTTGGAAGGATTAACTATGATACTTTCCTAGAAATTATGTGACACAGTACTAAACCTATGACTAGAAAAGGAACACTTCTCCGGTTCTCTCGAATAATCGCTACTCATAAAGACACTACAAAACTTGATGAAGGTTCTCTTCATGCTCTGATGGGTATATGATTATATCAAAATGTCATCAACAAAACTGATTATAAAGCGATCCAAAACATCCTAAGAACCCCATTCATTAAAATCATGAATACTACAAGGTGTTCATCGGACCAAATGGTACCACTCACGAACTCATAGTGGCCATATCTTATGCGAAAAGCTATCTTGTGGAAATATGCCTCTACATTCCTCAACCGATGGTAGCCCGGAGTTAATAACTATCTTATAAAATAAAGTTCCCCCTTCTTCTGATCAAATAAATCATCTATCCATGGAAGGGGGTAACGATTCTTGATCGTTACTTTGTTCATCTATTTTTATTCCACACACAAATGTAGAGCTTCATCCTTTTTATTCACAAATATCATTGGTGCACCATAAAGAGATAGACTAGGATGGATTAGGCCTTTCTCGAAGGAACTCTAATTGTAACTTGAGCTCACATAGCTCGGGTGTGGTCATACTATATGGTGAGCGTGAGATAGGATCCGCTCCCGAAACCATATCAATATGAAAGTATATCTCATGTGTCGGATGTATCACCCCGATAACTCAAAAGGAAAATATAAGAAAACTACTACACAATAGGGTGGTCATCAGTGAAGGTCCACCTCATCATTCACACCGCTTCAATTTGGATAGGCGATATGGTCTTTGATAGAGATAGGAATCTTGACTCCAACATTCTTGGCTCCACTCCAAAATCATCTTGCACGAGATATAACCTTCTTGTAACAATTAACTCTATCCCTGTTTGCAAACACCTAATCCATTGCAAAGATAAATCCATAGAAATTCAATAGAAGGATAAGAAGATCCAAAGTCATGGTGAAGGGTCCTAGGTCTACTACACACTCCTTAACTAAGGAGTCCACTAATATTTTTCCTCCAAAATCCATCTAAACATCCCAACTACATCCCTACCTAAATTCGACCAGCTTGTATCGCTCTACTAAATATGGACAAAATGAAAGAATATTACGATCATGAATCAAATAAGATAGGGGTAGAAATTCCACCATTCTACATATGGTCTCAATCATCGTGCCCTTGTGCTCTGCATGGTGGTTCTCGACCGCAACATAAATATTGTGCCTCTTAGCAATGTCACAAACCGTAAGCGCAAAAACTAGTGCCTTACCCTAATTGGTAGTGTTATGAGAGAACTCTCTCTAATGATGACCATGTACACCACACCAATAACAAATACCTAGTTCTCTTGACTAGAAGATACTCCTCCAGGTGGCACGATTATCCATGCTATAGAAATTGATGATACTAAAATATATATTTGTGTGTGTTGCCGTGGATGAAATCCTCTCACGAATATGTGTGAGGTGGATCCAGTCCTATTTCCCCAGGTGGAAGTCCCATACTATGCCCTCTCTCGAGCATCATGGGGCTATGAAGGTTTAAAAGGTGGTCGAGTTTTTATTCTTGCTTAGGAGGAGGAGGCCTAAAGGAAGACTATGTTGAAGTGTGTCCATAATAAGGAGGAGAAAATCCCTCGAGATACAATCTTGCAACTTCTATATGAGGCTCCATAGTTTTCTTAAGCCCACTAAGTCTTCCCCTTGTTTCCTCTCTATATAGGCATTCTCCACAACCTTAGATAGAGTCACCCATGGGAAATAAATGTACACTTCCCCAACCAAGTCTAAGTTCATACCACTAATGAACCTAGGAATTGTAACCTACTCATCTTGCATGTAGTCCACATATTGAAGTAGATCTAAAAACCGACCCTCATACTCTGCTACCATCGTGAGTCTTTATCACAGATTAGGAAACTCATCGATCCACTAACTTTGAATGAATCTCACGGATATGTATCTACTCTTGAAATTATCCTCAAAGAACTCCTAAGTATCTGTCTCATAATCTATATGAACATTATTCTCCTCATTCCTCCACCAAGCTATAGCTTTATCTCTCAAAGGGTGAATAAAAACATGAGATTTCATGTTCTTTAGTAACTTGAGGACATATCCTCGAAGCATCCACTGAAGCTAACCAGCCATGACTTGGCCTAAAATCCTCATGTATCTCAAGAAAATTGTGTTGGTTATAAATTCAAAGTATCTATACGATGTAATCCACCACTATCAACCTGTCGACACCTAGGTATCTCTACATGAACATCCTTTGGGGTAGGGCTTATAGATCTCTCTCTATGTCCCAAAGCTTCATTTCTATGCTATCTAAATGTTGAATCATGTCCAACTGAATCCTGTGTGGTAGTGCTTTACCTATCCTCAACACTATGATATGACAAAGATACGAGCCTCTCGATGGTTCTCCATCTTGTCTACTAGGTCGCCCTCCTAAAGATCCTCCATGTAAAGTGGCATTAACATCCTGTAGTGTCTGAAGTATTTGAGGAAATATAGCTTCTACTACCTGATTTATGGGTGGTAGATCTAGGCTCATGTGTAAGGACCCCTCGTCTAGTCTGTGCCTCCTACATAGACCAAGACATGAGTTATTTTATCATCATCTAGGATTTTTTCAGTTTTCTAAATTTTCTATGTTTTAAAACATCATGCAATGTTGTGTGTTCTAGGTTTAGAGTTGCACTAGGTTTTCTTGTTGTGTTTTGTGTTTCCAAGTGTTCTAAGGTGCGAAGCTTTGAACCCATAGCTCTAATAGAAAGTGTAACGCCCACAAAATTCTACTCTCAAAAACATAATAGAACTAATAATTTAATAGTCAAATTAATAGTAATAATTTTTGTTTGTTTTAAAGGAAGTTTGTAATGTTAAAAAACTTCCAAAATTAATAAATTCTAGCTTAAATTCTTTCTACACATGCCCATGAAAGTTAGAATTAGATTAATAATTAAATATTATTAATTTACTTCCTTAAATATATTTATTGTTTAAAACAATACGTTTACCTAGTTCCATAAGTTTAATTAGTTAACATGCATAAATATTCCTTTGTTTTCTAACACAAAAGTTTTATTATTTTCCTAGCCACTAAGTGGCCCCATTCACCCCATTATCCATGTTGTTTTATTTTTATTTATTAAATTTCATTCGCACAAAATACCTCCCACTTAAGTGAGGTAGGGTTTAAGTTAGTCAATTGGATTGAATCTATCCTAACCTTTAGATTTGGGTTGCCTAAATATCTTGATGGTTCTCTTTTTTATTCCTATTTCCCTAAAAACAAATTCATTTGCACATTCTTATTTTAGAGGTTTTGGAAAAGGAGAAGGGGAGAAACCATGAGTGCATGAAGTTTATCCATGACAAAATTTTCTTGGTTTTGGTGTTAAAGTTTTTACTATTGTAAGATTCTCATTGCTTAATGTAGAGATCCTTCATGGATCTGTTTTTGTTATTTTAATGTTAACAAATTTTTTTAGCTCAACAATTAGGAAAAAACCCCATTTCATTTAATCTATTATTTTTACACATTTGGATTCCATAAGAGAGAATGAAAGGCTTAACACTTAAATTGAATTAATTACTAGCTACTTTAGTAGCTTCCTTTCGATATTTTTAATCTTAGATTTTAATTAAATGTCAATCTAGGTTTTCACAGGTTGGGAATCTTAATTTCCATCAAAAGTGGCAAAACATCCTCCATACATAGGTCGGTGGTCCTATAACCACCGCCTTTCTGGGGATGGTTCATCGATGCCACTCGAGTTGGGCGATTCTCAAAACTACTACTTTGCATAGGGCGGCGGTTTTTCTCCCAAAAAAAACCTTCAATAAATAAATTTTTCAACAATTTTTCCACTTAACTTGTTCTTTAATACAACATTAATTTTAATTTAAGTGTCTACCATTCATTGTAGATGCTAGATTGATAATATATCTAGTCTCATAACTCAAATTACATAACATGAACTCATTATTTATACTTTTATTTGCAATAAAATGTAAAATTGAGTATAACATTACTACAATTCATTCTCTTTCACATATTCCATTTTTCCAAAAACAACAAGGAACTCAACAACACTTGCTTTCAATACATCTTTATTTTCCATACATACATACATACATACATACATACATACATACATACATACATATATATATATACATACATATATATATATATATATATTGTAACTTTGAATAACATACAAATTTAGGAGAGTTTCATTTCAAGAACCTATAAAACTTAAGCTTTCTCCTTTCATTATAAAATTAAATATTTCAATAAATGAAATATACAAAGCCTTCTTTTGATAATACAAGATTTACAACTTCCACCTAAGTGGGAAAAATAAGAACAAATTACATCTTATAGATTCTTCCAATGGTTCAAACACGGATCTTCATTACAATGTCTTCTCCCAACTTTATAGCCTTCAAGTTTCATCCATCAAATCTTTAAAAAAAAATTGATCAAAATATGAAGAAAGGGGGATAGGCGACTCTCTCACCCAACCTTTAATCTGTAGAAGGAGAATTCTTCCCCTTATTGGCCACCTGACCCCAACCAAAGGACAGGTGAGAAATCTTGAGCAACATTTGAGAACTTTAGACAAGAAATGGATTAAAAGAAACATACAATCTAGAAAAATACAACACATTCAAATGGACATACTCAACATTATTTACAACTTTCTCAAAAACACATAGGATTGACATCAAGCTAAATGGAGAAAGGAATATGGGAACCACCTCCTTTTGCCTCCCAAGTGAAGTGGACATTTAACCAAAATCATCCATGTCTACAATACAAAACAATCAATATTGTTGATGCATAATCACAACACCCCCGGATGTACTGCAACTTGATGTGTTGAAACTCTAAGTGTGATTGCATAACATGGAGCTCTTCCCAAAGTGTGGGACTTTGACATTGGGAAAGATCTCCGGATGAAGGGTAGTTTCTATTCCTCTATTCAGTGCACACAAACAATTTGATGAGGATCTAAACTAAAATCTACTCTAATTTGCCATGGAGGCATGGTTAAGAAGATGCAAGAAAATAAACCTATTCTAATAGAGGTGAGGCACGAAAGGAATGTTGAACACCTTATTTTACATTAAACAAAAACCATTAAAAATGAAATACAACCACCATGCATAGATTACCAGGATTACAATGAGAGATCAGGAAGATGCAATAAAAAAAGAGAGGGTTGAAAATCATCCACAAACTTTTTATTGTTTCTCCAAAGATTTGATACGATGCATTCTGATGGCCAAAAGGTAAGATTGTATTTCCAATTTAGATGAGATGTTTCAAGTGCACAAATACACTTGCGAGATAGGGGAAGAAGGGATGCTTGAAAACCAAAATGTCGACCTTTAGAAAAATGACCCTCCTTACAATATATAGGATAAATGAGAGAAGAAGATAAAAGAATTTTGAAATCCTAATCCATCCACTCAAGAACTACATTAAATTCATCTGCGCAAAATGATGGGTTCTAATTCAAAACCCATGCCACCATGTGTTGTTCCTTGTTGGGAAAGAAAGGAAGCCCATACCTCATTATGGTGGTAAGTGAGAATTCTGACACCCTAAAAAATGGTACACTATATTTCTTAATTTTGAATAACTTAGTCCTTTCTTGTGCAAATCTGAGCTCCCAGTCAAAAGTTATGGCCATCTGAAGGTTGAGGTGTCATTCTGTAAAAAATGGAAGGTTCTTGAGAGTTATGAAACTCAAAACACAAAATCCTAAAATTCTGAAAGTCTTAAATAATGGACTTTCGAGTTTGGAGTTTCGAGACATTGAGTTGAGATTTTTACGTTTTGGGGTTTGACAGTTCCAATAATTCAAACCACAAACCTCCAAAAGTCCAAAACCCTAAAGTACAAAATTTCAGACTTTAAGACTTTCAAACATTTTGCTTTTTTGAAACTTTTCATTGTTCATCGCCCAAATCACCTCAAGAGTTTGAAACCCTGAAACCCAAAGTTCAAAAACTCCGAAACCCAAAACTACCTCCACGTTGACCATGAAACTGCATTGAATTTCAAAAATGAAAACCCTTTCAGGATTCAAAATTTCAGGATTTCGAACATTTTTGGTATTTTTCCAATTTTACGGCCAAGACTGTGAAACCCAAACCCGAAAGTCTGAAATTTTGGACTTTGTGATTTTGACTTTGGAAATTTCCGATTCTTTTTCTATTTACCCACTAAAATCTGAAATGAAAAAAATGTAAAGTCGAAACTTTGATCCTTTCTCCACTCTTCCTTGATCTCTGCTCTCCTTCTAAATTATTTAACCATTGATTTCTGACCTTGCATTTCGGTGACGATCTCCTCTGCTGACCTAATATTTTAAATCGAGATGTGAGATCGCACGACCGTGAAACACCCTCTCCATTTATCTGTGCGAGGTCACGTTTGATCAATTTTTCTGAGGGAAAATTTGGATAACAATTTGGCAACTTGCGAGGTCACTACCTACTAGGTGGAAATATCAGTTGCCTTGAAGTATCCATTGGGCACAAAGTCATGAATGATAGTTTGATACTGATCTTGTACTTGAAACCTTAACTTTGAATGCTTGCGCTTATTGATCCTAAACTTGATCGCTTGCACTATAAATTTTTAGAAGAAAATATTGAAGGTAATATGTCCGAGAGTAGAAAATTATCTTGACCTAGAGAATTCCCTTGCTTCTAGAATGGATTGTTCTGACTTTCACAGGAAGCAAAATGAACTACATAGTGATACATCCTTGGAGAAACAAGACACATTACAAGTACTTAGGGAAATTGAAACCTACACTACAACAAGACAATGTGCATCAACACATAGAGGAATTGAAATCCTAGACTAATATTTACAAGGGTGAATCTTTTTCTCTTTTAGTAGAAATGTTCAAGATATATTATGTTAAACAAAATTAGAATTTCCTCTCCATTTAATGTAGACAATTAGAAGGCATTTATACTTTTACATCTTGTGACCATGTAGGGCCACTCCTAATGGCATAAAATTTAGAATGCCTTCCTAGATTTTTCTGATCTACATCCCTTTTCGAACTAAGTCCCCTTCCGGAAAGGTCGTTTCTCGTGCTTTCTTTTCAAACCATCTTTTGACTAAGGCTTGATATTTTTCCATTATTTTAACTACATGTTCTCTGATTTCTTCCAATTCCATCATCTCTGTGTATCTAGCCTCCATTGGTTTAAACACGAAATCTCTAACTAATTTATGAGCTTGAGAGTGGGAAGCTCTAATGATACAGAAACTCTTGCCTCTTTACCATAAACCAAATTGTAAGGGGAATTACCTGTAGAAATTTTTGGTGTGATCCTGTTAGCCCATAATGTTGATTTTAGTTTTGTAAGCCATGTCCTTTATTTTTCACCTAGATTCCTTCTAATGATTCTTAACAAATTCTTTTTTCGTGGACTCTTTTGCCTACCCATTACCACCGTGGATACTATTTTGAAGAGTTTCTCAAGTAGATCCCATTATTAACATCCCATTATGTGATCTTGGAACCTAGGAATGCCAATGCATTGTCTAGTATGATAGTCACTTTACCGTACAACTAATCTGGTCATTATTCCTTCATAAAAGTCTAGTATGCTAGACTCATTTGCTTCTTTGAGTGTTACTGCCTCAGTCCACTTGGTGAAATAGTCTGTTTCTTCGGAAACATACTTGTGGCCTTGGATTGAATTTGGATTGATGACCCTGATGAAGTCCAATCCCCATTACATGAATGGTTGGTCAACTGAAATTGGATGCAATGGAAGTGTTGTTAACCTTTCCTTTCCTATGAAGAATGCACATTTTTACACTTCTTGATCCAAGTGTAACAGTCACTAAACATTGTGGGCCAATAATAACTTGCCTTCATTATTTTGAGATTTGTTACCGCAGCGAGAAAAATGACCTTTGGCTTCCCCATCGTTGAACTATTGTAACACCTTCTCAATTTGACTTGTTCTAATGCATCTCATGTAGAACACCGGTGATGTCTTTCTTGAATAAAACACCATCAACAAGCACATATGGAATGGCTTGTACTTTGAAGTGTATCCTCTTTAATTTTCTCATTTCTCAAGCACACACACCTATTTGTAGGAAGTGTATCATATTTTGAGTCCAACAAGGAATAGGCACATTATCATTTTTTTGTTCTTGACCATCTTGTAGTACCAAAACAACCCCATTTTCATTGATTGCAACAACTTTGTTTACTCAAGGCTAGTTTTTCACATATTCCTTTTCCACAGAGCACTTATTGACCTTAATTTCAATGTCATATTACATGACACGAGTGATCCATCCTGCATGTTTCTCGTTCAAATATTTGTTTGAAAAGAAGTCCTTGACTACCACATGAGAGACTAGCAATTGAATCTTGTTATTTGAAACTAGGTGTTTGAACTTCTTCAAACTCCTGATCACTATAAGGACATGATTTTCGAGGAAGGTGTATCTCAATTCAAATTCCTCCAAAATTTGTGAAGAAGGAAATTGGTTGTTTAGACCCCTCTTTATTTTTTTTTGCACTAAGATTGTAGAAATTGTGTGCCCACCACCAAAGCCATAGAGCATGAAGTCCTTAGAGAAGTTTGGATTGACGAGAGTTGGAGCTTGGGATATATCTTCTCTTATAGCCTCAAAATTGATTTACCTTCAGATTTCCACCTAAATGCCATGCTCTTCTTGAACATCATCATTATTAGAATCACAAGGGCATCAAAATTCGGTAAAAACTTATGAACAAAATTGACCCTTCCTATAAAGCTTTGAAGAACCTTTTTATGACTTGGAAAGGGCAATGCTCAATTGCCTCAACTCTTTATGGATCAATCTTAAATCCTTCCTTTGACACACTATGGCCTAGGTGCATTTCTTTGTGAGCAAAGAATATGAATTTTTTAGGATTGAGTTATACCACAAATCTCCTACACCTTTGAAATACATGTCTCAGATGAAAGAGGTGATCGACTACATTTTTGGATAACACAATGATATCATCAATATATACATCTGTACTTATGTTATTGATTAACCACTTGAATGCCATGTTCATTGATGTTTGGAAATTTTCACTGGCATCGACAATCCAAATGACATTTTCCTGTAGGCATAGGTGGCCTACTTTGTGGTGAAAGCTATTTTGAAATAATGTCTTCTTTCACCATTATCTAATTATATCTCAAGTATCCATCTAGGAGAGAGAATATTTATGATCCAGCTACTACTTGTAATATTTTTTCCATTAAAGGAAGTGGGTAATAGTCCTTGAGATATTCCCTATTCAAGTCTCAAAAGTCCACGCACAACCTAATTTCTACGTTCTTCTTCTGAACGATTACTAAGTTTGCAAATCGTGTGTTTGAGTGCTTGATTGGAAATATAATGCTTGCCTCTATTATATTTTTAACTCTTTCTTCATTAGAGGTTCAATGTGAGGGTTGAATGGTATTTGCTTTTTCTGATGGGCTTTGCATATGCATCTAGTTCAATTGTGTGTTGTGATAACTTGATTGAATCCTCTCGAACTCTTCATAGCTCCAAGCGAAGACATCTAGAAACTTCTAGAAATGTTGTGTGAACTCATATTTTTCCTATTTAGTGGCCACTTTTCCAAATTTGAAGTGTTTTGCCCTCTCTAACCGAGATTGGATCTGAATCTTCTCCTTTGACTTGTATATTGGATTTCTCTTTATGAAATTGATGATTTAGGTTGAATATGGACTCCAACGTAACCAAAACTTTGGGAAGATTGTTTGTCCACAGTGCACTACTTGATCCCCGCACTACTTATCTAATTTGTCTTAATTCCTACCTGATAATTCAGCCTCTTCTTATAAGAAATTGACGATATTTTGATCATTCTCAAACACCTTCTAGCTTGTGTTTTTATCTGCTACTGGGTATTACAATCACATGGATATGTGGTTGTGTTTTGTCTCTTTTGATACTATCAACCACATCAAATGTTACTCGAGTGCATGCCCTCTCCCCACTTCATTCTCTCTTGGGTATTGACACAATGTTGAAAGCTTCAAAATCCTCCATGAGGTCCCATAC
Organism: Taxus wallichiana var. yunnanensis; assembly: GCA_018340775.1. Lineage (NCBI taxonomy): Eukaryota > Viridiplantae > Streptophyta > Pinopsida > Cupressales > Taxaceae > Taxus > Taxus wallichiana. The sequence goes on from CM031241.1 coordinate 298,144,448, forward strand.
CCTATTTTTGTAGCTCTTGAGTAGGTCATTCTTTGCAGCATGTTGTCCTTTGACTTGATTGATGATTAGCTCGCTATCACCAAATACTTGTAGATTATTTATGCCTCATTTCCTGGCCCAATGAAGTCCATGAATCAAAACCTCATACTCAACGTGTTGTTTGAACATGCAAACTAAAATCTGAAAGTTGAATAATACTTGATGCTCGTGGTGAAACCAACATTTCACCACCTCTAGCACCTTGTTTGATTCTTGAACCTTCAAAAATAGTGGCCAAAATTCATTTTCTTCCTTATATTCGGCTTGTAATGTTAGGAATGGGGAATTTTCTTTGTGTACACAATATACACCTAATTGATTCTTCCATTTCTAGAATGGGTGAAAAACATACATTTTGTTAGTCCATTCATCTAGAGTTAAATCTAGAGTACCCTTAACCTTAGTACCTATTTCTAGATAATTTAAACACTCCTTATTGAAAGCTAAGAAATTTGCATTTATAGAACTTGGAACATGAGGCTCAATATGAAAATTTGTAATTGGTTCTTATCTGATGGTTGCCTTGGCCCCATACCTCATCCTAGAAAGTATGTCGACCAATCTCTTGATAGGTAACCACCAATTTTGGCCTTGAAATCCCTTTATAAACATAGTGCAAAGAGTGGTGGGACGTCAATTACAGACACATCTGCAAAACTGTGACATTAGGATATGTATGCAACGTAGGGCTTAACCCTTTGATGATCCCAACCATTCCTACTATTGTTCCATCTAGTTGCACTACTCCTCTCAACATTGGCTCATACTTTAGACCCAATTGATCTGTTATTTGCTTCGGCATCACTGAGCTACTTGCCCTTGAATCAATCATGCAGTTATGTACCAAGTGGTTCCCGATAATCAATGACACATAGAATGGTGGAGGATTCAAATTTTTTCTTAGTTGACCACCACCTGTTGCACTATATTAGTGAGAAGTTTTTCGTGTCCTTGGTTTGATCCTGTCAAGACACACTAATTAGCCATTGCCACTTGCAACAAATCTCATTGTCTTGGGATTTTAAGTGAATCCCACATGGAAATATTCACATGTGTTATCTTCATTTGTTCAATGATATTAAATGGGGATGAATTATCCTTTTATTTCCCTTTACTTGCACAACTCTTTACGGATCTTGAACAGGCACATTTCTTCTGCTGCAATGCGAGCCTTAGGCTGATTTTACACAATGGGGGTGAATTTGTTCTAAAACTCCTTGTTGTGTAGGAGTGGGCTGAGAAAAACTTGATTAGATGGTTTTCCCTCCTCAATTTTCCTCTTCTTTGATCACGTATTGGCAGCTACACCCTAAAAAGAAGGTTGATTAACTCCATAGAAGTCTTGCATGTGCGAATTAACCAACATGGTTTCTATTGGAGGTACCTCTTGTTGATTTTCTTGCTACTGATTTCCTTCTTTACTTGGTTCTTGTGACACACAAATGGTTTGTACCATCAAAGCATGATTTAGGGCATCATTGAAACATGTTTATTGATTGTGAGGAAGATGGTAGGGGTAACACCAAATTGTGCTCTTGATGTGGAAGATTTGTATTGATCATATGGTTGGAATGGCTTAGCACTTGAGGTTGTCTATATTTATTGTTTTAATTTCCATCCTAATTTAGTGGTCTATTTTGCTAATATGGGGGCACAGTTTGGATACTTATTGTGAGGCGATACGGCCTAGAACTTTGAGCTTGTTGTCTCTTGATATTCACTAGCTCATTTCCTAGCTTCTCTATTTGTTTCATAACCTCCAAAATTCTTCTTAAGTGCTTGAAGAACTAGAAGCCTTACTTATTGTTTTGATTCTAGGGGGTGGAATGGGATTCAAATCTAGTGTATGACTAGTTTGGAGAACCTCCCATATCTTGATAGAGAGGCATTGGTGGCTTTAGTGCTATCTTACCATCTTGAATCAAGCATTTTTATCCCTAATAGTAATGTTATAGGATGCGCGCTAACATTATAGCTCCCATTGATTGGATCATCATGGCTATATATGAATTTATAGCCTTCAAGAAATTAAGGAATTCTCCTTCAATAGTTGGTTTAACAACTATCGAATCTTATCCCATGTCCTCTGGAACCTGAAGTTGAAATTAGTCAACTACTCATTAGGAGCCTTCTTGATTGTTGTCAATTGTTCCAATAAAGACAGATTATCTCCCTTTTCCCCAAATTGATTATGGAGGGATGTGCATAAATGGTCCCAATTCTAGATAGACCCTGTTGTTAGGCTTCTAAACCATTGCAAAGCTTTACCCTTAAAATATGAAGCTAATAACTTGACCGCAATATCCATTTCATTGATTTCATGAATTACACAGACATTTGCAATGTCCTGGATGTGGTCAATCGGATTTGTCTAGTTCTCTCCAGTGAAATATGGGATGTTCTTCAATGCCGCAATTGGAACTAGATTTTGAGCATTTAGGGAAAGTGGGCTACTTCCCGTGAAGTTGACATACGGATTGGGTTACACCATCCTGATTAGTTGAAGGACTCGTTGATTGAAGAAAAGGTCTACCAGGTGGAGGTGTAGACAAAGTCCTATTAGGTGGAGATGGTGATCTTTACGGTCTTCTTCCTCTCCTTCTTCTTCTTGGTGATAATTGCAAGTAGACAAACAATCCCTATTCTCAAGTATCGACGGGGTTCGAATTCTTCTCATGTACTTGGGCAACTTTGTGTTGCTACATGCTAAATTCCATCACTTAAGAGTCACCGGATGTGTTTTGGAAATGAGCCTCTAAATGATAGATTTTGACAAGTTACACACCAAACATGATAGAATAAAGATAAAAACCTTAAAGGACTGTGTAATTGATATTTTGGAGGTTGAAAATTTATTTGAAATGATAGTCTATAAAACTTGAAAATGCAAGACTTCCGAATGCAGAAACCCCTAAATTTGGAGAAGTCTCAAATTCTGAAATCTTGAAATCACGAAACCCAAAATTCAAAAACATAGAAATTTTGAAAATAAAATTTTCAAAAACTCTGAAATTTATGGAATAAAATTTTTAAAAAATATAAATAGACTTTTGAATACTATCCCTCGATCTACAATTGGTGAAATTCGGACCTTTTTGAGCAATTTAAGCCCACGATAATCGATTTGAGTTCATCCCGAGAGGTGAAAGGCCCAAAATTAGAGAAATCGCAATTTCTAAGTCTGAAAATGATGAAATTCCTTCAAATCTTGTTGAATGACCTCTAAGCTCCCATCCAGTAATGCCAAAATAGTTGATGTGTAATCACAACACTCCTAGATATCTGTAACTCGATGGGTTGAAACTCTTATTGTGATTGCATAACATGGAGCTTTTCCCAAAGTGTGCAACATTACGATTGGAAAAGCTCTTTGGATGAAGGCTGGTTCCTATTCCTTTTTCATGTGCACACATACAATTTCTGCAGAGAATCTACTCTAATTTTCCAAGAGACGGGGTTAAGAAGATACAAGAAAATAAACCTAACTAATAGAGGTGATGCATTAAAGGAATGTTGAACACATACTTTTCCATTAAACAAAAACCATAAAGATGTCATATAACCATGATGTACAAATAACCAGGATTACAATGAGAGATCGGTAGATACAATGAACATAAGATAGGGTTAATATCATGCACAAACTTATTTTTATTGCTCCAAGAATTTGATACAAGTGCATTCAATGGCCAAGAGGCACAAACTTGCATTACGGTTGAATGGGAGGTTTGAACTCCACAAATCCACTTGTAGAGAAGAGAGAAGAAGGAAGGTGAAAAAAATGTCCAAACTTTTGAAAAAAGCCCCTCCTTACAATAAATAGGAAGAATTAGAGAAGGAGATAGAATAAATCTGAAATCGTCCATCAACCACCTCTAAAATGCATTGAATTTTCCTACAAAAGTGATGAGAGCCATGACTAAGCCCATACCTCCATGTACCATTCCTTATTGTCATAGAAGGAAGCCCATACCTCATAACTTTTGTAGGTGAGAATCCTAACACCCTCAAAAATGGCAAAATGTATTTCATCATTTTCAGAGTTTGAAATGCATACAACCTCTTAAATCCAAAAATTTAGACTTTCATAAATTTTTGTTTGAATTCAACTCTTTGTGTTCACCACTCAAAATAGGCTAAGAGTTCTGAAAGTTTGAAACCCGAAAGTCTAAAAGTCCAAAATTTCAAACTTTTAGAATTCAGAATTTCAAACCTTGAGTCTTATTTGTTATGTTTTGGGGCTTGAGAGTTCCTAAATCCAAAAACCCGAAATCCCAAAATCCAAAATCCTAAACTCTTGAAACCTAAGATTTTGAAACCCCAAAACTCAAAATCCCAAAACCACAATACCCAAAATCCTAAAATTCTGAAATCTTGAAACCCAAAATCCCAAAATCTCAAAAACCAGAAATCTTGAAATCTCGAAACCTAAAATCCTAAAATCCTTAAATCCAAAACCGAAATCCAAAATCCACGAATCCCAAACCCAAAATCCCAAAATCAAACCCTAAAATCCTAAAATCCCAAACCCCGAAATCCCAAAATCTGAAATCTTGAAATCCCAAAATCCTGAAACCTAAAATCTCAAACACGAAATCCCAAAATCATAAAAATATGAAATTTTGAAAATCAAAATTACAAAAACTAATGATACCCTTTTGAATTTTATCCCCGATCTATCAACTGGTGAAATTTGGACTTGTTTTGAGCAAGTTAAACCATTGAAAATTAATTTTGCAATTATGCCTGAGATGTGAAAAGTCTAAAATTTGAGAACTTGCAATTTCATTCTCCCAACACCAAAATACAATCCCCCATGACTTAGAACCCACCACCTGCCGGCTCCTCTGCGTGTAAGGTCAACTTTGTCTATTTTCCCGAGAGGAAAAATTGGATAACACTACCTTTTTCTAGGGTTTGTAATTTTCATTATGGTTGTAATTTGGTCTCCATGTAAATACCCATTTGGGTATTTGACATTTTCCCAATACATCTATATTATTCTTTTTTGTTGAAAAATATTACTTTTTTCCTTTGAGAAAACACTAATTTTGATTATATATACAAGTTTGTATCTCTCTCTCTCTCTCTCTCTCTCTCTCTCTCTCTCTCTCACACACACACACACACACACACACACACAAACTTGTTTAATAAAATTTTGTAGGCGTAGCTAAAACAATTTCATGCAAACTTTACAAATATCTCACAACCAACCCAAAATCAATAGTGGCGGTGATAATATTTAAGTTTCGAGAATTTTGAGGGACAGGCGTCGTGGCCAAATTCGGAGTTTCAAGCACCCTAGGCGTATTCGAGAGAATACACCCCCTCTCCCACCCCCTTCCTAGGACCAGGCACCCACGTGTGCACGTTTTTAAAACAATTATAATATAACTTTTAACACATTCAATTAAATCTATAAAAGGTCTAGTATCCACAAAAATAACCCAAACAAGATGTAACAAGAAAATCTCGCCTTACGGCCATTAGCTCAATTTCCATTTCTAGGGAGTACACTCAATAATAATGTTAAAATATCTATTCTTCATTTTTTCTAAGAGTACTAAATTACCTCAAAATGACACCCAAAAAAACGTAATTAAACAAAAAGAGAATTTCTAAATTTTTGCATATAAACATTTCCCAGATCAATGATCATACCTTTCAAGTTCGCTACAGTTAATAACTTTTCCTTCGTTTGGTGAATGAATTGTCCTTCGTATACTGGCAAAGCCACAAAGAAAATTAGTGATTTGGGATTCTGAAGGGTGGCCATTGATTCCTATCATGTCTTGTTCCATCAAACGAGAAAGAAGGTCGTTCCATAAAATCAAACTATGATAAATGCTAGAGCCTAGGATTGTATTCTCGGTATCGAAATCTCTGTTCTCCATGAATAATTTCTTAATGTATTGCAGGTATGTATAGTGCACTTGTTATTCGTACTAATATACTCGTGCCTACCGCCACAATCGTAAAGCTCTTTCTCTTCCCACTAGAAACACTCACAATTCCTGTTATTATTATACCATGTGAAGGGGATGCAACACTTATTAGACAAGGAAATTCAACCACAACACCCCTAAATAAATCCCACATGTACAGTATTTTTTTGCGAGAAGAGGTCCCTCCAACCACAAGACGTATAGTCCTTCATAATATGGATGAACAGCTAAATCGCGATACTCGTAATATAATATTGATGAACAACTAAAGTTGAAAAAATGGAGCGCATTACGTTATCACCCACAAAATACAAAAAAAAGGAATGAAGTTGAATAACATATGCCCCTTTGAGTATATGGAGCAACATTAACTTATATATGTGAATTGAAATTTTGAATGGGCCAAATCGGTGAAGTGACTGAGATTTAATTTTTTTTTGAAAAATTAGCCACCCCTCCTTGTTTGCCGCCTAGCGCAATGCTAAGTTGCCTAGGGCATGAAATGCCCTGGCGGGTCACGACCCCACGCCCACCCATATTATGGGATGGGGGTGGGAGTCGATGAGCCTCCGTCCTTTAAATAAATAAAATCCAACACTTTAGTGTGGGCCTAAATAAAACTAAATCCATGACATTTTTTCTAAAGTTTGTTTCTTTTTGTTTTACTTTTATTTATTAAAAGTTTTTATTAACTTATATAATAATAAATTTTTAATATTAATAATAATTATATTATTATTATATGTATATTAATATATCTATATCTATATCTATATATATATATATATATTAATATTTAAATTTCATTATTATTATTAAAATTTAATTATATTAATATATTAACAATATTAAAATAATTGAATTTAATTAAAATCCTTCTTTTTCTTGATAAAGAGAACTAAAATTTGTCTAATATATATAGTACACAATGAATACAATTACATTAATTTAAAATTCTATATATGGCTATATATGCTTTTTTTGTGTATTAAAAAGGTAAATTAGTGTATAACATAAGTATACAAGACAAGAATTTTTGTTGATTTCTTTCTATTTATTTAACAAAATTTGGTGAAAACTAATAAGGTTTCATTCTAAATACCACAACTAGTAAGGAGGAGATTTTTATTCTTATTAAAAAAATCATATATTACTTATTTGACCTAAAATGTTATAATATGTAAGTATTTCATTTCCCCAATAAGATATAAATAAGAAATATTTTCAACAACAATATATTTTAACAAGCTTCACCTTTTTCAGAAAATGTATGTATATCCCATTTCAAATTGATTCAAACTTTCTACTTCTTCAAAAGAATATGATAAATTCGTAGTTTCCTTTCTCGATAATAATACATTTTATAAGCACAATTCTTAGAAAACACTTTTAGAAGAGTTTACAAGGTAAAGGGATTTCCAAGAAATAAAATGGCTTTTTCAAGATTAAAATTTTACAGATCATCCACACAAAGTGGGAAAATTAAATTAAACAATTTACCACAGGGTTATCAACAAGGCCAAATATATAAGTATCCATTTTGCATGTTTTCTCCCGATGATAGCTCCAAATCTCACATTCTTCAACTTTCACAAAGAGGATCACAATAAAAGGAAGGGGGAGTAGGAAATGCTATGCACCCAAAATTTAATTCATTAAGAGGAGAAGTCATCCTCTTAATGGCCCTAAGCCCTAACCAAAGAACCATGAGGGTTCTTGAGAAACTTTGAAAACTTTACAACAAAGTGGCTTCACAACAACATGTATTCAAGACATTAAACACAAGAAATAAGACATTACCAACAAGCTTGTAACCTTCTCAAAACAACAAAAAGGTTTGAAATCAAACCAAATAGAGCAAGGGATATCATAAACCACCTCTTTATGCCTCCCAGTGAAGTTCGAGTCTCACCCTAAGCCTCCAAGTGCACAAAACAATTAACGAGAAAATCCTTATGTCTCACTTGTAAGTATGCAACAAAATAACCATGATTTCCTTTCCACTCCCCATAAGTGAAATTCCAATTCACACTCTTACCAAATGCATGCCTCACAAAATTTCATTTTCCCTCCCCAATTGACCCATAATCCCTTTTCCCACACCCACTTAAGACCTATTACCCAACAAACACACAAGACCATTCACAAGATCTAAAGAATTTTAACAAGCACAACATTTCATATAAAAAAAACGTAATACAAAAATAACAAGGTGGAGATTCTACCTCTCCATCAAGCTCCAAAAAATCCCCAAGTCTCTTTCAATTCCAAACCAAGCGCTTTCTTAAAGCACTCCAACAAGCTCCCAATCCAAAAGTTCCCAAGGAGAAAAATGATCAACTAACCCCCATTCAAAAAGAATTCAACAATAAATAGAAATGGAATGTGAGGATGATGAGGTGGCTCCATGTAGGATGCCACTTCATCATTCCTCCATTCCCACACTCATGTCAACACACCAAGTCCAAGACAACCAATGAACTTGTAAGAACAATGACAACCCACATGGCTCATGAACTTGTACACCATGATTTCAAAGGACATAATTAATTGTGATAAGAAGATAATGAAATTATTTTCACCCTTTTACACTGAAAATGGGATAAACAAGTCAAAACTAAACTCCCAACCCATAGGTAGGGTTTTGGGTAAATTTAAGAGGTATGGGACAAGCATAGTGTGTTCCACGAAGCCTCAAAAGCCCCCAAGTCAAAATAAGAATATTGAAGTTGGGGTGGTGTAAAACACAGAAAAATCAATATAAATTTTACTTACAACAAGGACCACCTAACCTCATAATTAACTATTTTTCACATCCCAAATTTAGTTAACCAAATAAGAAGGATTTAGCTTAATTAAAACACATTACAACATGCTAATAAAGTGACAAAAATTCCAAATTTTAAATACATAAAACAAAAATAAAGCACATACAAAAATTATAAGAAAGAAAATGATTCACCCCATGCCACAAATGTGAGGTCACCCCCATGGGAAACCTCTTAATGAGGTATGCAAAAACACCACACTATAAGAACATCACTCAAGTTGTCAAAATTTTCCACGTTCTTGAACACACGACATCCTTGTGTGGTTGGTCCCTTATCCTCTTCGATTGTATGTGAAAATATGTCATGTAAGATAGAAAAGTACCTCTCTGGACATTCAACCACATTAACAACATCGAGACAATATATATATAAAATCAATAATCATCATTTGACATTAGCAATTCTATTATCCATCAATATATCAAAAATCTAATCCTAACATCCATGAGATTATAATTCTACTCAAAACATCTAGAGTATAATGTGTCAGTATAAAATCCAAATCATGCAAATCAACATATATCAAATTGTCTATCATCACCATCTAGTGCATCATAATAAAATGTAAACCACATAATGTCAATAGTCCAAATATCAGTATAATCTATCATCTACTGATCAATGTATCATAATCACAATGTCTAAGTATCAGATCGATAATATCAATATCAAATGAAATAGTTTCGAAGAGGAGTGTGCACTACAAAAGGAAGATTAAATTTTTGGTAGGGAAGTGATGGGAGCATGGGCACACCGAACAGATTTTATTCTCCTTGAAATTTTGAGCTCGAGAATTTTGAGGAGCAGTTTGAGTCCCAGTCACCTTTCTTCAACCACTTTAAACGAGCCCGGATTTGTGAACCTTTTGCTCTATGTTGTTAAATAACCTTGAGCTGATGTTGAAGTATTACAACTAAGACTTGAATGACAGTGTCAAATAATTCTTGCTTTCGAGCAATTGTGTTGTGCACTAGAACTCCTACTAAAGAGCCTCGTCAACATGCTTACGCATTCGTGCCACCTGTTTTCCAAAGTGGTGAAGAAACTTGGTAGTGTGTTGAATAGTGTCATTCCACCATGAAATATAGCTAGCAACATAAGGAGGATGTGGTGCCATATTCTAGACTTGGGAAATGTATGCCAGAACCCCTGGATGATGCAGCAAGGATACATTCATATAAAATTACATGCTATGAGTTTTCCCATTCCAAGTAAGCGTATAAGATATCAGGTTGTGGTGAGTCGATTGTGAAGAATATCGGGAAATGTGGTGACATAAGATTGACTATTAGATGCTAGCTGAAAACACAGGTCTTTGAGAAATCATAACACAATAAAGCCGTTTGAACACACGAGCAGAGCCTCTTGAAAATGAACCAAGTAAAGAAATTTTTATAAGTAAATTTTATCTCGTATTTTAAATATATGGTCTTTAATGCCCCACCTACTTTTGAAATAGAACCAAGCTTAATGCTCTCCAATGCACCATCTCATTGGCAGAAGACCCAATTTTTCATTGGGATGTTCCACCATATTAAAGTCACCGTAGAATAATAAATAAGAAAAGATAGATTATCCCCAAAAATTTCCATAACGCCATCCTTTCCGGACCATTATTAGAGGCATAAAGATTAACAATACCAAATGAAAAGCCATTATCATTAAAAATCACCCAAACCACCCTATTTTCAAGATCATACCCCATGGTAGAGATCTTGATAGAAAATATAGGTGACACGAAATAGAAACACCGCATTTTCCTTCCTAATGAAAGGAATAAAAATGTAGAAAAATCAAGTAATACACAATACAAAAGTATGACTAAAAAAACCAATAATGTTAACCTCTTGCGAAAAAAATATCAATATTACCAATAATGTGACAAGCATGGTTCGAAAATATTTTCGATAGAATTCTCTGAGACCTCTAACATTCAAGGAGAGATAATTCATGCAAAGATAGAAGTGGAATGTTATTCCTCTTGTCCATCTGCAACATATCCTCCAAATTTAAAATACTAAATTGGTCTAAAGTAAGTTATTCCATCAGGTTAGGATGATGCTTAGGCCCATTCCATCCAATGTTCCACATAGAGTCTATTATCCCAAATTCACCCCTCAAGGTAAATTTTGGATAACTGCATCATTTCTCCTAGCCTAAGCGAGTAGAATTGGTCTAAAGATAAAAGCTGGTTTTAGGGGTGCTGTGGCTTCTTGCTAACTTCCCCTGTCCCAAGAAAAATTTCAACTTGGAGAAAGTACCCACGTTAGTCCCCTTCACTTGTATGTGAAAAGATGTCATGTAACATAGAAAAGTACCTCTCTGCCTTTCGACCGCATTAACAACATCGAGACAAAATACATATTAAATCAATAATCATCATTTGACATTAGCAATTATATTATTCATCAATATATAAAAAAATCTAATCCTAACATTCATGAGATTATAATTCTACTCATAAAATCTAGAGTTTAATGTGTCAGTATAAAATTAAAATCATACAAATCAACATATATCAAATTATCTACCATCACCATCCAAAGTGCATCTTAATAAAATGTAAACCATATAATATCAATAGTCTAAATAACATTATAATCTATCATCTAGTGATCAATGTATCATAATCAAAATGTCTAAGTATCACCAATAATATCAATATCAAATGAAATATTTTGAAGAGGAGTGGGTAGTACAAAAGGCGAGAAGAATTTTTGGAAGGAAGTGATGGGACCATGGGCAAGCTAAACGAATTTTATTCTCCTTGATATTTTGAGCTCCAAGAATTTTGAAGAACCCTTTTGAGTCCTTGTCACCGCCTCTTGACCACTGCAAGCGGGCCCGATTTGAGCTCCTTTGGCTATATGTTGTTCATTAACTTTGAGATTATGTAGAAGTATGAAAACTAATACTTGAATGGTGGTGTCAAATGATTGGAGCTCGAAGCGGTCCATTTGTGCACTAGAACTCCTACTAAAGAGCCTCGTCGACATCCTAATGGATTTGTGCCACTGTTTGCCAAAGTGGTGAAGAAACTAGGTAGTGTGTTGAATAGCATCATTCAACAAGGAAATCCATCTAGACACATAAGGAGGACATGGCGCCATATTCCAGGACTTGCAAAATGTATGCCCGAAACCTGGATGATGCAACAAGGATACATTCATATAAAATTACATGCTAGGAGTTTTAATAGAGGCCCCATCCCAAGTAAGCATATAGGATATCAGACTATGATCTGATAGAAGAATATCAGGCCATGTGGTGACTTGAGATTGACTATTTGAACACACCAATATAGCCTTCTTGAAAATTAAACCAAGTAAACCAATTTTTATAAGTAAATTTTAGCCACATTTTAAATATAGGGTCTTTAATGCCCCACCTATTTTTGAAATAGAACCAAGGTTAACGCTCTCAATGCACCATCTCATAAAAAAGAAGACCCAATTTTCATTGGGATGTTCCACCATATTAAATTCACCGTAGAATAACCAATAAGAAAAAGACAGATTATCCCTAAAATTTTCTATAATGACATCCTTTCCGGACCATTTTTAGCAGCATAAAGATTAAAATACCAAACAAAAAGCCCTTATAACTAAAATACACCCAAACCAATCTATTTTGAGGATCATACCCCATATGACAGACATCATGAAAGAAAATCTAGGTGACATAGAAATAAAAACACCATGTTTACCTTCCAATGAAAGGAATAAAAATATAGAAAATTCAGGGTAATACACAATAAGGAAGTACAAATAAAAAAACCAAAGAATCTTAACCTCTTGCAAACAAACAAAATCAATATTACCAATAATGTGACAAGTATGGTTTAGAAAATAATTTTGATAGGATTCTCTCGAGACCTCTAACATTCCATGAGAGAGAGTTCATAAAAAGATAGACATGGAATGTTATTCCTCTTGTCCATCCTACAACATATCCTCCGAATTTAAAATACTAAAAATATTTGTGAGAAAACTAAACTAGCCTAAAGTATGTTATTCCATCAAAGTTAGGATGATGCCTAGTCCCATTCCGTCCAATGTTCCACGTAGAGTCTATTATCCCAAATTCACCCCTCAAGGTAAATTTTGGATAACTCCTTCATTTCTCCTAGCACGAGTGAGTAGAATTGGTTTAAATATATAAAAAAATTAGGGGTCCACGTGGCTTCTTTCTAAGTTCCCCTTCCAAGAAAAATTTCAACGAGTTAGAAAAAATTGCAAAAACTTTGGCTTGTGCTAGTGTTGTGTGGACAAATTAGGCTTTTGGAGCCAGGCCGCACAAGATGTGCACGGATAGTTAGGGACCCATATGGCCAAAATGGGTGATTTATAAAGAAATCGACAAAATCAAGATTTTGGAGCCCAATTCACTTAAGTATGTGCGGGACATCCGGGATCCGAAAAGCCAAAATCACTTCATGTAGTTCTAATCATCAAAGCCGGTATATTTAGTCCCGTAGTTTCAATTTTTTTTTGAAACCCATGTCCTCCAAGCCTTTATAGTGGACTCCTTGCATTGTGATCAAGGCCCTTATCTTGTAATAGATTGGTATGTGCATACTTATGAAGCTATAGATACAAGTTTGTGGATATATCTTCCCTTCTGTGTTTATTTGCATTGTTCTTTCCCTTTCATCTCATTCCATATATATTGTGTCTATCTTATGCTCTTCCAGGGGATTCATTATTATTGTGTGTATAAAATATTGTTGTGAATGCCATTCTTTAGATTGTGAGAACTATTATCACCCTTCTAGTTTGCATTACGCTTCTACTTTTCACACATTGGAAGACTACTCTCACTCTCCTTTTATGGTGTATCACCGCTTTAGTGTAGGATTTGTTTTCATGCACTCTCTCTCCTGGTCCCTTGGAAAGTTAGATTAGGATAGATAGTTTTGCCTGCATTAGAGTAGATTGTGGAAGGTAGTTTAAGAGCAAGAACCAACTTTCTCTAGAGGTCTATCTCAAGAAGCAAGTCCCACAACTTGGAGATAGTACCCATGTTATCCAATCACATTGTGAGCTCAAGCACACACACTTGTGTAAACCATAGGGTGTTGTGATTCAGAGATAACAAAGTCTTGAGAGGGGCTTTGGGAGTGATGTTGTGAAGATGACGAAACATTTAACTTCCCAGTATTTGTTGAAGCTGGAGTGATTTGGATCTGCCTTAGACACGGGGTATCGTAAATAGCCTTGGCGAGAATAGAAGTGAAAGGTTGATGAGATGAGGGCTGCTTACGGGAGGCGGAGTAGCTACGAAAGAATTCTTGCTCGCCACCTTCTTGTTAACAACCATGGTCCAACCATTAGCATTTTTTACTTGCATAGAAACAAACGATGTATGCTCAATGGAGGGCTTGACATATTGGGTCGGTGGATAGTAACGAATACAATTATCGGACACTTGACAACGAAAATAAGTGTTAGTAAGGTTGTAATAGAAAATATATTATGAGATACGCGTGGACCCAACTTGTATATCAATGTGGTCCCGCATATCATATGCTAAATCAACCTCAACGCAAACCCGTTTATGCGGATGAGCATAAAAGAAAGCTATCGAGGCTCATGACAAGTCACATGGCCAAGCGGATTTGGAAAATATTATTTAGAAATGGCGAGTTGTTATCAAAGACCCGAAAGTTCAACCCAATGGTAACTCCAAGAGAGACCTGGTTAGCTAGGTTAAAATCAGGGCTCCATCGTGATAAAACAAGTAAAGTGTTTCCAAGGTACCAACAAGCGGAATGCTTGAGAAGCAGTTGAACTTACGAAGGCTCATGAAAAGTAAAAAAATAAACCCCTTGGAGAGGTTCCGACACAAGTAACTTGAGTGCCGACGGACTCACATTGGGATTTAATCTGCTTTCTGAGATAAGACTCAAACATAATACAACCACAAAAATACACAACTAAACAATTGTTATGGTAAAACTACACAACATGATCAATAAAAGAAAGCTCAATAGTAACATTTGGGGGAATCAAATATATTACCTCGTAAATGCGCTTTGGGATGAATTTTCTCGCGGCGCTTGAGCCATCTACACCACCGTGTGCAACCTGATGTTGCAACGAAATGGTTAACGACCATTTTAAAGTATCGCGCCACCCAAAATGGGTGGAATAAATGCCCAAAACGTTGTGAAAAAAGCGATAATAATAAAAGGAAAAAGCTTGAAATGACCAGCAAAAGACAAACACAAGCATAATCATGCGAGAAAACTTTACACTAATCCAATCAATATTTAATTTTTATTTTCTTACAAAATATTTTGCACTACAATAATTTTAAATTAAAACTTACCATACAAATCTTCCAAAAATCTATTTAGAGTAAATATAGTAAAATTAAGTTGAACTCTTGAAATAAAGAACATGAAATCTTTTCTAATCGTACCTATCGGCCTTTCCCAAGCACCTATGGATGCTTTTGCTAGTCTATTTAACTTTTAAATATGATATCGTTACAAACCTACGAGTATGGGATAGTTTGCAACCCCATGACAGTGTGACGTTTTAGCCAACAATTTTTTTGCAGATATTCTATTTAACTTTTAAATAAGATTGATGTTTTGATAAGATTCTCACGCGTGCGATGTTATATATTCAAAAACCAAGATTTATAACTAATAGTGTTTAAAGTGCCATATATACTAAATAGTTGGAATATCTCTTCACGTGAATAAAGATTCACTTAAAAACAAATGGTCTATAATTAACAGTTTTTATGGTTAGATGTGATTTAAAGCTCTAAATATTTAAGGCTGTGCCTTGCAATTTCTGTGGATGAGCAATTTCAGGACTAAACAAATGGTCACCGACTTCTAGCACTTACTATATAATATTCTCGTCATGTACAAGCAAACTATAATTCTGTTGTTTTGTGGTGACACTGTATGGTGATAATTCTGTTAGCTTGTCTTGTTCTCTTGCTTTTCTCGTCAGGCCACAAATGAACAGAACTTTAAAACTGTACATATAACTTTCTGTTAAGCCAGAGTACATTTCCTTGAGATTTTAAATTGCCCTACCTCTAGCAAATGTGTTTGACAGATTGCATGGCGTTTACAGTAAATAAAATGTTGAAGGAATGCAGAAATGTTAAATAGGAGTGCCTTGTAGAGGAGATTAGGATTCAAATAATTAAATAATCTGGATGGTATCTTCTTTTTCCACAAGTTTTTACGAGTTCAGATACAAGAAAGTGGGAGAATGCATGTGCTGCCGGTACGAAATGGCCATCATATAAAAAGCAAAATATTTGCATTTGAATACTGAAGCTATTGAGCATCTTCGAAGATTATATCTTATTAAACTACGGCATTTAGGGATTGAAGCCATTAACCATCGTCAAGCATATACAAGTATTTACTGAAATATTCCTTCTTTATTCTGAAAGGGTAACGAAGAGTAGTATGTATATCAGTCTTTTATTCCTAAATGATACTCTAGGGAGTTTAGTACAAACAAATACATATATAATACGAGTAAAAAATAATAATTTATTTTCCTTTTTGGGGCCATTTACCTTTTGACAGAACATCGTTCGTAGCATAACATTGTAAATGACGTTAAACTCTAATATCTATAATAATGCAATCACCCCATCAGCTTTTATTGAAAGATCAATGGTTTTTATCTTGCGAGAGTTGAAAGATAACTTTAATGTAAAGAAAACGGCATTTTTAATTTCTTTTTTTTGAACGTAGTAAGCAATCCCAGAGAGCTAATATGTTTTTCTTTTGAAAAATGAATGAATTTAATGGCAATCATGTTGAGCTCTAATAAAAAACAAAATAAGTTCTTTGAAAGATTTAAATTGGATGGTTATCTTGCCAGCTAAGGATCGACATACTCATGTGGAGAATTATATCGCTTAAGCGAACGCTTACAATGGAAAAGTTAAAATTAGATTTCTTACTCTCCCCGTCAATTATTGAAAAGATTGTGAGCTAAGTAATAGCTATGGACTAGTTAAGAGTCGAACGTAAGTTTAAAATATTAAAATATTACTAGCAATCACACTTGAGGTGTGTGATGTTAACGCCGAAATAGAAATATTGCTGAGCGGAAAAGGAAATTGAAATGGAGAACAAAGCACTATGTTTCGATTGAATCTGATGATGAAAAATAATGGCAAACCAAGTGGGAAGAGCGAATTGTTGTAAACAGTGTTGTCGATAGAGCCGATAACATCATTTAAAAAACAAGTTTGAACCTATAAATTTATGGAAAGCATGTGTTTTGGTTGACGCGGAGAAAAATGTAATGTTGCAATTGATCCATAATCAGTCTATCATGAGTCATTACGGCCGGTTACTCTTGAAAAGAATTCATTGTTCAACTTGCTTAACACACAAGCTCCCGAGCTCGTTCTCGAGTGCAAGAGACATGCCCTATTCAAGTCAAAACACCTTCTTAGAGAGGATTTGTGTTTTGGAATTCACGCCACCTCTACCGTAATTGTCACTATCGCTGCACTTCTCATCACTTCAACTCGAAGATCTTCTTCTTCGTTTCACTTTCCACTTGATATGTGCATGCATGGGTTTCAAGAGGTTATGGGATATTCAAAAATAAGACACCTAGAGTTCGCCATTACACAACCATTGGATATGACAATACTGAAGTAATTTTCTTTGTTTCTTGCTCTTCGTTCTCTTTCCCTAAACTAAGCATTGAAGTGATATAAATAAGAAAAACAAAACAAAAATTAAACAAATCGTGAATTTTCCTAAGTATGAATACTAATAGAAATTGAGGATAACATGGACAACCACGACCTTCATGGTTGAAAGACCTTTAATCTCCCATTGCCAATTCCACCAAGAATAATGACTCAAGATTGGTTGATTATGGTTCTCTTGCAAAAAAATTTAATCTCCACGTCCAACCAGAAAGACATGCTTTGTGCAAATTTGTATGTCAAAAATGTCTTTTGAATGTTGCTACTACCTCTATCGATGATAATGTTTAGGACAAATCAGTCCATCCACATTGTGTGCATGTATTTCTCATCATTGTATCTTATCAAGACACGGTGCTTTATTCTCTATTATAACTTTTGTTTCCACTTAACATTATTACTCTTTTGGCGTTAACATCACTCACCTAGAATTGCTAGTTTTTATTTGAATGAGTACTCAGGAAAAGGTCCATGCTGGTTAGGTCAAAATATATCTTTTGAATGTTGTTACTTCCTCTATCATCAAAAATGTTTAGTAAAAAGCATCCCACCACATCGTTTTCCTATATTTCTTATCGTTGAATATAATCGATATGCGGTGTTTTCTTATGCATTATAATTTCCATTTAATTTTACCATTATTTCTCTTTCGTTGTTAGCATCGCATACCTAGATTTAGAGTATTTTTTGGATTGAGTACTCGGAAAATATTGGCTAACAAATAGCATCACATTCATTATGGGATTGTTAAATACACTCCCAAATACAAGTGGTAAAGCAACATGTCCTTTTTTTATATAGATGTTGACATGTTGTTGGACATGGTTATATATATATATATATATATATATATATATATATATGGATGTTGTTAGGACATGTGATATTTGGATATATTGAGTAGACCGAGAAAATTGAATTTAAAATTGATGATTATATAGTTGCTGATGAAATTGTAAGTGATATTGTTGATTGTCTGATGTTGTTGTGATTCATATATATATATATATGATTTTGATAATTATATTATATTTTGATTATATTATATTCATTTGGATGTTACGATATGGCCACGAGGCCAAAGGGGTATTTGTATTGCAGTAAGTTAAAAAATATCACAACAAACATCGGGGATTGAGACCAACCACATTGGAATTCTAGATGAATTCAACAAGGTCACCATGGCAACTTGTATTGTTCATGTGTGTGTGTTTTTGATTGTTAGGGATTCCCATGGGGGATCACCTTTAAATGTGACCAAGGGTTATGTGTATTTATTTATTTGGTTCCTTTTTATTGATGTTTGTATGTGTTTATTAAGTGATGTGTTTACCCTTTCATTATTTATTAATTGTGGTAAATTAATGTGAGTAAACATGTTGTTAAAATTAATTAATCAAATTGGGACATAAGAAAGTAATTATTAGAGTTGTTGGCCTAAAATTAAAGTGTTGTAAGAAATGTGTAAGTGATGTGTAAATTAATTTTGGAGTATGAAACACTCCACCTCCTTTTGAAATTCAAATTTGTCCTTGGAGGCTGATTTTGGAAGCTTATGGGACAAGTTAAACTTGTCCCATACCTCTTAAATTTGCATGCCAACCTTACCTATGGTTGGAGGGTTTAAATCTAGCCTTCATTATGCATTTTTGTAAGTCAAGTTGTATGCTTTTATTGCACTTTCTTACATGCTTTCAATTTCAGTCCTTATGAGGTGTGGGTTTGATTTGAGTGTGTAAGTAAAACTGTCATTTATTCACCTACTTATTTATTGTGCCTTGGAGATTGAAGTTGACTTATGAGTTGGAGTTGAGGATGTGTGATGTGGCATCCCACATGGATCCACCTCATCCTCTTCTCTTTCCTCTTCTATATATTCGAATTCCTTGGCTTGTTTTTGGGGTTTTTTTTGCTTCACTTTTATCACTTCATTTTTGGCGACTTGCTTTGGGTTTTTGGAGCTCTTGCAAATTGGGAGAAATTTGGAGATTGTTGCATACTTGTTGATTGTTGATCTCTTGGTTTGTGTTGCATTGGAGAGCTTGTTGTTTTGAACTTGGAACAAACTCCATCATGGAGAGGTAAGAGCTTAGCTCTTGGAAATACTCTCCTTTTATTTGTATGCATATGTGAATGGTTGAATGTTTGAATGTGTTGTTTTATTTGTTGGCTGGTTGGGTAGATGGCCTAGGGATGGTGTAGGAGAAGACTATGGGGCATTTTGTGGGAGGCATAAGTGTTTTGGGGAGGTATAAGTGTGGAGGGAGTTGGGATTTGGGTTCCACCTTACAAAGAAATAGCTTGCATTTCTTTACTCTGTTATGGGGTGCCATAAGAGGTTGGGGAGGCATAAGGAAATGTGAGGAATAAGGGGTACTTGGGGGAGGCATAAGGGCATGTCAGGGATTTGAAATGATATATATTTTGGTGGTTTGTTCTCAGGTGGTGATACCCATTTCCCTTTGGGAGGCATAAGCAACATCCCCCATAGTTTCTTGCTCCTTTGGCTTGCATGATGAAGCCTAAGTGTTGTTTTGTTTTTTTTTGTGGTGGAAACTACAGTTTTTTTTTTGGACTATGTTTTGAATGAGAAATCTGTCTTTGTGTTGTGGAAGCCTATTGTTGCCATGAGTTGAAAAAAAAAATTTCTTATTGCAATGTGGTTGGGGCTCGGGGCCAATGAAGAAGGATGGCTTCTCCCTTTTCATTGGATGTCTTGGTTGGGTGGAGAGTGTTGCCTTTCCCTTGTTATTGTTGTGACCAAATTGGAGAATGATGGAAATTCATACTTTGTGTTCGGAACTGAGAAAGAAGATAGTTTGATAGTCCTTGCTGAGATCATTTCTTAATGTAACCTTTTCCCACTTGAAGTGGATGATCTTGTATATTATTTGTGATGGAAAGATGGTCTGTATGGGCTATGAAAGTTGTAAATTGAATTGTGAAAGAGATATACTCTATTTTTTTTCTACTTTTGAAAGAATGTGAAAGAAATCATATTTTGTATATTGTAATTGAGGAATGAAAGAAGAAATTGTAAAGGTATCTCTTTGAATCAATAAAGGATTGTATTACTTTACTCAAATGGCATTATTGGGTATTGAAATCTGATTGTTGAATGTATTTTGAAATTCTGTTGGAAGGATGAAAAAGTGAATACGTATGGAGAAATGTCATAATACTCTTTTTTTTTTTTAAATAAATGTTTTAGAAATCAGAATTGTAATTTGGCATTTGAATACTTTTCTTGAGTCAACTTAGTATGTTAGATTGGGTTGGAATGAATTCATAGTTTAAAGTTGGCAAAATGAAAATAAATCTATTCAAATTTGAGCTCTGTTAGATAACTTTCATACTGGCAATTATTAATCGAAATTGAACAGAATGACCCTGCAACATCAAAAAGACAAAATGAAATATCAAATTTTATTTGTAAGGTCAAAATGACCCCAAACATACCAAAATACTTATGAAAATTTTATAGAACCTTTCAAATCGGGAAAAGGCAAAATTGCAGACTTCTTGTTGTATAAAATTGATAAATTTCAAATGCAAATCAATCAAGAAAACTTAACCTTGCAATCTATCCTAAAATCTTCCAAGTAAAATCCTCCATGCCTATTTGGCAAGTGGAAAAAGAATTAACGACAAATTTGAACAAAATTGATAAGTTAAAAATACCAGTTCACTTTCTAAGTGACAGAAAGACATTTTCTCAAAATTGACCCTTTAAAATTTATCAAAATCAAATTCCTAAGGTTTTTGTGAAAAGAGGACGTCGAGAGCTTTCCAGAAAGTCCTCGTTTTCCAAAAACCAAGTTCCCAATCAAAAGTTATGGCCTTCTGAAGTTTTTACTTCATTTCGGGCTCAAAATAATCTAACTGTCAAATTTTAAATGAATAAAATATTCTTGGGACCCCATGGGCTAAAACTTTCCTTTTTTTTTTTTTTCCCAAAAGGTGCAAAAGTCATGAAGTTTCCCACCACTCTGCTAATCCATGCAAGCCTTCATTTTGTCTAAAAATGATCTAAGTCCAAAAAGTTAATTTGGCAATTTTTCCTCCATGGCCCCGCCGCCCCGCAACCAATCATTGATCAACACATGGCTTCATTGGGCATCGGTGGAGGCTCGGATCAATTTTAACCTTAAGCGCTTTCAAAAATAAATTTGGAAAAATTTGTAAGTTTTCCTCATAGCCCCACCGCCCGCAGGTAATCAAGTGCTGCCACGTGGCTTCACGAGGCATCAGGAGGAGTGGATCTCTTTTTAAGCCTTAACGCTTCAAAAAATTTGGGAAAAATTTCCAAATTATCCCCACCGGCCCCACCAAACCACAGCTAATGGTTGGCTGACACATGGCATCTTCTCATGTCGGCGGAGGAGGCACGGGTTCCTTTCGACCTTTTTTTTTTCCTTTTGAATAGTCAAATTTTCCAAATGTTCCCCACCAACCCGCTGACCCACAACCAATAAGGAGCTGCCACGTGGCCTCCCAGGCATCGGCGAGGTGCGGGTGTAAAATTCACTTTGTCCCAAAAGGGAAAAAGTGCTAAATGCCTTCCCCGCTCCGCTGGCCCGCATCCTGGGAAAATTTTCTTCCCCACTCCACCGGTCCACTTTTCTCCTCCGGGTGAATTTTCTCTCCGAAGTCCATAGGCCCGAGTTGGGGAAAATTTCCTCCCCTGAGCCCACAGGCCCGCTCTTGGGAAAATTTTCACCCCAAGTTCCACCTGGTCCATAACTTGAGAAATATGAGGAGTTAGGAGGACTTCTTTATATCACCGAAAGGTGAGGAAATTCCTATCTAATGGGAATGTTTTCAAGAAGTTTTAATTGCATTAATCATGGAAAAATCAAATTGAATCTTTAACCGAGTTCTGGGAGTGGGTAAGTAAGAATTTACTCTGATGATTTTAAATATGTATTCTTTTCCCCACTGTAATTAAACCTTGCTCTTGTCTTAGATCTTGTGGAATTAAATACCTTGGGTATTTAATTGTTTTGGTCCCTTAACCCTAAAATTTTAATCAGGAATATTTAGCTAAAATGTCAATGTAATCAGTGATTAAATTAATCCCTAAGGAGATTTGAGCTAGGTGTGGACTTATTACACTTGTTGCTTTATAATGTGGAATTAGTAATTATTATAATGGGAAAAGTTATCAGTTGAATTTAATTGTCCTTGAGACTTTGGTTGTTAACACTTTAAAAAAAAAAAAATTATTCCATAATTTTGTAACTAAACCTAGGTTGTTCATGGGTCTCAAGTGGGAGATTTTAGCGGGCGTTACACTTGGTATCAGAGCCGTGGGTTCAAAGCTTGGACCCTTGGGCACACTAGAAAACTTGAGACATGAACTGTAAACCTAGCACACTTTTGAATCTAAGAAAACAAACTTGTTTGAAAATTGAAAAAGAAATGCGTATGAAGAAATATTACATTACTCTGTTCATTTGAACTACCAAAATTAAAATAATAATAAAATAATAAGTTGTTTGAATTGTTGTACTCACTCAGTGGCATTTTTTCTAAACCCGGGTAACTAAGAATGTCAAATTAAATTGATTTTTGTGAACTTCTAGTGTAGTGGAAACTTGGTTCCCTTTGAAAATGTGTTGTTTTACAAGTCCTAAAACTTGATTTAATTGTATGATGTGTTAAGCCCTTTGTTGAGACCCTTCCTTATTGGAGTTGTTGGAATGATAAATTGTATGGTGTGAATCTTGTGGTTGGACAATAGTGGTTGTGTCTCTGGGTCGGGAAGAGTTAATTAGAAGTTGTTTAGAGCTTCCTTCCTTCAGTAGTTAGGAAAGTTGGTCTGGTTGTCAGTTTTTCATTTTGTTACCCATATGGGAGAGTGGACATTAAGTCTGGGTGTCGTTTATGACCCAATCCTACATGTGTCCTTGGAACTAACCTCGAGGTAGAGTACCCCTATTGGCGGCCATGAAGGGTTGCAAAGTGAATGTGGTGTTAACATTTTGTATTTTACATTCGTAAACTTGTGTCATTTTATCAAGGACCAACATCTTATTTTATGATTGGATTGAGAAGCTCTGAGGCTCTTCTAGTTATTTATATTTTTGTGAGAATTTTTAGACTTTGCAATGTGGCTACTTAGCCACTTTCCTTGATTGTCGATATTTCTTGGACTTTATTTTGATTGGTGACTCGGAGCTCATTATGTTGTTGGCTACTTAGCTAAACATTACGTGGATTTCTTCTTGCATGATGATGAGTGGTTCTATGCTACTTGTATTCATACATTTTGTCATATGGGGTACACCCTAGGTGTCTTGAATGTCCTCTTAGGTGCTTAAAGTTATGCCTTGGTTTTAGATGCATGAACCTTGAGTGTATCTAGGATCTTAGAGTGACCTTTTCATTACTCGACCTTGTTGGGAAGAGAGTTCATTGTGTTGTGCATTCTAGTTGGCAACCTTATTAGCGGTGGTGGTGATTCTCTTACAATCTGGTAAGAGCTTGAACCTCGTCGAGAGTAGAGGTGTTTAATTGTGGGTTGATGAATTATGGTGGGATCGGTTTGCTTTTGGCTGGCTGTGGATGTTAGTGGAAAAGTGTTTGTCTGGTAGTGGCTTCTCTTCGATGGCATGCTAAGTTTTATCAAGAGTTCCTCATTTCATTATATTAAGTAGTGACTTGAGGATTGTATGCATCTTGGTAATTATGGTTAGATTTAATCCCATTCGAGTATTGTGTGTAAATTAAGTGTGTTTGTTTTCCCTCTTGACCTATAAATAAGTCTACCCTTTCCTTAACTTTTTTTAGTTACTATGAATAATACTCTATGACCTATTAATTTTGGATTACGTGGAGACACTTATGGATGCTTTGAGTCTTTTGGACCATGACATTGGTGATGATAGTGTAATTAGACCTTGATAATTTAATCTCGGTGGTATTTTATAATGTGATTCTTCTTGCAAAACTATAACTCTTGGTCATAAAGCCATGTTGAATAGATAGTTGATTGTCTTCTTACATTTGATGCTTTCTAGTGAGTATGTGGTGTTCTTATAGTTAAAATATTTCCTTGTCATTTTGATTTCTTGGTTGGTGGTATCCTGTGGTAATATGGGTGTAGATTTGAAAACTTTCCTTGTCTTATCATGTGAGTAAAATGTTTTCACCAAAACAACAAACATTGTTAAACCCTAGTAGATCAGTAAAAGTAATTATGCTTCCTTAATGGGCCTCCCTTGTAACTTATTTTGAGAACTTGTAGAAACCCACTAGGAATGTTTTATGATACTTGTAATTAGTGGAAAAAAAAATCTCAAATATTGTTGTGATCCATGTTGGTTGATTGTTTCCTAGTTCTTACAAAAGTAATAATGTGTTTTCTATGTTGAATGTCCCTTGTTTTCCTTAGAATTAAAAATGTGATGTGTTGATTTACCTCTCTCTCCCATAAAAGTAATAGTGTGATATGTTTACCCTTCCTTCTCATTAAATTTTTAATTGACAAGTTGACTCACCCAAACATCATAAAACTATAATTGAGGAGATTTGGCCTTGAAGCTTAACAAATAAACTGGAACATAGAAAGAGAAAATGGTTCTTGCTTTAACCTTGGTAGATTAATAGAAGAAAAAAAACATGTAGAAGAACAGAAAAGGAAAAATTTGTCCATCTACCTCCCCTAGGAGTAAAATAAATACTTTTTTTTTCTTTTCCTTTTTTACAAAATGGCGAGATATCATGCCCCCTTAGTGGTCCTTATAACACAAAGTTGTGATGTCATAATAGGAGGAAGTTTAATTAAGAAAACTCGTAAAGGAATGTGCTTAGAAAATGAAACTACAACTTTTGACTTAATTAGTTGAGTTATAAAATAAGTAAGATTTATGTGTATTGAGTGCAATGTTTAGTTGAACCTATAGTTCTGTCGCCTACCTAAAATTGTGAAACACCTAGTGGATAGCAATGTGTTCTAGTTGCTTAGTACTTTCTTATTCATAGATGTATGTGCCTTTCTTGTGGGATTTTTGGGTCATCATACCCTTATCATCCCATAGCTCGACGAGTGTGAGTTGTGGTCCTTTTGGATTGAGACTTATCTCGTTGTTTAAGAAGCAACCTCCTTGCGTGTTGTCTTGTCCTTGGAGACCTAAGTTATTGTAATTTTAAGGCAACATATGTTAAGGATATAAAATAACTTTGGGAAGTCTTCTTTTCTTCATATTTTCTTGGGTCACCTTGTTATTGTTGCCCCTTTTCCATTAGGATGGAAAGTGCAAGATGATGTTATTCACTTTTGATACGATGCACCCTTGGATTGTAGTTGGACCCCATGTTACTTGTTCTTCTCCCTAGTGACCTTGAGTGGTCCTTGGTGTTTCTTGTGCTCTCTTTATGGTTATTCCGAGCTTGAGTAGGAAATAAGATAAATAAATCCCATTGTGCTATAATGTATGGTACTTGTATTGATATGTTAGTTGTTAGGGGATATATATATATATATATATATATATATATATATATATATATATATATATATTTTGTAAATGGTTGACTTCTTTAGATTTGGTTGGTATGGTGTGTTCGATTCTTAAAAAAAAGTAAAAATCAGACTATAGGAAAACTTGTGGTCTTGACTTCACTTGTATTACCATGAAAAGTTAATTGTACCCTCTCGAGTTATAGAAGTGCTTTCCTTGAATAGTTCCTTGATTTTAAATGTTTTGCTGATTTAGGTGTCCTTGTTGATTAACCTCATCCTGTGTGATCCTCAAATTGTGGGACCTTGAGTAGACTTGTTCCTCATGCAAAATTTGGTCATAGTTGATTTTTTCTAGCCTTGTCTAGACAACAAACCTTGAAATCATGGCTTAAACTTAGTAGAAACCTTAACTTTTATTATTGTAGTATGTTGTATTCCTTGGGAAACTATGTGGTCATTCTCAAACTCATGGAATTCTCCTTATTATTCCTCTACTTGGTGGTTACTCTTAAGACTCTTTTGAACTCTTCATGTTATATTGTTATGTGTGGTATCTTGGTTGATAGCGTAAATTTACTCTCTAGATTTAAGTGTTCATAGCCTTGCATGCAGAAAGTTTAGAACTCATCCCTTGCAATCTCCCTTCTTCTTGCTGAATTACATTGGACCAAACTTAGGTTCTGTAGACCCACACTTGTTTGAAGCAAGCAATCCCATAATGGAGTGATCCTTTTTCTATTGCATTTGTTCCTATCTCTCTTTCTAGTGACTTCCAAGAGGAAGTCAAGTCTAAGGGGAGGGGGATGTAGTGCCCACTTCCCTTCGACACTTTTGATATTGATCATGATACTGCTTGACTATATTATGGACATTATTATAGTTTTGATTTAGTATGGTGTTAGATGTCGATCATGGATTATTGTTGACTCGATTCATATATGATGCATGATGATTGTTGAGACATTTTATATAGATGTTGACATGTTGTTAGACATTTTATATATATGTTGACATGTATGTTATATGTACATGGATATATATATATATATATATATATATATATATGTTGTTGTGTTGTTAGGACATGTGATATTTGGATATATTGAGTAGACCGAGAAAATTGAATTTAAAATTGATGATTATATAGTTGTTGATGAAATTGTAAGTGATATTGTTGATTGTCTGGATGTTGTTGTGATTCATATATATATATATATGATTTTGAAATTATATTATATTCATTTGGATGTTCTGATATGGCCATGAGGCCAAAGGGGTATTTGTATTGTGTAAGTTAAAAATATCACAACAAACATCGGGGATTGAGACCAACCACATTGGAATTCTAGATGAATTCAACAAGGTCACCATGGCAACTTGTATTGTTCATGTGTGTGTGTGTTTGATTGTTAGGGATTCCCATGGGGGGGATCACCTTTAAATGTGACCAAGGGTTATGTGTATTTATTTATTTGGTTCCTTTTTATTGATGTTTGTATGTGTTTATTAAGTGATGTGTTTACCCCTTTCATTATTTATTAATTGTGGTAAATTAATGTGAGTAAACATGTTGTTAAAATTAATTAATCAAATTGGGACATAAGAAAGTAATTATTAGAGTTGTTGGCCTAAAATTAAAGTGTTGTAAGAAATGTGTAAGTGATGTGTAAGAGATGTGTAAATTAATTTTGGAGTATGAAACACTCCACCTCCTTTTGAAATTCAAATTTGTCCTTGGAGGCTGATTTTGGAAGCTTATGGGACAAGTTAAACTTGTCCCATACCTCTTAAATTTACATGCCAACCTTACCTATGGTTGAGAGGTTTAAATCTAGCCTTCATTATGCATTTTTGTAAGTCAAGTTGTATGCTTTTATTGCACTTTCTTACATGCTTTCAATTTCAGTCCTTATGAGGTGTGGGTTTGATTTGAGTGTGTAAGTAAAACTATCATTTATTCACCTACTTATTTATTATGCCTTGGAGATTGAAGTTGACTTATGAGTTGGAGTTGAGGATGTGTGATGTGGCATCCCACATGGATCCACCTCATCCTCTTCTCTTTCCTCTTCTATATATTCAAATTCCTTGGCTTGTTTTTGGGGTTTTTTTTTTGCTTCACTTTTATCACTTCATTTTTGGTGACTTGCTTTGGGTTTTTGGAGCTCTTGCAAATTGGGAGAAATTTGAGATTGTTGCATACTTGTTGATTGTTGATCTCTTGGTTTGTGTTGCATTGAGAGCTTGTTGTTTTGAACTTGGAACAAACTCCATCATGGAGAGGTAAGAGCTTAGCTCTTGGAAATACTCTCCTTTTATTTGTATGCATATGTGAATGGTTGAATGTTTGAATGTGTTGTTTTATTTGTTGGTGGTTGGGTAGATGGCCTAGGGATGGTGTAGGAGAAGACTATGGGGCATTTTGTGGGAGGCATAAGTGTTTTGGGGAGGTATAAGTGTGGAGGGAGTTGGGATTTGGGTTCCACCTTACAAAGAAATAGCTTGCATTTCTTTACTCATTATGGGGTGCCATAAGAGGTTGGGGAGGCATAAGGAAATGTGAGGAATAAGGGGTACTTGGGGAGGCATAAGGGCATGTCAGGGATTTGAAATGATATATATTTTTTGGTTTTGTTCTCAGGTGGTGATACCCATTTCCCTTTGGGAGGCATAAGCAACATCCCCCATAGTTTCTTGCTCCTTTGGCTTGCATGATGAAGCCTGAGTGTTGTTTGTTGTTTTGTTCTTGTGGTGGAAAACTAGTTTTTTTTTTTGGACTGTGTTTTGAATGAGAAATTTGTCTTTGTGTTGTGGAAGCCTATTGTTGCCATGAGTTGAAAAAAAAAAATTTCTTATTGCAATGTGGTTTGGGGCTCGGGGCCAATGAAGAAGGATGGCTTCTCCTTTTCATTGGATGTCTTGGTTGGGTGGAGAGCATTGCCTTTCCCCTATTTTTTTGTGACCAAATTGGAGAATGATGGAAATTCATACTGCTGTTCGGAACTAAGAAAGAAGATAGTTTGACAATCCTTGCTTGAGATCATTTCTTAATGTAACCTTTTCCCACTTGAAGTGGATGATCTTGTATATTATTTGTGATGGAAAGATGGTCTGTATGGGCTATGAAAGTTGTAAATTGAATTGTGAAAGAGATATACTCTATTTTTCTGCTTTTGAAAGAATGTGAAAGAAATCATATTCTGTATATTGTAATTGAGGAATGAAAGAAGAAATTGTAAAGGTATCTCTTTGAATCAATAAAGGATTGTATTACTTTACTCAAATGGAATTATTGGGTATTGAAATCTGATTGTTGAATGTATTTTGAAATTTTGTTGGAAGGATGAAAAAGTGAATACGTATGGAGAAATGTCATAATACTCTATTTTTTTTTAAATAAATGTTTTAGAAATCAGAATTGTAATTTGGCATTTGAATACTTTTCTTGAGTCAACTTAGTATGTTAGATTGGGTTGGAATGAATTCATAGTTTAAAGTTGGCAAATGAAAATAAATCTATTCGAATTTGAGCTCTGTTAGATAACTTTCATACTGGCAATTATTAATCAAAAATTGAACAAAATGACCCTACAACATCAAAAAGACAAAATGAAATATCAAATTTTATTTGTAAGGTCAAAATGACCCCAAACATACCAAAATACTTATGAAAATTTTATAGAACCTTTCAAATCAAGCAAAGGAAAAATTACAGACTTCTTACTGGTTATATAAAATTGATAAATTTTGAATGCAAATCAATCAAGAAAACTTAACCTTGAAATCTATCCTAAAATATTCCAAGTAAAATCCTCCATGCCTTGTTTGGCAAGTGGAAAAAGAATTAACGAAAATTTGAACAAAATTGATAAGTTAAAAATACTAGTTCACTTTCTAAGTGACAGAAAGACATTTTCTCAAAATTGACCCTTTAAAATTTATCAAAATAAAATTCCTAAGGTTTTTGTGAAAAGAGGACATCGAGATCTTTCCAGAAAGTCCTCATTTTCCAAAAAACCAAGTTCCCAATCAAAATTTATGGCCTTCAAAGTTTTTACTTCATTTCGGCTCAAAATAATCTAACTTGTCAAATTTTTAAATGAATAAAATATTCTTGGGCGGACCCATGGGCTAAAACTTTTTTTTTTTTTTTTTCCAAAAGGTGCAAAGTCATGAAGTTTCCCACCGCTCCGCTAATCCACAAGCCTTCATTTTGTCTAAAAATGATCTAAGTCCAAAAAGTTAATTTGAAATTTTTCCTCCATGGCCCTGCCCCTAGCCAATCATTGATCAACACGTGGCTTCATTGGGCATGTCAAAGGAGGCTCAGGATCAATTTTAACCTTAAGTGCTTTCAAAAATAAATTTGGAAAAATTTGTAAGTTTTCCCCACAGGCCCAGCCATCACAGCAGTAATCAAGTGTTGCCACGTGGCTTCACGAGGCATCGGCGGAGGAGCGGATCTTTTTAAGCCTTAATGCTTTAGAAAAATTTTGGGAAAAATTTCAAATTATCCCTTTAATCCAGCCCGCCAAACCGTAAATAATCATTGGCTTCACGTGTGGCATCTTCTCATGTCAGTGGAGGCACGGGTTCCTTTCGACCTTTTTTCCCTTCCTTTTGAATAGTCAAATTTTCCAAATGTTCCCCACCGACCTGCTGACCACAACCAATAAGGAGCTGCCACATGGCCTCCCTAGGCGTCGGTGGAGGTGTGGGTGTAAAATTCACTTTGTCCCAAAAGGGAAAAAGCACTAAATGCCTTCCCCGCTCCACCGGCCGCTCCTGGAAAATTTTTCTTCCCCTCCGAGTCCGCTTTTTCTCTCCAAGTGAAATTTTCTCTCCAAGTCCGTAGGCCCGAGTTGGGGAAAATTTTCCTCCCCAAGCCCGCAGGCCCACTCTTGGGAAAATTTTCACCCCAAGTTCCATCGGTCCATAACTTGAGAAATATGAGGAGTTAGGAGGACTTATTTATATCACCGAAAGGTGAGGAAATTCCTATCTAATGGGAATGTTTTTAGGAAGTTTTAATTGCATTAATCATGGAAAAAATCAAATTGAATCTTTAACCGAAGTTCTGGAGTGGGTAAGTAAGAATTTACTCTGATGATTTTAAATATGTATTCTTTTCCCCACTATAATTAAACCTTGCTCTTGTCTTAGATCTTGTGGAATTAAATACCTTGGTATTTAATTGTTTTGGTCCCTTAACCCTAAAATTTTAATCAAGGAATATTTAGCTAAAATGTCAATGTAATCATGATTAAATTAATCCCTAAGGAGATTTGAGCTAGTGTGTGACTTATTACACTTGTTCTTTATAATGTGGAATTAGTAATTATTATAATGGGAAAAGTGTGTTATGCTTTCCAAACACCGAGATGTCAGTTCCTCTCCTCTTGGGCTTGACATGTGACTATTTTCTTGACATATGGCTCTTTGAAGTAGGGAATTCTGAAGGTGGGACATGAGAAGTGAGAGAGAAGCCATGTGCCCACATGTTTGATGTGGAAGCTATGCTTTGAGAACTGTGGTCAAACTCTTAATGTTTCCCCTTCTACACATTACATTCCAAGCTATGGTAGACATGCACTCTACTTAAATATTTTGCTCACACCTCATTCTGCTACGAGATAAGTATAAGCACTACAAGATAAATACTGAGATCATGTAGCTTAATCGCAAATTTTCCACAAATATGTTGTAAATAAGTTAAATTATTGTGAAAAAGTTAAATTTTGGATATATTGTAGATCTCCTACAAAACCTCGAGAATTTATGCGATTACAACAAAATGAAATTTGTGAGAATTACTTATAGTTAAAATAATTGTGACATTGCAATGACGTTAAAAATTGTGACTTCACCATAGAACAACATTTAAGACATTTTCACAAACTTAAATTTCTCAAAAATAATATTCTTAAAATAAATTTACCCATCTAATAAATATATTATCATTATATAATATATATATATATATATATATATATATATATATATATATATATATATATATATATTTGTTTTTCTAACTTAAGATTTTTTTTTAAAAAATTACTATAAATTAATAAATAGTAATATAAAATTTATTTTAAAATATATTAATTTTGAATGAAAATATTAATCAAATACAAGTTTAGTTATATTTTATTGTTTATGTGCTTTTGAACTATTAAATAAACTATTATTTTAATTTAAAAATATATTAAAATCATAAACAAATATGCGTGCGAGACAATGTTTGATGGTAATTTCATAGATTTTTCTGGATTGAAAATGGAAATAAAGTGGATGTAAATTTGTGTGGAAATGTTTCGTTTAGTAATTCACAAAATAATATAGAATAGGGACCTACCATTAAAATTAAATTAAATTGTACTATTATATATATAATCAGTTTATTTTCTTTCTATGTGTGGGGATTGATGGAAACTGAGTATTCACACATTTTAATCTCTTTTAGTTATAGATAGAGAAGAAATTCTTTTAATTAAAAAATTGATATAAAAGAAATTATTAATAAATTAATGATATTGTGTATTATTATTATTGGTCTTATATCCATGATGACCAGAAATTAACTACAAATAAGTAAGAATCCACATGTGAAATTAAATTCATGTGAGATTCATTTATTAGGCATAAATAGCTATGTTTAAAGCAACATTAATACTATTCTAAACAACATTTTGTGTTTCTTGGGAGCCTTTTTTTTAAACTTTAAAAGATGGATATGTCACCACCAACATTTAATAGTAATTCTGTTATCCAATTTTTCCCTCGGGGAAAAATTAATCAAACATGACCTTGCGTAGGAGGAAATGGAGAGTTTTGTTCGATTAAATACGAGATCACATTTGATCCCAAAAATAAAGTTCTGCATGCGACTCGGCTGATTGGAAAGCAAGATCAGAAAATGAGGCCAAACAATGTTACTGAGAGATCGGAGAGCTTAACAAAAAAAAATGGATAAAGGTTGTATTCGCTCGAGGCCCAAATCGGCTAAGTATAAAAGAGTCGGTGGAAGCCTCCACGTGTCTCACCTGATGTAAATTCAAAGATAAATCAAAAGATAGGTTCAAAAGCCTTGTGGCTCTCCACATGTCTAAGGCCCAAAAATGTTTAAATGGCCATTGAAAAGTCAAAGTAAAGCAATAGAGCCAGTGGAATCCTCCACATACCTCATCGGTGTAACTTCAAAGGTGTGAAATAAATAGCAATCCCTTAAACAAGCACAGGGCTCTCCTCATGTCTGAGGCACAGAAAATGTAGAACCAATCATTGAAAAGTCAAAGAAAGAAGCGAGAACTCACCCGGTAGAAGCCTCCCACGTGCCTCATAAGTGCAAGTTCAAAGGTAAATTCAAAGACTGACTTCAAAAACGCTTGCTAACCCTCCACATGTTTAGGGTCTAACATAGGTGGAAAAGGAAGTACCACCGTTGAAAAAGTCTAAAGTCAGTAGAATCCTCCATGTGCCTGAATCTTACTATGACTTGAAGTAAAATATGGAGGCAGGTCCCAAACATGCATAGCCTCTCCACGTGTCTAGGGTCAGATGTAGTTTCTCCACCAAAATGAGGACTAAGCCAAAAAACAAGGGAATGAAGAAGCGAGGCTCATGGGACAGATGTCAAGTGTCCAAACATCACAACTTCGGAGTGAAAGGGGGTAGTAAAATCTCATGAGTGCACGTGGTTTCCACGTATATCCTGCATGGATAGACTCCAAAATTAAGCGATTTGAAAAATATTTGGCAAAATGTCGGTTTAAAGATGAATCATGAAGCCCGTCAAGGATTTTAAATGCTTAGATCTTTAACATATTGTGAGAACCCATGTGGAGCGTTGGATTATGACCTTGAAAATGATCTAACTATGAATAGAATAAATATAGTCCATGCCATTTTACAGGGGATGTTAGGTTTCTCACCTACAGGTGGTTGAAGCATGATGGGAATTATTCTCCCCTTCTCTCTATTCTTCCTATATATTGTAAGGAGGTGAAATTTTCTAAAGGTTCGACATTTCTTTTCTTTGCACCCTCCCTTGTTCTCTTGTCTATAAGTGGATTTGTGGATTCCAAGCCTTCCATTCAGATTGTAATGAAAGTGTGTGCGTCTTGCCCAATGTAATGCACAATATCAACTTTTTCTAGAAATAATGCATGTATATGGATAATTTTTAACCCTCTCTTATGTTCATCGTCTTCTTCCTTATCTCTCATTGTAGTCCAGGTTATTTGTGCATGGTGATTGTATTGCATTTTTATGGTTTTTGTTTATTAAGCAAGTACGTGTTCAACATTCATTTGGTCGCATAACCCTTGTTAGCTTAGGTTTTATTTCTTACATCTCCTTAATCCTGTCTCCTTAGCAAGCTAGAGTAGGTTTTAGAGTAGATCCTTTGCATATGAACATGTGCACTCTGAATAGAGGAATAGGAAGCGATCTTCATACCAAGAGCTCTCCCAATTCACAAAGTCCCACACTTTGGGAGAAGCTCTATGTTATGAAATCACACTTTGAGAGTCTCAACCCAATGAGTTATAGACATTCGGGGGGTGTTGTGATTACACATCAATAGTTTTGGCAGACCGGTGGAACCAGAGGAGGTCAATATTTTATTGATACGAAGATTGGGTGTGTGTCTTGGTAAAATTCCAGCCTTTGGCAGCTTTAGAGAGCAACACATGCTAGCGACTTTGTCACTCAAATCATGTTGTTTCAACAACCCAAGTTTATCAAGTTCATGAGAAGAATCCGGAAAAGTTCAAGAATAAGAGAAGAATGATTGTTTTTCTATCTCGCATTTATCCCCAAAAAGAGGAAGAAGAGCTCAAAGGT